>CANTAL010000001.1:1600000-2800000 GCA_947650365.1 Chamaelirium japonicum
GCACGATCCATTCTAATTCATTCGTACGATCCATTCTAATTCATTCGCATGAATGTATCCATTCAAGTTCATTCATACGATTCATTTTAATTCATTCGTATGATCCATTCAAATTCATTCGCACGAATGTTTCCATTCTAATTCATTTGTACGATCCATTCTAATGCATTCGTACGATCCATTCTAATTCATTCACATGATCCATTCTAATTCATTCGCACGATCCATTCTAATTCATTCGTTCGACCCATTCTAAATCATTCATACGATCCATTCTAATTCATTCGTAAGATCCATTCTAACTCATTCACACGAATGTATCCATTCTAATTCATTCGTACAATCCATTCTAATGCATTCGTACGATCCATTCTAATTCATTCGTACGATCCATTCTAATTCATTCACAAGAATGTATCCATTCTAATTTATTCGTACGATCCATTCTAATTCATTCGCATGATCCATTCTAATTCATTCATACGATCCATTCTAATTTATTCGTATAATTCATTCTAATTCATTCAGACGATCCATTCTAATTCATTCGCACGATCTATTCTAATTCATTCGTACGATCCATTCTAATTCATTCGCATAAATGTATCCATTCTAATTCATTCGTACGATCCATTCTAATTTATTTGCACGAATGTATCCATTCTAATTCATTCACACGATCCATTCTAATTCATTCGAACGATCCATTCTAATTCATTCGTATGATCCATTCTAATTCATTTGCACATTCCATTCTAATTTATTCGTACGATCCAGTCTAATTCATTCGAACGATCTTTTTAATTCATTTGAACGATCCATTCTAATTCATTCGTATGATCCATTCTAAATAATTCGCACATTCCATTCTAATTCATTCGTACGATCCATTCTAATTCATTCGAAAGATCCATTCTAATTCATTCGAACGATCCATTCTAATTCATTTGTACGATCCATTCTAATTCATTCGCACATTCCATTCTAATTCATTCGTACGATCCATTCTAATTCATTCGAATGATCCATTCTAATTCATTCGTACGATCCATTCTAATTCATTCGCACATTCCATTCTAATTTATTCGTACGATCCATTCTAATTCATTCGAACGATCCATTCTAATTCATTCGTACAATCCATTCTAATTCATTCGCACATTCCATTCTAATTCATTCGTACGATCCATTCTAATTCATTCGTACGATCCATTCTAATTCATTCGCACATTCCATTCTAATTCAATCGTACGATCTATTCTAATTCATTCGTACGATCCATTCTAATTCATTCGTACGATCCATTCTAATTCATTCGTACGAATGTATCCTTTCTAATTTATTCGTACGATCCATTCTAATTAATTCGCACATTCCATTCTAATTCATTCGTACGATCCATTTTAATTCATTCGAACGATCCATTCTAATTCATTCGAATGATCCATTCTAATTCATTTGTACGTTCCATTCTAATTCATTTGCACATTCCATTCTAATTCATTCGCACGATCCATTCTAATTCATTCGCACGATCCATTCTAATTCATTCATTCAAATTCATTTGCATGGATGTATATATTCTAATTCATTCGTACAATCCATTCTAATTCATTCGTATGATCTATTCTAATTCATTCGTACGATCCATTCTAATTCAATCGCACGATCAATTCTAATTCATTCATCATATCCATTCTAATTCATTCGTATGATCCATTCTAATTCATTCGTACGATCCATTCTAATTCAATCGTACGATCCATTCTAATTCATTCGCACGAATGTATCCATTCTAATTTATTCGCACGATCCATTCTAATTCATTCGCACGATCTATTCTAATTCATTCGTACGATTCATTCTAATTCGTTCGTACGATCCATTCTAATTCATTCGCAAGAATGTACCCATTCTAATTCATTTGCACGATCCATTCTAATTCATTCGTACGATCTATTCTAATTCAGTCGCACGATTGTATCCATTCAAGTTCATTCATACGATCCATTCTAATTCACTCGGACGATCCATTCTAATTCATTCGTACGATCAAGTCTAATTCATTCGCACGAATGTATCCATTCTAATTCATTCGTACGATCCATTCTAATTCATTCACACGAATGTATCCATTCTAATTTATTCGTACGATCCATTCTAATTCATTCGAACGATCCATTCTAATTCATTCGCACGATCCATTCTAAATCATTCGAACGATCCATTCTATTTCATTCATATGATCCATTCTAATTCATTCGTACGAATGAATTAGAATGGATACATTCGTACGAATGAATTAGAATGGATCGTACGAATGAATTATAATGGATCGTTCGAATGAATTAGAATGGATCGTACGAATGAATTAGAATGGATCGTACGAATGAATTAGAATAGATCGTACGAATGAATTAGAATGGATACATTCGTGCGAATGAATTAGAATGGATCGTACGAATGAATTAGAATGGATCGTATGAATGAATTAGAATAGATCATACGAATGAATTAGAATGGATCGTGCGATTGAATTAGAATGGATACATTTGTGCGAATGAATTAGAAAGGATCGTACGAATGAATTAGAATAGATCGTACGAATGAATTAGAATGGATCATACGAATGAATTAGATTGGATCATTCGAATGAATTAGAATGGATCGTGCGAATAAATTAGAATGGATACATTCGTGCGAATGAATTAGAATGGATCGTATGAATGAATTAGAATAGATTGTACGAATGAATTAGAATTGATACATTCGTGCGAATGAATTAGAATGGATCGTACGAATGAAATATAATGGATTATACGAATGAATTAGAATGGATCGTTCGAATGAATTAACATGGATTGTACGAATGAATTAGAATGGATACATCCATGCGAATGAATTAGAATGGATCGTACGAATGAACTAGAATGGCTACATTCGTGCGAATGAGTTAGAATGGATCGTACGAATGAATTAGAATAGATTGTACGAATGAATTAGAATGGATACATTTGTGCGACTGAATTAGAATGGATCGTACGAATGAAATAGAATGGATTGTACGAATGAATTAGAATGGATCATTTGAATGAATTAGAATGGATTGAACGAATGAATTAGAATGGATCGTACGAATGAATTAGAATAGATCGTGCGAATTAATAAGAATGGATCGTCTGAAAGAATTAGAATGAATCATACGAATGAATTAGAATGGATCGTATGAATGAATTAGAATGGATCGTACGAATGAATTAGAATGGATCATGCGATTTGAATTAGAATGGATCGTACGAATGAATTAGAATGGATACATTTGTGTGAATGAATTAGAATAGATCGTACAAATGAATTAGAATTGATACATTCGTACGAATGAATTAGAATGGATCGTACGAATGAATTAGAATAGATCGTACAAATGAATTAGAATGGATTGTGCGAGTGAATTACAATGGATCGTACGAATGAATAAGAATGGATCATATGAATGAATTAGAATCGATCGTATTAATGAATTAGAGTGGATCATATGAATGAATTAGAATGGATATATTCATGCGAATGAATTAGAATAGATCGTGCGAATGAATTAGAATGGATCGTCTGAATGAATTAGAATGAATCATACGAATGAATTAGAATGGATCATATGATTGAATTAGAATGGATCGTGCGAATGAATTAGAATGGATCGAACGATTAAATTAGAATGGATACATTCGTGTGAATGAATTAGAATGGATCATACGAATGAATGAGAATGGATCGTGCGAATGCATTAGAATGGATCGTACGAATGAATTAGAATGGATACATTCGTGCGAATGAATTAGAATGGATCTTATGAATGAATTAGAATGGATCGTATGAATGAATTAGAATGGGTCGAACGAATGAATTAGAATGGATCGTGTGAATGAATTAGAATAGATCGTACGAATGAATTAGAATGGATCGTACGAATGCATTAGAATGGATCGTACGAATGAATTAGAATGGATCGTTCGAATGAATTAGAATGGATCGTGCAAATGAATTAGAATGGATCAAACGAATGAATTAAAATGGATCGTACGAAGGAATTAGAATGGATAATACGAATGAATTAGAATGGATCGTACGAATGAATTTGAATGGATCGTACGAATGAATTAGAATGGATACATTCATACGAATGAATTAGAATGGATCATGCGAATGAATTAGAATGGATCGTACAAATATATTAGAATGGATATATTCTTGCGAATGAAGTAGAATGGATCGTAAGAATAAATTAGAATGGATTGTATGAATGAATTAGAATGGATCATATGAATGAATTAGAATGGATCATACGAATGAATTACATTCATACGATCCATTCTAATTCATTCGTACGATCCATTCTAATTCATTCGTACAATCTATTCTAATTCATTCGTACGATCCATTCTAATTCATTCACACGAATGTATCCATTCTAGTTCATTCGTACGATCCATTCTAATTCATTCGCATGGATGTATCCATTCTAATTCATTCGTACAATCCATTCTAATTCATTCTGACGATCCATTCTAATTTATTCGTATGATCCATTCAAATTCATTCGTACGATCCATTCTAATTCATTCGTACGATCCATTCTAATTCATTCATACAATCCATTCTAATTCATTCGTATGATCCATTCTAATTCATTCGCACGAATGTGTGCATTCTAATTCATTCGCACGATCCATTCTAATTCATTCGAACGATCTATTCTAATTCAGTCACACGAATGTATCTATTCAAGTTCATTCATACGTTCCATTATAATTCACTCAGACGATCCATTCTAATTCATTCGTACGATCCAGTCTAACTCCTTCGCTCGAATGTATCCATTCTAATTCATTCGTATGATCCATTCTAATTTATTCGTACGATCCATTCTAATTCATTCGCACGAATGTATCCATTCTAGTTCATTCGTACGATCCATTCTAATTTATTCGCTTGGATGTATCCATTCTAATTCATTTGTACGATCCATTCTAATTCATTCGCACGAATGTATCCATTCAAATTCATTCGTACGATCCATTCTAATTCATTCGTACGATCCATTCTAGTTCATTCGTACAATCTATTCTAATTCATTCGTACGATCCATTCTAATCATTCGCATGGATGTATCCATTCTAATTCATTCGTACGATCCATTCTAATTCATTCGTATGATCCATTCTAATTCATTCGTACAATCCATTCTAATTCATTCGTACGATCCATTCTAATTCATTCGCATGAATGTATCCATTCTAATATATTTGTACGATTCATTCTAATTCATTCGCATGATCCATTCTAATTCATTCGTACGAATGTATCCATTCTAATTCATTCGTACGATCCATTCTAATTCATTCGCATGATCCATTCTAATTCATTCGTACGAATGTATCCATTCTAATTCATTCGTACAATCCATTCTAATTCATTCGTACGATCCATTCTAATTTATTCGTACGATCCATTCTAATTCATTCGTACGATCCATTCTAATTCATTTGCACGATCCATTCTAATTCATTCGAACGATCCATTCTAATTCATTCGTACGATCCATTCTAATTCTTTCGCAAGAATGTATCCATTCTAATTCATTCGTACGAATGAATTAGAATGGATCGTACGAATAAAATAGAATGGGTTGTACGAATGAATTAGAATGGATACAATCTATTCTAATTCAATCGCACGATCACTACAAGAAATTACACATTTAGCGATGCTTTTCTGCGACGCAGATCTTTTTCCGTCGCCGAAAGTTTCCCTTTCGTGACGCAATATCTTATTCGTCGTAAACTCTTGTCGCTAAAGGTTTGCTAGCATAGTTGAGTTCGCGTCTAGAAGGATAAAGTTTTTTGGCGACGATAAATGGCTATTTGGCGATGCAGTTAGACGTCGCTAAATTATTTACGTTTAGCGACGAAATAAATTATGTCGCGGAAAATTAAAAATTTCTTAATTTTTTATAGCGACGTTGTACGTGTGTCGTAGAATCGTTCCGTAAAATAAAATTTTCATGCAACTTTTTTGGCGACGATAAATGGCTATTTGGCGACATAATAAGATGTCGCTAAATTATTTACTTTTTGCGACGAAATAAATTTAGTCGCGGAAAATTAGAAATTTTGGCGACGAGACTAAGTATGCTGCTAGTTGCAATCGGCGACATAGTTATGCGTCACAAAATTCCTTTGTTTTGGAAACATTGTTTATGACGACGCAGATCCTTCTCCATCGCCGAAAGTTGCCTTTTCGTGATGCAATATCTTATTCGTCACAAAATCATGTCGCTAAAGGTTTGCTAGCATATATAGTTGAGTTCGCGCCTCTAGAAGGATAAAGTTTTTTGGTGACGATAAATAGCTATTTGGCGACGAAGTTAGACGTCGCTAAATTATTTACGTTTAGCGACGAAATAAATTATGTCGCGAAAAATTAAAAATTTTGGAATTTTTTATAGCGACGTTGTACGTGCGTCGCATAATCGTTCCTTAAAATATAAATTTCGCGCCTATAAGGGAACTTTTTTGGCGACGATAAATGACTATTTGGCGACACAATAAGATGTCGCTAAATTATTTACTTGTCGCGACGAAATAAATTTAGTCGCGGAAACTTAAAAGTTTTGGCGACGAGACTAAGTATGCTGCTAGTTGCAATCGGCGACATAGTTATGCGTCGCACAATTCTTTGTTTTTGGAATCATTATTTATGACGACGCAGATTTTTCCAACCGTCTTATTGGGTCTACCCATTTTTAAACGGGTCTGGTACGAGTTTAGGGTCTAGACAGGATTAGTTCACTGCAACACAATGCATTTACTAGCTCTCCTATCCATCGAACCTACTTAATGGTTTGGATTATATATATTTATCCTGTTAGAGATGACTAGTTTTTTTTGCTCCATCTTCAGTGCATGCCAACCAGCAACGACGGCGATAAAGGAGGAGGGCGTTCATCCCCTCCTCCCTCTCCGCCGGATTTTCTCTTTTTTTTTGGCCGGTGGACTATGGCCACCGGATTTGTTTTTCTTTTTTTTTCGGCCGGTGGACTTTGGCCATCGGATTTTCTCTTTTTTTCCGGCCAGTAGACTTTGGCCGCCGGATTTGTTCATTTTATTTCGATCGGTGGACATTAGCCGTCGTATTTGCTCAAGCATTTCCGGCGGTGTTGAATTGCCACCGGATTTGATTCCTTTTCCGGCCGGGTAGGGATGGTCGTTGTTTATCCCGCCGCAACAGATCATTTATGCTGTAGTGGTTAAATGGGTTGGGTCCGGGTCTAGGGCATTGCAACGACCCTAAACTAGACACAACTCCAACCTAGGGGTGGCAATAGGTCGTGTCGAGTCGTGTCCGTGTCGTGTCTAGTTTCGGGTCGTGTCCAAAACCCCTAGACCCAGAACTGACCCATTTAACTAATCATGTCTAGATCCTAAACCCGTACCTGACCCACTAATAAACGGGTAGACCTGATAAGACCCGGTAAGACCCATTTACCACTCGGGTCTATTCAGTTGACCCGATCCGACCCAATCCGACTCGACCCGACCTGACCCGATAGACCCGCTGGTATTATATATTACAGTATTAGATTACGGGTAGACCCGACCCGACACGACCCGTTGAATACTAAACGGGTCTTCCCGGGTCTACCGTGTCCAGACCCTAAACTCGGACTCTACCTGTTTATAAACGGGTCTATCATGTCAACCCGTTTACAACCCGAACCCGTTTAGCCCAGACCCAGACCCGCTAACTTAGTGTCGGGTTTGCCGTGTCGGGTCCGAAATTGCAAGCCCTACTCCAAACCCCTAATTTCATTCCCGCCATCCTCACCCAGCTCTATATTCTTGCACGCCCCCAAATCTCTCTCTCTCTCTCTCAATCCCGAACAAAACTCACACGATCCCCTCTCTATCCCCCCCCCCTGAAATCCCCTCAACCCTTCTCAATCTCTTCAGCCGCGCGCCCCTCTTCTAAGCCCTAAACACCGATCCCTCTCCACCCCTGAGCAAGGAGGAAGGCATCGGAGCAAGGAGGAGGGTGTCGGAGCAAGGAGGAGGACGTCGGAGCAAGGAGGAGGGCGTCGGAGCAAGGACGAGGGCGTCGGAGCAAGGAGGAGGGCGTCGGAGCCACTACTGGTAATAGGGAACCCAACAGGTTCGCCCCCTCCCTCTCTTATTTTTTTTGGGTGTGATCCGATCAGGCCATGCTGTCTCCCTGTGCTATCCATCAGCCCGATCCGTGCTGTCCATCAGCCGGATCCGATGTGTCCCTTTGTGGCTTCCATTACCACCGATCCCGTGCTCTCTCCCTTTACTAGGCTCTTTTTTCTTTTTCTTTTTTTTCTGTTAAAGTTCTTCATGGTGGTAGAGATTTGAAGATACTATATCTTCTGCTGTTGTAGCATTTGATGCCTTAATCGAGCTTGGGTTATTTTTTCCCCCTTAATTTGTTTTATGAATTGATATAGTTTTTTTTTTTTTTGGGAAAAGGATATGGTTTGTTGTATTGGAAATAAATTTTTTTGAAACCTTCTGATGGAAAATTATTATTGTAACATGAATTATTCTTAGACAAGAGAACAATGGTAATGTGCAATGCGACTTTCTGCATGTTTTTTGACGGGGGGAATCATATGTTGTGCGGTGGAAGCACGTAACGAACAAATCCAAGGATAGATATGATGCAAGATCTAAGAAGATGCAAACACAAATCAAACACAAAAAGAAAATAAAAATCACAGTGATGCAAACACAAATCAAATGCAAAAAATAAAAAATTAAGATCACAGACAAATCGGAGGACAAAGAGATTTTAGATGGTTAGGCCTTCAACCAACGTCCACCGGTGGCAGCACACTTAGAGATCTTCTTATTCGATAAAGAGAGTACAATGGGTTCCACGAACCCTCCACAAACCCAAAATATCCAAAGAAAATTAGGAATAAGTCAAATACAATCACAATCCGAATTCCCCATAAAACGTTTCCCATGAACCCAAAATATCCAAAGAAAAGCCGTTAAATCTACATCCTATAGAAATTTTGTGAGGCGAAATCCAAGGCGCCCGGGCGAAATCGAGATCCAGTAAAGGAAATGGCCGCGAGCAAAGTTCACCCTGGTGCCACCTTGTGGACACCCGGGCAAAAACATTGGCAGAGGGCTCTGGGGTTTGGCTGCTGTGTGATTTCGCCCAGGCGAACTCCATGGGCTCCTGATCGAAATTAACATATAATGTAAACTTTTCACGAAAGAATTTACACACATATCTTGGATGATTGAGGTGCTTTGAGTAACCATCATCAAAATGGGTTCCGAGAATCCCTACCGAAGCAAGTTGCCATAAGTTTTATCGATTTTGGATCCTAATATACATAATGCTATTTTTGTCTCCTCGACACCCCACCAATTACGGATGATTAATGCCATTTTTTTATCAATGGTCACATCAACAATAGAGACATTGTTCCATTTGAAATAGCTTTTGTAACTTAAAAAAGAAGCTTTGCGGTGGAAAACAATATTGAGATAACCGAAATATAATGAGTGGAAAAATAATATTGTTCCACTGTGGTAACTGGTGTTTAGATTACGGGAATATAACGAGTGGAAAAATAATATCCACAACTTATTATAAGAAGCTCTTTTGGTTTCTCATTATAGTGGTTTTAGTAGATTATAAATTTGGGTAGTGATATGGATTTGGTGAGAATTTGGGTTTCTTATTATAGTGATATGTACCCATACCCGATGTTTCGGGTCGGGTATTCGAGTTTTTGGAGTCCATTGCCACCCCTACGTATTGGCATTTTACAATGATAATTTTTATTATTTTAATAAATAATATGACAAGAAATATTGGCTTTGTGAGTCTCATTGTGAATGCTGACGCTGGTTGGTCTTGGCCTGTATTGTGTGTTGATTAATAAAGTCAATATAATTCTAAGTGCTTTTACTCAGCATTTTCATATATTTTTTCTTTACTTTGTTCATTATTTCCAATATTATTGTTCTAATAAAATCATCTCACACATATTCCTTTATAGTCCAGAATTAACCTTGACTTTAATTTGTATGTAATCAGATATGGACAAGAGTTGGATGACACTCAGGAAGAGGTTAAGTCAACAATATAGCGATGGAGTGAGGTCATTTATTCAATTTGCAATGGCCAATGCGGGTCAGGATGGTAAAATTCGGTGCCCGTGTAACGAATGCATGAACCTTGATTGGCATACCGATGAAACCGTGAGAAAACATTTAGTCCGGCATGGGATGATACCATCTTACAAGAACTGGGTATACCATGGGGAACCTGTTCCCGAGATTCAACCTAATGTTTTGGAAGGCAGTGACGATGATGAGGATGATACTGAAATGACAGATAGTGATGACAATGGTCGGGATGAACTCCCAGAATTAATGGAAGACCATTACAGAGGGGCTTATATGGACCATAATTGGGGGGATTCGGGATTTGGCGAAGCTGCTAATAACGTTCAGAGTGAGGAGATGCGAAACTTTAAAAAATTATTGAATTCAGCCCAGCGTGAAGTGTATCCTGGTTGCAAAAAGTTTACTCTGTTAGCATTCGTCATTAAAATGCTCCATGTGAAGGTAATGAGCAAGTGGAGCAACAAGTCATTCGACATGCTGATGGGGGTATTGAGAGATGGTTTTTGTGAATTCTTGAGATCCATCAAGTATCCAGATGGCTATGCAGCAAATATATCTAGATGTGTGAGCACAAAAAATGGTAAAATTTCGGGCCTAAAAAGTCACGATTGTCATGTCCTTATACAGCGGCTTCTACCTATCGGGATGCGTGGGTACGTTAACAAGGATATATGCACCACACTGTTTGAGTTGGGCAATTTCTTCCGAGAGATATGCTCTAAGACATTGAGGTGGAATGATTTGGAGAAATTAGAGGAACGCATAGTTCTTATACTCTGCAAGTTGGAGAAAATTTTTCCCCCGGCCTTCTTTGATGTGATGGTCCATTTAGTTGTTCATCTGCCACGTGAGGCCATGCTTGCGGGACCAGTGCAGTATCGATGGATGTACCCAATTGAAAGGTAATTGTTACCATGTATATGGTAATTTAAATTTATATTTAGTGCAAATATGTTAGAGACGTAATCTTCATTCTAATTGGTGTTTGTTTATAGGTTTCTCGGAACTCTTAAAAGCTATGTTACCAACCGAGCTCGGCCAGAAGGTTCGATCGCTGAGGCTTATATTGTCAAAGAGTGCCTTACTTTTTGCTCAATGTATCTGAGTGGAGTCGAAACCGTGTTTAATCGAGAAGAAAGGAATGCTGATAGAGGTGAACATACGTCTGGATTGATGGTCTTCACACAAAATGTGCGTCCTTTTGGACTAATCACAAGGGGTCCCGAAGTATCCCAAAAGGAACATGATATGGCCGTATGGTTTGTGCTGTATAATAGCCCCGAACTGGAGCCATATCTAGAGTATGTGATTATGTAATTATGTTTCCACATAACATATAAGTTTTTGATACATCATTTAATTTTACTTATGCATCATATTTTTTCAAGTAGGGAACACAAGAATTTACTTCCAAATCCAAGTAGACCTGACATCATTCAGATACAACGACAAGAATTTCCAATTTGGTTCAGAGAACGTGTAAGATATCTAAATTTAAACATTATTCAACAACATGTTAACTAACGTTAACCTAATACATTTGCTATATGTTATTTATGTAGATGAATAAATTGTGAACTGAAGGATCACCAGAAGCAACTGATGAATTATGGTCAATAGCAAATGGTCTTGATGTGATAGTGAATCTTTATTCGGGTTGCATTTGTAATGGTGTCCGATTCCATAGTAGAGATCGTGAAGATCGATGTAACAGCCAGAATAGTGGGCTAGCTGTGGAAGGGGACCATGAGGGTCAAGCGATTGACTTCTACGGATACTTGTGCAAAGTTTGGGAATTAAAATATCTGTTTGGGCATAAAATTGTTTTGTTCCAATGTGAATGGTTCAACACCGGGAGTAGGAGATCAATACACACCGACGCATATTTCACAAGCATTGACGTCACGAGTCGGTGGTATCAAAATGACCCATTTATTCTACCAAGTCAGGCGCAACAAGTCTTTTATATCAATGATACTAAATTAGGTGCTCATTGGAAAGTCGTAGAACGGGTCCAGCATCGGGGAGTCTGGGATATACCTGAGATGGATTATAATGAGCCCACTAATGCGTTCCAACAGGACAAGACCACCGGGGTTGTCCCGATTGTCATTGATGATACTAATGATGAGGATGGATTGTGAGATAGATCTCGATATGAATTATGATATGTAGTTTTTGTTTTATGCATTGTAATTGGGCAAATGTTCTTAATAAATTTCTTATTTGATATTTTATATCATTTATATATCACAGTGCTTGTTTTTTTTTCTTATTTATTTAAATTTTGTCATTTTATGTATCATAGTTACGAAAAATGACCAAAGGCAACAAATCTTGGGTCAGACCCGGGTGGGCAACCCATCAGATGTCAGAGTACGAGAAGCAAAGAATGAAAAGAATTGAGGAGAACCAAATGAAAATTCATGCTCTGGGATTGCACCAGGAGGTAAATTCTCGAATAAAAAAGGTAATATGTAAAATATTGAATATTGTATTTACTTTTGTATCCAAATTGAAAATTAAAAATGACTGTGTTTTATTTATCAAGTATCACATTGATGTCAATAAACAGCCCGGAGCAACTGAAAAATTTAAGGAGATAAGCAACGCATATGAAACAGTAAGTATCACCCTGTTGGTTCTCTTTTTGCTCCCTATTATGAAGTACAAACCCGAACCCGTTTACTAAATAGGTCGGGTCAATCGGGTTATAAGTACAAACCCGAACCCATTTACTAAATAGGTCGGGTGGTGTCGGGTCGGGTTGGCTCAGGTTGGGTCAACATCGAAAACATCGGCCCTAATTCGGGCCAATGTTTGACTGTTTCTTACCTCACTACTCAACTACCTTATCTTCACCATAAAACAATAAAGCTGATGAAGTAACTGTCATTTGCAGCAGGGAAGAAAGTCCACAGGGCTCCAGGTTGAAGCTGCGTCCAAGGTATGGAATTTGCAAACTTTGCTAATTGCTCCGATACATATGTACTTGGCATACCAAAATTATTCCCTTCACTAGATAACGATGCAAGATGTGATATGGAACTGATTCCTTGCCCAAAATATTTAAGACTGCAAAAACTAGAACCTGTCCTGCTATTTCTTGCTGGGTGATGGATATGTCCAACTTGATTTCATAGATTGAAGGTCCTATTCAACTTTAAATTTCATGACAATGTTCCAAGACATTTCCATTTTCTTTCACTCTACAAGTATTATTTGTTGTTTGGATAAGGGGCTTGGAATGATCCCAATTGATGTTGACAGTGGCATATTGTCGCAAAACTCAAAATACCTCCACAAGCTTCAAAACATATGATTCCTTTGTGTATTCTCTTCTTCGATGATGTAGAATCATGTCAAAGAAGAAGGACAGCAAAAGCAACAACAGAAGAATGAATATAAAAATAGTTTAGGCGTAGAAATGGATAAAACACTAAAACGAGATTTATAACTTCCAATTCTATCATATAAACATGTGCTGGTTTGAATAAAATCGACTTCAACACAAATCGTGAGCTTAATGGTGATTTGGGATTAGTAGGTGAGATACGAGGTGGAAGGATCCACATTTGACTTGATCTGTAGGATTCAAATTGCAAATCATAATATCTGAATAACATTGCCTACAGTTTCTACTTTTGACTCCTCAAAAAATACATAGCACAACCACGACCCTGAGTATGGCATTGATATTTGACACAAACACAGAAAACACTGCTTAGAACCTATCAGGAAGCTAAAGAGATTATATATAAATTTTATTAATAAAACATAATAATGTAGTTCATAATTTGTCCCAAATGAGGCCTTTTATAGGCTCGCAAAATCCAAAATACACCCTAAAATATAAAAGAAAGTGAAGAGAGCTAGTTTAACTAAGGTCTCTATTTTCTATAGTCACTTTGCATGAGTCCTTTGAGGAGGCTTTATCTCCGAGTGCTTGAGTTGACTTGACTTGTATCTTATAGTTTCAATCTTGGTCTCCGACAATGTGAGTTGGGGATATAAATATTTTAATTATTTTTGGTTAATTCTATTACTCATCGAATACTTTATTTCTTTTCGAGACCACATGTAGGATTTTGATTGAAGGACCTAGAGACTTCTTTTACAAAAAAATTGGTCTCCCCAATGCATGGTCCGATGATTCTTAAAATCCATTGCTTGTCAAAAGTGAGGAAATGGGTTTTGAGGTAGAACATCTAATGGCTAATTGTACTTAAGCTGAACTTTCTACTACAGTACTACTGCAGCAAATGGAAATGGCCAAATTTCAAGAAAGCAGTATATTTAATTTGTGTAAGTGAGGTTGCTGGACACAATATTGGTCAATGTTGGTACACAGTATCATATGGTTACTATCTAGTGCACTTCACATTTGGCTGTAATGATTAAATTTACAAAATTATAGAAGATAGTGAAATACTAAAGATGAGCAAAATAGAAAATCACATGGAAAATCAGAAAAAAAAAATGCTGATAGTCATAAGCCCACATGCATATATCATGCATGCCTGTTCTATGATTGAAGGACCTAGAGACTTTTTTTGTTATTTTTAAGAATAGTTTTTGTTTTTATACAAAAAAATTGGTCTATAAAATAATAAATTTCGGCCATTTGTAGTTGGTTCCAATGGGTATCCATGCTTGTGCTATGTTAATCAAGTGACAGTTCTAGAATTTTTTTTGAGACTCTTGCATATTGTTTGTTCAATGTGATGCCACCCGTTGGTTTTCTCCCCAATGCATGGTCCGATGATTCTTAAAATCCATTGCTTGTCAAAAGTGAGGAAATGGGTTTTGAGGTAGAACATCTAATGGCTAATTGTACTTAAGCTGAACTTTCTACTACAGTACTACTGCAGCAAATGGAAATGGCCACAGTTCCGAGTTCCTTTCTTATTTGCTACATGCTCTTTCCACGACTGTCTTGGTGAGATGCCTCGGTTTCATGGTTCAATGCCTTGGAAACGTCAAGGTCCGATGACTTAATACCCGCTAGAAGTGAAACTCTTCTAGTACTTCATTTTGCCTTTATTTCTTAGGTATTTGCTATTTTCTTTAAATATATGCATTTGTACTTTTAATTCTGCATGTATACCAGTTCTTGTTTCTAGATCTGTTGATCCTTAGTTCCTTGTTCAATCCACCAATATGCTTTGCATAAACCTTTCCAAACCCTCAATTTTGGCTATATATTTCCAATTCCAACCAGCTTATATTTTTTCAATTCATTCATGAAACCTTGCAAGATCATAAAACGTATTAGATCCTGATCACGATTGACAATAGGCTTCCTCCAGCCATTTTAGTTTCATTTTTGACCTTATTTGATAGTGTAATTTTAGATCAATTTCTCTGATCTTACTTTTCCCAATTTTGAAATTATTCCAAATCTCGCCTAGTTCCTAAATTGACTAAAGGCCTTTCTCCCATGCATCAAATATGACCACTTTCTTATTTGTAGTTAAGTACCTTTGATTTGTCTCATTGAGTGGTTGTGCCTTATGATGAATCTTGTAGAGATCGTAGAGGGTGCAGAGTCTGCAGACTTCTTGCTGGTCAGAGTCTAACATTGTTGAAGAGGTCTTAGAAAATGTATTTAACTAGAGCCTTTTTTTGAAGAGTCATAAGCCCACATGCATATATCATGCATGCCTGTTCTATGATTGAAGGACCTAGAGCCTTTTTTTGTTATTTTTAAGAATAGTTTTTATTTTTATACATAAAAATTGGTCTATAAAATAATAAATTTCGGCCATTTGTAGTTGGATCCAATGGTTATCCATGCTTGTGCTATGTTAATCAAGTGACAGTTCTAGAATTTTTTTGGTTTTGGAAACCAATTTTTTTTTATATATAAATATGAAAGGGCATGCATGCGGCTTTCCTAAGAAACTTACCCTGGCTTGTTTTGATTCAATTGTCCATAATACAATGTGAAAAATGCTTGTTGTTGATGTTTAGGGTATAGGCTCTCATTTACGCACCCATGCTATTTTGTTTACATGTGCAAAGCAGGTTTTTCTAGTCGGCCATTGGTTAAGACATGCGATACCCATATAGAATTATTTCCTCTATTTGTTAAAATTTTTCTTTTTAAATTATAAAAATTCCTTAAGTCTGCTATGGCCTATACCCCGCGTCAATTGTTTTATAACGTGGTGATGTAGGCGGTATCAAAGAGATGCACCTGACAGTAGGAAGAGACGTGTGAGGCTTGGATAGAGTTGTTGACTTGGTTTATTTATATTGATTTTATGTATTGGACGGTCTCCTCTCCTTTTCTTGTTATTTGGCGAGGGATCTGGGTTCTATGCAGTGCTACCAAAATCGCCGACTTCTGAATTGGTAACATTGGTTCTATGATACCAAAGTGATGTAGCTTGATGGAGAGTCAAACACTACTTGTATTTTTGAACCTCATTGATACGAGGCTCGGCTAAATTGAAGTAGAAATTTGAAAAATTGTCTTCTCTTATACTTTTAGCAAGATCTATACACATTATGCATACTTAATACAGGGGTTATCTCTGTTCTGTACTCCCAAGGATGGAACTCCTCATCCTCCTACAATGTGGCTTCGATGAAATAGGTCGGGTTGGCCCAGGTTGGGTCGGGTTGGGTTGGCCCAAACCCGAACCCGTTTACTAAATAGGTCGGGTCGGGTTGGCCCAGGTTGAGTCAATATAACCCATGAAAAACTTTCGGGTTGGTTCAAGATGGGTCGGATTGGGCCAGGTTGGGTCAAGTTGGCTCGGGTCGGGTAGACACCACCCATTTGGTAAACAAGTTAAGTCGGGTCAATCGGGTTATAAGTACAAACCCGAACCCGACCCATTAAATAAACTATAAGAATCTAGGATAATCACATGAAAAAAAAATGATACTGGAAAATGTCATTTTTTATTAAGAAATGATACTGGAAAATGACTGTTTCCTCAAGATTTATGCTTGGATCACGAAAGAGACATGAACTTACTAAACTTTTTCAACTAAACTAAACAATGCATTCTTTATTATTTGTTATATTGCTCTCATCTTTATTTTGTGGTTGTATAAAAAACAGTGTTTCTTTATTTATTTTAATTAGACTTGTCAATATACTTAATATGAAACTTCATAACATTTAATGTCCGTGACTCATTTTGTTTTGTCAGATCGTACCAATGGCTCTCAGACGTAAACAAACCCATCTTCCATCAGCTTTCACACCTACAGTGTCTCCAACGGAGAGGATACAGTCCCAACACCAACCTCCACAATCCCACCTTGTACTGAGCCCACATGAACCTATTACTAGTCCACCTACTGAGGCCAGCAGTGTTGGTAGAAATTCTAAAATTTTTTTGTATTGAATTTTCATCTTACTTTACTGTGTTATGCATACTAACTCAAACATCATTGTGTTCTTTGCAGCCTCAGCTCCGAGCACAAGGCGTAAACGGGGGCTAACCAAAGGCAAGGGGACAGAGAAGCTTGTGGCACGGTTTGGTAAGCTTCCAGTGGAGGTCCCACAGGAGTACAATGTGCCAGTGGGGATTAATGCCCCATCTTTTATGATGGAGCTTGGAAAGGAGATCAGAGCGGGTGCACCAATACAAGGGGTTAGTTCATGGGTTGATATTGATCGCTCTGTTAGAGAAGTAATCATACAACGAGTTCTGGTAATTATAATTTTATTATTGAGTCATTTAATTTTTTTTAATGTAATAAAATTAAATAAAAAATAAGATAGGGGGAATAAAGAGGAGGGAGTCATACTCAAATTTGTCTGTCATTATAATTATTAACACTATATTTGCAGGCTAAATTTGATATCAAGGGGTATGCTGATGATAAAAGGGTACAAAAGTCTATTGAAAATAGATGCATGAGCAGATACAGGGATTGGAAGTGTCAATTGCATAGAAAGTTTCAAAAGCTAGTGAAGAATGATGTTGATCCCAAAATCAAGCCACCTCGAGGGATTACACAAGATGATTGGAATTACTTGATCAACCATGTATGGGATAAGGAGAGTTTCAAGGTAACATCTGAGAGACTCTATCTTTTATTAAGATTTTTATTCTAAATATTTTAATTAATTATTCGTTCTTTCTGATCATGTAGGTTAAGTCACAAAAAGCTAAAGCCAGTCGAGCACTAGTGCCCTACAATCATGCATGCGGGTCAAGGTCTTTTCCTGCAGCAATGTCCATAATGGTGATATATTTTTTATTTTTTTATAAAATTACTTACTTAGCAATGTCGATTAGCTACAATCTTATATATTAAATCACTAATGAAATCAGGCGATAGAAAATAATGGTCAAAAACCTCATATTGCGGATTTCTATAAGGAGTCTCATTGGAGTAAGAAAAAGAATGATTGGATGCATGAGATGTGCAAGAAAAATCATGTAAGTAACTAGACTTTTTTTCTAAATCATTATAATTTTATTTTGTTAATAAAACTAATTTGTTTAGTTCTTGTAAAAATGACAGGAGGCATTTGTAGAATTGCAGGATAAGTGTTCGCAACCTGATGGAGTACCTATGAGTCAGGAGGAGATGTCTATTGAAGTCCTTGGCTCGAGGTCAGGGTACTTGAGAGGATTTGGGGTGGGCCCGAAGCCCTTATCCTCTAGGACTGCTGTTTTTTCTCGGGCACAAACGGAGGAGGTGAGGAGCCTTAGAGATGAGTTGGCATCACTTAAAGGCATGAATGAAAGTCAACAACAACAGATTGAACACCAAAACAAGAAAATTGAAGAGTTTCAAGCTTTTCAGTCGTTTGCGATGAATACCCTACGAAGGGCAGGTATTATTTCAGAGGGTCAGAGTATGGAGAGTTCATCAGATGACGATCAAGCGATGCCTTCTTCTTGGTTAGTATCTAACACATAATACATTAATTTTTAATATAATGCAATTCTTTAAGTCGATTCTTATCATTAGAAAATAACTTAACTACTTCATGGAAAACTAATTGTTATTCTTTTTTTCTTTTTTATATAGATGGACGATTGACTTCATTGGCCTGCGAACGAATCATATTAGCCATCAGTTTCTATCGTTTTATTTGGCATTTCAAAAAAGATGCGGCATCATCTTCAAAGACAATTTTTTTGTAGTCCTTCAGTTGATGTTATGGATGTTGGTTTTATGTTACTTATTCTTAATGAGTATGGATAAACATATGTACTTAAAAGAGTAATTTAGTTTTTTTATTTAACTTTAATTGAGTTTAAATTAATACTTGTGTACTTTTATTTTCAATGAAATGTGTATAGATGAATGCATGTGTATAAAGATTTCATGAAACAAACTAATATTTTATCAAATAATATTAAGAAATTGACTTTTGGTGACGCATGTAATACATGCATTATGTCATTTAATGTGTATATTCTGCGGCGCTATAACTATATCGCCTAATGTATACATTTGGCTCAATGGATAAAATTCGACGATGCAATTATTACGTCGCTAAATATATACATTATACGATGCCAAAGTATACATTCTACGACGCTATTATTTGTTCGCTAGAAGTTATTGGCGACGCTATTATATACGTCGCCAAATATTTTTATTTTGGCGATGCATACGGTGCGTCGCTAAATGTTCCATATAGAAGCTTAAATTAGTTATTTTTGCGACGTGAGAGGTCATTTCAGCGATGTTTTTTGTTTTAATTGGCGACGCTTATTGCGTCGCGGTTGGTAAAGCTTTCGGCGACGCACTTTTGTCGCGTCGCGGAAAGTATTCTCAGACGGGGATTTAGCGACGTCTTGGCGACGCAATTTGAAGCGTAGCAAAAGATATTTCGCGATGAATATGATCACTTTTAGCGATGCTCTAATATGTCGCATAATATGTCTTTTCTTGTAGTGGATCCATTCTAATTCATTCGTACGATCTATTCTAATTCATTCATATGATCCATTCTAATTCATTCGTATGATCCATTCTAATTCATTCGTATGATCCATTCTAATTCATTCGTATGATCCATTCTAATTCATTCGTACGAATGTATCTATTCTAATTCATTCGTACGATCCATTCTAATTCATTCGCACAAATATATCCATTCTAATTCATTCGTAGGATCCATTCTAATTCAATCGCACGAACCATTCTAATTCATTCGTACGATCTATTCTAATTCATTCATACGATCCACTCTAATTCATTCGTATGATTCATTCTAATTCATTCAGACGATCCATTCTAATTCATTCACACGATCTATTCTAATTCATTCGTACGATCCATTCTAATTCATTCGTACAATCCATTCTAATTCATTCGAATGATCCATTCTAATTCATTCGTACAATCCATTCTATTTCATTCGTACGATCCATTCTAATTCATTCGCACGAATGTATCCATTCTAATTCATTCGTACAATCTATTCTAATTCATTCGTATGATCCATTCTAATTCATTCGCACGAATGTATCCATTCTAATTCATTTGTACGATCCATTCTAATTCATTCGCATGGATGTATCCAGTCTAATTCATTCGTACAATCCATTCTAATTTATTAGAACGATCCATTCTAATTCATTCGTACAATCCATTCTATTTCATTCGTACGATCCATTCTAATTCAATCGCACGTACGTATCCATTCTAATTCATTCGCACGATCCATTTTATTTCATTCGTACGATACATTCTAATTCATTCGTACGATCCATTCTAATTCATTCGTAGGATCCATTCTAATTCATTCGCACGAATGCATCCATTCTAATTCAATCGCACGATCCATTCTAATTCATTCGCACGATCTATTCTAATTCATTCGCACGATCCATTCTAATTCATTCGTACGATCCATTCTAATTCATTCGTACGATCCATTCTAATTCATTGGTACGATCCATTCTAATTCATTCACACGAATGTATCCATTCTAATTCATTTGTACGATCCATTCTAAATCATTCGTACGATCCATTCTAATTTATTCGTACGAATGTATCCATTCTAATTTATTCGTACGATCCATTCTAATTCATTCACATGATCCATTCTAATTAATTCGTATGATCCATTCTAATTCAATCGCACGATCCATTCTAATTCATTCGTACGATCCATTCGAATTCATTGGCATGATCCATTCTAATTCATTCGTACGATCCATTCTAATTCATTCGTACGATCCATTCTAATTCATTTGTATGATCCATTCTAATTTATTCGTACGATCTATTCTAATTCATTCGTACAATCCATTCTAATTCATTCGCACGAATATATCCATTCCAATTTAATCGCACGATCAATTCTAATTCATTCGTACGATCCATTCTTATTCATTCGTACGATCCATTCTAATTCATTCGAACGAATGTATCAATTCTAATTCAATCACACGATCCATTCTAATTCGTTCGTACGATCTATTCTAATGCATTCGTACGATCCATTCTAATTCATTCTTACAATCCATTCTAATTCATTCACACGAATGTATCCATTCTAATTCATTCGTACGATCCATTCTTATTCATTTGCACGATTCATTATTATTCATTCGTACGATCCATTCTAATTCATTCGCACGAATGTATCCATTCTAATTCCTTCGCACGATCCATTCTAATTCATTCATACGATCTATTCTAATTCAGCCACACGAATGTATCCATTCAAGTTAATTCGTACGATCCATTCTAATTCATTCGCATGGATTTATCCATAATTCATTCGTACGATCCATTCTAATTCATTCACACGAATGTATCCATTCTAATTCATTCGCACGATCTATTCTAATTCATTCGCACGATCTATTCTAATTCATTCATATGATCCATTCTAATTCACTCGCACGATCCATTCTAATTCACTCGCACGATCCATTCTAATTCATTCGAACGATCCATTCTAATTCATTCGTACGAATGTATCCATTCTAATTCATTCGTACGATCCATTCTAATTCATTCACACGATCCATTCTAATTCATTTGTTCAACCCATTCTAATTCATTCGTACGATCCATTCTAATTCATTCTTAAGATCCATTCTAATTTATTCGCACGATCCATTCTAATTCATTCATACGATCCATTTGAATTCATTCGTATGATTTATTCTAATTCATTCAGACGATCCATCCTAATTCATTCGCACGATCTATTCTAATTCATTCGTACGATCCATTCAAATTCATTCATACAATCCATTCCAATTCATTCGAACGATCCATTCTAATTCATTCGTACAATCCATTCTATTATATTCGTATGATCCATTCGAATGCATTCGTACGATCCATTCTAATTCATTCGTACGATCCATTCTAATTCATTCACACCAATGTATCCATTCTAATTTATTCGTACAATGCATTCTAATTCATTCGCACGATCCATTCTAATTCATTCATACGATCTATTCTAACTCATTCGTATGATTCATTCTAATTCATTCAGACGATCCATTCTAATTCATTCGCACGATCTATTCTAATTCATTGTTACGATCCATTCTAATTCATTCGCACGAATGTATCCATTCTAATTCATTCGTATGATCTACTCTAATTCATTCATACGATCCATTCTAATTCATTCGTACGATCCATTCTAATTCATTCGTACGATGCATTCTAATTCATTCGCGCGAATATATCCATTCTAATTCTTTCGCATGATTCTTTCAAATTCATTCGAACGATCCATTCTAATTCATTCGCACGATCCATTCTAATTCATTCACACGATCTATTCTAATTCATTCGAATGATCCATTCTAATTCATTCGTATGATCCATTCTACTTCATTCGCACGAATGTATCCATTCTAATTCATTCGTACGATCCATTCTAAATCATTCATACGATCCTTTCTAATCTATTCGTACGAATGTATCCATTCTAATTCATTCGTATGATCTATTCGAATTCATTCACACGATCCATTCTAATTCATTCGTATGATCCATTCTAATTCAATCGCACGATCTATTCTAATTCATTCGTACGATCCATTCAAATTCATTCGTATGATCCATTCTAATTCATTCGTACGATCCATTCAAATTTATTCGTACGAATGTATCTATTCTAATTCATTCGAACGATCCATTCTAATTCACTCGTACGATTCATTTCTAATTCACTCGTACGATCCATTCTAAATCATTCGTACGATCCATTCTAATTCATTCGTATGATCCATTCTAATTCATTCACATGATCCATTCTAATTCATTCGTACGAACCATTCTAATTCATTCGTACGAGCTATTCTAATTCATTCGTACGAGATATTCAAAGTCATTCGTACGATCCATTCTAAATCATTCGTACGATCCATTCTAATTCATTTGCACGATCCATTCTAATTCATTCGTACGATCCATTCTAATTCATTCGCATGAATGTATCCATTCAAGTTCATTCATACGATCCATTCTAATTCATTCGTACGATCCATTGAAATTCATTCGCACGAATGTTTCCATTCTAATTCATTTGTACGATCCATTCTAATGCATTCGTACGATCCATTCTAATTCATTCACACGATCCATTCTAATTCATTCGCACGATCCTTTCTAATTCATTCGTTCGACCCATTCTAATTCATTCATACGATCCATTCTAATTCATTCGTAAGATCCATTCTAACTCATTCGCACGAATGTATCCATTCTAATTCATTCGTACGATCCATTCTAATGCATTCGTACGATCCATTCTATTTCATTCGTACGATCCATTCTATTTCATTCACACGAATGTATCCATTCTAATTTATTCATAAGATCCATTCTAATTCATTCGCACGATCCATT
Organism: Chamaelirium japonicum; assembly: GCA_947650365.1. NCBI lineage: Eukaryota > Viridiplantae > Streptophyta > Magnoliopsida > Liliales > Melanthiaceae > Chamaelirium > Chamaelirium japonicum. Next base: position 1,624,047 of record CANTAL010000001.1, read on the forward strand.
CTAATTCATTCATACGATCCATTCTAATTTATTCGTATGATTCATTCTAATTCATTCAGACGATCCATTCTAATTCATTCGCACGATCTATTCTAATTCATTCATACGATCCATTCTAATTCATTCGCACGATCTATTCTAATTCATTCATACGATCCATTCTAATTCATTCGAATGAATTTATCCATTCTAATTCATTTGTACGATCCATTCTAATTCACTCGCACGAATGTATCCATTCTAATTCATTCACACGATCCATTCTAATTCATTCGAACGATCCATTCTAATTCATTCGTATGATCCATTCTAATTTATTTGCACATTCCATTCTAATTTATTCGTACGATCCATTCTAATTCATTCGAACGATCCATTCTAATTCCTTTGAACGATCCATTCTAATTCATTCATATGATCCATTCTAATTCATTCGCACATTCCATTCTTATTCGTTCGAACGATCCATTCTAATTCATTCGAACGTTCCATTCTAATTCATTCATACGATCCATTCTAATTCATTTGCACATTCCATTCTAATTCATTCGTACGATCCATTCAAATTCATTCGAACGATCCATTCTAATTCATTCGAACGATCCATTCTAATTCATTCGTACAATCCATTCTAATTCATTCGCACATTCCATTCTAATTCAATCGTACGATCTATTCTAATTTATTCGAACGATCCGTTCTAATTCATTCGAACGATCCATTCTAATTCATTCGTACGATCCATTCTAATTCATTCGCACATTCCATTCTAATTCATTCGAATGATCCATTCTAATTCATTCGAACGATCCATTCTAATTCAATCGTACGATCCATTCTAATTCATTCGCACATTCCATTCTAATTCAATCGTACGATCCATTCTAATTCATTCATACGATCCATTCTAATTCATTCGTACGAATGTATCCATTCTAATTCATTCGTACAATCCGATCTAATTAATTCGCACATTCCATTCTAATTCATTCGTACGATCCATTCTAATTCATTCGAACGATCCATTCTAATTCATTCGAACGATCCATTCTAATTCATTTGCACATTCCATTCTAATTCATTCGTACGATCCATTCTAATTCATTCGCACGAAGATCCATTCGTATGATCCATTCTAATTCATTCGTACGATCCATTCTAATTCATTCGTACGGTCCATTCTAATTCATTCGCACGAATGTATCCATTCTAATTCATTCGCACGATCCATTATAATTCATTCGCACGATCTATTCTAATTCATTCGTATGATCCATTCAAATTCATTTGCATGGATGTATACATTCTAATTCATTCGTACAATCCATTCTTTTTCATTCGTATGTTCCATTCAAATTCATTCGTACGATCCATTCTAATTCAATCACACGATCCATTCTAATTCATTCGTACGATCCATTCTAATTCATTCGTATGATCCATTCTAATACATTCGTACGATCCATTCTAATTCATTCGTACGGTCCATGCTAATTCATTCGCACGAATGTATCCATTCTAATTCATTCGCACGATCCATTATAATTCATTCGCACGATCTATTCTAATTCATTCGTACGATTTATTCTAATTCGTTCGCACGATCCATTCTAATTCATTCGCAAGAATGTACCCATTCTAATTTATTCGCACGATCCATTCTAATTCATTCGTACGATCTATTCTAATTCAGTCGCACGAATGTATCCATTCAAGTTCATTCGTACGATCCATTCTAATTCACTCGGACGATCCATTCTAATTCATTCGTACAATCCAGTCTAATTAATTCGTACGAATGTATCCATTCTAATTCATTCGTACGATCCATTCTAATTCATTCACACGAATGTATCCATTCTAATTTATTCGTACGATCCATTCTAATTCATTCGAACGATCCATTCTAATTCATTCGTACGATCCATTCTAAATCATTCGAACGATCCATTCTATTTCATTCGTACGATCCATTCTAATTCATTCGTACGAATGAATTAGAATGGATACATTCGTGCGAATGAATTAGAATGGATCGTACGAATGAATTATAATGGATTGTTCGAATGAATTATAATGGATCGTGCGAATGAATTAGAATGGATCGTATGAATGAATTAGAATGGATCGTACGAACGAATTAGAATGGATCGTACGAATGAATTAGAATGGATACATTCGTGCGAATGAATTAGAATGGATCGTACGAATGAATTAGAATAGATCATATGAATTAATTAGAATGGATCGTGCGATTGAATTAGAATGGATACATTCGTGCGAATGAATTAGAATGGATCGTACGAATGAATTAGAATGGATCGTACGAATGAATTAGAATGGATCATACGAATGAATTAGATTGGATCGTTCGAATGAATTAGAATGGATCGTGCGAATAAATTAGAATGGATACATTCGTGCGAATGAATTAGAATGGATCGTACGAATGAATTAGATTAGATTGTACGAATGAATTAGAATGGATACATTCGTGCGAATGAATTAGAATGGATCGTATGAATGAAATGGAATGGATTGTACGAATGAATTAGAATGGATCGTTCGAATGAATTAGAATGGCTTGTTCGAATAAATTAGAATAGATACATCCATGCGAATGAATTAGAATGGATCGTACGAATGAACTAGAATGGCTACATTCGTGCGAATGAATTAGAATGGATCGTACGAATGAATTAGAATAGATTGTATGAATGAATTAGAATGGATACATTCGTGCGACTGAATTAGAATGGATCGTAAAAATGAAATATAATAGATTGTACGAATGAATTAGAATGGATCGTTCGAATGAATTATAATGGATTGTACGAATGAATTAGAATGGATCGTACGAATGAATTAGAAAAGATCGTGCGAATGAATAAGAATGGATCGTCTGAATGAATTAGAATGAATCATACGAATAAATTTGAATGGATCGTATGAATGAATTAGAATGGATCGTACGAATGAATTAGAATGGATCGTGCGATTGAATTAGAATGGATCGTACGAATGAATTAGAATGGATACATTTGTGCGAATGAATTAGAATGGATACATTCGTACGAATGAATTAGAATGGATCGTACGAATGAATTAGAATGGATCGTACGAATGAATTAGAATGGATTGTGCGAGTGAATTACAATGGATCGTACGAATGAATAAGAATGGATCGTATCAATGAATTAGAATGGATCGTGCGAATGAATTAGAATGGATTGTACGAATAAATTAGAATGGGTACATTCTTGCGAAGGAATTAGAATGGATCGTACGAATGAATTAGAATGGATACATCCATGTGAATGAATTAGAATGGATCGTACGAATGAACAAGAATGGATACATTCGTGCGAATGAATTAGAATGGATCGTACGAATGAATTAGAATAGATTGTACGAATGAATTAGAATGGATCGTACGAATGATTTAGAATGGATCGTGCGACTGAATTAGAATAGATCGTACGAATGAATTAGAATGGATCGTACAAATGAATTAGAATGGATACATTCGTGCAAACGAATTAGAAGGGATCGTACGAATGAATTAGAATGGATCGTTCGAATGAATTAGAATGGATCGTGCGAATGAATTAGAATGGATCGTGCGAATGAATTAGAATGGATTGTACGAATGAATTAGAATAGATCGTGCGATTGAATTAGAATGGATCGTATGAATAAATTAGAATGGATCGTGCAATTGAATTAGAATGGATCATACGAATGAATTAGAATGGATCGTATGAATGAATTAGAATGGATCGTACGAATGAATTAGAATGGATACATTCGTACGAATGAATTAGAATGGTTCGTTCGAATGAATTAGAATAGATCGTACGAATGAATTAGAATGGATCGTGCGAATGAATTAGAATGAATACATTCGTGCGAATGAATTAGAATGGATCGTACGAATGAATTAGAATGGATACATCCATGCGAATGAATTAGAATGGATCGTATGAATGAACTAGAATGGATACATTCATGCGAATGAATTAGAATGGATCATACGAATGAATTAGAATAGATCGTACGAATGAATTAGAATAGATCATACGAATGAATTAGAATGGATCGTACGAATGAATTAGAATGGATCATGCGATTGAAATAGAATGGATCATACAAATGAATTAGAATGGATACATTTGTGCGAATGAATTAGAATGGATCATACGAATGATTTAGAATGAATATATTCGTATGAATGAATTAGAATGGATACATTCGTGCGAATGAATTAGAATGGATCGTACAAAAGAAATAGAACGAATTGTACGAATGAATTAGAATGGATCGTTCGAATGGATTAGAATGGATTGTATGAATGAATTAGAATGGATCGTACGAATGAATTAGAATAGATCGTGCGAATGAATTAGAATGGATCGTCTGAATGAATTAGAATGAATCATACGAATGAATTAGAATGGATCGTATGAATGAATTAGTATAGATCATGCGAATGAATTAGAATGGATCTTACGAATAAATTAGAATGGATCATATAAATGAATTAGAATGGGTGGAACGAATGAATTAGAATGGATCGTGCGAATGAATTAGAATGGATCGTGTGAATGAATTAGAATGGATCGTACGAATGAATTAGAATGGATCGTACGAATGCATTAGAATGGATCGTACGAATGAATTAGAATGGATCTTCTGAATGAATTAAAATGAATCATACGAATTAATTAGAATGGATCGTATGAATGAATTAGAATGGATCGTGCGAATGAATTAGAATGGATCATACGAATAAATTAGAATAGATCGTGCGAATGAATTAGAATGGATCGTACGAATGAATTAGAATGGATCGTTCAAATGAATTAGAATGGATCGTACGAATGAATTAGAATGGAATGTGTGAATGAATTAGAAAAGAATGTGCGAATGAATTAGAATGGATACATTCGTGCAAATCAATTTGAATGGATCATGCGAATGAATTAGAATGGATCGTCCGAGAGAATTAGAATGGACCATACGAATGAATTAGAATGGATACATTCGTGCGAATAAATTAGAATGGATCTTACTAATGAATTAGAATCGATACATTCGTACGAATAAATAAGAATGGATTGAATTAGAAGGGATCGTACGAATGAATAAGAATGGATCGTACAAAGAAATTAGAATGGATCGTACGAATGAATTAGAATGGATCATGTTAAGAAATTAGAACATTCTAATTCATTCATATGATCCATTCTAATTCAATCGCACGATCCATTCTAATGCATTCGTACGATCCATTCTAATTCATTCGTACGATCCATTCTAATTCATTCACACGAATGTATCCATTCTAATTTATTCGTACGATCTATTCTAATTCATTCGCACGATCCATTCTAATTCATTCATACGATCCATTCTAATTCATTCATATGATTCATTCTAATTCATTCAGACGATCCATTCTAATTCATTCGCACGATCTATTCTAATTCATTCGTACGATGCATTCTAATTCATTCGCACGAATATATCCATTCTAATTCATTCGTATGATCCATTCTAATTCATTCGTATGAACCATTCTAATTCATTCGTACGAGCTATTCTAATTCATTCATATGAGCTATTCTAAGTCATTTGTACGATCCATTCTAAATCATTTGTACGATCCATTCTAATTCATTCGCATGATCTATTCTAATTCATTCGCATGATCTGTTCTAATTCATTCGTATGATCCATTCTAATTCATTCGCACGAATGTATCCATTCTAATTCATTCGTACGATCCATTCTAATTCATTCGCATAAGTGTATCCATTTTAATTCATTCGTATGATCCATTCTAATTCATTCGTAAGAATGTACCCATTCTAATTTATTCGCACGATCCATTCTAATTCATTCGTACGATCTATTCTAATTCAGTCGCACGAATGTATCCATTCAAGTTCATTCATACGATCCATTCTAATTCACTCGCACGATCCATTCTAATTCATTCGTACGATCCAGTCTAATTCATTCGCACGAATGTATCCATTCTAATTCATTCGTATGATCCATTCTAATTCATTCACACGAATGTATCCATTCTAATTTATTCATACGATCCATTCTAATTCATTCGAACGATCCATTCTAATTCATTCGTACGATCCATTCTAAATCATTCATACGATCCATTCTAATTCATTCACACGATCTATTCTAATTCATTCGTATGATCCATTCTAATTCATTCGCACGAATTTATCCATTCTAATTTATTCGTACGATCTAGTCTAATTCATTCGCATGAATGTATCCATTCTAATTCTTTCGTATGATCCATTCTAATTCATTCGTACGATCCATTCTAATTCATTCGCACGAATATATCCATTCTAATTCAATCGTACGATCCATTCTAATGTATTCGTACGATCCATTCTAATTCATTCATACGATCCATTCTAATTCATTCACACGAATGTATCCATTCAAATTTATTCGTACAATCCATTCTAATTCATTCGCACGATCCATTCTAATTCATTCGTACGATCCATTCTAATTCATTCGTATGATTCATTCTAATTCATTCAGACGATCTATTCTAATTCATTCGCACGATCTATTCTAATTCATTCATACGATCCATTCTAATTCATTCGCACAAATGTATCCATTCTAATTCATTCGTATGATCCACTCTAATTCATTCGTACGATCCATTCTAATTAATTTGCACGAATGTATCCATTCTAATTCATTCGCATGATCCATTCTAATTCATTCGAACGATCCATTCTAATTCATTCGTATGATCAATTCTATTTTATTTGCACATTCCATTCTAATTCATTCGTACGATCCATTCTTATTCATTCGAACGATCCATTCAAATTCATCCGAACGATCCATTCTAATTCATTCGCACATTCCATTCTAATTCATTCGTACGATCCATTCTAATTCATTCGAATGATCCATTCTAATTCATTCGAACGATCCATTCTAATTCATTCGTATGATCCATTCTAATTCATTCGCACATTCCATTCTAATTCATTCGTACGATCCATTCTAATTCATTCGAATGATCCATTCTAATTCATTCGAACGATCCATTCTAATTCATTCGTATGATCCATTCTAATTCATTCGCACATTCCATTCTAATTCATTCGTACGATCCATTCTAATTCATTCGAACGATCCATTCTAATTTGTTCGAACGATCCATTCTAATTCCTTCGTATGATCCATTCTAATTCATTCGCACATTCCATTCTAATTCATTCGTACGATCCATTCTAATTCATTAGAACGATCCATTCTAATTCATTCGAACGATCCATTCTAATTCATTCGTACGATCCATTCTAATTCATTCGCACATTCCATTCTAATTCATTCGTACGATCTATTCTAATTCATTCACACGATCCATTCTAATTCATTCGTATGATCCATTCTAATTCAATCGCACGATCCATTCTAATTCATTCGTACGATCTATTGTAATTCAATCATACGATCCATTCTAATTCATTCGCACAAATGTATCCATTCTAATTCAATCGCACGATCCATTCTAATTCATTCGTACGATCCATTCTAATTCACTCGCACGATCCATTTTAATTCATTCACACATTCCATTCTAATTCTTTCGTACGATCCATTCGAATTCATTCGCACGAATGTATCCATTCTAATTCATTCATACGATCCATTCTAATTCATTCGTATGATCTATTTTAATTCATTCATACGATCCATTCTAATTCATTCATATGATTCATTCTAATTTATTCGCACTATCCATTCTAATTCATTCATACGATCCATTCTAATTCATTTGTATGATTCATTCTAATTCAATCAGACGATCCATTCTAATTCATTCGCACGATCTATTCTAATTCATTCGTACGATCCATTCTAATTCTTTCATACAATCCATTCTAATTCATTCGAACGATCCATTCTAATTCATTCTAAATCATTCGTACGATCCATTCTAATTCATTCGCACGAATGTATCCATTCTAATTCTTTCGTACAATCTATTCTAATTCATTCATATGATCCATTATAATTCATTCGCACAAATATATCCCTTCTAATTCATTCGTACGATCCATTCTAATTCATTCGCATGGATGTATCCATTCTAATTCATTCGTACGATCCATTCTAATTCATTCGTACAATCTATTCTAATTCATTCCTACGATCCTTTCTAATTCATTCGCACGAATGTGTCTATTCTAATATATTTGTACGATCCATTCTAATTCATTCGCATGATCCATTCTAATTCATTCGTACGAATGTATCCATTCTAATTCTTTCGTACGATCCATTCTAATTCATTCGTATGATCCATTCTAATTTATTCGCATGATCCATTCTAATTCATTCATACGATCTATTCTAATTCATTTGTACGATCCATTCTAACTCATTCGTACGATCCATTCTAATTCATTCGCACGAATGTATCCATTCTACTTCAATTGCACGATCCATTCTAATTCATTCGAACGATCCATTTTAATTCATTCGTATAATCCATTCTAGATCATTCGCACATTCCATTCTAATTCATTCGTACGATCCATTCTAATTTATTCGAACGATCCATTCTAATTCATTCGAACGATCCATTCTAATTCATTCGTACGATCCATTCTAATTCATTCACACATTCCATTCTAATTCATTCGAACGATCCATTCTAATTCATTCGAACGATCCATTCTAATTCATTCGTACGATCCATTCTAATTCATTCGCACATTCCATTCTTTTTCATTCGAACGATCCATCCTAATTCATTCGTATGATCCATTCTAATTCATTCGCACATTCCATTCTAATTCATTCGTACGATCCATTCTAATTCATTCGAACGATCCATTCTAATTCATTCGAACGATCCATTCTAATTCATTCACACATTCCATTCTAATTCATTCGTACGATCGATTTTAATTTGATTCGAATGATCCATTCTAATTCTTTCGAACGATCCATTCTAATTCATTCGTACGATCCATTCTAATTCATTCGCACATTCCATTCTAATTCATTCGTACGATCCATTCTAATTCATTCGAATGATCCATTCTAATTCATTCTTAGAATCTATTCTAATTCATTCGTACGATCCATTCTAATTCATTCGCATGATCCATTTTAATTCATTTGTACGATCCATTCTAATTCATTTGTACGATCCATTCTAATTTATTCGTACGACCCATTCTATTTCATTCGTACGATCCATTCTAATTCATTCGCACGAATGTATCATTCTAATTCTTTCGTACGATCCATTCTAATGCATTCGTACGATCCATTCTAATTCATTCGTACGACCTATTCTAATTCTTTCGTACGATCCATTCTAATTCATTCGCACGAATGTATCCATTCTAATTCATTCGTACGATCCATTCTAATTCATTCATACGATCCATTCTAATTCATTCGTATGATTCATTCTAATTCATTCAGACGATCCATTCTAATTCATTCGCACGATCTATTCTAATTCATTCGTACGATCCATTCTAATTCATTTGTACGAATGTATCCATTCTAATTCATTCGTATGATCCATTCTAATTCATTCGTACGTACCATTCTAATTCATTCGTACGAGGTATTCTAATTTATTCGTACGAGCTATTCTAAGTCATTCGTATGATCCATTCTAATTCATTTGCACGATCTATTCTAATTCATTTGCACGATCTATTCTAATTCATTCGTATAATCCATTCTAATTCATTGCCACGAATGTATCCATTCTAATTCATTCGCACGAACCATTCCAATTCATTTGCATGGATGTATCCATTCTAATTCATTCGTATGATCCATTCTAATTCATTCGTACGATCCATTCTAATTCATTTGCACGAATGTATCCATTCTAATTCATTCAGATGATCCATTCTAATTCATTCGCATGAATGTATCCATTCTAATTGATTCGCACGGTCCATTCAAATTCATTCGCACGATCCATTCTAATTCATTCGCACGATCTATTCTAATTCATTCGTATGATCCATTCTAATTCTCTCGCACGATCCATTCTAATTCATTCGAACAATCCATTCTAATTCATTCGTACGATCCATTCTAATTCACTCGCACGATCCAATTTTAATCATTCGTACGATCCATTCTAATTCATTCGCACGATCCATTCTAATTCATTCGCACATTCCATTCTAATTCATTCATACAATCCATTCTAATTTATTTGTATGATTCATTCTAATTCATTCAGACGATCCATTCTAATTCATTCGCACGATCTATTCTAATTCATTCGTACGATCCATTTTAATTCATTCGTACGATCCATTCTAATTCATTTGTACGATCCATTCTAATTCATTCGCACATTCCATTCTAATTCCTTCGTATGATCAATTCTAATTCATTCGAATGATCCATTCTAATTCATTCGAACGATCCATTCTAATTCATTCGTACGATCCATTCTAATTCATTCGCACATTCAATTCTAATTCATTCGTACGATCCATTCTAATTCATTCGAACAATCCATTCTAATTCATTCGAACGATCCATTCTAATTCATTCACACAAATGTATCCATTATAATTTATTCGTACGATCCATTATAATTCATTCATATGATCCATTCTAATTTATTTGCATGATCCATTCTAATTCATTCGAACGATCCATTCTAATTCATTCGTACGATCCATTCTAATTCATTCGCACGATTGTATCCATTCTAATTCATTCGTACGACTGAATTAGAACGGATCGTACGAATGAAATAGAATGGATTGTACGAATGAATTAGAATGGATACATCCATGCAAATGAATTTTAATGGATACTACGAATGAATTATAATGGATTGTGCGAATGAATTAGAATGGATACATTCGTGCGAATGAATTAGAATGGATCATACGAATGAATTAGAATGAATCGTACGAATGAATTAGAATGGATCTTACGAATGAATTAGAATGGATACATTCATACGAATGAATTAGAATGGATCATGCGAAGGAAATAGAATGGATCGTACAAATATATTAGAATAGATACATTCGTGCGAATAAATTAGAATGGATCGTATGAATGAATTAGAATGGATTGTACGAATGAATTAGAATGGATCGTTCGAATGAATTAGAATGGATCGTACGAATGAATTAGAATGGATCATTCGAATGAATTAGAATGGATTGTACGAATGAGTTAGAATGGAATGTGCGAATAAATTAGAATGGATCGTACGAATGAATTAGAATGGATCGTTCGAATGATTTAGAATGGATCGTTCGAATGAATTAGAATGGATCGTACGAATGTATTAGAATGGAATGTGCGAATGAATTATAATGGATCGTACGAATGAATTAGAATGGATCGTTTGAATGAATTAGAATGGATGGTTCGAATGAATTAGAATGGATCGTACAAATGAATTAGAATCGTACGAATGAATTAGAATGAATCGTTCGAATGAATTAAAATGGATCGTTCGAATGAATTAGAATGGAATGTGTGAATGAATTAGATGGATCGTATGAATGAATTAGAATGGATCGTTCGAATGAATTAGAATGGATCGTTCGAATGAATTAGAATGGATCATACGATTGAATTAGAATGGAATGTGCGAATGAATTAGAATGGATCATACGAATGAATTAGAATGGATCGTTCGAATGAATTAGAATGGATCGTGCGAATGAATTAGAATAGATACATTCGTGCGAATGAATTAGAATGGATCGTACGAATGAATTAGAATGGATCGTACGAATGAATTAGAATGGATCGTATGAATGAATTAGAATGGATCATGTGAATGAACTAGAATGGATCATACAAATGAATTAGAATGGATTGTTCGAATGAATTAGAATGGATCGTTCGAATGAATTAGAATGGATCGTACGAATGAATTAGAATGGATTGTTCGTTCGATCAAACCGTCGCTCTCGCCCCCCACCGTCCGATCCCAATGGATGCAACCACTAACGGTCCCACCGCCGCCCCTTCCCTCGCCGGCGACCATGTCCGCCTCCTCGAGAGGCTCGAGCCCTTCTAGATTCAGGGCCCCGACAAGCGCGACCGCCGGATCCTCCGCATCATCGGCAAGTTCTTTCCAGGTAGACTTCTGAGCGATGCGGTGGGAGAGGAGGCGCTGAAGAATTACTTGGAGAGGAAGATCTTCCCGGAGCTCGGCGGCGGCCCCTACTGCATCGTCTACGTGCACACCTGCGTGCAGAGGTCCGACAACTTCCCCGGCGTCGCTGCCCTCCGGTCGATCTACGAGGCCCTTCCCAGCGCCGCACGTGACGGCCTCCAGGCCGTCTACTTCGTCCACCCCGGCCTCTAGGCCCGCCTCTTTCTGGCCACGCTCGGCTGCTTCCTCTTCAGCTCCGGGTTGTACGGCAAGGTGCGGTACGTGGGCCGGCTGGAGTTTCTGTGGTAGCACATGCGGAGGGGGGAGATAGAGGTGCCGGAGTTCGTGTGGGAGCATGACGAGGAGCTGGAGCGCCGGCCGCTGATGGACTACGGGCTGGAGGCCGGGCACCACCGCGAGTACGACGCGTCGGCGATAGACTCGTCCGCGTCCATGTACTCACTCCGGTGTATTTCATAGCCGGTGCACCGAGGGATGGGCCTGGCCGTCTGTGCTTAGTGGGGCCCGTACCCTTTTTTTAGTCAGATGGTGGTGATAAATAGCCTTTTAATTTGCTGTTAAATGTAAATGTGGGTGTATTAGTTTGAGATTAGGAAGGATAATTACAAAAAAAAGAAAAAAAGAATGGATCGTTCGAATGAATTAGAATGGATCGTTCGAATGAATTAGAATGGAATGTGCGAATGAATTAGAATGGATCGTACGAATGAATTAGAATGGATCGTTCGAATGAATTAGAATGGATCGTACGAATGAATTAGAATGGAATGTGCGAACGAATTAGAATGGATCGTACGGATGAATTAGAATGGATCGTTCGGATGAATTAGAATGGATCGTTCGAATGAATTAGAATGGATTGTACGAATGAATTAGAATAGAATGTGCGAATGAATTAGAATGGATCGTACGAATGAATTAGAATGGATCGTTCTAATGAATTAGAATGGATCGTTCGAATGAATTAGAATGGATCGGACGAATGAATTAGAATGGATCATACGAATGAATTAGAATGAATCGTCTGAGTGAATTATAATGAATCATACGAATGAATTAGACTGGATCGTATGAATTAGAATGGATTGTACGAATGAATTAGAATGGATCGTTCGAATGAATTAGAATGGATCGTGCGAATGAATTAGAATGGATCGTACGAATGAATTAGAATGGATCGTACGAATGAATTAGAATGGATACATTCGTGCAAATAAATTAGAATGGATCGTACGAATGAATTAGAATGGATCGTACGAATGAATTAGAATAGATCATACGAATGAATTAGAATGGATCGTGCGATTGAATTAGAATGGATATATTCATACGAATGGATTACAATGGATCGTACGAATGAATTAGAATGGATCGTATGAATGAATTAGAATGGATCGTACGGATGAATTAGATTGGATCGTTCGAATGAATTAGAATGGATCGTGCGAATGAATTAGAATGGATACATTCGTGCGAATGAATTAGAATGGATTGTACGAATGAATTAGAATAGATTGTACGAATGAATTAGAATGGATACATTCGTGCGAATGAATTAGAATGGATCGTACGAATGAAATAGAATGGATTGTACGAATGAATTAGAATGTATCGTTCGAATAAATTAGAATTTGATTGTACGAATGAATTAGAATGGATACATCCTTGCAAATGAATTAGAATGGATCGTACGAATGAACTAGACTGGCTACATTCGTGCGAATGAATTAGAATGGATCGTTTGAATGAATTAGAATGAATGGTGCGAATGAATTAAAATTGATACATTCGTGCGAATGAATTAGAATGGATCGTACGAATGAATTAGAATGGATCTTACGAATGAATTAGAATGGATCGTGTGAATGAATTAGAATGGATACATTCGTGCGAATGAATTAGAATGGATCGTACGAATAAATTAGAATGGATCTTACGAATGAATTAGAATGGATCGTGTGAATGAATTAGAATGGATACATTCATGCGAATGAATTAGAATGGATCGTACGAATGAATTAGAATGGATCATACGAATGAATTAGAATGGATCGTATGAATGAATTAGAATGAATCATGCGAATGAATTAGAATGGATCATACGAATAAATTTGAATGGTTCATATGACTGAATTAGAATTGATCATGCGAATGAATTAGAATGGATCGTACGAATGAATTAGAATGGATCGTTCGAATGAATTAGAATGGATTGTGCGAATGAATTAGATTGGATCGTACAAATAAATTATACTGGATCGTACGAATAAATTAGAATGGATATATTCGTGTGAATGAATTTGAATGGATCGTACGAATGAATTAGAATGGATACATTCGTGCGAAAGAATTAGAATGGATCGTACGAATGAATTAGAATGGATCATTCGAATGAATTAGAATGTATCGTTCGAGTGAATTAGAATGGAATGTGCGAATGAATTAGAATGGATCGTACGAATGAATTAGAACGGATCGTTCGAATAAATTAGAATGGATCATTCAAATGAATTAGAATGGATCGTACAAATGAATTAGAATAGAATGTGCGAATGAATTTGAATGGATCATACGAATGAATTAGAATGGATCGTTTGAATGAATTAGAATGGATCGTTCGAATGAATTAGAATGGAATGTGCGAATGAATTAGAATGGATCGTACGAATGAATTAGATTGGATCGTTTGAATGAATTAGAATGGATCGTTCGAATTAATTAGAATGGATCGTATGAATGAATTAGAATGGATCGTCTGAGTGAATTAGAATGAATCATACGAATGAATTAGAATGGATCGTATGAATTAGAATGGATCGTACGAATGAATTAGAATGGATCATTCGAATGAATTAGAATGGATCATGCGAATGAATTAGAATGGATCGTATGAATGAATTAGAATGGATCGTACGAATGAATTAGAATGGATCGTACGAATGAATTAGAATAGATTGTACGAATGAATTAGAATGGATACATTCGTGCGAATGAATTAGAATTGATCGTACGAATGAATTAGAATTGATCGTACGAATGAATTAGAATAGATCATACAAATGAATTAGAATGGATCGTGCGATTGAATTAGAATGGATACATTCGTGCGAATGAATTAGAATGGATCGTACGAATGAATTAGAATGGATCGTACGAATGAATTTGATAGGATTGTTCAAATGAATTAGAATGGATCGTGCGAATGAATTAGAATGGATTGTACGATTGAATTAGAATAGATTGTACGAATGAATTAGAATGGATACATTCGTGCGAATGAATTAGAATAGATCGTATGAATGAAATAGAATGGATTGTACGAATGAATTAGAATGGATCGTTCGAATGAATTCGAATGGATTGTACGAATGAATTAGAATGGATACAACCATGCTAATGAATTAGAATGGATCGTACGAATGAACTAGAATGGCTACATTCGTGCGAATGAATTAGAATGGATCGTACGAATGAATTAGAATAGATTGTACGAATGAATTAGAATGGACAAATTCGTGCAACTGAATTAGAATGGATCATACAAATGAAATAGAATGGATTGTACGAATGAATTAGAATGGATCGTTCGAATGAATTAGAATGGATTATACGAATGAATTAGAATGGATCGTACGAATGAATTAGAATAGATCGTGCGAATGAATAAGAATGGATCGTTTGAATGAATTAGAATGAATCATACGAATGAATTAGAATGGATCGTATGAATGAATTAGAATGGATCGTACGTATGAATTAGAATGGATCATGCAATTGAATTAGAATGGATTGTACGAATGAGTTAGAATGGATACATTTGTGCGAATGAATTAGAATGGATCGTGTTGGGGGTAGCTGAAATCCGTCGAGGAGTTGGAACCCTTATCCGCATAAGCTCGATCGAACAGCTATCAGGAGCGAGATCCACATTGGGATGAACGGGGACCTTGTATCTGAGTGCAGTACATCTACAGCTCGGTAAAACGCAAGGAGCTCGCAAGGAGCTCGCCCCCTAGCTCGCAAGGAGCTCGCCTTAGCTCGCAAGAAGCTCGCCCCTAGCTCGCCAGGAGCTCGCCCCTAGCACGCCAGGAGCTCGCCCCCTAGCTCGCAAGGAGCTCGCCTTAGCTCGCAAGGAGCTCGCCTCTAGCTCGCCAGGAGCTCGCCCCCTAGCTCTCCAGGAGCTCGCCCCCTAGCTCACAAGGAGCTCGCTCCTAGCTCGCCAGGAGTTCGTCTCCTAGCTCGCCAGGAGCTCGCCCCCTAGCTCGCCAAGAGCTCACCCTTAGATCTGCGCACTCGCCACCAGCCCGCCCTTGCCTATGGATCTCATAGACCCCAGGATTCCAAGGGATGGGGAACTCGCGCAGGGGAGTGCCTTCGTCCCCCAACTTGGGAAGGATCTCGCCCCCCCCCCCCCCCAGCTCACCAAATCATCTTAACAGGGAGCGAGATCCACATTGGGCTACATGGGGACTTGTATCCAAGTATGTAGGAGCTCGCCCCCCCAGCTCGAGAAGAAGCTCGCCCCACCTCTCACACTAGAGCCCGCCCCGAGGCTCGTGTGGGGACTTTGGCCAGAGAGAAAACTTAGAAGGGGATCAACGAACACTGGAAGAACGCCCACAGAGATCTCCGGGCCGTTCCAGTTGTCGAAGAGGTCGCCCTCTCCGGAGCCCGACTCTTGACAAGGGTTGCCAGGTGTCGAAACCCCACTAAAGCTACGTGGACGATTGTAGTCCACGGAAGGCCGCCCGAGTCGGTTTGGAGACCTCCCAGACTTGAACATTCCAGAATAGCCACCTGGCAGCGACAAAAAGATACTCTCCCCCACTACTTCGTTAGGTAGGCTACGCGACGAAGAATGTCAGGAGTCCAAGTCCCGAGGACTGTCAGAGACCCATGTGGGCCAGAACGTGGGGGCCTAGAAGGCACCAGAAAGAATCTCCACATGTTGGGCACCGGTAGGTCGCCAATGTCTATAAATGCACACCCCCAGGCTTCGAAGTACAGGTTCGAAACCCAGATCCCTACCACTTTGGTCTACTAGAGCTCTTCTTTGACCACCAGAGACTGACTTGAGCATCGGAGGGTCTGCGCTCCTAAGGGAGCCAACCGTTCTTACATTTTTCTTTGTCTTGCAGGGAGACCGCACGAGCCAGCGAAAAAATCCCCCAAACAGATCGTACGAATGAATTAGAATGGATACATTCGTACGAATGAATTAGAATGGATCGTACGAATGAATTAGAATAGATCGTACAAATGAATTAGAATGGATTGTGCGAGTGAATTACAATGGATCGTACGAAGGAATAAGAATAGATCGTATGAATGAATTAGAATGGATCGTGCGAATGAATTAGAATAGATCGTAAGAATAAATTAGAATGGGTACATTCTTGCGAATGAATTAGAATGGATCGTATGAATGAATTAGAATAGATACATCCATGCGAATGAATTAGAATGGATCGTACGATTGAACTAGAATGGATACATTCGTGCGAACAAATTAGAATGGATCGTACGAATGAATTAGAATGGATCGTACGAATGAATTAGAATAGATCATACGAATGAATTAGAATAGATCGTGCGAATGAATTAGAATGGATCGTCTGAATGAATTAGAATGAATCATACGAATGAATTAGAATGGATCGTATGAATGAATTAGAATAGATCGTGCGAATGAATTAGAATGGATCGTACGAATAAATTAGAATGGATACATTCGTGCGAATGAATTAGAATGGATCCTACGAATGAATTCGAATGGATCATGCGAATAAATTAGAATAGATCATGCGAATGAATTAGAATGGATCGTACGAATGAATTAGAATAGATCGTACGAATGAATTAGAATGGATACATTCGTGCGAATGAATTAGAATGGATCGTACGAATGAATTAGAATAGAATGTGCGAATGAATTAGAATGGATAGTACGAATGAATTAGAATGGATCGTTCAAATGAATTAGAATGGATCGTTGGAATGAATTAGAATGGATCGTACGAATGAATTTGAATGGATACATTCGTACGAATGAATTAGAATGGATCGTTCGATTGAATTAGAATGGATCGTATGAATGAATTAGAATGGATCGTACGAATGAATTAGAATGGATCATGTGAATGAATTAGAATGGATCGTACGAATGAATTGGAATGGATACATTCGTATGAATAAATTCGAATGGATCGTATGAATGAATTAGAATGGATACATCCAAGGGAATGAATTAGAATAGATCGTACGAATGAACTAGAATGGATACATTCGTGAATGGATCATACGAATGAATTCGAATGGATCGTACAAAAGCATTAGAATGGATCGTATGAAGGAATTAGAATGGATCGTGGGAATGAATTAGAATGGATCGTGCGAATGAATTAGAATGGATCGTCTGAATGAATTAGAATCGATCGTTCGAATAAATTAGAATGGATCGTGCGAATGAATTAGAATGGATACATTCGTGCGAATGAATTAGAATGGATCGTACGAATGAATTAGAATGGATCTTAAGAATGAATTAGAATGGATCGTGCGAATGAATTAGAATGGATACATTCGTGCGAATGAATTAGAATGGATCATACAAATAAATTAGAATGGATCTTACGAATGAATTAGAATGGATCGTGCGAATGAATTAGAATTGATACATTCATGCGAATGAATTAGAATAGATCGTACGAATGAATTAGAATGGATCGTATGAATGAATTAGAATGAATCATGCGATTGAATTAGAATGGATCATACGAATAAATTAGAATGGATCGTATGAATGAATTAGAATGGATCATGCGAATGAATTACAATAGATCGTACGAATGAATTAGAATGGATCATTCGAATGAATTAGAATGGATCGTGCGAATGAATTAGAATGGATCGAACAAATGAATTAGAATGGATTGTACGAATAAGTTAGAATGGATACATTCGTGTGAATGAATTAGAATGGATCGTACGAATGAATTAGAATGGATCGTACGAATGAATTAGAATGGATACATTCGTGCGAATGAATTAGATAGGATCATACGAATGAATTAGAATGGATCGTACGAATGAATTAGAATGGATCATGTGAATGAATTAGAATGGATCGTGCTAATTAATTACAATGGATCATATGAATGAATTAGAATGGATCGTATGAATGAATTAGAATGGATCATGTGAATGAATTAGAATGGATCGTCCTAATTAATTACAATTGATCATATGAATGAATTAGAATGAATCATACGAATAAATTAGAATAGATCGTATGAATGAATTAGAATGGATCGTGCAAATTAATTAGAATGGATCGTACTAATGAATTAGAATGGATCGTACGAATGAGTTAGAATGGATCGTACGAATGAATTAGAATGGATCGTATGAATGAATTAGAGTGGATCGTACAAATGAATTAGAATGGATACATTCGTGCGACTGAATTAGAATAGATCGTACGAATGAATTAGAATGGATCGTGCGAATGAATTAGAATGGATACATTCGTGCGAATGAATTAGAATGGATTGTACGAATAAACTAGAATGGATACATTCGTGCGAATGAATTAGAATGGATCGTACCATTCG
Source organism: Chamaelirium japonicum (assembly GCA_947650365.1). Classification (NCBI taxonomy): domain Eukaryota; kingdom Viridiplantae; phylum Streptophyta; class Magnoliopsida; order Liliales; family Melanthiaceae; genus Chamaelirium; species Chamaelirium japonicum. The sequence goes on from CANTAL010000001.1 coordinate 1,643,868, forward strand.
CACGAATGAATTAGAATGGATACATTGGTGCGAATGAATTAGACTGGCTCGTACGAATGAATTAGAATGGATCGTCCGAGTGAATTAGAATGGATCGTACGAATGAACTAGAATGGATCGTACGAATGAATTAAATTAGAATGGATCGTTCGAATGAATTAGAATGGATCGTATGAATGAATTGGAATGGATCGTATGAATGAATTAGAATAGATCGTGCGAATGAATTAGAATGGATCATGCGAATGAATTAGAATGGATTGTTCGAATGAATTAGAATGGATCGTGCGAATGAATTAGAATGGATACATTCGTATGAAGGAATTAGAATGGATCGTACAAATGAAGTAGAATTGATCGTACGAATGAATTAGAATGGACCGTATGAATGAATTAGAGTGGATCGTAATGGATCGTACGAATGAATTAGAATGGATCAAACGAATGAATTATATTGGATCGTGCGAATGAATTAGAATGGATCGTACGAATGAATTTGAATGAATACATTCGTACGAATGAATTAGAATGGATCATATGAAAGAATTAGAATGGATCGAACGAATGAATTAGAATGGATACATTCGTGCGAATGAATTAGAATGGATCTGACGAATGAATTAGAATGGATAGTACGAATAAATTAGAATAGATCGTACGAATGAATTAGAATGGATCGTCCGAGCGAATTAGAATGGATCGTACGAATGAATTAGAAAGGATACATTCGTGCGAATGAATTAGAATGGATCGTACGAATAAATAAGAATGGGTCGTACGAATGAATTAGAATGGATCGTACGAATGAATTAGAATGGATCGTATGAATGAATTAGAGTGGATCATATGAATGAATTAGAATAGATCGTGCGAATGAATTAGAATGGCTCGTCTGAATGAATTAGAATGAATCATATGAATGAATTAGAATGGATCGTATGAATGAATTTGAGTGGATCGTGCGAATGAATTAGAATGGATCTTATGAATGAATTAGAATGGATCGTACGAATGAATTAGAATGAATCGTACGAATGAATTAGAACGGATCGCACGAATGAATTAGAATGGAACATACGAATGAATTAGACTGGATCAATTAGAATGGATCATACGAATGAATTATATTGGATACATTCATGCGAATGAATTAGAATGGATCGTACGAATGAATAAGAATGGATCGTACGAATGAATTAGAATGGATCCTACGAATGAATTACATTGGATCGTATGAATGAATTAGAATTGATACAATCATGTGAATGAATTAGAATGGATCGTACGAATGAATTAGAATGGATCGTACGAATGAACTAGAATGGATCGTACGAATGAATTAGAATTGATCGTACGAATGAATTAGAATGGATCATGCGAATGAATTAGAATGGATCGTACGAATGAATTAGAATGGATCATACAAATGAATTAGAATGGAATGTGCGAGTGAATTAGAATTTATCGTGCGAATGAATTAGAATGGATCGTTCGAATGACTTAGAATGGATCGTACGAATGAATTAGAATGGAATGTGCGAATGAATTAGAATGGATCATACGAATGAATTAGAATGGATCATGCGAATGAATTAGAATGGATCGTACGAATGAATTAGAATGGATCGTACGAATGAATTAGAATAGATATATTCGTACGAATGAATTAGAATGGATCATGCGAATGAAATAGAATGGATCGTATGAATTAATTAGAAAGGATATATTTGTATGAATGAATTAGAATGGACCGTACGAATGAATTAGAATAGATCGTGCGAATGAATTAGAATAGATCTTACGAATGAATTAGAATGGATAGTACGAATAAAATAGAATAGATCGTACGAATGAGTTAGAATGAATCATACGAATGAATTAGAATGGATCGAACGAATGAATTAGAATAGATCGAACGAATGAATTAGAATGGATCGAACGAATGAATTAGAATAGATCGTGCGAATGAATTAGAATGGATCGTGCGAATGAATTAGAATGGATCGAACGAATGAATTAGAATGGATCGAACGAATGAATTAGAATGAATCGTACGAATGAATTAGAATAGATCGTGCGAATTAATTAGAATGGATCTTACTAATGAATTTGAATGGATCGTTTGAATGAATTAGAATAGATCGTACAAATGAATTAGAATGAATCGTACGAATGAATTAGAATGGATAGTATGAATGAATTAGAATGGGTCAGACGAATGAATTAGAATGGATCGTACGAATGAATTAGAATGGATAGATTCGTACGAAAGAATTAGAATGGATCATACGAATGAATTAGAATGGATCATACGAATGAACTGGAATGAATCATATGAATGAATTAGAATGAATCGTACGAATGAATTAGAATTGATCGTACGAATAAATTAGAATGGATCGTACGAATGAATTAGAATGGATCGTACGAATGAATTAGAATGGATCGTCTGAATGAATTAGAATGATTCATACGATTGAATTAGAATGGATCATATGAATGAATTAGAATAGACCGTGCGAATGAATTAGAATGGATCTTATGAATCGATTAGAATGGATCGTATGAATGAATTAGAATAGATCGTATGAATGAATTAGAATAGATCGTATGAATGAATTAGAATGGATACATTCGTGCGAATGAATTAGAATGGATCGTCTGAATGAATTAGAATGGATCCTTCGAATGAATTAGAATGGATCGTATGAATTAATTAGAATGGATCGTACGAATGAATTGGAATGGATACATTCGTACGAATAAATTAGAATTGATCGTACGAATGAATTGGAGTAGATATATTCGTGCGAATGAACTAGAATGGATCATACGAATGAATTAGAATAGATCATGCGAATGAATTTGAATGGATCGTCTGAATGAATTAGAATGACTCATATGAATGAATTAGAATGGATCGTATGAATGAATTAGAATGGTTCGTACGAATAAATTAGAATGGATCATACGAATGATTAGAATGGATACATTCGTGCGAATGAATTAGAATGGATCGTACGAATGAATTAGAATAGATCGTGCGAATGAATTAGAATGGATCATCTGAATGAATTTGAATGGATCGTACGAATAAAATATAACGGATTGTACGAATGAATTAGAATGGATCGTACGAATGAATTAGAATGGATACATTCGAGTGAATGAATTTGAATGGATCGTACGAATGAATTTGAATGGATTGTACGAATGAATTAGAATGGATCGTACGAATGAATTAGAATAGATCGTTCGAATGAATTAGAATGGATCGTGCGAATGAATTAGAAAGGATCATACGAATGAATTAGAATGGATCATTCGAATGAATTAGAATAGATTGTGAATGAATTAGAATGGATCTTACGAATGAATTAGAATGGATCGTGCGAATGAATTAGAATGGATCGTACGAATGAATTAGAATGGATCGTACAAATATATTAGAATGGATATATTCGTGCGAATGAATTAGAATGGATCGTACGAATGAATTAGAATGGATCATATGAATGAATTTGAATGGATCATACGAATGAATTCGAATGGATCGTGCGAATGAATTAGAATGGATCGTGCGAATGAATTAGAATGGATCGTACGAATGAATTAGAATGGATACATTCGTGCGACTGAATAAGAATAGATCGTACGAATGAATTAGAATGGATCGTTCGAATGAATTAGAATGGATACATTCGTGCGAATGAATTAGAATGGATCGTACGAATGAATTAGAATGGATACATCCATGCGAATAAATTAGAATGGATCGTACGAATGAATTAGAATGGATCGTTCGAATGAATTAGAATGGATCGTGCAAATGAATTAGAATAGATCGTACGAATGAATTAGAATGGATCGTACTAATGAATTAGAATGAATCATACGAATGAATTAGAATGGATCGTATGAATGAATTAGGATGGATCGTACGAATGAGCTAGAATGGATCGTATGAATGAATTAGAATGGATCATGCGAGTGGATTAGAATGGATTGTCTGAATTAATTAGAATGGAATGTCCGAGTGAATTAGAATGGATCGTACGAATGAACTTGAATGGATACATTCGTGCGAATGAATTAGAATGGATCATGTGAATGAATTAGAATCGATCGTACGAATGAATTAGAATAGATTGTACGAATGAATTAGAATGGATCGTTCGAATGAATTAGAATGGATCGTGCGATTGAATTAGAATGGATCGTACGAATGAATTAGAATAGATCGTGCGAATAAATTAGAATGGATCGTACGAATGAATTAGAATGGATCGTATGAATGAATTAGAATGGATCGTACGAATGAATTAGATTGGATCGTGCGAATGAATTAGAATGGATCGTACGAATGAATTAGAATGGATACATTCGTACTTTTGAATTAGAATGGATCGTACGAATGAATTATAATAGATCGTGCGAATGAATTAGAATGGATCTTACGAATGAAATTAGAATGGATTGTGCGAATGAAATAGAATGGATCATACGAATGTATTAGAGTAGATCGTACGAATGAATTATAATGGATCATACGAATAAATTAGAATGGATACATTCGTGTGAATGAATTAGAATGATTCATACGAATGAATTAGAACGGATCGTATGAATGAATTAGAATGGATCGTATGAATGAATTAGAATGGATCATTCGAATGAATTAGAATGGATCATTCGAATGAATTAGAATGGATCGTGAGAATGAATTAGAATGGATCGTACGAATGAATTAAAATGGATCGTATGAATGAATTAGAATGGATCGTACGAATGAATTAGAATGGATCGTATGAATGAATTAGAATGGATCCTGCAAATAAATTAGAATGGATCGTACGAATGAATTAGAATGGATCGTGATAATGAATTAGAATGGATCATACGAATGAATTAGAATGGATCGTACGAATGAAATAGAATGGATTTCACGAATGAATTAGAATGGATCATACGAATGAACTAGAATGGATCGTTCGAATGAATTAGAATGGATCATGCAAATGAATTAGAATGGATCGTACGAATGAATTAGAATGGATCATACGAAGGAATTAGAGTGGATCATACGAATGAATTAGAATGGATCGTATGAATGAATTAGAATGGATCGTACGAATGAATTAGAATGGGTCGTACGAATGAATTAGAATGAATCGTATGAATGAATTAGAATGAATCATACGAATGAATTAGAATGGATCGTACAAATGAATTAGTCTGGATCGTATAAATGAATTAGAATGAATCATACGAATGAATTAGAATGGATCGTACGAATGAATTAGAATGGATCATACGAATGAATTGAAATGGATCGTTCGAATGAATTAGAATGGATCGTGCGAATGAATTAGAAAGGATCATACGAATGAATTAGAATGGATCGTACGAATGAATTAGAATGGATCGTATGAAGGAATTAGAATAGATCGTACGAATGAATTAGAATGGATCGTATGAATGAATTAGAATGGATCGTACGAATGAATTAGAATGGGTCGTACGAATGAATTAGAATGAATCGTATGAATGAATTAGAATGAATCATACGAATGAATTAGAATGGATCGTACGAATGAATTAGACTGGATCGTATGAATGAATTAGAATAAATCATACGAATGAATTAGAATGGATCGTACGAATGAATTAGAATGGATCGTACGAATGAATTAGAATGGATCGTACGAATGAATTGAAATGGATCATTCGAATGAATTAGAATAGATCGTGCGAATGAATTAGAATGGATCGTACGAATGAATTAGAATGGATCATACGAATAAATTAGAATGGATCATACAAATGAATTAGAATGGATCGTACGAATGAATTAGAATGGATCCATTTGTGCAAATGAATTAGATGGATCTTACGAATGAATTAGAATGGATCGTATGAATGAATTAGAATGGATCGTACGATTGAAATAGAATGGATTGTACGAATGAATTAGAATGGATACATCCATGCAAATGAATTTGAATAGATCATACGAATGAATTAGAATTGATCATATGAATGAATTAGAGTGGATCATACGAATGAATTAGAAAGGATCGTGCGATCAATTCTAATTCATTCGTATGATCTTTTCTAATTCATTCGTACGATCCATTCTAATTCATTCGTACGATCCATTCTGATTTATTCTTACGATCCATTCTAATTCATTCAGATGATCTATTCTAATTTATTCGTACTATCCATTCTAATTCATTCGCATGAATGTATCTATTCTAATTCATTCGCATGGATGTGGGGGAAAATCTTCGTGCCGACCCGAAGACCTCGCCTCACTAGTCAATTGAAGTTGAAGGTTGTTGTTTGATCTGTCGATTGGAGTTGCAGCTTTTGATATGTAAATAGAGAGATGCAATCAGAAAGAGTGTTTGACACGAGAAGTGATCTCGGAGTTCAGCCGAAGCCTACGTCTCCGTGCTATAGGGTGCAACCCGAATTCACTAACACTTTTCTCAAAGTAACCTCGACAGGCCGAGTGCTACTGAAGCCTTTTTGATCTCTTCAAAGACAAGAAGATGATCAAGTAGAGGTGAAGGGTGAGAAGATAGAAATTCCAGAGCTCTGGTTCTGAAAATCATATCTCAGAATGGAAAATGGATTTTTCCTCCTCTTACATTCGAAGGCTCTGCTATTTATAGGATTTTCTGGTGGTAAATGGTGGTTTCTGCTGCAGCATCTGGGGATCCTCCAGGTAAAGCTGGCGGGCCCCGCTACCGTCTTCTGGGGGATTCCACAGGCTCTTGGTCCCACCAGGCAGGGCTGGTGGGTCCCGCGATAGTCCTCGTGGGCCCACCAGGCAGGGCCGGTGGGCCCCGTGGTGGTCTTCGCGAGCCCACTAGGCAGGGCCGGTGGGTCCCGCGGTGGTCCTTGTGGGCCCACCAGGCAGGGCCGGTGGGTCCATTGGTAGTCCTCGTGGGCCCACCAGGCAGGGCCGATGGGTCCCGCGGTGGTCCTCGTGGGCCCACCAGGCACGGTCGGTAGGTCCCGCGGTGGTCCTCGTGGGCCCACCAGGCAGGGCCGGTGGGTCCCGCGGTAGGTTGTAAACTTCTGCCAAAGTTTGCACCCACAGTTACCCCCTCCAAGTTAGCTAGAGTTCGTTCTGTCTGGCTTGGATTTGGTGCAAAAAACAGCAACCCCCTGTCTCAAAAGGCACGAAGAAGCTTGTCGAATGTCAGCATAAAAAAGATTGATCGGTCAATTTTGACCGATCGGTTAAGTTTGACCGATCGGTCAATTTCAACCGATCAAGGATTGGGTGATCGGTCAAAAAACATGGTTTTTTGACCGATCCAGTAGAAAATTGACCGATCGGTTGATTTTGACCGATCGGCTAAAATCAATCGGTCAGGGTTTGGGTGATCGGCAAAAAACACAGGTTTTTTGCCAGATCCAGTAGAAAATCGACCGATCGGTTGATTTTGACCGATCTGCTAAAATCAGCCGGTCAAGGTTTGGATGATCGGTAAAAAAACCTAAGTTTTTTGCCAGATCTAGTAGAAAATCGACCGATCGGTTGATTTTGACCGATCGGTTAAGTTTGACCGATCGGCTAAAATCAGCCGGTCAAGGTTTGGGTGATCGGCAAAAAACCTAAGTTTTTGCCAGATCTAGTAGAAAATCGACCGATCGGTTGATTTTGACCGATCGGTCAAGTTTGATCGATCGGCTAAAATCAGCCGGTCAAGGTTTGGGTGATCGACAAAAAACCTAAGTTTTTTGCCAAATCTAGTAGAAAATCGACCGATCGGTTGATTTTGACCGATCGGTCAAGTTTGACCGATCGGCTAAAATCAGCCGGTCAAGGTTTGGGTGATCGGCAAAAAACCTAAATTTTTTGCCAGATCTAGTAGAAAATCGACCGATCGGTTGATTTTGACCGATCGGTCAAGTTTGACCGATCGGCTAAAATCAGCCAGTCAAGGTTTGGGTGATCGGCAAAAAACCTAAGTTTTTTGCCAGATCTAGTAGAAAATCGACCGATCGGTTGATTTTGACCGATCGGTCAAGTTTGACCTATCGGCTAAAATCAGCCGGGCAAGGTTTGGGTGATCGGCAAAAAACCTAAGTTTTTTGCCAGATCTAGTAGAAAATCGACCGATCGGTTGATTTTGACCGATCGGTCAAGTTTGACCGATCGGTCAAGTTCAGCCGGTCATGGTTTGGGTGATCGGCAAAAAACCTAAGTTTTTTGCCAGATCTAGTAGAAAATCGACCGATCGGTTGATTTTGACCGATCGGCTAAAATCAGCCGGTCAGGTCACAGTCTTGAACCTGTATTTTTGAGGAAGTGGTATAGCCTGTTATCCTCTTTTGATCTTTGGCAGAGTCTTGAATATCGATGGAGTTCGATTTTTTCTGCTTTGAATCTTCAGTTTGCCTGAATGTGGCTTTGAACCGGTGGTCTGGTTCACTCAGACCGGTGGTTTACTTGGGCAGTTGGTTTACGTGGACCGGGAGGTCTGACGCTTCGTCTGGTCCGACGGTTCGCCTGATTTTGCGCTTGCTATGGATGGATGTCACGTGTACCTACAAAAACACGCGATTTGATATGGTGAAGACATGTGTTTTTTCGATCTGTGCGCCGGTTTACCCTGGGTATATAAGTCTTTCTCGCTGTCATTTTTGCCTCACGCTTTCAAAATTTTTCGAAGTCCAGAGCTTTTTTGCTTCCAATCTCTCGTTCTCTGTTTCCTTTCGATCGGTCAAATGGCATCTTCTGGTAATTCGAAGAAGAGTGCAGTTCCTTCCAAGAGGAAGGGCAAGGAGGTTGTCGAAGTCTCTTCTGCTCCGAAGGGCCGAGGCAAAGGCAAGGCTGAGTTGATCGAACTTGCCAGTTGGGCAAGAGGCACCAAGGAGTGGGGTTCGCTTCTGCACCTTCTCGTCCGGAGCACATCCCCAAAGCAAGATTCGTTCTTTGCCCACAGCTGCCTCTGTCGGTGGAACCGGAGTTTGGATATAACATCGGGGGCAAACTTACTGATGTGAAGAGGGAGAAACTGCAGAAGCTGCTAGCATACTTCACTGAGGGGAAGGTCCGGCCAGCGCTTCCGGGAGTTCTTTCAGCTTTTAGTATCGACAGGCGGACAATCTTTGTCTCGTACGCGAGCAAGGAGCAAGTGATGGGAACTATCGTCACCATTGGCCAGCTCAACTGTGGACTGCGCCTTCCATTGCCTCCTTTCGCCGCGAGGTTGCTGAACACCTCCGGTCTCTGTCCTGGGCAGGTCACTGGGAATGCCTGGAGGATTATCTACGCTTTCTGCCGTGTAGAGTCTTTCAAGATGAGTTGAGGGAGTGCTACTCCAGTCTTCCCGAAGGCGAGGTCGCAAGGATAGAGTTGGGCTATTTCTTCTATCACTACCGATGGGCTTGGAGGAAAGATAGCCCGTTCTACAATTTAACAGGTGTCTCCGCCCTTCGCCCGATTGCTGACACCATCGGCTCCGACAAACTCTATACAGACTGGCCGCTATCGGTGTCTGGTGCCTGGACTCCTCTGTCGGTACCTGAGGTTCCCCGGTACAAGGTGCACGAAGAGGTGGACATGTACAGTGCAGGAGGAGCTCTCTCGTGGCCTTCAGAGCGAGTAGGGGCCCTTGATAACCTTTTCCTGGAGTTGACATGCGGGACTCGGTCATGGAAGCAATTCTCGAATTGCCCGGTCCGACATGGCAATGCCAACCTCCTCCACCGATCGAAGCTTCGTTATGAAGATAACGAGGTCATCTACTCAGATTATAAGGAGGACCCTGAGTCAGGCAAAATTGTTAGAAAACTTCGATTTGAGAAGAAGGCCTACGGAGCTAGGCGCAGCTTGCCCACGGAGGAGAAATTGGTGATGCAGAGGGGCCCGGCGAAGAAGAAAAGAAAAATCCCCATCAAGCAGGAGGAGGATGAGGAGAAAAAGGAGGAGGAAGATGGAGAAGAGGAAGAAGAGAGAGAGGAGGAAGGTGGAGGCGAGGAGGATGAGGATGGCGATGCGGATGACAGCACGGGCAGCGACGGGGAAGAAAATAGAGATGATAAGGATGATGAAGATGGGGGTGGTGAGGAAGAAATTCCTCCCACCCCCACTGATGGTGGTCAAAGACATAGGGGTGGCGAGGAAGAAATTCCTCCCACCCCCACTGGTGGTGCTGATGAGGACTCGCAGCCGATCCTCATAGACGAGGCTAAGGCTCGCAAGATGGAGGGGGTTATGGATGCAACGGGCGATGGCCCTAAAGTGGTTCCTGCTTATCACTTTGGGGATTTGAAAAAGAACCCACTGCGCTTCAAAATCAAGCTATCGGGGAGTGGTGGGGTTGGAAGCAACCCTACACCCCTCGATCAGATACCTCCCGAGGTTCCTTGTCTCGAAGGGGCGACTACAAGTGGGGGTGTGGAGGTTGAACAACCCCCACCCCCTTCGTGATCTCTGGCTGATGACGTAGCTGCTATGGTGGCAGGGCTCGATAATTCGAGCAGGCACGAAGATGAAGGGGGAGCCTCACCTCCTCGAGATGTTCCCTCTCCCGTTCACTTGGAGAGAGGAAGCCGGGTGGGTGATGCTACTCCCCAACCCCTGCCAGAGCCAACCCCCATCAAGGAGAAATCGACCCCCAAGGGTAAGAGCTCCGACCGTGGGAAGGGAAAGGCTCCTCAGGTCGATGCTTCAGGTATCTGTACTAACTTGCCTTGATTGCCTTGCCTTTGAAGCTTGAAAATATTCTAACACTTTGAACTCTTGTGTTGATTACAGGTACGCCTGTTGGCTCGACTCAGAAGATAAAGAACTTGGGTGATGTTGACATCAACCACCCTACTAGCGTGATCTGGAAGCTTTGCAATCTTCCGGAAGCTACTTTTGAAGAAGCCTTCGATCGGCTAGATGTAGTGGTATGTGCATCTTCTTGATCCAATATTTGAGTTCTATCTTTGGAATAATTCTAACTCTCTATCCATCTGCAGAGCTCAGCAGTTTTGAGAATCACAAGCTCTCTCTCTAGGAGGGCAGGAGAACGAGAGGCCGCATCTGAGGTATCCCGTTTGAAAGCTGATCTGGCGGCTGCCCACGAAGAGAGGGATAAGCTAAGGGAGCTTTTGACTTCGAAGAAAAACTCTCTTAAGGCCAAGATCGAGGATCTTTGCAAAGAGAAGTAGGAGAGCAAGGGGTTGCATGACCGTTGCGAGACGCAGAGTCACGAACTTGAATCCTTGAAGAATCGGCTCATCAAGGTTGAGAACGTGTCATGTGATCGTGCAAACGAGATCAAGGAGTTGAAAGAACGACTTGCTGCTCAGCATGCTGCCTTTACTGCCAGAGAGGAGACTTCCAAGAAGGCATTGGAGCATGCACTGTCTGAATGCAAGAGTTACAGGGAAACGGCCGAGAAAGCGACAGAGGCACTCAGGGTACATGCCAGCAGTGTCCGATCTTCTAAAGCTTCGGCTGCGAGCAAGGCTCGTGGCGAATCTGAAGGAGAGAAGTCGCGCGCTCCAAGTGTAGCCAAGCCCTGATGTATTTCTACCTTTTTCTCTGTTGTTTACACTTGTAAACTTTTGACATGTAGCAGCTCAACATTGTACTTGGCAAATTTTGATAATCAAAAGATCTTTTTGGTGTTTGAAAATTGAATGTCTATTGAGTTGAATGTCTTTGAATATCATGTTCTCGATAACATTGGAATAGATACAATCTTTTGAATGTAAGGGGTCGAGTCGCAACTTGATTACCCAAACTTATTGTAACTTGAAAATTGAACTTGAATTCGTGTAACATTTGAATGTGAGGGGTTGAGTCGCAACTCAAGCACCCAAACCTGTTAGTAGATATCGAAATTGATTGAAATTGAATATTGAAATTTGAAGGTCAGTTTAACATTTGCCAGTAAGGGGTTGAGTCGCAACTCTAACACCCAAACTTGTTAAAAGACTTGGTAACTTGAATATGGTTAGTTTAACATTTGCTAGTAAGGGGTTGAGTCGCAACTCTAACACCCAAACTTGTTAAAAGAGAACACTTGCATATTAGAACATTTGAAAGAGAACTTTATTCATCATGGTATTTACATCATGGATAGAACAACTTGAGATGTCTAGAATTCCAAGCTCGAGGCAATCTATCTCCTTCTAGTGAGATCAGTCTGTAAGAAACTTTGCCTCCCACTGATTCAACGATATAAGGACCTTCCCAGTTGGGAGCAAGTTTCCCACTGCTGTGTTCCTTTGTGTTGTAGAAGACTGCTCTAAGGACCAGACTGCCGATTAGGAATTGTCGCTTGTAGACTTTCTCATCATAGGCTCGTTTGATCTTCTGTTGGTACTTGGCCACACGAAGTGAAGCTTGGTCTCGTAGTTCTTCAGAGAAGTCTAGATTATTGATCCGAAGCTCTTCGTTGATTCCTTCTTCAACTGCCCTGGTCTTCAGAGTACTTGATATGTTTTCTGTTGGGAGTACTGCTTCTGATCCATACGTTAGGCGAAAGGGCGAGAACCCAGTTGATCTTCTCGGAGTTGTGCGATACCCCCAAAGAATTTCAGGTAGGACCTGTTCCCACAATCCTTTCTTGTCGTTGAGTTTCTTCTTGAGTATACCAAGTATAGCTCTATTTGAGGCTTCAGCTTGACCATTGCATTGAGGATATCTTGGAGTTGAATAGAATAGCTTGATACCGTTGTTCAGACAGAACTCTCGGAACTTGTCGGAGTCAAATTGAGCTCCATTGTCAGCAACAAGAACTTGAGGTGTACCGAACCTTGAGAAGATGTTGTGCCGAATGAATTTGATCACTTCATCGTCAGTCTCTCGGAAGAGGGGCACAGCTTCAACCCATTTGGTGAAGTAATCCGTGGCTAGCAATATATATTTTTTCTTGCTCGGAGTTGGAGGGAAAGGACCCAAGAAATCTAATCCCCATTGATGGAAAGGCCAGGGACTTGATAGTTGGTGAAGCTCATCTGCAGGGAGATGGATGGCTCGAGCGTGTCGTTGGCATGGCTCGCATTTTTGAACAACTTGTCGAGCATCTTTTGCCATTGTAGGCCAGTAGTAACCTTGTAGCTTTGTCTTAGCTTCAAGAGATCTTCCTCCCGAATGATTCCCACAAGCTCCAGAGTGGATATCAATCAGGATTGCGTGTGCTTGCTCGGGACCAAGGCACTTGAGCAATATCCCGTTATGAGATTTGAAATATAGGTCCTCTCCTTGTAGAATGTAGCATAGGAGCTTCCTTTGAAGTCTTCGAGATTGATTTGGATCTTCGGGTATTTCACCGTGTTTGAAGAAGTTGAAAATTGGTTGTCTCCAATCCTCAAGCTCACTTGTGGTGGTAAGGTTCAATACCAGTTGATCTCCACCCCCAGATCCCTTTGTGGTAGCAATGATCTGTTGTTCGGGGGTGGTCTTGGGCACTTCCTGATAATCAATTTGTATTTTCCTTCCTCCGAGCGAGTCTCTAAGGACCGAGGCAGCATTAGCTAAAGCATCTGCTTCACGATTCTCTGCCCTTGGAATTTGAACGAATTCAATATTTGTGAAGCGCTGTTGAAGATGTCGTAATAAGGCCAAATAGAGTTGTATTCTTTCTTCACGAGCTGTGTACTCTCCATTGATTTGCCTTATGATCAACTGGGAGTCACTGTAGATGATGATTCGATCTACCCCCAGGGATTCCGCCATTTCGAGTCCGGAAATGAGTGCTTCGTATTCGGCTTCGTTGTTGGTGGCGTTGAACCCTAGGAGAGTGGCCTTCTGTAGATGATCAAGTTCGGGGGATACTAAGACTATCCCAATTCCCGAACCGATCGAACTTGAAGCTCCATCAGTATAAAGCTTCCATGGAGGAGTTGCAGCAATAGCTTCGAGACTTGGATCAATTTTTGTTGCAAGGTTGATCGGAGTATTGTCCTCATCTTCTAAGCGCATGTCGACATCTTCTTCCCAAGTGATGGGGTCTTCAACTGGAAAGTCAGCTAGAAAATCAGCAACAGCTTGACCTTTGACAGAAGTGCGAGATTCGAACTAAATCCCCAGAGCACTCATTTCGATCACCCATTTAGTCATTCGACCAGCTCGACCAGCTTTGTCAACGATATCTTTAAGCGAGTATTCTGAAATAACAGTGATCTGGTGGGAGACGAAGTATGGTTGGAGACGACGCGATGCAGTGAGCAAGGCCAGGATGACCTTCTCAGTTTTTGAGTAGCGAGTTTCAGCTGGAAGAAGAGTGTGGCTGATATAATAGACTGGATGCTCGACACCTTCTCTTCTACTAACTAGGACCGCGCTGATTGCTTGATCGGTCACGGCGAGATAGATCCACAAGTCTTCTTTTAGGAGTGGAGCAGTAAGGATAGGAGCTTGCACCAGATATTTCTTGATGCCTTGAAAAGCTTCTTCACAAACAGGACTCCATCCCGATGTATCTGCCTTTCGTAGTTTGTCGGAAAGAGGCTTACACTTGTCGGAGGACTTTGAGATGAATCTATTGAGGGCAGCGAGTCTTCCAGTGAGACGCTGTACTTCTTTTCGGTTGGTAGGTGATGGCATGTCGAGGATGGCTCGAATTTGGTCGGGATTGGCCTCAATGCCCCTCCTGGTCACAAGATGACCCAGGAATTTGCCAGATTGAACTCCGAAAGCGTACTTGGCCGGATTGAGCTTCATACGATACTTTCGAAGGACTTGAAAGGTTTCCGCCAGATCAGATAGATGCTTCCCTCTAGTGGAGCTCTTGGTGAGGAGATCGTCGACATAGACTTCGACGTTGTGACCGATCTGATCTTCGAACATTTTTGTGACTAACCTTTGATAGGTAGAACCAGCATTTTTGAGGCCGAATGGCATTACATTGTAGCAGTAGAGACCTCGGCTAGTCACAAAACATGTCTTCTCTTGATCATCCGGATGAAGCGGAATTTGATTGTATCCAGAGTACCCATCCATGAAAGACAATAACTCGTGGCCAGCAGTGGCATCGACGAGTCTATCAATCCTTGGCATGGGGAATGGGTCTTTGGGGTAAGCCTTGTTGAGATTGGTGAAGTCGATGCAGACTCTGACCTTCCCATTCTTCTTTGGAACAGCAACTATGTTAGAGATCCAGGTAGGATACTCTACTTCACGGATGAAGCCTGCTGCGAGTAGCTTGGTGATTTCTTCTTGAACAGCAACTTGCAGCTTTGGTCGGATAGTGCGTGGCTTTTGCTTGACAGGCTTCACTTCTTCTTTGATCGCAAGTCGGTGACAAGCGTCATCTGGATTGATACCAGGCATGTCTTCGAAACACCAAGCGAAGACGTCGATATTGGACTGGAGGAAGGATACCATGTCTTGCGCTTCTGCGTCGCTAAGACCGGTACCAATGAAAGTTTGTCGAGGGAGATCTCCGCTGCCGATGTTGATTGGGATGATTTCTTCAATTGAAGGTGACGCTTCCCATTCGATTGGTGGAGGTTCGGTCAGCGGAATCTCCTTTGATTGCTATTTGGAAGAGGGACCAGCTTCATCTCGTGGGCGCTTTGGAGGAGCAATGTTGATTTTTCGATCTGTCTTAGCCGCAGCAGCCTCACAAGACCTTCCAGCTTGCTGATCGCCTCGAATGCAGACGATGCCTTCTCAAGTTGCAAACTTGAGTAGTTGATGGTACGAAGAAGAGATGGCATTGATCTGGTGGAGGAATGGTCGTCCGAGAATGGCGTTGTAGCTGGACGTTCCCTCGATAATCGCAAACCTCACCGAGACTCGAGTCTCTTGGCTGAGGTCGATGGTGAATCTGGACTCACCCACCGTGATGCTTTGTTCGCCATTGAAACCAGTGATCACAGTTGGAACGACGTCAAGGTTTTGATATTTATGTCCCAGACGTTTGAAGCAGTCTGAGAACATAATGTCGATGGAACTCCCGGTATCAATGAGGATCCGATTGACGGTGCTTCCGTCGATGATGAGTTTCAAAACCAGGGGGTCTCGATGTGGAGTATGAACTCCTTGAAGATCAGTGTCGTTGAAGACGATGGACGGCCAAGCAAGACCTTCGATGGGCTTCTTGATCCAAGTATCTTCTTTGTTTGCAGTAGATCGAACATGGAAGATGCGCCGAATCTGCCGATCGACTTCCTTCCCGGTCACTGATTGATTGTGCAATGATCCATGAATGCCAAAGATATTGGCATTCACGGTGAGAGGTGATGGGTTGGAAGAGATCTGATGAATCCAGCAAGCCTCTTTCCCCTTTGCAGAGGATCGACGTTGATCTTGTCCTTCTCTGGTGAATTCATGGAGATGGCCTTCTCTCAGCAAGTCTTTGAGATGAAACTTTAGCCGATAGCACCGATCGGTGGAATGGCCATGGCTTCGATAGAAATCACAATAAACAGTTTTGTCGGCCGTGAACTTTGTGTTCGGCTGAAGTGGATTGGGCCTTCGAAGGAATTCTTCGTGTTGAATGCGGTCAAGGATCTGTTCAACAGGTAAATTCCACTCGGTGAAAGTGGTCTTCATCGGAGATCGACCCCCATCATTCTTTGATCGTTTGTTGGCTGGAGGGGCTGCTGCCTCAGTGTTGTGAGCTTTGGCAGCATACTTTGGAGCTTCTCTTTCAGTAGGCCTTTTCTTCGACTCTCGCCCTTTTCGAGCGACTTGATCATCTTCAACCACGATCTCTCTCTGGATTCAATCGAACATAGCTCCCAGAGAAGGAGGGGGATTGCGGATGAAGTCGTTGTAGATGTGTAGATCGAAGCGAAGAGCCTTCTGGAAAGCCAACATGATGGCTTCATCATCCAGATGTCTTCCAGAGAGGGCAGCATGCTCGTTGCGAAATCTCCTCGTGAAGTTGCGGAGAGTCTCGTCGGCACCCATCCTTAGCCGATAGAGAGAGTCGAGCTTCTTCTCTGGCTTCAGATTGAGCTGATAATACTGCACAAAGAGGTTAGCCAAAACACCGAACTGGGTGATGGACCCAGCTCGGAGACTGTGATACCAGTCGAGTGACGGCTCATCGAGACTTCCTACAAAGGTGCGGCAGAGCACGTTGTTTTCTTCTTCGTGCGGCGTTAGGGCTTGCTTGAAGGTAAGTATATGGAGAGTGGGATCTCCTCTGATGCAGTTGAATTTGGGGAGGATAGGAGTTCTCCATCCCCTTGGAAATGTTGCCTCGAAGAGACTTCGATGGAGGGGTCCGGCGGAGGAATACCCGTCTCTACGACCGTGTCCTCGACCTGGATGTGGGTCAAGGGGCAAGATTGCAAGGTCTTGCTCTGGCATTGAAGTATTTGCCGGTTGAAGTCGATGTCGAAGGTCCGATCCAAGTCCACGTTGAAGTGGAATGGAAGGGGAGACTCTACTCTTTGCAGGAGCGCCTTTCATTTGGTGCTTCCTTGGTATGTTGAGCTTTGAAGGTGCCCTTTTGTCGCAGTTGCGGCCAGAGGATGATTGGGAGGACTCGTCGTCGAGGCGGTCCCAAACACTCTGCTTCCAGGGGGCAGCAGAGGGAGTTGGGTCGTGTCGAATCCTCTCGAGGGCAGTAGTGCCCATTGACCTCCGTTGCTCGGAGTGATTTGAGTGTCGGGGAAGATCAACCCTCTCACTTGTAGAGGGGATAGGAAGAGCGATTCCAGCCTCGGATGCTGCCTTCTTAAGAGCATCCCTCTCAGCGGTGAGGGTGGCGTTTTGCTTCACCAATTGGAGCAGTTGGAAGTCGACCGCAGAGATTTGGTAGGTCGATGGAGGGTCTTCAGCAGGAGTGGGGGCAGTTTGCCCAACCGATTGTCGTGCGGGATGGGCGATAGGTCGATCGACAGATCTCCCACTCCCTGAGCGAACCCCCATCTCAGGAACAGCAAGGGGCTGTCCGAAGTTGAGCCTTTGACTCATTGATCGAGTCTCAGGACGAGCTTGTTGTTGAGTGTTACTTCCTTCTGGTTGACCCTAGTGTTTCGTCCTCGCCATTCAAAGAGCGAAAGATGCAACGAGAGTGCCGACGTCCGATCAGTTGTCAGATCGACCAAGGGGGCGAGGAAGTTTGGCTATCAAGATCGGTTGTATGCTCAACCGATCAAGTAGTAGCGGAGAGTTGGACTTTTTACTCGATCCCACAGACGGCGCCAAACTGTGGGGGAAAATCTTCGTGCCGACCCGAAGACCTCGCCTCACCAGTCAATTGAAGTTGAAGGTTGTTGTTTGATCTGTCGATTGGAGTTGCAGCTTTTGATATGTAAATAGAGAGATGCAATCAGAAAGAGTGTTTGACACGAGAAGTGATCTCGGAGTTCAGCCGAAGCCTACGTCTCCGTGCTATAGGGTGCAACCCGAATTCACTAACACTTTTCTCGAAGTAACCTCGACAGGCCGAGTGCTACTGAAGCCTTTTTGATCTCTTCAAAGACAAGAAGATGATCAAGTAGAGGTGAAGAGTGAGAAGATAGAAATTCCAGAGCTCTGGTTCTGAAAATCAGATCTCAGAATGGAAAATGGATTTTTCCTCCTCTTACATTCGAAGGCAACTATTTATAGGATTTTCTGGTGGCAAATGGCGGTTTCTGCTGCAGCATCTGGGGATCCTCCAAGTAAAGCTGGCGGGCCCCGCTACCGTCTTATGGGGGATTCCACAGGCTCTTGGTCCCACCAGGCAGGGCCGGTGGGTCCCGCGATAGTCCTCGTGGGCCCACCAGGTAGGGCCGGTGGGCCCCGTGGTGGTCTTCGCGGGCCCACCAGGCAGGGCCTGTGGGTCCCGCGGTGGTCCTCGTGGGCCCACCAGGCAAGGCCGGTGGGTCCCGCGGTGGTCCTCGTGGGCCCACCAGGCAGGGCCGGTGGGTCCCGCGGTGGTCCTCATGGGCCCACCAGGCAGGGCCGGTGGGTCCCGCGGTAGTTGGTAAACTTCTGCCAAAATTTGCACCCACAATGGATGTATCCATTTTAATTCATTCATACGATCCATTCTAATTCATTCGTACGAATGTATCCATTCTAATTCATTCGTACGATCCATTCTAATCCATTCATACGATCCATTCTAATCCAGTCGTACGATCCATTCTAATTCACTCGTACGATCCATTCTAATTCATTCGTACGATCCATTCTAATTCATTCGTACGATCCATTCTAATTCATTCGTACGATCCATTCTAATTCATTCGTATGATTCATTCTAATTCATTCATATGATCCATTATAATTAACTCGCACGATCCATTCTAATTCATTCACATGATCCATTCTAATTCATTCGTACGATCCATTCTAATTCATTCGTACAATCCATTCTAATTCATTTGTACGATCCATTCTATTTCATTCGCACGAATGTATCCATTCTAATTCATTCGTATGATCCATTCTAATTCATTCGCACGATATATATCCATTCAAGCTCATTCCTACGATCTATCCTAATTAATTCCTATGATCCATTCTAATTCATTCGTACGATCCATTCTAATTCATTCGTACGATCCATTCTAATTCATTCGTACGATCCATTCTTATTCATTCGCATGAATATATCCATTCTAGCTCATTCGTACGATCCATCCTAATTCATTCATACGATCCATTCTAATCCATTCGTACGATCCATTGTAATTCATTCACGATCCATTCTAATTCATTCGTACGATCCATTCTATTTCATTCATACGATCCATTCTAATTCATTCGTATGATCTATTCTAATTCATTCGTACGATCCATTCTAATTCATTCGTACGATCCATTCTAATTCATTCGCACGAATGTATCCATTCTAATTCATTCGCACGATCCATTCTAATTTATTCGAATGATCAATTATAATTCATTCGTATGATTCAGTCTAATTCATTCACATGATCCCTTCTAATTCATTCGTACGATCCATTCTAGTTCATTCGTACGATCCATTCTAATTCATTCTCACGATCCATTCTAATTCATTCGTACGATCCATTCTAATTCATTCGAACGATCCATTCTAATTCATTCGAACGATCCATTCTAATTCTTTCGTGCGATCCATTCTAATTCATTCGCACGATCCATTCTAATTCATTCGTACGATCCATTCTAATTCATTCGTACGATCCATTCTAATTCATTCGTATGATCCATTCTAATTCATTCGTACGAATGAATTAGAATGGATCGTACGAATGAAATAGAATGGATCGTACGAATGAATTAGAATGGATCGTTCGAATGAATTAGAATGGATCGTACGAATGAATTAGAATGGATCATGTGAATGAATTAGAATGGATCGTGCGAACGAATTAGAATGGATCGTGCGAATGAATTAGAATGGATCGTACGAATGAATTAGAATGGATCGTACGAATGAATTAGAATGTATACATTCGTGTGAATGAATTACAATGGATCGTACAAATGAATTAGAATGGATCGTACGAGTGAATTAGAATGTATCATACGAATGAATTAGAATGGATCAAACGAATGAATTATAATGGATCGTACGAATGAATTAGAGTAGATCGTACGAATGAATTAGAATCGATCGTCTGAATGAATTAGAATGGATCGTCTGAATGAATTAGAAAGGATCATATGAATGAATCAGAATGGATCATACGAATGAACTAGACTAGATCGTACGAATGAATTAGAATGGATCATCCGAGTGAATTAGATTAGATCGTACGAATGAATTAGAATGGATTGTACGAATGAATTAGAATGGATACATTCGTACGAATGAATTTGAATGGATCATGGGAATGAATTAGAATGGATCGTACGAATAATTAGAATGGATACATTTGTGCGAATGAATTAGAATGGATCGTGCGAGTGAATTAGAATGGATCGTACGAATTAATTAGAATGGATAGTATGAATGAATTAGAATGGATACATTCGTGCGAATGAATTAGAATGGATCGTCTGAATAAATTAGAATGGATACATTCGTGCGAATGAATTAGAATGGATCGTCTGAATAAATTAGAATGAATCATACGAATGAATTAGAATGGATCATGCGAATGAATTAGAATGGATCGTACGAATGAATTAGAATGGATCGTACAAATGAATTAGAATGGATCTTGTGAATGAATTAGAATGGATCATATGAATGAATTAGAATGTATCGTATGAATGAATTAGAATGGATCGTACGAATGAATTAGAATGGATCATGAATGAATTAAATAGGATCGAGCGAATGAATTAGATGGATCGTACGAATGAATTAGAATGGATACATTCGTGGGAATGAATTAGAATGGATCATTCGAATGAATTATAATGGATCGTGCGATTGAATTAGAATGAATCGTACGAATGAATGAGAATGGATCGTGCGAATGAATTAGAATGGATCGTACAAAAGAATTAGAATGGATCGTACGAATTAATTAGAATGGATCGTACGAATGAATTAGAATGGATCCTGTGAATGAATTAGAATGGATCGTGCGGATGAATTAGAATGGATCGTGCGAATGAATTAGAATGGATCGTACGAATAAATTAGAATGGATCATTCGAATGAATTAGAATGGATCATACGAATGAATTAGAATGGATCGTTCGAATAAATTAGAATGGATCATACGAATAAATTAGAATGGATACATTTGTGTGAATGAACTAGAATAGATCGTACGAATGAATTAGAATGGATACATTCGTATGAATTCGATACGATCCATTGTAATTCATTAGCACGATCCATTCTAATTCATTCGAACGATCCTTTCTAATTCATTCGCACGAATGTATCCATTCTAATTCATTCGTACGATCCATTCTAATTCATTCGTACGATCCATTCTTATTCATTCGCACGAATATATCCATTCTAGCTCATTCATACGATCCATCCTAATTCATTCATACGATCCATTCTAATTCATTAGTACGATCCATTCTAATTCATTCGTACGATCCATTCTAATTCATTCGCATGATTGTATCCATTCTAATTCAATCGTACGATCTATTCTAATTCAGTCGCACGAATGTATCCATTCAAGTTTATTCGTACGATCCATTCTAATTCACTCGGACGATCCATTCTATTTCATTCGTACGATCCATTCTAATTCATTCGTATGATCTATTCTAATTCATTCATATGATCTATTCTAATTCATTCGTACGATCCATTCTAATTCATTCGTACGATCCATTCTAATTCATTCGTACGATTTCGTACGAATGAAATAGAATGGATCGTACGAATGAATTAGAATGGATCGTGCGAATGAATTAGAATGGAATGTGCGAATGAATTAGAATGGATCATGCGAATGAATTAGAATGGATCCTTCGAATGAATTAGAATGGATCGTGCGAATGAATTAGAATTGGCACATTCGTGCGAATGAATTAGAATAGAACGTACGAATGAATTAGAATGGATCATTCGAATGAATTAGAATGGATCGTGTGAATGAATTAGAATGGATCGTGCGAATGAATTAGAATGGATCGTTCGAATGAATTAGAATGGATCGTGTGAATGAATTAGAATGGATCGTACAAATGAATTAGAATGGATACATTCGTTCGAATGTATTAGAATGGATCGTACGAATGAATTAGAATGGATCCTACGAATGAATTAGAATGGATCGTACGAATGAATTAGAATGGATCGTACGAATGAATTAGAATGGATCATGCGAATGAATTAGAATAGATCAAACGAATGAATTAGAATGGATCGTTCGAATGATTTAGAATGGATCGTACGAATGAATTAGAATAGATACATTCGTGGGAATGAATTAGAATGGATCGTACAAATGAATTAGAATGGATCATGCGAATGAATTAGAATCGATCTTATGAATGAATTGGAATGGATCGTTCAAATGAATTAGAATGGATCATGCGAATGAATTAGAATGGATACATTCGTGCGAATGAATTAGAATGGATCGTACGAATTAATTAGAATGGATCGTACGAATGAATTAGAATGGATCATATGAATGAATTAGAATGGATCGTATAAATGAATTAGAATGGAACATCTGAATGAATTAGGATGGATCGTATGAATGAGCTAGAACGGATATATTCATGCGAATGAATAAGAATGGATCGTACGAATGAATTAGAATGGATCGTTCGAATGAATTAGAATGGATCTTACGAATGAATTAGAATAGTTAGTACGAATGAATTAGAATAGATCGTACGAATGAATTAGAATGGATCGTATGAATAAATTAGGATGGATCGTACGAATGAGCTAGAATGGATATATTCGCGCGAATGAATAAGAATGGATCATACGAATGAATTAGAATGTATCGTTCGAATGAATTAGAATAGATATTACGAATGAATTAGAATGGGTAGTACGAATGAATTAGAATGGATCGTTCGAATGAATTAGAATGGATAGTACGAATGAATTAGAATGGATCGTGCGACTGTATTACATTGGATCGTAGAATGAATTAGACAGGATACAATCATGCGAATGAATTAGAATGGATCGTACGAATGAATTAGAATGGATCGTATGAATGAATTAGAATGGATTGTATGAATGAATTAGAATGGATCGTACGAATGAGCTAGAATGGATATATTCGTGCGAATGATTTAGAATGGATCATGCGAATGAATTAGAATGGATCGTATGCATTAATTATAATGGATCGTACGAATGAACTAGAATAGATCGTGAATGAATTAGAATGGATCGAGCGAATGAATTAGAATGGATCATACGAATTCGTGCGAATGAATTAGAATAGATCGTACGAATGAATAAGAATGGATCATACGAATGAATTAGACTAGATCGTACGAATGAATTAGAATGGATCATACGAATGAATTAGAAAGGATCATACGAATGAATCAGAATTGGTCGTACGAATTTGTGCGAATGAATTAGAATGGATCGTACCTATGAATTAGAATGGATCTTACGAATAAATTAGAATGGATACATTCGTGCGAATGAATTAGAATGGATCTTACAAATGAATTAGAATGGACCGTACGAATGAATTAGAATGGATACATTCGTACGAATGAATTAGAATGGATCGTATGAATGAATTAGAATGGATTGTACGAATGAATTAGAATGGATACATTCATGCGAATGAAATAGAATGGATCATTCGAATGATTTAGAATGGATCGTCTGAATGAATTAGAATGAATCATACGAATGAATTAGAATGGATCGTATGAATGAATTAGGATGGATCGTACAAATGAGCTTGAATGGATCGTACGAATGAATTAGAATGGATCGTACGAATGAGTTAGAATGTATCATGCGAATGAATTAGAATGGATCGTACGAATGAATTAGAATAGATTGTACGAATGAATTAGAATGGATCGTACGAATGAATTAGAATAGATTGTACGAATGAATTAGAATAGATCGTATGAATGAATTACATTGGATCCTACGAATGAGTTAGAATTGATCGTACGAGTGAACTAGAATGGATCATACGAATGAATTAGAATGGATCATGCGAATGAATTAGAATGGATCAAACGAATTAATTAGAATGGATAGTAAGAATGAATTAGAATAGATCGTACGAATGAATTAGAATGGATCGTCTGAATGAATTCGAATGGATCGTCTGAATGAATTAGAAAGATCATACAAATAAATCAGAATGGATCATACAAATGAATTAGACTGGATCGTACGAATGAATTAGAATGGATCGTCCGAGTGAATTAGAATAGATCGTACGAATAAATTAGAATGGATTGTACGAATGAATTAGAATGGATATATTCGTACGAATGAATTTGAATGGATCAAGCGAATGAATTAGAATGGATCGTACGAATGAATTAGAATGGATACATTTGTGCGAATGAATTAGAATGGATCGTGCGAGTGAATTAGAATGGATTGTACGAATGAATTTGAATGGATCGTATGAATGAATTAGAATGGATACATTCGTGTGAATGAATTTGAATGGATCGTCTGAATAAATTAGAATAAATCATACGAATGAATTAGAATGGATCGTGCGAATGAATTAGAATGGATCGTGCGAATGAATTAGAATGGATCGTACGAATGAATTAGAATGGATCATACGAATGAATTAGAATGGATCCTACGAATGAATTAGAATGGATCATACGAATGAATTAGAATGGATCATACGAATGAATTAGAATGGATCGTATGAATGAATTAGAATGGATCGTACGAATGAATTAGAATGGATCGTAAATGAATTAGAATGGATCGAGCGAATGAATTAGAATGGATCGTACGAATGAATTAGAATGGATACATTCGTGCGAATGAATTAGAATGGATCGTTCGAATGAATTAGAATGGATCGTGTGATTGAATTAGAATGGATCGTATGAATAAATTAGAATGGATCGTGCGAATGAATTAGAATGGATCATACGAATGAATTAGAATGGATCGTACGAATGAATTAGAATGGATCGTACGAATGAATTAGAATGGATCCTGTGAAAGAATTAGAATGGATTGTGCGAATGAATTATAATGGATCGTATGAATGAATTAGAATGGATCATGTGAATGAATTAGAATGGATCATACGAATGAATTAGAATGGATCGTCCGAATGAATTAGAATGGATCGTACGAATAAATTAGAATGGATCGTTCAAATGAATTAGAATGGATCATACGAATGAATTAGAATGGATCGTACGAATGAATTAGAATGGATCATACGAATAAATTAGAATGTATACATTCGTGTGAATGAATTAGAATGGATCGTACGAATGAATTAGAATGGATACATTCGTATGAATTAGATACGATCCAATGTAATTCATTCGCACGATCCATTCTAATTCATTCGAACGATCCATTCTAATTCATTCACACGAATGTATCCATTCTAATTCATTCGTATGATCCATTCTAATTCATTCGTACGATCCATTCTTATTCATTCGCACGAATATATCCATTCTAGCTTATTCGTACGATCCATACTAATTCATTCATACGATCCATTCAAATTCATTCGTACGATCCATTCTACTTCATTCGTACGATCCATTCTAATTCATTCGCATGATTGTATCTATTCTAATTCATTCGTACGATCTATTCTAATTCAGTCGCACGAATGTATCCATTCAAGTTCATTCGTACGATCCACTCTAATTCACTCGGACGATCCATTCTATTTCATTCGTCGGATCCATTCAAATCCATTCGTATGATCTATTCTAATTCATTCGTACGATCCGTTCTAATTCATTCGTACGATCCATTCTATCTCATTCGTACAATCCATTCTAATTCATTCGTACGAATGAATTAGAATTGATCGTACGAATAAATTAGAATAGATCGTACGAATGAATTAGAATGGATCGTATGAATGAATTAGAATGGATCGTGCGAATGAATTAGAATGGAATGTGCGAATGAATTAGAATGGATCAAATGAATGAATTAGAATGGATCGTTCGAATGAATTAGAATGGATCATGCGAATGAATTAGAATGGATACATTCGTGTGAATGAATTAGAATGGATCGTACGAATGAATTAGAATGGATCGTTCGAATGAATTAGAATGTATCGTGTGAATGAATTAGAATGGATCATGCGAATAAATTAGAATGGATCGTTCGAATGAATTAGAATGGATCGTACGAATGAATTAGAATGGATACATTCGTGCGAATGAATTAGAATGGATCGTACGAATGAATTAGAATGGATCGTATGAATGAATTAGAATGGATCATACGAATGAATTAGAAAGGATCATACGAATGAATTAGAATGGATCGTTCGAATGAATTAGAATGGATCGTGCGAATGAATTAGAATGGATACATTCGTGCGAATGAATTAGAATGGATCGTATGAATGAATTAGAATGGATCGTGCGAATGAATTAGAATGGATCATTCGAATGAATTCGAATGGATCGTTCGAATGAATTAGAATGGATCGTGCGAATGAATTAGAATGGATACATTCGTGCGAATGAATTAGAATGGATCGTACGAATGAATTAGAATGGATCGTACGAATGAATTAGAATAGATCGTACGAATGAATTAGAATGGATCGTGCGAATGAATTAGAATGGATCGTTCGAATGAATTAGAATGGATCGTGCGAATGAATTAGAATGGATACATTCGTGCGAATGAATTAGAATGGATCGTACAAATTAATTAGAATGGATCGTACAAATGAATTAGAATGGATCTAATGAATGAATTAGAATGGATCGTATGAATGAATTAGAATGGATCGTGAATAAATTAGAATGGATCGTACGAATGAATTAGAATGGATCGTCTGAATGAATTAGGATGGATCGTACGAATAAGCTAGAATGGATATATTCGTGCGAATGAATAAGAATGGATCGTACGAATGAATTAGAATGGATCGTTCGAATGAATTAAAATGGATCTTACGAATGAATTGGAATGGATAGTACGAGTGAATTAGAATAGATCGTACGAATGAATTAAAATGGATCGTATGAATGAATTAGGATGGATCGTACGAATGAGCGAGAATGGATATATTCGTGCGAATGAATAAGAATGGATCGTACGAATGAATTAGAATGGATCATATGAATAAATTAGAATGGATCATGCGAATGAATTCGAATGGATCATTCGAATGAATTAGAATGGATCGTTCGAATGAATTAGAATGGATCGTACGAATGAATTAGAATTGATACATTTGTGCGAATGAATTAGAATGGATCATGCGAATGAATTAGAATGGATCATATGAATGAATTAGAATGGATCGTACGAATGAACTAGATTGGATCGTGAATGAATTAGGATGGATCGTACGAATTTGTGCGAATGAATTAGAATGGATCGTACGAATTGATAAGAATGGATCATACGAATGAATTAGACTGGATCGTACGAATGAATTAGAATGGATCGTACGAATGAATTAGAAAGAATCATACGAATGAATCAGAATGGGTCGTACGAATTCGTGCGAATGAATTAGAATGGATCATACGAATGAATTAGAATGGATCGTACGAATGAATTAGAATGGTTACATTCGTGCGAATGAATTAGAATGGATCTTACGAATGAATTAGAATGGATCGTACGAATAAATTAGAATGGATACATTCGTACGAATGAATTAGAATGGATCGTATGAATGAATTAGAATGGATCATACGAATGAATTAGAATGGATACATTCGTGCGAATGAAATAGAATGGATCGTTCGAATAAATTAGAATGGATCGTCTGCATGAATTAGAATGAATCATACGAATGAATTAGAATGGATCGTATGAATGAATTAGGTTGGATCATACGAATGAGCTACAATGGATCGTACGAATGAATTAGAATGGATCGTACGAATGAATTAGAATGGATCGTACGAATGAATTAGAATAGATTGTACGAATGAATTAGAATGGATCGTATGAATGAATTACAATGGATCGTACGAATGAATTAGAATGGATCGTACGAGTGACTAAGAATGGATCATACGAATGAGTTAGAATGGATGGTGCGAATGAATTAGAATGGATCAAACGACTGAATTAGAATATATAATACGAATGAATTAGCATAGATCGTTCGTATGAATTAGAATGGATCGTGCGAATGAACTAGAATGGATACATTCGTGCGAATGAATTAGAATGGATCGTACAAATTAATTAGAATGGATCGTACTAATGAATTAGAATGGATCTAATGAATGAATTAGAATGGATCGTACGAATGAATTAGAATGGATCGAGAATAAATTAGAATGGATCGTACAAATGAATTAGAATGGATCGTCTGAATGAATTAGGATGGATCGTACGAATTAGCTAGAATGGATATATTCGTGCGAATGAATAAGAATGGATCATACGAATGAATTAGAATGGATCGTTCGAATGAATTAGAATGGATCTTACGAATGAATTAGAATGGATAGTACGAATGAATTAGAATAGATCGTACGAATGAATTAGAATGGATAGTACGAATGAATTAGAATGGATCGTTCGAATGAATTAGAATGGATAGTACGAATGAATTAGAATGGATCGTGCGAATGAATTATATTGGATCGTACGAATGAATTAGAATGGATACAATCATGCGAATGAATTAGAATGGATCTTACGAATGAATTAGAATGGATCGTACGAATGAATTAGAATGGATCGTATGAATGAATTATGATGGATCGTACGAATGAGCTTGAATGGATATATTCGTGTGAATGAATAAGAATGAATCATACAAACGAATTAGAATGGATCGTATGAATAAATTAGAATGGATCATACGAATGAATTAGAATGGATCATTTGAATGAATTAGAATGGATCGTTCGAATGAATTAGAATGGATCATACGAATGAATTAGAATGGATACATTTGTGCGAATGAATTAGAATGGATCATGCGAATGAATTAGAATGGATCATATGAATGAATTAGAATGGATCATACGAATGAATTAGAATGGATCGTGAATGAATTAGAATGGATCGTACGAATTTGTGCGAATGAATTAGAATGGATCGTACGAATGAATAGGAATGGATCATACGAATGAATTAGACTGGATCGTATGAATGAATTAGAATGGATCGTACGAATGAATTAGAAAGGATCATACGAATGAATCAGAATGGGTCGTACGAATTCATGCGAATGAATTAGAATGGATCATACGAATGAATTAGAATGGATCGTACAAATGAATTAGAATGGTTACATTCGTGCGAATGAATTAGAATGGATCTTACGAATGAATTAGAATGGATCGTACGAATGAATTAGAATGGATACATTCGTACAAATGAATTAGAATGGATCGTATGAATGAATTAGAATGGATCGTATGAATGAATTAGAATGGATACATTCGTGCGCATAAAATAGAATGGATCGTTCGAATGAATTAGAATGGATCGTCTGAATGAATTAGAATGAATCATACGAATTAATTAGAATGGATCGTATGAATGAATTAGGATGGATCGTACGAATGAGGTAGAATGGATCGTACGAATGAATTAGAAAGGATCGTACGAAAGAATTAGAATGGATCGTATGAATGAATTAGAATAGATTGTACGAATGAATTAGAATGGATCGTACGAATGAATTAGAATAGATTGTACGAATGAATTAGAATGGATCGTATGAATAAATTAGAATGGATCGTACGAATGAATTAGAATGGATCGTACGAGTGACTTAGGATTGATCATACGAATGAGTTAGAATGGATCGTGCGAATGAATTAGAATGGATCAGACGACTGAATTAGAATGTATAATACGATTGAATTAGAATAGATCGTGCGAATGAATTAGAATGGATCATCTGAATGAATTAGAATGGATCGTCTGAATGAATTAGAAAGCATCATACGAATGAATCAGAATAGATCATACGAATGAATTAGACTGGATCATACGAATAAATTAGAATGGATCGTCCAAGTGAATTAGAATAGATCGTACGAATGAATTAGAATGGAATGTACGAATGAATTAGAATGGATACATTCGTATGAATGAATTTGAATGTATAATGCGAATGAATTAGAATGGATCATACGAATGAATTAGAATGGATACATTTGTGCGAATGAATTAAAATGGATCGTGCGAGTGAACTAGAATGGATCGTACGAATGAATTAGAATGGATCGTATGAATGAATTAGAATGGATACGTTCGTGCCAATAAATTAGAATGGATCGTCTGAATGAATTAGAATAAATCATATGAATGAAATAGATAGATCGTGCGAATGAATTAGAATGGATCGTACGAATGAATTAGAATGAATCGTACAAACGAATTAGAATGGATCATACGAATGAATTAGAATGGATCATGCGAATGAATTAGAATGGATCATACGAACGAATTAGAATGGATCGTATGAATGAATTAGAATGGATCGTGAATGAATTAGAATGGATCGAGCGAATGAATTAGAATGGATCATACGGATGAATTAGAATGGGTACATTCGTGCGAATGAATTAGAATGGATTGTTCGAATGAATTAGAATGGATCGTGCGATTGAATTAGAATGGATCGTATGAATGAATTAGAATGGATCATGTGAATGAATTAGAATGGATCGTACGAATGAATTAGAATGGATCGTACGAATGAATTAGAATGGATCATGCGAATGAATTAGAATGGATCATGCGAATGAATTAGAATGGCTCGTACGAATGAATTAGAATGGATCGTACGAATGAATTAGAATGAATCGTCCGAATAAATTAGAATGGATCGTACGAATATATTAGAATGGATCGTTCGAATGAATTAGAATGGATCATATGAATGAATGAGAATGGATCGTACGAATGAATTAGAATAGATCATACGAATAAATTAGAATGGATACATTCATGTGAATGAATTAGAATGGATCGTACGAATGAATTAGAATGGATACATTCGTATGAATTAGGTACGATCCAATGTAATTCATTCGCACGATCCATTCTAATTCATTCGAACGATCCATTCTAATTCATTCGCACGAATCTATCCATTCTAATTCATTCGTACGATCCATTCTTATTCATTCGCATGAATATATCCATTCTAGCTCATTCGTACGATCCATCCTAATTCATTCATACGATCCATTCTAATTCATTCGTACGATCCATTCCAATTCATTCGTACGATCCATTCTAATTCATTCGCATGATTGTATCCATTCTAATTTATTCGTACGATCTATTCTAATTCAGTCGCACAAAAGTATCCATTCAAGTTCATTCGTACGATCCATTCTAATTCACTAGGACGATCCATTCTATTTCATTCGTACGATCCATTCCAATTCATTCGTACGATCCATTCTAATTCATTCGTATGATCTATTCTAATTCATTCGTATGATCCATTCTAAATCATTCGTACGATCCATTCTAATTCATTCGTACGATCCATTCTATTTCATTCATACGATCCATTCTAATTCATTCGTACGAATGAATTAGAATGAATCGTACGAATGAATTAGAATAGATCGTATGAATGAATTAGAATGGATCGTACGAATGAATTAGAATGGATCGTGCGAATGAATTAGAATGGAATGTGCGAATGAATTAGAATGGATCATACGAATGAATTAGAATGGATCGTTCGAATGAATTAGAATGGATCGTGCGAATGAATTAGAATGGATACATTCGTGCGAATGAATTAGAATGGATCGTACGAATGAATTAGAATGGACCATTCGAATGAATTAGAATGGATCGTGTGAATGAATTAGAATGGATCGTGCGAATGAATTAGAATGGATCGTACGAATAAATTAGAATGGATACATTTGTACGAATGAATTAGAATGGATTGTACGAATGAATTAGAATGGATCGTACGAATGAATTAGGATGGATCATACGAATGAATTAGAAAGGATCATACGAATGAATTAGAATGGATCGTACAAATAAAGTAGAATGGATCGTGGGAAAGAATTAGAATGGATCATGTTAATGAATTAGAATGGATCGTTCGAATGGATTAGAATGGATCGTGCGAATGAATTAGAATGGATAGATTCGTGTGAATGAATTAGAATGGATCGTACGAATGAATTAGAATGGATCGTGCGAATGAATTAGAATGAATCGTACAAATGAATTAGAATGGGTCGTATGAATGAATTAGAATGGATCGTACGAATGAATTAGAATGGATCGTGAATGAATTAGAATGGATCGTACGAATGAATTAGAATGGATCGTCTGAATGAATTAGGATGGATCGTACGAATGAGCTAGAATGGATATATTCGTGCGAATGAATAAGAATGGATTGTACGACTGAATTAGAATGGATTGTTCGAATGAATTAGAATGGATCTTACGAATTAATTAGAATGGATAGTACGAATGAATTAGAATAGATCGTACGAATGAATTAGAATGGATCGTATGAATGAATTAGGATGGATCGTACGAATGAGCTAGAATGGATATATTCGTGCGAATGAATAAGAATGGATCGTACGAATGAATTAGAATGGATCGTTCGAATGAATTAGAATGGATCTTACAAATGAATTAGAATGGATAGTACAAATGAATTAGAATGGATCGTTCGAATGAATAAGAATGGATAGTACGAATGAATTAGAATGGATCGTGCGAATGAATTTCATTGGATCGTTCGAATGAATAAGAATGGATAGAATCATGCGAATGAATTAGAATGGATCGTACGAATGAATTAGAATGGATCGTACGAATGAATTAGAATGGATCGTATGAATGAATTAGGATGGATCATATGAATGAGCTAGAATGTGATATATTCGTGCGAATGAATAAAAATGGATCGTACGAATGAGTTAGAATGGATCGTATGAATAAATTAGAATGGATCATGTGAAGGAATTAGAATGGATCATATGAATGAATTAGAATGGATTGTTCGAATGAACTAGAATGGATCGTACGAATGAATTTGAATGGATACATTTGTGCGAATGAATTATAATGGATATTGCGAATGAATTAGAATGGATCGTATGAATGAATTAGAATGGATCGTACGAATGAATTAGAATGGATCGTGAATGAATTAGAATGGATCGAGCGAATGAATTAGAATGGATCGCTCAAATTCGTGCGAATGAATTAGAATGGATCGTGTGAATGAATAAGAATGGATCATACAAATGAATTAGACTGGATCGTACGAATGAATTAGAATGGGTCGTACGAGTGAATTAGAAAGGATCATACGAATGAACCAGAATGGATTGTACGAATTCGTGCGAATGAATTTGAATGGATCGTACGAATGAATTAGAATGTATCGTATAAATGAATTAGAATGGATATATTCGTGCGAATGAATTAGAATGGATCTTACGAATGAATTAGAATGGATCGTACGAATGAATTAGAATGGATACATTTGTACGAATGAATTAGAATGGATCATATAAATGAATTAGAATGGATCGTACGAATGAATTAGAATGGATACATTCGTGCGAATGAAATAGAATGGATCGTTCGAATGAATTAGAATGTATCGTCTGAATGAATTAGAATGAATCATACGAATGAATTAGAATGGATCGTATGAATGAATTAGGATGGATCGTACGAATGAGCTAGAATGGATCGTACGAAAGAATTAGAATGGATCGTACGAATGAATTAGAATGGATCATGCGAATGAATTAGAATGGATCGTATGAATGAATTAGAATAGATTGTACAAATGAATTAGAATGGATCGTTCGAATGAATTTGAATGGATCGTGCGATTGAATTAAAATGGATTGTACGAATGAATTAGAATGGATCGTGCGAATGAATTAGAATGGATACATCCATGCGAATGAATTAGAATGGGTCGAACAAATGAATTAGAATGGATCGTGCGAATGAATTAGAATGGAATGTGTGAATGAATTAGAATGGATCGTGCGAATGAATTAGAATGGATCGTACGAAAGAATTAGAATGGATCGTACGAATGAATTAGAATGGATCGAGCGAATGAATTATAATGGATACATTCGTGCGAATGAATTAGAATGGATCGTTCGAATGAATTAGAATGGATCGTACGAATGAATTAGAATCGATACATTCGTGCGGATGAATTAGAATGGATCATATGAATGAAATAGAATGGATCGTTCGAATGAATTAGAATGGATCGTGCGAATGAATTAGAATGGATACATTCGTGCGAATGAATTAGAATGGATCGTACGAATGAATTAAAATGGATCGTACGAATGAATTAGAATGGATCGTAAGAATGAATTAGAGTGGATCATACGAATGAATTAGAATGGATACATTCGTGCGAATAAATTAGAATGGATCGTACGAATGAATTAGAATAGATCGTGCGAATGAATTAGAATGGATCATACGAATGAATTAGAATAGATTGTACGAATGAATTAGAATGCATACATTCGTGCAAATGAATTAGAATGGATCGTACGAATGAATTAGAATGGATACATTCGTGCGAATGAAATAGAATGGATCGTTCGAATGAATTAGAATGTATCGTCTGAATGAATTAGAATGAATCATACGAATGAATTAGAATGGATCGTATGAATGAATTAGGATGGATCGTACGAATGAGCTAGAATGGATCATACGAAAGAATTAGAATGGATCGTACGAATGAATTAGAATGGATCATGCGAATGAATTAGAATGGATCGTATGAATGAATTAGAATAGATTGTACAAATAAATTAGAATGGATCGTTCGAATGAATTTGAATGGATCGTGCGATTGAATTAAAATGGATTGTACGAATGAATTAGAATGGATCGTGCGAATGAATTAGAATGGATACATCCATGCGAATGAATTAGAATGGGTCGAACAAATGAATTAGAATGGATCGTGCGAATGAATTAGAATGGATCGTACGAATGAATTAGAATGGATCGTACGAATGAATTAGAATGGATCGAGCGAATGAATTATAATGGATACATTCGTGCGAATGAATTAGAATGGATCGTTCGAATGAATTAGAATGGATCGTACGAATGAATTAGAATCGATACATTCATGCGGATGAATAAGAATGGATCATATGAATGAAATAGAATGGATCGTTCGAATGAATTATAATGGATCGTGCGAATGAATTAGAATGGATACATTCGTGCGAATGAATTAGAATGGATCGTACGAATGAATTAAAATGGATCGTACGAATGAATTAGAATGGATTGTAAGAATGAATTAGAGTGGATCATACGAATGAATTAGAATGGATACATTCGTGCGAATAAATTAGAATGGATCGTACGAATGAATTAGAATAGATCGTGCGAATGAATTAGAATGGATCATACGATTGAATTAGAATAGATTGTACGAATGAATTAGAATGCATACATTCGTGCGAATGAATTAGAATGGATCGTACGAATGAATTAGAATGGATCGTACAAATGAATTAGAATGGATTATACGAAAGAATTAGAATGGATCGTTCGAATGAATTAGAATGGATCGTACGAATGAATTAGAATGGAATGTGTGAATGAATTAGAATGGATCGTGCGAATGAATTAGAATGGATAGTACGAATGAATTAGAATGGATCGTACGATTGAATTTTAATGGATCGTACGAATGAATTAGAATGGATTGTGCGATTGAATTAGAATGGATCATACGAATGAATTAGAATGGATCGTGCGAATGAATTAGAATGGATCGTACGAATGAATTAGAATGGATCATGTGAATGAATTAGAATGGATCCTGCGAATTAATTACCATGGATCATACGAATGAATTAGAATGGATCGTGTGAATGAATTAGAATGTATCATTTGAATGAATTAGAATGGATCGTGCGAATGAATTAGAATGGATACATTCGTGCGAATGAATTAGAATGGATTGTACGAATGAATTAGAATGGATCGTACGATTGAATTAGAATGGATCGTATGAATGAATTAGAATGGGTCGTATGAATGAATTAGATTGGATCTTACGAATGAATTAGAATGGATCGTGAATGAATTAGAATGGATCGTACGAATGAATTAGAATGGATCGTATGAATGAATTAGGATGGATCGTACGAATGAGCTAGAATGGATATATTCGTGCGAATGAATAAGAATGGATTGTATGAATGAATTAGAATGGATCGTTCGAATGAATTAGAATGGATCTTACGAATTAATTAGAATGGATAGTACGAATGAATTAGAATAGATCGTACGAATGAATTAGAATGAATCGTATGAATGAATTAGGATGGATCGTACGAATGAGCTAGAATGGATATATTCGTGCGAATGAATAAGAATGGATCGTACGAATCAATTAGAATGGATCGTTCGAATGAATTAGAATGGATCTTACGAATGAATTAGAATGGATAGTACGAATGAATTAGAATGGATCGTTCGAATGAATTAGAATGGATAGTACGAATGAATTAGAATGGATCGTGCGAATGAATTACATTGGATCGTACGAATGAATTAGAATGGATACAATCATGCGAATGAATTAGAATGGATCGTACGAATGAATTAGAATAGATCGTACGAATGAATTAGAATGGATCGTATGAATGAATTAGGATGGATCGTACGAATGAGCTAGAATGGATATATTCGTGCGAATGAATAAGAATGGATCGTACGAATGAATTAGAATGGATCGTATGAATAAATTAGAATGGATCATGTGAATGAATTAGAATGGATCATACGAATGAATTAGAATGGTTCGTTCAAATGAATTAGAATGGATCGTACGAATGAATTTGAATGGATACATTTGTGCGAATGAATTAGAAATCGTACTAATGAATTAGACTGGATCGTACAAATGAATTAGAATGGGTCGTACGAATGAATTAGAAAGGATCATACGAATGAATCAGATTGGATCGTACGAATTTGTGTGAATGAATTTGAATGGATCATACGAATGAATTAGAATGGATCGTACGAATGAATTAGAATGGATCGTACAAATGAATTAGAATGGATACATTCATGCGAATGAATTAGAATGGATCTGATAAATGAATTAGAATGGATCGTACGAATGAATTAGAATGGTACATTCGTACGAATGAATTAGAATGGATCGTATGAATGAATTAGAATGGATCGTACGAATGAATTAGAATGGATACATTCGTGCGAATGAAATAGAATGGATAGTTCGAATGAATTAGAATGGATCGTCTGAATGAATTAGAATGAATCATACGAATGAATTAGAATGGATCGTATGAATGAATTAGGATGGATCGTACGAATGAGCTAGAATCGATCGTACGATAGAATTAGAATGGATCGTATGAATGAATTGGAATGGATCATGCGAATGAATTAGAATGGATCGTATGAATGAATTAGAATAGATTGTACGAATGAATTAGGATGGGTCGTTCGAACGAATTTGAGTGGATCGTGCGATTGAATTAGAATGGATTGTATGAATGAATTAGAAATGGATCGTGTGAATGAATTAGAATGGATACATCCATGCGAATGAATTAGAATGGGTCGAACAAATGAATTAGAATGGATCGTGCGAATGAATTAGAATGGAATGTGCGAATGAATTAGAATGGATCGTGCGAATGAATTAGAATGGATCGTACGAATGAATTAGAATGGATCGTACGAATGAATTAGAATGGATCGTGAATAAATTAGAATGGATCGAGCGAATGAATTAGAATGGATCGTACGAATGAATTAGAATGGATACATTCGTGCGAATGAATTAGAATGGATCGTTCGAATGACTTAGAATGGATCATACGAATGAATTAGAATGGATACATTCGTGCGGATGAATTAGAATGGATCATACGAATGAATTAGAATGGATCATTCGAATGAATTAGAATGGATCGTGCGAATGAATTAGAATGGATACATTCGTGCAAATGAATTAGAATGGATCGTACGAATGAATTAGAATGGATCGTACGAATGAATTAGAATGGATCGTAAGAATGAATTAGAGTGGATCATACGAATGAATTAGAATGGATACATTCGTGCGAATAAATTAGAATGGATCGTACGAATGAATTAGAATGGATCGTGCGAATGAATTAGAATGGATCATACGAATGAATTAGAATAGATTGTACGAATGAATTAGAACGCATACATTCGTGCGAATGAATTAGAATGGATCGTACGAATGACTTAGAATGGATCGTACGAATAAATTAGAATGGATCATACGAATGAATTAGAATGGATCATTCGAATGAATTAGAATAGATCGTTCGAATGAATTGGAATGGATCGTACGAATGAATTAGAATGGAATGTGCGAATGAATTAGAATGGATCGTGCGAATGCATTAGAATGGATCGTACGAATGAATTAGAATGGATCGTACGAATGAATTAGAATGGATACATTCGTGCGAATGAATTAGAATGGATCGTACGATTGAATTTGAATGGATCGTACGAATGAATTAGAATGAATTGTGCGATTGAATTAGAATGGATCGTACGAATGAATTAGAATGGATAGAGCGAATGAATTAGAATGGATCGTACGAATAAATTAGAATGGATCATGTGAATGAATTAGAATGGATCCTGCGAATTAATTACAATAGATCATATGAATGAATTAGAATGGATCTTGTGAATGAATTAGAATGGATCATCGAATGATTTAATTAGAATGGATACATTCGTGCGAATGAATTAGAATGGATCGTACGAATGAATTAGAATCGATACATCGATACGAATGAATTAGAATGGATCGTACGAATGAACTAGAAAGGATACATTCGTGCGAATGAATCAGAATGGATCATACGAATGAATTTGACTGGATCATACGAATGAATTAGACTGGATCGTACGACTGAATCAGAATGGATCGTACGAATGAATTAGAATGGATCGTACGAATGAATTAGAACCGATCGTACGAATGAATTAGAATGGATTCGTGCGAATGAATTAGAACCGATCGTACGAATGAATTAGAATGGATCGTACGAATGAATTAGATTGGATCATACGAATGAATTAGAATGGATCGTACGAATGAATTAGAAAGGATCGTACGAATGAATTAGAATGGCTACATTCGTACGAAGGAATAAGAATGGATCGTGCGATTGAATTAGAATGGATCGTGCGAATGAATTAGAATGGATACATCCATGCGAATGAATTAGAATGGGTCGAACGAATGAATTAGACTGGATCGTGCGAATGAATTAGAATGGAATGTGCGAATGAATTAGAATAGATCGTACGAATGAATTAGAATGGATCGTTCGAATGAATTAGAATGGATCGTACGAATGAATTAGAATGGATCGTGCAACTGAATTAGAATAGATCATACGAATAAATTAGAATGGATCGTGCGAATGAATTAGATAGGATCGTACGAATGAATTAGAATGGATCATGTGAATGATTTAGAATGGATCGTGCGAATTAATTATAATGGATCATATGAATGAATTAGAATGGATCGTGTGAATGAATTAGAATGGATCGTTCGAATGAATTAGAATGGATCGTACGAATGAATTAGAATGGATCGTACGAATAAATTAGAATGGATACATTCGTGCGAATGAATTAGAATGGATCATACGAATGAATTAGAATGGATCGTTCGAATGAATTAGAACGGATCGGACGAATGATTTAGAATGTGGATCGTACGAATGAATTAGAATGGATCGTACGAATGAATTATAATGGATACATCCATGCGAATGAATTAGAATGGACCGTACGAATGAATTAGAATGGATCGTGCGAATGAATTAGAATGGATACATTCGTGCGAATGAATTAGAATGGATCATACGAATGAATTAGAATGGATCGTGCGAGTGAATTAGAATGGATCGTACGAATGAATTAGAATGGATCGTATAAATGAATTAGAATGGATACATTCTTGCAAAAGAATTAGAATGGATCGTGCGAATGAATTAGAATGGATCGTACGAATGAATTAGAATGGATCGTACGAATGAATTAGAATAGATCGTACGAATGAATTAGAATGGATTATACGAATAAATTAGAATGGATACATTCGTGTGAATGAATTAGAATGGATCGTAGAATTGAATTAGAGTGGATCGTATGAATGAATTAGAATGCATACATTCGTGCGAATGAATTAGAATGGATCGTGCGAATGAATTAGAATGGATCGTACGAATGAATTAGAGTGGATCGTACGAATGAATTAGAATGGATCGTGCGAGTGAATTAGAATGGATTGTACGAATGAACTAGAATGGATCGTACGAATGAATTAGAATGGATCGTATGAATCAATTAGAATGGATCATGCGAATGAATTAGAATGGATCGTGCGAATGAATTAGAATGGGTCGTATGAATGAATTAGAATGAATCGTATGAATGAATTAGAATGGATCGTTCGAATGAATTAGAATGGATCATACGAATGAATTAGAATGGACCGTACCAATGAATTAGAATGGATCATGCGAATGAATTAGAATGGATCGTGCGAATGAATTAGAATCGATCGTACGAATGAATTATAATAGATTGTACGAATGAATTTGAATGGATCGTTCGAATGAATTAGAATAGATCGTGCGATTGAATTCGAATGGATACATTCGTGCGAATGAATTAGAATGGATCATACGAATGAATTAGAATGAATCATACGAATGAACTAGAATGGATCGTGCAAATGAATTAGAATGGATCATAGGAATGAATTAGAATGGATCGTTCGAATGAATTAGAACGGATCGGACGAATGATTTAGAATGTGGATCGTACGAATGAATTAGAATGGATCGTACGAATGAATTATAATGGATACATCCATGCGAATGAATTAGAATGGACCGTACGAATGAATTAGAATGGATCGTGCGAATGAATTAGAATGGATATATTCGTGCGAATGAATTAGAATGGATCATACGAATGAATTAGAATGGATCGTGCGAGTGAATTAGAATGGATCGTACGAATGAATTAGAATGGATCGTATAAATGAATTAGAATGGATACATTCTTGCAAAAGAATTAGAATGGATCGTGCGAATGAATTAGAATGGATCGTACGAATGAATTAGAATGGATCGTACGAATGAATTAGAATAGATCGTACGAATGAATTAGAATGGATTATACGAATAAATTAGAATGGATACATTCGTGTGAATGAATTAGAATGGATCGTAGAATTGAATTAGAGTGGATCGTATGAATGAATTAGAATGCATACATTCGTGCGAATGAATTAGAATGGATCGTGCGAATGAATTAGAATGGATCGTACGAATGAATTAGAGTGGATCGTACGAATGAATTAGAATGGATCGTGCGAGTGAATTAGAATGGATTGTACGAATGAACTAGAATGGATCGTACGAATGAATTAGAATGGATCGTATGAATCAATTAGAATGGATCATGCGAATGAATTAGAATGGATCGTGCGAATGAATTAGAATGGGTCGTACGAATGAATTAGAATGAATCGTATGAATGAATTAGAATGGATCGTTCGAATGAATTAGAATGGATCATACGAATGAATTAGAATGGACCGTACGAATGAATTAGAATGGATCATGCGAATGAATTAGAATGGATCGTGCGAATTAATTAGAATCGATCGTACGAATGAATTATAATAAATTGTACGAATGAATTTGAATGGATCGTTCGAATGAATTAGAATAGATCATGCGATTGAATTCGAATGGATACATTCGTGCGAATGAATTAGAATGGATCATACGAATGAATTAGAATGAATCATACGAATGAACTAGAATGGATCGTGCAAATGAATTAGAATGGATCATAAGAATGAATTAGAATGGATCGTGCGAATGAATTAGAATGGATTGTGCGAATGAATTAGAATGGATTGTACGAATGAATTAGAATAGATCATGCGAATGAATTAGAATGGATCGTCTTAATGAATTAGATTGAATCATACGAATGAATTAGAATGGATCGTACGAATGAATTAGAATGGATCATGCGAATGAATTAGAATGCATCGTCCGAGTGAATTAGAATGTATCGTACGAATGAATTAGAATGGATCGTGCGAATAAATTTGAATGGATCGTGCGAATGAATTAGAATGGATCGTATGAATGAATTAGACTGGATCGTACGAATGAATTAGAATGGATCGTCCAAGTAAATTAGAATGGATCGTGCGAATGAATTAGAATGGATCGTACTAATGAATTTGAATGGATACATTCGTGCGAATGAATTAGAATGGATCGTACGAATGAATTAGAATGAATCATACGAATGAATAAGAATGGATCGTACGAATGAATTAGAATAGATCATGCGAATGAATTAGAATGGATCGTCTGAATGAATTAGAGTGAATCATACGAATGAATTAGAATGGATCGTATGAATGAATTAGAATGGATCGTACGAATGAATTAAAATTGATCGTACGAATGAATTAGAATGGGTCGAACGAATTTATTAGAATGGATCATGTGAATGATATAGAATGGATCGTGCGATTGAATTAGAATGGATACATTCGTGCGAATGAATTAGAATGGATCATACGAATGAATTAGAATGGATCGTACGAATGAATTAGAATAGATCGTATGATCCATTCTAATTCATTCATATGATCCATTCAAATTCATTTGCATGGATATATCCATTCTAATTCATTCGTACAATCCATTCTATTTCATTCGTACGATCCATTCTAATTCATTTATACGAATGAATTAGAATGGATACATTCATGCGAATGATTTAGAATTGATCGTACGAATGAATTAGAATGGATCGTACGAATGAATTAGAATGGATCATACGAATGAATTAGAATAGATACCTTCGTACGAAAAAATTAGAATGGATCGTGCTATTGAATTAGAATGGATCGTGCGAATGAATCAGAATGGACACATTCATGCGAATGAATTAGATTGGGTCGAACGAATGAATTAGAATGGATCGTGCGAATGAATTAGAATGGAAAGTGCGAATGAATTAGAATGGATCGTGCTAATGAATTAGAATGGATCGTTCGAATAAATTAGAATGGATCGTTCGAATGAATTAGAATGGATTGTCCGAATGAATTAGAATGGATCGTACGAATGAATTAGAATGGATCGTGCGACTAAATAAGA
The DNA here is from genome assembly GCA_947650365.1 of Chamaelirium japonicum. Classification (NCBI taxonomy): domain Eukaryota; kingdom Viridiplantae; phylum Streptophyta; class Magnoliopsida; order Liliales; family Melanthiaceae; genus Chamaelirium; species Chamaelirium japonicum. The sequence continues at coordinate 1,687,588 of CANTAL010000001.1, forward strand.
ATAGATCGTACGAATGAATTAGAATGGATCGTGCGAATGAATTAGAATGGATCGTACGAATGAATTAGAATGGATCATGTGAATGAATTAGAATGGATCGTGCGAATTAATTACAATGGATCATATGAATGAATTAAAATGGATCGTGTGAATGAATTAGAATGGATCGTTCTAATGAATTAGAATGGATCGTTCGAATGAATTAGAATGGATCGTACGAATGAATAAGAATGGATCGTACGAATAAATTAGAATGGATACAATCGTGCGAATGAATTAGAATGGATCGTACGAATGATTTAGAATGGATCGTACGAATGAATTAGAATGGATCGTACGAATGAATTAGAATGGATACATCCATGCGAATGAATTAGAATGGATCGTACGAATGAATTAGAATGGATCGTGAGAATGAATTAGAATGGATACATTCGTGCGAATGAAGTAGAATGGATCGTACGAATGAATTAGAACAGATCGTGCGAGTGAATTAGAATGGATCGTACGAATGAATTAGAATGGATCGTATGAATGAATGAGAATGGATACATTCGTGCGAATGAATTAGAATGGATCGTGTGAATGAATTAGAATGGATCGTACGAATGAATTAGAATGGATCGTACGAATGAATTAGAATGGATTATACGAATAAATTAGAATGGATACATTCGTGTGAATGAATTAGAATGGATCGTACGAATGATTTAGAGTGGATCATATGAATGAATTAGAATGGATACATTCGTGCGAATGAAGTAGAATAGATCGTGCGAATGAATTAGAATGGATCGTACGAATGAATTAGAATGGATCGTACGAATGAATTAGAATGGATCGTGCGAGTGAATTAGAATGGATCATACGAATGAATTAGAATGGATCGTAGGAATGAATTAGAATGGATCGTGCGAATGAATTAGAATGGATCGTACGAAAGAATTAGAATGGATCGTACGAATGAATTAAAATGAATCGTATGAATGAATTAGAATGGATCGTACGAATGAATTAGAATGGATCGTTCGAATGAATTAGAATGGATCATACGAATGAATTAGAATGGATCGTACGAATGAATTAGAATGGATCATGCGAATGAATTAGAATGGATCGTGCGAATGAATTATAATGGATCGTACGAATGAATTAGAATAGATTGTACGAATGAATTAGAATGGATCATTCGAAAGAATTAGAATGGATCGTGCGATTTAATTAGAATGGATATATTCGTTCGAATGAATTAGAATGGATCATACGAATGAATTAGAATTAGAATGGATCGTGCGAATGAATTAGAATGGATCACACGAATGAATTAGAATGGATTGTGCGAATGAATTAGAATGGATCGTGCGAAGGAATTAGAATAGATTGTACGAATGAATTAGAATAGATCGTGCGAATGAATTAGAATGGATCGTCTGAATGAATTAGAATGAATCATACGAATGAATTAGAATGGATCATACGAATGAATTAGAATGGATCGCGTGAATGAATTACAATGGATCGTCCGAGTGAATTAGAATGGATCGTACGAATGAATTAGAATGGATACATTCGTGCGAATGAATTAGAATGGATACATCCATGCAAATGAATTAGAATTGATTGTACGAATGCATTAGAATGGATCGTACGAATGAATTAGAATGGATCGTACGAATGAACTAGAATGGGTCATGTGAATGAATTAGAATGGATCGTACGAATGAATTAGAATGGATCGTACGAATGAATTAGAATGGATCGTGCGAATGAATTACATTGGATCATACGAATGAATTAGAATAGATACAATCATGCGAATGAATTAGAATGGATTGTACGAATGAATTAGAATGGATCGTACGAATGAATTTGAATAGATACATTTGTGCGAATGAATTAGAATGGATAATGCGAATGAATTAGAATGGGTCGTACGAATGAATTAGAATGGATCCTGAATGAATTAGAACGGATCGAGCGAACGAATTAGAATGGATCGTTCAAATTCGTGCGAATGAATTAGAATGGATCGTACAAATGAATAAGAATGGATCATACGAATGAATTAGACTAGATCGTACGAATGAATTAGAATGGGTTGTACGAATGAATTAGAAAGTATCATACGAATGAATCAGAATGGATCGTACGAATTCGTGTGAATGAATTTGAATGGATCGTACGAATGAATTAGAATGGATCGTACAAATGAATTAGAATGGATCGTACAAATGAATTAGAATGGATACATTCGTGCGAATGAATTAGAATGGATCTTACGAATGAATTAGAATGGATAGTAATAATGAATTAGAATGGATACATTCGTACGAATGAATTAGAATGGATCATATGAATGAATTAGAATGGATCATACGAATGAATTAGAATGGATACATTCGTGCGAATGAAATAGAATGGATCGTTCGAATGAATTAGAATGGATCGTCTGAATGAATTAGAATGAATCATCCGAATGAATTAGAATGGATCGTATGAATTAATTAGGATGGATCGTACGAATGAGCTAGAATGGATCGTACGAAAGAATTAGAATGGATCGTACGAATGAATTAGAATGGATCGTACGAATGAATTAGAATGGATCGAATAAATGAATTAGAATAGATTGTATGAATGAATTAGAATGGATCATTCGAATGAATTTGAATGGATCGTGCGATTGAATTAGAATTGATTGTACGAATGAATTAGAATGGATCGTGCGAATGAATTAGAATGGATACTTCCATGCGAATGAATTAGAATGGGTCGAACTAATGAATTAGAATTGATCGTGCGAATGAATTAGAATGGAATGTGCGAATGAATTAGAATGGATCGTGCGAATGAATTAGAATAGATCGTACGAATGAATTAGAATGGATCGTATGAATAAATTAGAATGGATCTTATGAATGAATTAGAATGGATCGTGAATGAATTAGAATGGATCGAGCGAATGAATTAGAATGGATCGTACGAACGAATTAGAATAAATACATTCGTGCGAATGAATTAGAATAGATCGTTCGAATGAATTAGAATGGATCGTTCGAATGAATTAGAATGGATACATTCGTGCGGATGAATTAGAATGGATCATACGAATGAATTAGAATGGATCGTTCGAATGAATTAGAATGGATCGTGCAAATGAATTAGAATGGATACATTCGTGCGAATGAATTAGAATGGATCGTACGAATGAATTAGAATGGATCGTACGAATGAATTAGAATGGATCGTATGAATGAATTAGAGTGGATCATACGAATGAATTAGAATGGATACATTCGTACGAATAAATTAGAATGGATCGTACGAATGAATTAGAATAGATCGTGCGAATTAATTAGAATGGATCATACGAATGAATTAGAATAGATTGTACGAATGAATTAGAATGGATACATTCGTGCGAATGAATTAGAATGGATCGTACGAATGAATTAGAATGGATCGTACGAATGAATTAAAATGGATCAGACGAATGAATTAGAATGGATCGTTCGAATGAATTAGAATGGATCCTTCGAATGAATTAGAATGGATCGTACGAATGATTTAGAATGGAATGTGCGAATGAATTAGAATGGATCGTGCGAATGCATTAGAATGGATCGTACGAATGAATTAGAATGGATCGTACGAATGAATTAGAATGTATACATTCGTGCGAATGAATTAGAATGGATCGTCTGATTGAATTTGAATGGATCGTACGAATGTATTAGAATGGATTGTGTGATTGAATTAGAATGGATCGTACGAATGAATTAGAATGGATCGTGCGAATGAATTAGAATGGATCATACGAATGAATGAACTAGAATGGATACATCGATGCGAATGAATTAGAATGGATCGTACGAATGAACTAGAATGGATACATTCGTGCGAATGAATTAGAATGGATCGTACGAATGAATCAGAATGGACCACACGAATGAATTAGACTGGATCGTACGAATGAATTAGAATGGATCATCCGAGTAAATTAGAATAGATCGTGCGAATGAATTAGAATGGATCGTACGAATGAATTAGAATGGATACATTCATGCGAATGAATTAGAATGGATCATACGAATGAATTAGAATGGATCGTACGAATGAATTAGAATGGATCGTACGAATGAATTAGAAAAGATCGTGCGAATGAATTAGAATGGATCGTTTGAATGAATTTGAATGAATCATATGAATGAATTAGAATGGATCGTATGAATGAATTAGAATGGATTAGAATGGATCGTACGAATGAATTACAATAGATCCATTGAATGAATTAGAATGGGTCGAACGAATGAATTAGAATCGATCGTGTGAATGAATTAGAATGGATCGTGCGATTGAATTAGAATGGATACATTCGTGCAAATGAATTAGAATGGATCGTACGAATGAATTAGAATGGATCGTACGAATGAATTAGAATAGATCGTATGATCCATTCTAATTCATTCGTATGATCCATTCAAATTTATTTGCATAGATGTATCCATTTTAATTCATTCGTACAATCCATTCTATTTCATTCGTACGATCTATTCTAATTCATTCATATGAATGAACATTCGTGCGAATGAATTAGAATCGATCGTACGAATGAATTAGAATGGATCGTACGAATGAATTAGAAAGGATCATACGAATGAATTAGAATGGATCGTACGAATGAATTAGAATGGATACATTCGTACGAATGAATTAGAATGGATCGTGTGATTGAATTAGAATGGATCATCCGAATGAATTAGAATGGATACATCCATGCGAATGAATTAGAATGGATCGAACGAATGAATTAGAATGGATCGGGCGAATGAATTAGAATGGAATGTGCGAATGAATTAGAATAGATCGTACGAATGAACTAGAAGGGATCGTTCGAATGAATTAGAATGGATCGTTCGAATGAATTAGAATGGATCGTGCGACTGAATTAGAATAGATCGTACGAATAAATTAGAATGGATCGTGCGAATAAATTAGATAGGATCGTACGAATGAATTAGAATGGATCATGTGAATGAATTAGAATGGATCGTGCGAATGAATTAGAATGGATCGTGTGAATGAATTAGAATGGATTGTTCGAATGAATTAGAATGGATCGTACGAATGAATTAGAATGGATCGTACGAATAAATTAGAATGGATACATTCGTGCGAATGAAATAGAATGGATCATACGAATGAATTAGAATGAATCGTTTGAATGAATTAGAATGGATCATACGAATGATTTAGAATGGATCGTAGGAATGAATTTGATTGGATCGTACGAATGAATTAGAATGGATACATCCATGCGAATGAATTAGAATGGACCGTACGAATGAATTAGAATGGATCGTGCGAATTAATTAGAATGGATACATTCGTGCGAATGAATTAGAATGGATCGTACGAATGAATTAGAATGGATCGTATAAATGAATTAGAATGGATACATTTGTGCGAAAGAATTAGAATGGATCGTGCGAATAAATTAGAATGGATCGTACGAATGAATTAGAATGGATCGTACGAATGAATTAAAATGGATCATACGAATGAATTAGAATAGATCGTACGAATGAATTAGAATGGATTATACGAATAAATTAGAATGGATACATTCGTGTGAATGAATTAGAATGGATCATACAAATGAATTAGAGTGGATCGTATGAATGAATTAGAATGGATACATTCGTGCGAATGAATTAGAATGGATCGTGCGAATGAAATAGAATGGATCGTACGAATGAATTAGACTGGAACGTACGAATGAATTAGAATGGATCGTGTGAGTGAATTAGAATGGATCGTACGAATGAATTAGAATGGTTCGTATGAATGAATTAGAACGGATCATGCGAATGAATTAGAATGGATCGTACGAATGAATTAGAATGGGTTGTACGAATGAATTAGAATGAATCGTATGAATGAATTAGAATGGATCCTACGAATGAATTAGCATGGATCGTTCGAATGAATTAGAATGGATCATACGAATGAACTAGAATGGATCGTACGAATGAATTAGAATGGATCATGCGAATGAATTAGAATGGATTATGCGAATGAATTAGAATGGATCGTACGAATGAATTAGAATAGATTGTACGAATGAATTAGAATAGATCGTTCGAATGAATTAGAATGTATCGTGTGATTGAATTCGAATGGATACATTCGTGCGAATGAATTAGAATGGATCATACGAATGAATCATACGAATGAATTAGAATGGATCGTGCGAATAAATTAGAATGGATCATACGAATGAATTAGAATGGATCGTGCGAATGAATTAGAATGGATCGTGCGAATGAATTAGAATGGATCGTTCGAATGAATTAGAATGGATCGTGCGAATGAATTAGAATGGATCGTATGAATGAATTAGAATGGATCATTCGAATGAATTAGATTGGATACATTCGCATCAATTAAAATGGATCGTGCGAATAAATTTGAATGGATAGTACGAATGAATTAGAATAGATCATGCGAATGAATTAGAATGGATCGTGCGAATGAATTAGAATGGATCGTACGAATGAATTAGAATAGATTGTTCGAATGAATAAGAATGGATCGTTCGAATGAATTAGAATGTATCGTGCGATTGAATTCGAATGGATACATTCGTGCGAATGAATTAGAATGGATCATACGAATGAATTAGAATGAATCATACGAATGAATTAGAATGAATCGTGCGAATAAATTAGAATGGATCATACGAATGAATTAGAATGGATCGTACGAATGAATTAGAATGGTTCGTATGAATGAATTAGAATGGATCATGCGAATGAATTAGAATGGATCGTACGAATGGATTAGAATGGGTCGTACGAATGAATTAGAATGAATCGTATGACTGAATTAGAATGGATCGTACGAATGAATTAGCATGGATCGTTCGAATGAATTAGAATGGATCATACGAATGAATTAGAATGGATCGTGCGAATGAATTAGAATGGATCGTACGAATGAATTAGAATAGATTGTACGAATGAATTAGAATGGATCGTTCGAATCAATTAGAATGTATCGTGAGATTGAATTCGAATGGATACATTCGTGCGAATGAATTAGAATGGATCGTACGAATGAATTAGAATGAATCATACGAATGAATTAGAATGGATCGTGCAAATGAATTAGAATGGATCATACGAATGAATTAGAATGGATCGTGCGAATGAATTAGAATGGATCGTGCGAATGAATTAGAATGGATTGTACGAATGAATTAGAATAGATCGTGCGAATGAATTAGAATGGATCGTCTGAATGAATCAGAATGAATCATACAAATGAATTAGAGTGGATCATACGAATGAATTAGAATGTATCGTGCGAATGAATTAGAATGCATCGTCCGAGTGAATAAGAATGGATCATACGAATGAATTAGAATGGATCGTGCGAATGAATTTGAATGGATCGTGCGAATGAATTAGAATGGATCGTATGAATGAATTAGACTGGATCGTACGAATGAATTAGAATGGATCATCCGAGTAAATTAGAATGGATCGTGCGAATGAGTTAGAATGGATCATACAAATGAATTAGAATGGATACATTCGTGCGAATGAATTAGAATGGATCGTACGAATGAATTAGAATGGATCGTACGAATGAATTAGAATAGATCATGCGAATGAATTAGAATGGATCGTCTTAATGAATTAGAATGAATCATACGAATGAATTAGAATGGATCGTATGAATGAATTAGAATGGATTAGAATGGATCGTACGAATGAATTAGAATGGATCGTACGAATGAATTAGAATGGATCGTGTGAATGATTTAGAATGGATCGTGCGATTGAATTAGAATGGATACATTCATGCGAATGAATTAGAATGGATCATACGAATGAATTAGAATGGATCGTACGAATGAATTAGAATAGATCATACGATCCATTCTAATTCATTCGTATGATCCATTCAAATTCATTTGCATGGATATATCCATTCTAATTCATTCGTACAATCCATTCTATTTCATTCGTACGATCCATTCTAATTCATTCATACGAATGAATTAGAATGGATACATTCGTGCGAATGAATTAGAATTGATCGTACGAATGAATTAGAATGGATCATACGAATGAATTATAATGGATCGTATGAATGAATTAGAATGGATCGTACGAATGAATTAGAATGGATATATTCGTACGAATAAATTAGAATGGATTGTGCGATTGAATTAGAATGGATCGTGCGAATGAATTAGAATGGATACATTCATGCGAATGAATTAGAATGGGTCGAACGAATGAATTAGAATGGATCGTGCGAATGAATTAGAATAGAATGTGCGAATGAATTAGAATGGATCGTTCGAATGAATTAGAATGGATCGTTCGAATGAATTAGAATGGATCGTACGAATGAATTAGAATGCATCGTGCGACTAAATCAGAATAGATCATACGAATGAATTAGAATGGATCGTGCGAATGAATTAGAATGGATCGTACGAATGAATTAGAATGGATCATGTGAATGAATTAGAGTGGATCGTGCGAATTAATTAGAATGGATCGTACGAATGAATTAGAATGGATCGTAAGAATGAATTAGAATGGATCGTACGAATAAATTAGAATGGATACAATCGTGCGAATGAATTAGAATGGATCGTACGAATGATTTAGAATGGATCGTACGAATGAATTAGAATGGATCGTATGAATGAACTAGAATGGATACATCCATGCGAATGAATTAGAATGGATCGTATGATTGAATTAGAATGGATCGTGAGAATGAATTAGAATGGATACATTCGTGCGAATGAATTAGAATGGATCGTACGAATGAATTAGAATGGATCGTGCGAGTGAATTAGAATGGATCGTACGAATGAATTAGAATGGATCGTATGTATGAATTAGAATGCATAGATTCGTGCGAATGAATTAGAATGGATTGTGCGAATGAATTAGAATGGATCGTATGAATGAATTAGAATGGATCGTATGAATGAATTAGAATAGATCATACGAATGAATTAGAATGGATTATACGAATAAATTAGAATTGATACATTCGTGTGAATGAATTAGAATGGATCGTACGAATGAATTAGAGTGGATCGTATGAATGAATTAGAATGGATACATTCGTGCGAATGAATTAGAATGGATCATGCGAATGAATTAGAATGGATCGTACGAATGAATTAGAATGGATTGTACGAATGAATTAGAATGGATCGTGCGAGTGAATTAGAATGGATCGTACGAATGAATTAGAATGGATCGTGCGAATGAATTAGAATGGATCGTACGAATGAATTAGAATGGGTCGTACGGATGAATTAAAATGAATCGTATGAATGAATTAGAATGGATCGTTCGAATGAATTAGAATGGATCATACGAATGAATTAGAATGGATCGTACGAATGAATTAGAATGGATCATGCGAATGAATTAGAATGGATCATACGAATGAATTAGAATGGATCATATGAATGAATTAAAATGGATCGTTCGAATGAATTCATTCGTACGATCCATTCTAATTCATTCACATGATCCATTCTAATTCATTCGTACGATCCATTCTAATTCATTCACATGATCCATTCTAATTCATTCGTACGATCCATTCTAATTCATTCGCATGATCCATTCTAATTCATTCGTACGATCCAGTCTAATTCATTACCATGATCCATTCTAATTCATTCGTACGGTCCATTCTAATTCATTCGCATGATCCATTCTAATTCATTCGTACGATCCATTTTAATTCATTCGCATGATCCATTCTAATTCATTTGTACGATCCATTCTAATTCATTCACATGATCCATTCTAATTTATTCGTACGATCCATTCTAATTCATTCGTACAATCCATTCTAATGCATTCGTACGATCAATTCTAATTCATTTGCATGGATGGATCCATTCTAATTCATTCGCACGAAGGTATCCATTCTAATTCATTCGTACGATCCATTCTAATTCACTCGGACGATCCATTCTAATTCATTCGTAGGATCCAGTCTAATTCATTCGGACGATCTATTCTAATTCATTCGCATGATCCACTCTAATTCATTCATACGATCCATTCTAATTCATTCGCACGAATGTATCCATTCTAATTCATTCGCACGATCCTTCTAATTCATTCGAACGATCCATTCTAATTCACTCGTACGATCCATTCTAATTCATTCGCTCGATCAATTCTAATTGATTTGTACGATCCATTCTAATTCATTCGAACAATCCATTCTAATTCATTCGAACGATCAATTCTAATTCATTCGTACGATCCATTCTAATTCATTCGTACGATCAATTCTAATTCATTCGTATGCGAGTCAATTAGCATGGATCGTATGAATGAATTAGAACGGATCGCATGAATAAATTAGAATGAATCGTATGAATGAATTAGAATGGATCGTGAATGAAATAGAATGGATTGTTCGAATTAATTAGAATGTTAGAATGGATCGTGCGAATGAATTAGAATGGATCGTACGAATAAATTAGAATGGATACATTCGTGCGAATGAATTAAAATGGATCGTACGAATGAATTAGAATGGATTGTACGAATGAATTAGAATAGATCATACGAATGAATTAGAATGGATCGTACGAATGAATTAGAATGGATCGTTCGAATGAATTAGAATGGATCGTTCGAATGAATTAGAATGGATCGTGCAAATGAATTAGAATGGATACATTCGTGCGAATGAATTAGAATGGATCGTACGAATGAATTAGAATAGATCATGTGAATGAATTAGAATGGATCTTACAAATGAATTAGAATGGATAGTACGAATGAATTAGAATAGATCGTACGAATGAATTTGAATGGATCGTACGAATAAATTAGAATGGATCGTACGAATGAATTAGACTGGATCATGCGAGTGAATTCGAATGGATCTTACGAATGAATTAAAAAGGATCATACGAATGAATCAGAATGTATCGTACGAATGAATTAGAATGGATACATTCGTCCGAATGAATTAGAATAGATCGTGCGATTGAATTAGAATGGATCGTGCGAATGAATTAGAATGGATACATCCATGCGAATGAATTAGAATGGGTCGAACGAATGAATTAGAATGGATCATGTGAATGAATTAGAATGGAATGTGCGAATGAATTAGAATGGATCGTACGAATGAATTAGAATGGATCGTTCGAATGAATTAGAATGGATCGTTCGAATGAATTAGAATGAATAAGAATGGATCGTGCGACTGAATTATAATAAATCGTACGAATGAATTAGAATGGATCGTGCGAATGAATTAGAATGGATCGTACGAATGAATTAGAATGGATCATGTGAATGAATTAGAATGGATCGTGCGAATTAATTACAATGGATCATATGAATGAATTAGAATGGATCGTGTGAATGAATTAGAATGGATCGTACGAATGAATTAGAATGGATCGTACGAATGAATTAGAATGGATACATTCATGCGAATGAATTAGAATGGATCGTACGAATGAATTAGAATGGATCATTCGAATAAATTAGAATAGATCATGTGAATGAATTAGAATAGATCGTGCGAGTGAATTAGAATGGATATTACGAATGAATTAGAATGGATACATTCGTGCGAATGAATTAGAATGGATTGTCTGAATGAATTAGAATGAATCATACGAATGAATTAGAATGGATCGTGCGAATGAATTAGAATGGATCGTTCGAATGAATTAGAATGGATCGTATGAATGAATTAGAATGGATACATTCGTGCGAAAGAATTAGACTGGATCGTACGAATGAACTAGAATGGATAATACGAATGAATTTGAATAGATCGTACGAATGAATTAGAATAGATCGTATGAATGAATTAGAATGGATACATTCGTACGAATGAATCAGAATGGATCAAACGAATGAATTAGAATGGATCTTACGAATGAATTAGAATGGATAGTAGGAATGAATTAGAATGGATCGTAATGAATTAGAAAGGATCATATGAATGAATTAGAATGGATCGTGCTAATGAATTAGAATGGATCGTGCGAATGAATTAGAATGGATTGTGCGAATAAATTAGAATGGATCGCGAATGAATTAGAATGGATCATACGAATGAATTAGAATGGATCGCACGAATGAATTAGAATGGATCGTGAATGAATTATAATGGATCGGGAGAATGAATTAGAATGGATCGTACGAATGAATTAGAATGGATACATTCGTGCGAATGAATTAGAATGGATCGTACGAATGAATTAGAATGGATCATACAAATGAATTAGAATGGATCGTACGAATGAACTTGAATGGATATATTCGTGCGACTGAATTAGAATGGATCGTACGAATGAATTAGAATGGATACATTCATGTGAATGAATTAGAATGGATCGTACGAATTAATTATAATGGATCGTACGAATGCATTAGAATGGATCGTGCGATTGAATTAGAATTGATCATATGAATGAATTAGAATGTTCAAATTCATTCAGATGATCCATTCTAATTCATTCGCACGATCTATTCTAATTCATTCAAACGATCCATTCTAATTCATTTGTACAATCCATTCTAATTTATTCGTACAATCTATTCTAATTCATTCATACGATCCATTCTAATTCATTCGTACGATCCATTCTAATTCAGTCGCACGAATGTATCCATTCAAGTTCATTCGTACGATCCATTCTAATTCACTCGGACGATCCATTCTAATTCATTCGTACGATCCATTCTAATTCATTCGAACGATCCATTCTAATTCATTCGAACGATCCATTCTAATTCATTCGTACGATCCAGTCTAATTCATTCACACAAATGTATCCATTCTAATTCATTCGTATGATCCACTTTAATTCATTCGTATGATCCATTCTTATTCATTCGTAAGATCCAGTCTAATTCATTCGCACGATTACGAATGAATTAGAATGGATCATCCGAGTGAATTAGAATGGATCATACGAATGAATTAGAATGGATCATGCGAATTAATTTGAATGGATCATACGATGAATTAGAATGGATAGTACGAATGAATTAGAATGGATCGTGCGAATGAATTAGAATTGATCGACTGAATGAATTAGAATGGATCATCTAAATGAATTAGAAAGAATCATACGAATGAATCAGAATGGATCATACGAATTGATTAGAATGAATCATACGAATGAATTAGAACGGATCGTGCGAATAAATTAGAATAGATCATCCGAGTGAATTAGAATGGATCGTACGAATGAATTAGAATAGATCATCCGATGGAATTAGAATGGATCATACGAATGAATTAGAAAGGATCATACGAATGAATCAGAATGGATCATACGAATGAATTAGAATGAATCATACGAATGAATTAGAACGGATCGTGCGAATGAATTAGAATGGATCGTGCGAATGAATTAGAACGGATCGTGCGAATGAATTAGAACGGATTGTACGAATGAATTAGAATTGATCATTCGAGTGAATTAGAATGGATCGTACGAATGAATTAGAATGGATCGTACAAATGAATTAGAATGGATCATCCGAGTGAATTAGAATGGATCGTCTGAATGAATTAGAATAGATCGTACGAATGAATAAGAATGGATCGTATGAATGAATTAGAATGGATCGTGCGAATGAATTAGAATAGATCGTACGAATGAATTAGAATGGATCGTCCGAATGAATTAGAATGGATTGTATGAATGAATTAGAATGGATCGTACGAATGAATTAGAATAGATTGTATAAATGAATTAGAATGGATCATGCGAATGAATTAGAATGGATACATTCGTGCGAATGAATTAGAATGGATCGTACGAATGAATTAGAATGGATACATCCATGCGAATGAATTAGAATGGATCGTACGAATGATTTAGAATAGATCATACGAATGAATTAGACTGGATCATACGAATGAATTAGAATGGATCGTATGAATAAATTAGAATGGATCATGCGAAAGAATTAGAATGGATCGTACGAATGAATTAGAATGGATCGTTCGAATAAATTAGAATGGATTGTACGAATAAATTAGAATGGATCGTTTGAATGAATTAGAGTGGATCATTCGAATGAATTAGAATGGATCATACGAATGAATTAGAATGGATCATGTGAATGAATTAGAATGGATCGTACAAATATATTAGAATGGATACATTTGTGCAAATGAGTTAGAATGGATCGTACGAATGAATTAGAATGGATCGTACGAATGAATTAGAATGAATTAGAATAGATCGTACGAATGAATTAGAATGGATACATTCATGCGAATGAATTAGAATGGATCATACGAATGAATTAGAATGGATCGTGTGAATGAATTAGAATGGATCGTATGAATGAATTAGAATGGATCGTACGAATGAATTAGAATGGATCGTACGAATGAATTAGAATGGTTCGTGCGAGTCAATTAGAATGGATCGTACGAATGAATTAGAATGAATCATACGAATGAATTAGAATGGATACATTCATGGGAATGAATTAGAATGGATCATACGAATGAATTAGAATGGATCGTACGAATGAATTAGAATGGATCGTCCGAGTGAATTAGAATGAATCATATGACTGAATTAGAATGGATCGTACGAATGAATTAGAATGGATCGTATGAATGAATCAGAATGGATCGTCCAAGTGAATTGGAATGGATCGTTCAAATAAATTAGAATGGATCGTACGAATGAATTAGAATGGATCGTATGAATGAATTAGAATGGGTCATACGAATGAATTAGAATGGATCGTACGAATGAATTAGAATGGATTATACGAATGAATTAGAATAGATCGTATGAATGAATTAGAATGGATCGAGCGAATGAATTAGAATGGATCGTACGAGTGAATTAGAATGGATCGTACGAATGAACTTGAATGGATACATTCATGCGACTGAATTAGAATGGATCGTTCGAATGAATTAGAATGGATACATTCGTGCGAATGAATTAGAATGGATCGTGCGATTGAATTAGAGTGGATCATACAAATAAATTAGAATGGATCGTGTGAATGAATAAGAATGGATCGTACGAATGAATTAGAATGGATACATTCGTGCGAATGAATTAGAATGGATCATGTAAATGAATTAGAATGGAACGTACGAATGAATTAGAATGGATCGTACGAATGATATTGAATGGATAGTACGAATGAATTAGAATGGATCGTACGAATGAATTAGAATGGATACATTCGTGCGAATGAATTAGAATGAATCATATGAATGAATTAGAATAGATTGTACGAATGAATTAGAATGGATCGTATGAATAAATTAGAAAAGATCGTACGAATGAATTAGAATGGATCGTATGAATGAATTAAAATGAATCATACGAATGAATTAGAATGGATCGTACGAATGAATTAGAATGGGCCGTACGAATGAATTAGAATGAACCGTATAAATGAATTAGAATGGATCGTACGAATGAATTAGAATAGATTGTACGAATGAATTAGAATGGATCGTCCGAGTGAATTAGAATGGATCGTATGAATGAATTAGAATGGATCGTACGAATGAATTAGAATGGATCATACGAATGAATTAGAATTGATTGTACGAATAAATTAGAATGGATCGTTCGAATAAAGTAGAATGGATCATACGAATGAATTAGAATTGATCGTATGAATTAATTAGAATGGATCGTACGAATATATTAGAATGGATCGTTCGAATGAATTAGAATGGATCATACGAATGAATTAGAATGGATCATACGAATGAATTAGAATGGATCATGCAAATGAATTAGAATGGATAGTGCGAATGAATTAGAATGGATCGTGCGAATGAATTAGAATGGATCGTACGAATGAATTAGAATGGGTCGTATGAATGAATTAGAATGAATTTTATGAATGAATTAGAATGGATCGTACGAATGATTCATTCGTATGATTCATTCTAATTCATTCGTACGATCCATTCTAATTCATTCGCTCGATCCATTCTAATTCATTCGTATTATTCATTCTAATTCATTCGTATGATCCATTCTGATTCATTCGCTCGATCCATTGTAATTCATTCGTACGAATATATCCATTCTAAGTTATTCGTACGATCCATTCTAATTCATTCACGATCCATTCTAATTTATTCGTACGATCCATTCTAATTCATTCGTACTATCTATTCTAATTCATTCGTATGATCCATTCTAATTCATTTATACTATCCATTCTAATTCATTCGAACGATCCTTTGTAATTCATTCGTATGATCCAGTCTAATTCATTCGTACGATCCAATCTAATTCATTCGTACGATCCATTCTAATTCATTCGCACGAATGTATCCATTCTAATTCATTCGTACGAATGAATTAGAATGGATCGTATGAATGAATTAGAATAGATCTTATGAATGAATTTGAATGGATCGTACGAATGAATTAGAATGGATACATTCGTGCGAATGAATTAGAATGGATCGTACGAATGAATTAGAATGGATCGTTCGAATGAATTAGAATGGATAGTACAAATGAATTAGAATGGATCGTTCAAATGTATCCATTCTAATTCATTCAAATGATCCTTTCTAATTTATTCATACGATTGTATCCATTCTAGTTCATTTGTGCTTTTCAATCTAATTCATTCGTACTATCCATTCTAATTCATTCGTACGATCCATTCTAATTCATTCGTACGATCCATTCTAATTCATTCGTATGATTCATTATAATTCATTCACATGATCCATTCTAATTCATTCGTACGATCCATTCTAATTCATTCGCAAGATCCATTCTAATTCATTCACACGATCCATTCTAATTCATACGAATGTATCCATTCTAATTTATTCGTACGATCCATTCTAATTTATTCGCACGATCCATTCTAATTCATTCGCACGATCCATTCTAATTCATTCATATGATCCATTCTAATTCATTCGTATGAATCATTCTAATTCATTCACATGATCCATTCTAATTCATTCGTACGATCCATTCTAATTCATTCGCACGATTCATTCTAATTCATTCACACGATCCATTCTAGTTCATTCGAATGTATCCATTCTAATTCATTCGTATGATCCATTCTAATTCATTTGCACGAATGTATCCATTCTAATTCATTCACACGATCCATTCTAATTCATTCGTACGATCCATTCTAATTCATTCGAACGATCCATTCTAATTCATTCGTATGATCCATTCTAATTCATTCGCACGAATGTATCAATGGATCGTACGAATGAATTAGAATTGATCGTACGAATGAATTAGAATGGATCGTAGGAATGAATTAGAATGGATACATTCGTGCGAATGAATTAGAATGGATCGTACGAATACATAAGTATGGATCGTGCGAATGAATTAGAATGGATCGTACGAATAAATTAGAATGGATCGTTCGAATGAATTAGAATGGATACATTCGTATGAATTAGAATGGATCGTTTGAATGAATTAGAATGAATCATACGAATGAATTCGAATGGATCAAACGAATGAATTAGAATGGATACATTCGTATGAATTAGAATGGATCGTATGAATGAATTAGAGTGGATCATGCAAATGAATTAGAATGGATCGTGCAAATGAATTAGAATAGATCGTATAAATGAATTAGAATGGATCGTGCGAATGAATTAGAATGGATACAATCGTGCGAATGCATTAGATAGGATCGTGCGAATGAATTAGAATGGATACATTCGTGCGAATGAATTAGAATGGATCGTGCGAATAAATTAGAATGGATACATTCGTGCGATTGAATTAGAATGTATCATACGAATGAATTAAAATGGATCGTACGAATGAATTAGAGTGGATCGTACGAATGAATTAGAATGGATCGTGTGAATGAATTAGAATGGATCGTAAGAATGAATTAGAATAGATCGTGCGAATGAATTAGAATGGATCTTACGAATGAATTAGAATGGATAGTACGAATGAATGGATCGTTCGAATGAATTATAATGTTAGAATGGATCGTACAAATGAATTAGAATGGATTGTACGAATGAATTAGAATAGATCGTGCGAATGAATTATAATGGATCTTATGAATGAATTAGAATTGATCGTACGAATGAATTAGAATAGATCGTACGAATGAATTAGAATGGATCGTGTGAATGAATTAGAATGGATAGTACGAATGAATTAGAATAGATCGTATGAATGAATTAGAATGGATCGTACGAATGAATTAGAATGGATCATACGAATGCTATAGAATGGATCGTTTGAATGAATTAGAATGGATCGTGCGAATGAATTAGAATGGACACATTCGTGCGAATGAATTAGAATGGATCATGCGAATGAATTAGAATGGATCGTTCGAATGAATTATAATGGATCGTACGAATGAATTAGAACGGATACATTCGTGCGAATGAATTAGAATGGATCGTACGAATGAATTAGAATGGATCGTACAAATGAATTAGAATGGATTGTACGAATGAATTAGAATAAATCATAAGAATGAATTAGAATGGATCGTGTGAATGAATTAGAATGGATCGTATGAATGAATTAGAGTGGATCATGCGAATGAATTAGAATGGATCGTACGAATGAATTAGAATGGATCATTCGATTGAATTAGATTGGATACATTCGTATCAATTAAAATGGATCGTGCGATTGAATTTGAATGGATAGTACGAATGAATGGATCGTTCGAATGAATTAGAATGTTAGAATGGATAGTACAAATGAATTAGAATGGATCGTACGAATGAATTAGAATAGATCGTGCGATCTTACGAATGAATTAGAATGGATCGTGCGAATGAATTAGAATGGATCGTGCGATCGTACGAATGAATTAGAATGGATCATGCGAATGAATTAGAATGGATAATACGAATGAATTAGAATAGATCATACGAATGAATTAGAATGGATCGTACAAATAAATTAGAATTGATCGTACGAATGAATTAGAATGAATCATACGAATCAATTAGAATGGATCGAACAAATGAATTAGAATGGATCGTTCAAATAAATTAGAATAGATCGTACGAATGAATTAGAATAGATCGTATGAATGCATTAGAATGGATCGTGCGAATGAATTAGAATGGATCGTGCGAATGAATTAGATTGGATCTTACGAATAAATTAGAATGGATCGTACGAATGAATGGATCGTTCGAATGAATTAGAATGTTAGAATGGATAGTACAAATGAATTAGAATGGATCGTACGAATGAATTAGAATAGATCTTGCGAATGAATTAGAATGGATCTTACGAATGAATTAGAATGGATAGTACGAATGAATTAGAATAGATCGTACGAATGAATTTGAATGGATCGTGCGAATGAATTAGAATGGATAGTACGAATGAATTAGAATAGATCGTACGAATAAATTAGAATGGATCGTACGAATGAATTAGAATGGATCATCTGAATAAATTAGAATGAATCATACGAATGAATTAGAATTGATCGAACGAATGAATTAGAACGGATCGTTCGAATGAATTAGAATGGATCGTATGAATGAATTAGAATGGATCGTACGAATGAATTAGAATGGATCGTACGAATGCATTAGAATGGATCATCTGAATGAATTAGAATGAATAATACGAATGAATAAGAATGGATCGTACGAATGAATTAGATTGGATCGAACGAATGAATTAGAATGGATACAATCGTATGAATTAGAATGGATCGTGCGAATGAGTTAGAATGGATAGTACAAATGATTTAGAATGGATACATTCGTGCGAATGAATTAGAATGGATCATACGAATGAATTAGAATGGATCATATGAATGAATTTGAATGGATCATGTGAATGAATTAGAATGGATCGTACGAATGAATTAGAATGGATACATTCGTGCGAATGATTTAGAATGGATCGTACGAATGAATTAGAATGGATCGTACGAATAAATTAGAATGGATCATGCGAATGAATTAGAATGGATCGTACGAATGAATTAGAATGGAATGTGCGAATGACTTAGAATGGATATGACAAATGAATTAGAATGGATCGTGCGAATGAATTAGAATGGATCGTGCAAATGAATTAGAATGGATCATGCGAATGAATTAGAATGGATCGTACGAATGAATTAGAAAGGATCGTGCGAATGAGTTAGAATGGATAGTACAAATGAATTGGAATGGATACATTCGTGCGAATGAATTAGAATGGATCGTACAAATGAATTAGAATGGATCATATTAATGAATTTGAATGGATCATGCGAATGAATTAGAATGGATCGTACGAATGAATTAGAATGGATAAATTCGTGCGAATAAATTAGAATGGATCGTGCGAATGAATTAGAATGGATAGTATGAATGAATTAGAAAGGATCGTTCGAATGAATTAAAATGGATCGTACGAATGAATTAGAATGGATCGTACAAATGAATTAGAATGAATCATACGAATGAATTAGAATAGATCGAACGAATGAACTAGAATGGATACATTCGTATGAATTAGAATGGATTGTACGAATGAATTAGAATGAATCATACGAATGAATTAGAATGGATCATGCGAATGAATTAGAATGGATCGTACGAATGAATTAAAATAGAATGTGGGAATGAATTAGAATGGAATGTATGAATGAATTAGAATGAATCATACAAATGAATTAGAATGGATAGTACGTATGAAATAGAATGAAATGTGCGAATGAATTAGAATGGATCGTGCGAATGAATTAGAATGGATAGTACGAATGAATTAGAATAGATCGTACGAGTGAATTAGAATGGATCGTTCGAATGAATTAGAATGGATCGTACGAATGAATTAGAATGGATCGTGCGAATGAATTAGAATGGATCGTTCAAATGAATTAAAATGGATCGTGCGAATGAATTAGAATGGATTGTATGAATGAATTAGAATGGATCATACGAATGAATTATAATGGATCGTAAGAATGTATTAGAATGGATCGTAGGAATGAATTAGAATGGATCGTGCGAATGAATTAGAATGGATCGTACGAATGAATTAGAATGGATCATGTGAATGAATTAGAATGGATCGTACGAATGAATTTGAATGGATCATCCGAGTGAATTAGAATGGATCGTACGAATGAATTAGAATGGATCGTACGAATGAATTAGAATGATTGTACGAATGAATTAGAATAAATACATTCATATGAATTAGAATGGATCGCATGAATGAATTAGAATGTATCATCCGAGTGAATTAGAATGGATCGTGGGAATGAATAAGAATGGATCGTACGGATGAATTAGAATAGATCGTGCGAATGAATTAGAATGGATCGTACGAATGAATTAGAATGGATCTTACGAATGAACTAGAATGGATCGTCTGAATGAAATAGAATGGATCGTACGAATGAATTAGAATGGATCGTGCGAATGAATTAGAATGGATCGTGCGAATGAATTAGAATGGATCTGACGAATGAATTAGAATGGATCGTACGAATGAATTAGAATGAATCGAACGAATGAATTAGAATGGATCGTACGAATAAATTAGAATAGATCGTGCGAATGAATTAGAATGGATCTTACGAATGAATTAGAATGGATCGTACGAATGAATTAGAATGGATCATACGAATATATTAGAATAGATCTTATGAATGCATTAGAATGGATCGTGCGAATGAATTAGAATGGATCGTACGAATGAATTAGATTGGATCGAACGAATGAATTAGAAGGATACTTTCGTGCGAATGAATTAGAATGGATCGTACAAATGAATTAGAATGAATCATACGAATGAATTAGAATGGATCGTCCGAATGAATTAGAACGGATCGTGAATGAATTAGAATGGATCGAGCGAATGAATTAGAATGGATCGTATGAATGAATTAGAATGGGTCGTATGAATGAATTAGAATGGATCAGGAATGAATTAGAATGGATTGAGCGAATGAATTAGAATGGACCGTACGAATGAATTAGAACGGATCGTTCGAATGAATTAGAATGGATCGTACGAATGAATTAGAATGGATCATGAATGAATTAGAATGGATCGTTCGAACGAATTAGAATGTTAGAATGCATAGTACAAATGAATTAGAATGGATACATTCGTATGAATTAGAATGGATCATACGGAATGAATTAGAATGGATACATTCGAATGAATTAGAATGGATCGTACGAATAAATTAGAATGAATCATATGAATGAATTAGAATGGATCGTGTGAATGCATTAGAATGGATCAGGCGAATGAATTAGAATGGATCGTACGAATGAATTATAATGGATCGTACGAATGAATTAGAAGGGATCGTGTGAATGAATTAGAATGGATCGTGCAAATGAATTAGAGTGGATCATGCGAATGAATTAGAATGGATCATACATATGAATTAGAATGGATCGTGTGAATGAATTAGAAAGATCGTACGAATGAATTAAATGGTTCATGCGAATGAATTTGAATGGATCTTACGAATGAATTTGAATGGATCGTCTGAGTCAATTAGAATGGATCATACGAATGAATTAGAATGGATCATACGAATAAATTAGAAAGGATCGTATGAATGAAATAGAATGGATCAGACGAATGAATTAGAATCGAATGTGCGAATGAATTAGAATGGGTCGTACGAATGAATTAGAATGGATCATTCGAATGAATTAGTATGAATCGTATGAATGAATTAGAATGGATCGTCTGAATGAATTAGAATGGATCGTACGAATGAATTAGAATGGATCGTATGAATGCATTAGAATGAATCATACGAATGAATTAGAAACATTCGTACGAATAAATTAGAATGGATCGTACGAATGAATTAGAATGAATCATACGAATGAATTAGAATGGATCATGCGAATGAATTAGAATGGATCATACAAATATATTAGAATGGATACATTCGTACGAATGAATTAGAATGGATCATACGAATGAATTAGAATAGATCGTATGAATGCATTATAATGGATCGTGCGAATGAATTAGAATGGATCATACGAATGAATTAGAATGGATCGTACGAATGAATTCGAATGGATCGTGTGAATGAATTAGAATGGATCGTACGAATAAATTAGAATGGATCGTGTGAATGAATTAGAATGGATCGTCTGAGTGAATTAGAATGGATCATACGAATGAATTAGAATGGATCGTGCGAATGAATTAGAATGGATCTTACGAATGAATTAGAATGGATCGTTTGAATGAATTAGAATGGATCATATGAATCAATTAGAATGGGTCGTACGAATGAATTAGAATGGATCGTAAGAATGAATTAGATTGAATCATACGAATGAATTAGAATGGATCGTACAAATGAATTTGAATAGATACATTCGTATGAATTAGAATGGATCATCTGAATGAATTAGAAAGAATCATACGAATGAATTAGAATGGATCGAACGAATGAATTTGAATGGATCGCCTGAATGAATTAGAATGAATCATACGAATGAATTAGAATGGATCGAACAAATGAATTATAGTGGATCGTTCGAATGAATTTGAATGGATACATTCGTATGAATTAGAATGGATCGTATGAGTGAATTAGAATTGATCGAACGAATGAATTAGAATGGACACATTCATATGAATTAGAATGTATACATTCGTATAAATTAGAATGGTTGTACGGATGAATTAGAATTGATCGTGCGATTGAATTAGAATGGATACATTCGTATGAATTAGAATGGATCGTGCGAATGAATTAGAATGGATCGTACGAATGAGTTAGAATGGAATATGCGAATGAATTAGAATGGATCGTGCGAATGAATTAGAATGAATCGTACGAATCAATTAGAATGGATACATTCGTGCGAATGAATTAGAATGGATCGTACGAATGAATTAGAATGGATACATTCGTATGAATTAGAATGGATCGTACGAATGAATTAGAATGAATCATACGAATGAATTAGAATAGATCATGCGAATGAATTAGAATGGATCGTACAAATATATTAGAATGGATACATTCATACGAATGAATTAGAATGGATCATACGAATGAATTATAATAGATCGTATGAATGTATTAGAATAGATCGTGCGAATGAAATAGAATGGATCGTACGAATGAATTAGAATGGATCGTGTGAATGAATTAGAATGGATCATACGAATGAATTAGAATGGATCATGTGAATGAATTAGAATAGATCGTCTGAGTGAATTAGAATGGATCGTACGAATGAATTAGAATGGATCATACGAATGAATTAGAATGGATCATACGAATGAATTAGAATGGACCGTACGAATGAATTAGAATTTAATCGAACGAATGAATTAGAATGGATACATTCGTATGAATTAGAATGGATCGTACGGAATGAATTAGAATGGATACATTCGAATGAATTAGAATGGATCGTACGAATGAATTAGAATGGATCGTGCGAATGAATTAGACTGGATCTTACGAATGAATAAGTATGGATAGTACGAATGAATTAGAATGGATCGTGCGAATGAATTAGAATGGATCATACGAATGAATTAGAATGGATTGTGCAAATGAATTAGAATGGATCGTATGAATGAAATAGAATGGATCATACGAATGAATTAGAATCGATCGTGTGAATGAATTAGAATGGATCGTGCGAATGAATTAGAATGGATCGTATGAATGAATTAGAATTGATCGAACGAAAGAATTAGAATGGATCGTACGAATGAATTAGAATGGATCATGCGAATGAATTAGAATGGATCGTACAAATAAATTAGAATGGATACATTCGTACGAATGAATTAGAATGGATCATATGAATAAATTAGAATAGATCATACGAATAAATTAGAATGGATCGTGCAAATGAATTAGAATGGATCGTACGAATGAATTAGAATGGATCGTACGAATGAATTAGAATGGATCGTGTGAATGGATTAGAATGGATCGTACGAATGAATTAGAATGGATCGTGTGAATGGATTAGAATGGATCGTACGAATGAATTAGAATGGATCGTGTGAATGAATTAGAATGGATCGTCTGAGTGAATTAGAATTGATCATACGAATGAATTAGAATGGATCGTATGAATGAATTAGAATGGATCGTACGAATGAATTAGAATGGATCGAACTAATGAATATGAATGGATACATTCGTATGAATTAGAATGGATCGTACGGAATGAATTGGAATGGATACATTCGAATGAAATAGAA
The DNA here is from genome assembly GCA_947650365.1 of Chamaelirium japonicum. Classification (NCBI taxonomy): domain Eukaryota; kingdom Viridiplantae; phylum Streptophyta; class Magnoliopsida; order Liliales; family Melanthiaceae; genus Chamaelirium; species Chamaelirium japonicum. The sequence goes on from CANTAL010000001.1 coordinate 1,712,858, forward strand.
TGGATCGTATGAATGAATTAGAATGGATTGTGCGAATGAATTAGAATGGATCTGACGAATAAATTAGAATGGATCGTGCGAATGAATTAGAATAGATCGTACGAATGAATTAGAATGGAATGTGCGAATGAATTAGAATGGATCGTACGAATGAATTAGAATAGATCGTATGAATGAATTAGAGTGGATTATGCGAATTAATTACAATGGATCATATAAATGAATTAGAATGGATCGTGCGAATAAATTAGAATGGATCATCTGAATGAATTAGAATGGATCGTATGAATGAATTAGAATAGATCATACGAATGAATTAGAATGGATCGTACGAATGAATTAGAATGGATCATTCGAATGAAATAGAATGGATTGTACGAATGAATTATAATAGATCTTACGAATCAATTAGAATGGATCGTATGAATGGATTAGAGTGGATCATGCGAGTTAATTACAATGGATCATATGAATGAATTAGAATGGATCGTGTGAATGAATTAGAATGGATCGTACGAATGAATTAGAATGGATACATTCGTACGAATAAATTAGAATGGATCATATGAATGAATTAGAATGGATCGTACGAATGAATTAGAATGGATCATGCGAATGAATTAGAATGGATCGTATAAATATAATAGAATAGATACATTCGTACGAATGAATTAGAATGGATCGTACGAATGAATTAGAATGGATCGTACGAATGAATTAGAATGAATCGTACGTATGAATTAGAATGAATCGTTCGAATGAATTAGAATGGATCGTACGAATGAATTAGAATGGATCGTACGAATGATTTAGAATGGATCGTGTGAATGAATTAGAATGGATTGTACTAATAAATTAGAATAGATCGTATGATTGAAATAGAATGGATCATACGAATGAATTAGAATGGAGCGTACGAATGAATTAGAATAGACCGTACGAATGAATTAGAATGGATCATGCGAATGAATTAGAATGGATCGTGCGAATTAATTAGAGTGGATCATGCGAATTAATTACAATGGATCATATGAATGAATTATAATGGATCGTGCGAATAAATTAGAATGGATCGTCTGAATGAATTAGAATGGATCGTATGAATGAATTAGAATGGATCGTACGAATGAATTAGAATGGATCGTTTGAATGAAATAGAATGGATTATACAAATGAATTTGAATGGATCGTACGAATAAATTAGAATGGATCGTATGAATGAATTAGAGTGGATCATGCGAATTAATTACAATGGATCATATGAATGAATTAGAATGGATCGTGTGAATGAATTAGAATGGATCGTACAAATGAATTAGAATGGATACATTCGTACGAATAAATTAGAATGGATCGTACGAATGAATTAGAATGGATCGTACGAATGAATTAGAATAGATCATGCGAATGAATTAGAATGGATTGTACAAATATATTAGAATGGATACAGAATGGATCATACGAATGAATTAGAATGAATCATACGAATGAATAAGAATGGATCGTACGAATGAATTAGAATAGATCGTGCGAATGAATTAGAATGGATCTTATGAATGAATAAGAATGGATAGTACGAATGAATGGATTGTTCGAATGAATTAGGATGGATCGTGCGAATGAATTAGAATGGACTGTGCGAATGAATTAGAATGGATCGTATGAATGAAATAGAATGGATCATACGAATGAATTAGAATGGATCGTGTGAATGAATTAGAATGGATCGTACGAATGAATTAAAATGGATAGTAAGAATGAATTAGAATAGATCGTTCGAATGAATTAGAATGTATCATACGAATGAATTAGAATGGATCGTTCGCATTAATTAGAATGGATCGTACGAATGAATTAGAATAGAAACATTCGTATGAATGAATTCGAATGGATCATACGAATGAATTAGAATGGATCATACGAATGAATTAGAATGGATCGTGTGAATGAATTAGAATGGATCATACGAATGAATTAGAATGGATTGTACGAATGAATTAGAATAGATCGTATGAATGAATTAGAATGGATACATTCATGCGAATAAATTAGAATGGATCGTCTGAATGAATTAGAATGGATCGAACGATCCATTCGAATTCATTCGTACTTTCCATTCTAATTCATTCGCACATTCCATTCTAATTCATTCATACTATCCATTCTAATTCATTCGTATGATTCATTCTAATTTATTCTTATGATCCATTCTAATTCATTCAGACAATCCATTCTAATTCATTCGCATATTCCATTCTAATTCATTCGTACGATCCATTCTAATTCATTCGCATGATCCATTCTAATTCTTTCGTACAATCCATTCTAATTCATTCGTACGATCCATTCTAATTCACTCGGACGATCCATTCTAATTCATTCATACGATCCATTCTAATTTATTCGCACGATCCATTCTAATTCATTCGTACGTTCCATTCTAATTCATTCGCATATTCCATTATAATTCATTCGTACTATCCATTCTAATTCATTCGTATGATCCATTCTAATTAATTCGTATGATCCATTCTAATTTATTCGTACGATCCATTCTAATTTATTCGTACGAATGTATGCATTCTAATTCATTCGTACGATCCATTCTAATTCATTCACACGATCCATTCTAATTCATTCATATGATCCATTGTAATTAATTCGCACGATCCATTCTAATTCATTCACATGATCCATTCTAATTCATTCGTACGATCCATTCTAATTCATTCGTACGATCCATTCTAATTCACTCGCATGATCCACTCTAATTCATTCGCACGAGTGAATTAGAATGGATCGTATGAATAAATTAGAATGGATCGTACGAATGAATTAGAATGGATCATACAAATGAATTAGAATGGATACATTCATACGAATGAATTAGAATGGATCGTACGAATGAATTAGAATGGATCATGCGAATGAATTAGAATGGATCGTATGAATGAATTAGAATGGATCGTGCGAATGAATTAGAATGGATCGTACGAATGAATTAGAATAGATCGTGTGAATGAATTAGAATGAATCGAACGAATGAATTAGAATGGATACATTCATATGAATTAGAATAGATCGTACGAATGAAATAGAATGGATCGTACGAATGAATTAGAATGGATCATGTGAATGAATTAGAATGGATCATGCGAATTAATTACAATGGATCATATCAATGAATTAGAATGGATTGTGTGAATGAATTAGAATGGATCCTACGAATGAATTAGAATAAATGGTATGAATGAATTAGAATGGATCGTAGGAATGAATTAGAATGGATACATTCGTGCGAATGAATTAGAATGGATCGTGCGAATAAATTAGAATGGATCTTCTGAATGAATTAGACTGGATCGTACGAATGAATTAGAATGGATCGTACGAATGAATTTGAATGGATCGTACAAATGAAATTGAATGGATTGTACGAATGAATTAGAATGGATCGTACGAATGAATTAGAATGGAATATGCGAATGAATTAGAATGGATTATGCGAATGAATTAGAATGGATCATACGAATGAATTAGAATGGATTGTGCGAATTAATTAGAATGGATCGAACGAATAAATTAGAATGGATCGTATGAAAGAATTAGAATGGATCGTCTGAGTGAATTAGAATGAATCGAACGAATGAATTAGAATGGATACATTTGTATGAATTAGAATGGATCATCTGAATGAATTAGAATGGATCGTACGAATGAATTAGAATGGATCGTACGAATGAATTAGAATGGATAGTACGAATGAATTAGAATGGATCATATAAATGAATTAGAATGGGTCGTACGAATGAATTAGAAAGAATCATACGAATGAATTAGAATGGATCGTGAATGAATTAGAATGGATAGTACGAATGAATTAGAATGGATAGTACGAATGAATTAGAATGGATCGTACGAATGAATTAGAATGGATCGTATGAATGAATTAGAATGGATCGTACGAATGAATTAGAATGGATCGAACAAATGAATTAGAATGGATCGTTCGAATGAATTAGAATGGATCGTACGAATGAATTAGAATGGATCGTACGAATGAATTAGAATGGATCGTCTGAGTGAATTAGAATGGATCGTACGAATGAATTAGAATGGATCGTACGAATGAATTAGAATGGATCATACGAATGAATTAGAATGGATCGTACGAATAAATTAGAGTGGATCATGCGAATGAATTAGAATGGATCGTACGAATGAATTAGAATGGATCGTTCGAATGAATTAGAATGGATCATACAAATGAATCAGAAGGGATCGTGCAAATGAATTAGAATGGATCGTACGAATGAATTAGAATGGATCGTACGAATGCATTAGAATGGATCGTTCGAATGAATTAGAATATTAGAATGGATAGTACAAATGAATTAGAATGGATCGTTCGAATGAATTGGAATAGATCGTACAAATGAATTAGAATGGAATGTGCGAATGAATTAGAATGGATCATACGAATGAATTAGAATGGATCATACGAATGAATTAGAATGGATCGTGCGAATGAATTAGAAAGGATCGTACGAATTAATAAGAATGGATCGTACGAATGAATTAGAATTGATCGTGCGAATGAATTAATATGGATCATGCGAATGAATTAGAATGGATTGTACAAATATATTAGAATGGATACATTCGTATGAATGAATTAGAATGGATCATACGAATGAATTAGAATGGATCGTATGAATGAATTAGAATGGATCGTACGAATGAATTAGAATGGATCATATGAATAAATTAGAGTGGATCATGTGAATTAATTACATTGAATCATATGAATGAATTAGAATGGATCGTGTGAATGAATTAGAATAGATCGTATGAATGAATTAGAATGGATACATTCGTACGAATAAATTAGAATAGATTGTACGAATGAATTAGAATGGATCGTACGAATGAATTAGAATGGATCAAGCGAATGAATTAGAATGGATCATACAAATATATTAGAATGGATGCATTCGTACGAATGAATTAGAATGGATCATACGAATGAATTAGAATGGATAGTACGAAAGAATTAGAATGGATCGTACGAATGAATTAGAATGGATCGTATGGATCGTTCGAATGAATTAGAATGGATCGTACGAATGAATTAGAATGGATCGTACGAATAAATTTGAATGGATCGTACGAATGAATTAGAATGGATCGTACGAATGAATTAGAATAGATCGTGCGAATGAATTACAATAGATCGTATGAATGCATTAGAATGGATCGAACGAATGAATTAGAATGGATACATTCGTATGAATTAGAATGGATCGTGCGAATGAATTAGAATGGATCATGCGAATGAATTAGAATTGATCGTATGAATGCATTAGAATGGATCGTGCGAATGAAATAGAATGGACTGTACGAATTAATTAGAATGGATCGTACGAATGAAATAGAATGGATCATACGAAAGAATTAGAATGGATCGTGCGAATGAGTTAGAATGGATCATACGAATGAATTAGAATGGATCATATGAATGCATTAGAATGGATCATGCGAATGAAAAAGAATGGATTGTACGAATGAATTAGAATGGATCGTACAAATGAAATAGAATTGATCGTACGAATGAATTAGAATGGATCATGTGAATGAATTAGAATGGATCGTGCGAATGAAATAGAATAGATCGTACGAATGAATTAGAATGAAATGTGCGAATGAATTAGAATGGATTGTACGAATGAATTAGAATGGATGGTACGAATGAATTAGAATGGGTAGTACGAATGAATTAGAATGGATCGTACGAATGCATTAGAATGGATCGTTCGAATGAATTAGAATAGATCGTACGAATGAATTAGAATGGATCATACGAATGAATTAGAATGGATCGTTCGAATGAATTAGAATGGATCGTGCGAATGAATTAGAATGGATCATACGAATGAATTAGAATGGATCGTATGAATGAAGTAGAATGGATCATATGAATGAATTAGAATGGATCGTGTGAATGAATTAGAAAGGATCATACGAATGAATTAGAATGAGTCATACGAATGAATTAGAAACATTCATACGAATAAATTAGAATAGATCGTACGAATGAATTAGAATGGATCGTACGAATGAATTAGAATGGATCATGCGAATGAATTAGAATGAATCATAGGACTGAATTAGAATAGATCGTCCGAATGAATTAGAATGGATCATACGTATGAATTTGAAGGGATAGTGCGAGTGAATTAGAATGGATCGTACGAATGATTTAGAATGAATTATACAAATTAATAAGAATGGATCGTACGAATGAATTAGAATAGATCGTGTGAATGAATTAGAATGGATCTTACGAATGAATTAGAATAAATACTACGAATGAATGGATCGTTCGAATGAATTAGAATGGATCGTGCGAATGAATTAGAATGGATTGTGCGAATGAATTAGAATTGATCGTACGAATGAAATAGAATGGGTCATACGAATGAATTAGAATGGATCGTGTGAATGAATTAGAATGGATCGTGCGAATGAATTAGAATGGATTGTCTGAATGAATTAGAATGAATCATACGAATGAATTAGAATGGATAGTACGAATGAATTAGAATGGAATGTGCGAATGAATTAGAATGGATCGTGCGAATGAATTAGAATGGATCGTACGAATGAATTAGAATGGATCATCCGAGTGAATAAGAATGGATCGTATGAATGAATTAGAGTGGATCGTGCAAATGAATTAGAATGGATCGTACAAATGAAATAGAATGGATTGTACGAATGAATTAGAATAGATTGTACGAATGAATTAGAATGGATCATACGAATGCATTAGAATGGATCGTGCGAATGAAATAGAATGGATTGTACGAATGAATTAGAATGGATTGTACGAATAAATTAGAATGGATCATACGAATGCATTAGAATGGATCGTGCGAATGAAATAGAATGGATTGTACGAATGAATTAGAATAGATCGTACGAATAAATTAGAATGGATCGTATGAATGAATTAGAGTGGATCGTGCGAATGAAATAGAATGGATCATACGAATGAATTAGAATGGTTCATGTGAATGAATTAGAATGGATCGTGTGAATGAATTAGAGTGGATCATGCGAATGAATTAGAATGGATCATACGTATGAAGTAGACTGGATCGTATGAATGAATTAGAGTGGATCATGCGAATTAATTAGAATGGATTGTATGAATGAATTAGAATGAATCGTGTGAATGAATCAGAATGGATCATACAAATGAATTAGACTGGATCGTAGGAATGAATTAGAATTGATACATTCGTACGAATGAATTAGAAAGGATCATATGAATGAATTTAAATGGATCGTGCGATTAAATTAGAATGGATCGTTCGAATGAATTAGAATGGATCGTGCGAATGAATTAGAATGGATAGTACGAATGAATTAGAATAGATCGTACGAATGAATTAGAATGGATCGTACGAATGAATTAGAATGGATCGTACGAATGCATTAGAATGGATCGTTCGAATGAATTAGAATGTTAGAATGTATAATACAAATGAATTAGAATGGATCGTTCGAATGAATTAGAATAGATTGTACAAATGAATTAGAATGGAATGTGCGAATGAATTAGAATGGATCATACGAATGAATTAGAATGGATCACATAAATTAATTAGAATGGATGGTGCGAATGAATTACAATGGATCGTATGAATTAATAAGAATGGATCGTACGAATGAATTAGAATTGATCATGCGAATGAATTAGAATGGATCATGCGAATGAATTAGAATGGATCGTACAAATATATTAGAATGGATAAATTCGTACGAATGAATTAGAATGGATCATACGAATGAATTTGAATGGATCGTACGAATGAATTAGAATGGATCGTACGAATGAATTAGAATGGATCGTATGAATGAATTAGAGTGGATCATGCGAATTAATAACATTGAATCATATGAATGAATTAGAATGGATCGTGTGAATGAATTAGAATAGATCCTACGAATGAATTAGAATGGATACATTCGTACAAATAAATTAGAATAGATTGCACGAATGAATTAGAATGGATCGTACGAATGAATTAGAATGGATCATGCGAATGAATTAGAATGGATCGTACAAATATATTAGGATGGATACATTCGTACGAATGAATTAGAATGGATCCTACGAATGAATTAGAATGGATCGTACGAATGAATTAGAATGGATCGTACGAATGAATTAGAATGGATCGTTCGAATGAATTAGAATGGATCGTGCGAATGAATTATAATGGATCGTCTGAATGAATTAGAATGGATCGTACGAATAAATCAGAATGGATCGTATGAATGAATTAGAATGGATCGTACGAATGAATTATAATAGATCGTGCTAATGAATTACAATGGATCGTATGAATGCATTAGAATGGATCGAACGAATGAATTAGAATGGATACATTCGTATGAATTAGAATGGATCGTGCGAATGAATTAGAATGGATCGTGCGAATGAATTAGAATCGATCGTATGAATGCATTAGAATGGATCGTGCGAATGAAATAGAATGGACTATACGAATTAATTAGAATGGATCGTACGAATGAAATAGAATGGATCGTATGAAAGAATTAGAATGGATCGTGCGAATGAATTAGAATGGATCATACGAATGAATTAGAATGGATCGTATGAATGCATTAGAATGGATCATGCGAATGAAATAGAATGGATCGTACGAATGAAATAGAATGGATCGTACGAATGAAATAGAATGGATCGTACAAATGAATTAGAATGGATCATGTGAATGAATTAGAATGGATCGTGCGAATAAAATAGAACAGATCGTACGAATGAATTAGAATGGAATGTGCGAATGAATTAGAATGGATTGTACGAATGAATTAGAATGGATAGTACGAATGAATTAGAATGGATCGTACGAATGAATTAGAATGGACCGTACGAATGCATTAGAATGGATCGTTCGAATGAATTAGAATGGATCGTACGAATGAATTAGAATGGATCGTACGAATGAATTAGAATGGATCGTTCGAATGAATTAGAATGGATCGTACGAATGAATTGGAATGGATCATACGAATGAATTAGAATGGATCGTACGAATGAAATAGAATGGATCATACGAATGAATTAGAATGGATCGTGTGAATGAAACAGAATTGATCGTACGAATGAATTAGAATGAGTCATACGAATGAATCAGAAACATTCGTACGAATAAACTAGAATAGATCGTACGAATGAATTAGAATAGATCGTACGAATGAATTAGAATGGATCATGCGAATGAGTTAGAATGGATCGTACGAATGAATTAGAATGAATCATAGGAATGAATTAGAATGGCTCGTCCGAATGAATTAGAATGGATCATACGTATGAATTAGAATGGATCGTGCGTGTGAATTAGAATGGATCGTACGAATGAATTAGAATGGATCGTACGAATGAATTAGAATGGATCGTACGAATAAATTAGAATGAATCATACGAATGAATAAGAATGGATCGTACAAATAAATTAGAATAAATCGTGTGAATGAATTAGAATGGATCTTACGAATGAATTAGAAGGGATAGTTTGAATGAATGGATCGTTCGAATGAATTAGAATGGATCGTGCGATGAATTAGAATGGATTGTGCGAATGAATTAGAATGGATCGTACGAATGAAATAGAATGGGTCATACGAATGAATTAGAATAGATCGTGTGAATGAATTAGAATGGATCGTGCGAGTGAATTAGAATGGATTGTCTGAGAGAATTAGAATGAATCATGCGAATGAATTAGAATGGATAGTACGAATGAATTAGAATGGAATGTGCTAATGAATTAGAATGGATCGTGCGAATGAATTAGAATGGATCATACGAATGAATTGGAATGGATCGTGTGAATGAATTTGAATGGATCGTGCGAATGAATTAGAATGGATCGTCTGAATGAATTAGAATGATTCATACGAATGAATTAGAATGGATAGTACTAATGAATTAGAATGGATCGTGCGAATGAATTAGAATGGATTGTCTGAATGAATTAGAATGAATCACACGAATGAATTAGAATGGATAGTACGAATGAATTATAATGGAATGTGCGAATGAATTAGAATGGATCGTGCGAATGAATTAGAATGGATCGTACAAATGAATTAGAATGGATCGTCCGAGTGAATAAGAATGGATCGTATGAATGAATTAGAGTGGATCGTGCAAATGAATTAGAATGGATCGTGCAAATGAAATAGAATGGATTGTACGAATGAATTAGAATAGATTGTACGAATGAATTAGAATGGATCATACGAATTCATTAGAATGGATCGTGCGAATGAAATAGAATGGATTATACGAATGAATTAGAATGGATCGTACGAATGAATTAGAATGGATCGTATGAATGAATTAGAGTGGATCATGCGAATGAAATAGAATGGATCATACGAATGAATAAGAATGGATCATGTGAATGAATTAGAAATGATCGTGTGAATGAATTAGAGTGGATCATGCGAATGAATTAGAATGGATCATACGTATGAATTAGAATGGAACGTATGAATGAATTAGAGTGGATCATGCGAATTAATTAGAATGGATCGTATGAATGAATTAGAATGAATCGTGCGATTGAATCAGAATAGATCATACAAATGAATTAGACTGGATCGTATGAATGAATTAGAATGGATACATTCATACGAATGAATTAGAAAGGATCAAATGAATGAATTTGAATGGATCGTGCGAATAAATTAGAATGGATCGTTCGAATGAATTAGAATGGATCGTGCGAATGAATTAGAATGGATAGTACGAATAAATTAGAATAGATCATACGAATGAATTAGAATGGATCGTACGAATGAATTAGAATGGATCGTACGAATGCATTAGAATGGATCGTTCGAATGAATTAGAATGTTAGAATGGATATTACAAATGAATTAGAATGGATTGTTCGAATGAATTAGAATAGATCGTACAAATGAATTAGAATGGAATGTGCGAAAGAATTAGAATAGATCATATGAATGAATTAGAATGGATCATACGAATGAATTAGAATGGATCGTGCGAATGAATTAGAATGGATCGTACGAATTAATAAGAATGGATCGTACGAATGAATTAGAATTGATCTTGCGAATGAAATAGAATGGATCATGCGAATGAATTAGAATGGATCGTACAAATATATTAGAATGGATACATTCGTACGAATGAATTAGAATGGATCATACGAATGAATTAGAATGGATCGTACGAATGAATTAGAATGGATCGTACGAATGAATTAGAGTGGATCCTACGAATTAATTACATTGAATCATATGAATGAATTAGAATGGATCGTGTGAATGAATTAGAATATATCGTACGAATAAATTAGAATGGATACATTCGTATGAATAAATTAGAATAGATTGTATGAATGAATTAGAATGGATCGTACGAATGAATTAGAATGGATCATGTTAATGAATTAGAATGGATCGTACAAATATATTAGAATGGATACATTCATACGAATGAATTAGAATGGATCATACGAATGAATTAGAATGGATCGTACGAATGAATTAGAATGGATCGTTCGAATGAATTAGAATGGATCGTACGAATGAATTATAATGGATTGTACAAATGAATTAGAATGGATCGTACGAATAAATTAGAATGGATGGATCGTACGAATGAATTAGAATGGATCGTACGAATGAATTAGAATAGATCGTGCGAATGATTTACAATGGATCGCATGAATGCATTAGAATGGATCGAGCGAATTCATTCGTACGATCCATTCTAATTCATTCGTACGATCCATTCTAATTCATACGAATGCATCTATTCTAATTCATTCGTACGATCCATTCTAATTCATTGGCACGATCCATTCTAATTCATTCGAACGATCCATTCTAATTCATTCGCACGATCCATTCTTATTCATTCGCACGAATGTATCCATTCTAATTCATTCGAATGTACCCATTCTAATTCATTCCGTACGATCTATTCTAATTCATTCGTACAATCTATTATAATTCATTCATATGATCCATTCTAATTCATTCGCACGATCCATTCTAATTCATTCGTACGATCCATTCTAATTCATTCGTACAATCAATTCTAATTCATTCGTATGATCCATTCTAATTCATTCGCATGATCCATTCTAATTCATTCGTACGATCCATTCTAATTCATACAAATGTATCCATTCTAATTCATTCGTACGATCCATTCTAATTCATTCGCACGAATGCATCCATTCTAATTCATTCGCTCGATCCATTCTAATTCATTCGAATGATCCATTCTAATTCATTCGTACGATCCATTCTAATTCATTAGTACGATCCATTCTAATTCATTCGAACGACCCATTCTAATTCATTCGTACGATCCATTCTAATTCATTCGTACATTCCATTCTAATTCATTCCTAAGATCTATTATAATTCATTCATACGATCCATTCTAATTCATTCGCACGATCCATTCTAATTCATTCGCACGATCCATTCTAATTCATTCGCACGAATGTATCCATTCTAATTCATTCGTATGATTCATTCTAATTCATTCATACGATCCATTCTAATTCATTCGCACGATCCATTCTAATTCATTCGCACGATCCATTCTAATTTATTCGAACGATCCATTCTAATTCATTCGTACGATCCATTATAATTCATTCGTATAATCCATTCTATTTCATTCGTACGATCCATTCTAATTCATTCGCACGATCCATTCTAATTCATTACTGCGATCCATTCTAATTCATTCGCACGATCCATTCTAATTCATTCGTACGATCCATTCTAATTAATTCGCACGATCCATTCTAATTCATTCGCACGAATGTATCCATTCTAATTCATTCGAATGAATCCATTCTAATTCATTTGCATGGATGAATCCATTCTAATTCATTCGCACGAATGTATCCATTCTAATTCATTCGTACGGTCCATTCTAATTCACTCGGATGATCCATTCTAATTCATTCGTACGATCCAGTCTAATTAATTCGTACGATCTATTCTAATTCATTCCTACTATCCATTCTAATTCATTCGCACGAATGTATCCATTCTAATTCATTCAGACGATCCATTCTAATTCATTCGAACGATCCATACGAATGAATTAGAATGGATCGTTCGAATGAATTAGAATAGATCGTGCGAACGAATTAGAATGGATCGTACAAATGAATTAGAATGGATCGTACGAATGAATTAGAATGGATACATTCGTGCGAATGAATTAGAATGGATCGTACGAATGAATTAGAATGGATACATTCGTATGAACTTGAATGGATCATACGAATGAATTAGAATGGATCGTTAGAATGAATTTGAATAGATCATACGAATGAATTAGAATGGATCGTACGAATGAATTAGAATGGATTGTTCGAATGAATTAGAACGGATCGTGCAAATGAATTAGAATGGGTCGTACGAATGAATTAGAATGGATCGTACGAATGAATTAGAATGGATCGTACGAATGAATTAGAATGGATACATTCGTGCGAATGAATTAGAATGGATCGTACGAATGAATTAGAATGGATACATTCGTATGAATTAGAATGGATCGTACGAATGAATTAGAATGGTTCGTGCGAATGAATTAGAATGGATCATCCGGGTGAATTAGAATGGATCATGCGAATGAATTAGAATGGATCATACGAATGAATTAGAGTGGATAGTACGAATGAATTAGAATGGATTGTTCGAATGAATTAGAATGGATCGTGCAAATGAATTAGAATGGATCATACGAATGAATTAGAATGGATCGTACGAATGAATTAGAATGGGTACATTCGTGCGAATGAATTAGAATGGATCGTACGAATGAATTAGAATGGATACATTCATATGAATTAGAATGGATTGTACGAATGAATTAGAATGGTTCGTGCGAATGAATTAGAATGGATTGTACGAATGCATTAGAATGGATCGTTCGAATGAGTTAGAATGTTAGAATGGATAGTACAAATGAATTAGAATGGATCGTATGAATAAATTAGAATGGATCATATGAATGAATTAGAAATGATACATTCATGCGAATGAATTAGAATAGATCGTACGAATGAATTAGATAGGATACATTCATGCAAATGAATTACAATGGATCGTACAAATGAATTAGAATGGATCGTACGAATGCATTAGAATAGATCATGCGATTGAATTAGAATGGATCATACGAATGAATTAGAATGTTCTAATTCATTCACACGAACCTTTCTAATTCATTCGTATGATCCTTTCGGACGATCCATTCTAATTCACTCGATGGATCCATTCTAATTTATTCGTACGATTCATTCTAATTCATTCATATGATCCATTCTAATTTATTCATATGATCCATTCTAATTCATTCGTCCGATCCATTCTAATTCATTCGCCTGAATGTATCCATTCTAATTCAATCACACGATCCATTCTAATTCATTCGAACGATCCATTCAAATTCATTCGTACGATCCATTCTAATTCATTCGTACGATCCATTCTAATTCATTCGCATGATCCATTCTAATTCATTCATATGATCCATTCTAATTGATTCGTACAATCTATTCTATTTCATTCGTACGATCCATTCTAATTCATTCGTATGATCCATTCTAATTCATTCGTACGATCCATTCTAACTCATTCGCACAAATGTATCCATTCTAATTCAATCACATGATCCATTCTAATTCATTCGAACGATCCATTCGAATGCATTCGTACGATCCATTCTAATTCATTCACGCGATCCATTCTAATTCATTCTCATTATCCATTCTAACATTCTAATTCATTTGAACGATCCATTCTAATTCATTCACGATCCATTCTAATTCATTCGTACGATCCATTCTAATGCATTCGTATGATCCATTCTAATACATTCGCATGATCCATTCTAATTTATTCGCACGATCCATTCTAATTCATACGAATGTATCCATTCTAATTCATTCGTACGATCCATTCAAATTCATTCGCACGAATATATCCATTCTAATTCATAAGCACAATCCTTTCTAATTCATTCGCACGATCCATTCTAATTCATTCGAACGATCGATTCTAATTCATTCGTACGATCCATTCTAATCCATTCGTCTGATCCATTCTAATTCATTCGCACGATCCATTCTAAATCATTCGAACAATCCATTCTAATTTATTCATACGATTCATTCTAATTCATTCGTACGATCCATTCTAATTCATTCGTACGATCCATTCTAATTCATTCAAACGATTCATTCTAATTTATTCGTATGATCCATTCTAATTCATTTGTACAATCTATTCTAATTCATTCGTACGATCCATTCTAATTCATTTGTACTATCCATTCTAATTCACTCGGACGATCCATTCTAATTCATTCGTTCGATCCATTCTAATTCATTCGCACGATCCATTCTAATTCATTCGTATGATCCATTCTAATTCATTCGTATGATCCATTCTAATTCATTTGAACGATCCATTCTAATTTATTCGAACGATCCATACTAATTCATTCGAACGATCCATTCTAATTTATTCGTACGATCCATACTAATTCATTCGTACAATCTATTCTAATTCATTCCTACGATCCATTCTAATTCATTTGTACTATCCATTCTAATTCATTCGCGTGATGCATTCTAATGCATTCGTACGATCCATTCTAATTCATTTGCACGATCCATTCTAATTCATTCGTACGATCCATTCTAGTTCATTCGCATGATCCATTCTAATTCATTCGTATGATCCATTCTAATTCATTCGTATGATCCATTCTAATTCATTCGTATGATCTATTCTAATTCACTTATACTATCCATTCTAATTCATTCAAACGATCCATTCTAATTCATTCGCACGATCCATTCTAATTCATTCGTACGATCCATTCTAATTCATTCGCACGGTCCATTCTAATTCATTCGCATGATCCACTCTAATTCATTCATACGATCCATTCTAATTCATACGAATGTATCCATTCTAATTAATTTGTTTGATCCATTCTAATTCATTCATATGATTCATTCTAATTCATTCAGACGATCCATTCTAATTCATTCGAACGATCCATTCTAATTCATTCACACTATCCATTCTAATTCATTCATACGATCCATTCTAATTCATTCGTACGATCCATTCTAATTAATTCGTACGATCCATTCTAATTAATTTGTATGATCCATTCTAATTCATTCACAGAATCCATTCTAATTTATTCATACGATCCATTCTAATTCATTCGCATGAATGTATCCATTCTAATTCATTCGCACGATCCATTCTAATTAATTCGTATGATTCATTCTAATTCATTCAGACGATCCATTCTAATTCATTCGCACAATCCATTCTAATTCATTCGCACAATCCATTCTGATTCATTCGTACGATCCATTCTAATTCATTCGAACGATCCATTCTAATTCATTCGGACGATCTATTCTAATTCATTCGTACGATCCATTCCAATTTATTCGTACGATCCATTCTAATTCATTCGTACGACCCATTCTAATTCATTTGCATGGATGTATCAATTCTAATTCATTCGTATGATCCATTCTAATTCATTCGTACGATCGTATTCTAATTCATTCGTACAATCCATTCTAATTCATTCGGACGATCCATTATAATTCATTCGCTCTATCCATTCTAATTCATTCTTATGATCCATTCTAATTCATTTGCACGATCCATTCTAATTCATTCATACAATCCATTCTATTTCATTCGTACGATCCATTCTAATTCATTCGTATAATCCATTCTCATTCATTCGCATGATCCATTCTAATTCATTCGCACGAACGTATCCATTCTAATTCATTCGCACGATCCATTCTAATTAATTCGTATGATTCATTCTAATTCATTCAGACGATCCATTCTAATTCATTCGCACGATCCATTCTAATTCATTCGCATAATCCATTCTGATTCATTCGTACGATCCATTCTAATTCATTCGAACGATCCATTCTAAATCATTCGGACTATCCATTCTAATTCATTCGTACGATCCAGTCTAATTAATTCGTACGATCCATTCTAATTCATTCGTATGACCCATTCTAATTCATTTGCATGGATGTATCTATTCTAATTCATTCATACGATCCATTCTAATTCATTCGGACGATCCATTCTAATTCATTCGAACGATCTATTCTAATTCATTCGTATGATCCATTCTAATTCATTCGGAAGATCCATTCTAATTCATTCGTACGATCTATTCTAATTCATTCGGACGATCCATTCTAATTCATTCATACGATCCATTCTAATTCATTCGGACGATCCTTTCTAATTTATTCGGACGATCTATTCTAATTCATTCGTACGATCCATTCTAATTCATTCGAACGATCCATTATAATTCATTCGCTCGATCCATTCCAATTCATTCGTATGATCCATTCTAATTCATTCGTACGATCCACTCTAATTCATTCGTACGATCCACTCTAATTCATTCGTACGATCCATTCTAATTCACTCGGACGATCCATTCTAATTCATTCGCATGATCCATTCTAATTTATTCGTACGATCCAATCTAATTCATTCGTACGATCCATTCTAATTCATTCGTACGATCCATTCTAATTTATTCGCACGAATGTATCCATTCTAATTCATTCGTATGATCCATTCTAATTCATTTGCATGATCCATTCTAATTCACTTGGACGATCCATTCTAATTCATTCGTACGATCCATTCTAATTCATTCGAACGATCCATTCTAATTCATTCGTACGATCCATTCTAATTCATTCACACATTCCTTTCTAATTCATTCGTATGATCTATTCTAATTCATTCGTAAGATCCACTCTAATTCATTCATATGATCCATTCTAATTCATTCGTATGATCTATTCTTATTCATTCGTAAGATCCATTCTAATTCATTTGCACAATCTATTATAATTCATTCGTACGATCCATTATAATTCATTAACACGATTCATTCAAATTCATTCGTACGACCATTCTAATTCATTCGTACGATCCATTCTAATTCTTTCGTACGATCCATTCTAATTCATTCGCACGATCCATTCTAATTTATTCGCACGATCCATTCTAATTCATTCGTACGATCCATTCTAATTCATTCGAATGATCCATTCTAATTTATTCATACGATCCATTCTAATTTATTTGTACGATCTATTCTAATTCATTTGGACGATCCATTCTAAATCATTCATACGAATGTATCCATTCTAATTCATTTGTACGATTCATTCTTATTCATTCGAACGATCCATTCTAATTCATTTGTACAATCTATTCTAATTCATTCGTACGATCCATTCTAATTCATTTGTACTATCCATTCTAACATTCTAATTCATTCGCACGATCCATTCTAATTCATTCGCACGAACGTATCCATTCTAATTCATTCGCACGATCCATTCTAATTCATTCGTATGATCCATTCTAATTCATTCGCATGATCCATTCTAATTCATTCGCACGAACGTATCCATTCTAATTCATTCGCACGATCCATTCTTATTAATTCGTATGATTCATTCTAATTCATTCAGACGATCCATTCTAATTCATTCGCACGATCCATTCTAATTCATTCGCACAATCCATTCTGATTCATTCGTACGATCCATTCTAATTCATTCGAACGATCCATTCTAAATCATTCGGACTATCCATTCTAATTCATTCGTACGATCCAGTCTAATTAATTTGTACGATCCATTCTAATTCATTCGTACGACCCATTCTAATTCATTTGCATGGATGTATCTATTCTAATTCATTCGTACGATCCATTCTAATTCATTCGGACGATCCATTCTAATTCATTCGAACGATCTATTCTAATTCATTCGTATGATCCATTCTAATTCATTCGGACGATCCATTCTAATTCATTCGTACGATCTATTCTAATTCATTCGGACGATCCATTCTAATTCATTCATACGATCCATTCTAATTCATTCGGATGATCCATTCTAATTTATTCGGACGATCTATTCTAATTCATTCGTACGATCCATTTAATTCATTCGAACGATCCATTCTAATTCATTCGCTCGATCCATTCCAATTCATTCGTATGATCCATTCTAATTCATTCGTACGATCCACTCTAATTCATTCGTACGATCCATTCTAATTCATTCGAACGATCCATTATAATTCATTCGCTCGATCCATTCCAATTCATTCGTATGATCCATTCTAATTCATTCGTACGATCCACTCTAATTCATTCGTATGATCCATTCTTATTCATTCGAATGAATTAGAATGGATCGTGCGAATGAATTAGAATAGATCGTACGAACGAATTAGAATGGATCATGCGAATGAATTAGAATGGATCCTACGAATGAATTAGAATGGATCGTGCGAATGAATTAGAATGGATGCATTCGTGGGAATGAATTAGAATGGATCGTACGAATGAATTAGAATGGATACATCCATGCGAATGAATTAGAATGGATCGTACGAATGAACTAGAATGGATACATTCGTGCGAATGAATTAGAATGGATCATACGAATGAATTTGAATGGATCGTACAAATGAATTAGAATGGATCGTGTGAATAAATTAGAATGGATCGTACGAATGAATTAGAATGGATACATTCGTACGAATAAATTAGAATGGATCGTACGAATTAATTAGAATGGATCGTGCGATTGTATTAGAATGGATCATACGATTGAATTAGAATGTTCTAGTTTATTCGTACGATTCATTCTAATTAATTCGTACGATCCATTCTAATTTATTCGCATGAATGTATCCATTCTAATTCATTCGTATGATCCATTCTAATTCATTTGCATAATCCATTCTAATTCACTTGGACGATCCATTCTTATTCATACGTACGATCCATTCTAATTCATTCGAACGATCCATTCTAATTCATTCGTACGATCCATTCTAATTCATTCACACATTCCATTCTAATTCATTCGTATGATCCATTCTAATTCATTCGTAAGATCCACTCTAATTCATTCATATGATCCATTCTAATTTATTCGTACGATCTATTCTTATTCATTCGTAAGATCCATTCTAATTCATTTGCACAATCTATTCTAATTCATTCGTACGATCCATTCTAATTCATTAATACGATTCATTCAAATTCATTCGTACGACCATTCTAATTCATTCGTACGATCCATTCTAATTCTTTCGTACGATCCATTCTAATTCATTCGCACGATCCATTCTAATTCATTCGCACGATCCATTCTTATTCATTCGTACGATCCATTCTAATTCATTCGAATGATCCATTCTAATTTATTCATAGGATCCATTCTAATTTATTCGTACGATCCATTCTAATTCATTCGGACGATCCATTCTAAATCATTCATACGAATGTATCCATTCTAATTCATTTGTACGATTCATTCTTATTCATTCGAACGATCCATTCTAATTCATTCGTACAATCTATTCTAATTAATTTGTACGATCCATTCTAATTCATTTGTACTATCCATTCTAACATTCTAATTCATTCGCATGATCCATTCTAATTCATTCGCACGATCCATTCTAATTCATTCGTACGATCCATTCTTATTCATTCGTACGATCCAGTCTAATTAATTCGTACGATCCATTCAAATTCATTCGTACAATCTATTCTAGATCATTCGTACGATCCATTCTAATTGATTCGTATGATCCATTCTAACTCATTCGCACAAATGTATCCATTCTAATTTATTCGTACGATTCATTTTAATTCATTCGTATGATCCATTCTAATTCATTCGTACGATCCATTCTAACTCATTCGCACAAATGTATCCATTCTAATTAATTCGTACGATCCATTCTAATTCATTCGTATGATCCATTCTTATTCATTCGCATGATGCATTCTAATTCATTCATAAGATCTATTCTAATTCATTCGTACGATCTTTTCTAATTCATTCATACGATCCATTCTAATTCATTCGTAAGATCCATTCTAATTCATTCGCACGATCCATTCTAATTCATTCATAAGATCCATTCTAATTTTTTCGTATGATTCATTCTAATTCATTCAGATGATCCATTCAAATTCATTCGCATGATCTATTCTAATTCATTCGTACGATCCACTCTAATTCATTCGCACGAATGTATCCATTCTAATTCATTTGTACGATCCATTCTAATTCATTCGCACGAATGTATCCATTCTAATTCATTCGCACGATCCATTCTAATTCATTCGTATGATCCAGTCTAATTCATTCATTTGATCCATTCTAATTCATTCATACGATCCATTCAAGTTCATTCATACGATCCATTCTAATTCACTCGGATAATCCATTCTAATTCATTCGTACGATCCAGTCTAATTTATTTGTACGATCTATTCTAACTCATTCGTACGATCCTTTCTAAT
Organism: Chamaelirium japonicum; assembly: GCA_947650365.1. Classification (NCBI taxonomy): domain Eukaryota; kingdom Viridiplantae; phylum Streptophyta; class Magnoliopsida; order Liliales; family Melanthiaceae; genus Chamaelirium; species Chamaelirium japonicum. The sequence continues at coordinate 1,734,402 of CANTAL010000001.1, forward strand.
TCATTCGTATGATCCATTCTAATTCATTCGCACGAATGTATCCATTCTAATTCATTCCTACGATCCATTCTAATTCATTCACACGATCCATTCTAATTCATTCGTATGATCCATTCTAATTCAATCGCACGATCCATTCTAATTCATTTGTACGATCCATTCTAATTCATTTGCACGAATGTATCCATTCTAATTCATTCATACGATCCATTCTAATTCATTCGTACGATCCATTCTAATTCATTCGCACAAATCATTCGCACGAATGTATCCATTCTAATTCATTCGCACGAATCATTCGCACGAATGTATCCATTCTAATTCATTCGCATGATCCTCTCTAATTCATTCATACGATCCATTCTAATTCATTCTCACGAATGTATCCATTCTAATTCATTCGCACGATCCATTCTAATTCATTCGAACGATTCATTCTAATTCATTCGTATGATCCCTTCTAATTCATTCCTCGATCCATTCTAATTCATACGATCCATTCTAATTCATACGAATGTATCCATTCTTATTGATTCGTTCGATCCATTCTAATTCATTCGTATGATCCATTCTAATTCATTCGTACGATCATATTCTTATACATTCGCACGATCCTTTCTAATTCATTCGCACGATCCATTCTAATTTATTCGTATGATCCATTCTAATTTATTCGCACAAATGTATCAATTCTATTTCATTCGTACGATCTATTCTAATTCATTCACACGATCCATTCTAATTCATTCATATGATCCATTCTAATTTCATAAAATCCATTCTAATTCATTCGCACAATTAATTCTAATTCATTCGAATGATCCTTTCTAATTCATTCGTACGATCCATTCTATTTCATTCGTACGATCTAGTCTAATTCATTCGTATGATCCATTCTAATTCATTCGCATGATCCATTCTAATTCATTCATACAATCTATTCTAATTCATTCGTACGATCTATTCTAATTCATTCAAACGATCCATTCTAATTCATTCGTAAGATCCATTCTAATTCATTTGCATGATCCATTCTAATTCATTCATACGATCCATTCTAATTCATTCGTATGATTCATTCTAATTCATTTAGTCGATCCATTCTAATTCATTCGCATGATCTATTCTAATTCATTCGTATGATCCACTCTAATTCATTCATACGATCCATTCTAATTCATTCGTATGATCCATTCTAATTCATTCGTATGATCCATTCTAATTCATTCGGACGATCCATTCTTATTCATTCGTACGATCCATTCTAATTTATTCTCACATTCCATTCTAATTCATTCGTACGATCCATTCTAATTCATTAGAATGATCCATTCTAATTCATTCGAACGATCCATTCTAATTCATTCGCACGAATGTATCCATTCTAGTTCATTCGTACTATCCATTCTAATTCATTTATACAATCCATTCTAATTCATTCGAACGATCCATTCTTATTCATTCGTACGATCCATTCTAATTCATTAGCACATTCCATTCTAATTCATTCATACGATCCATTCTAATTCATTCGAACGATCCATTCTAATTCATTCGCACGAATGTATCCATTCTAGTTCATTCGTACGATCCATTCTAATTCATTCGCACGAATGTATCCATTCTAATTCATTCGTACGATCCATTCTAATTCATTCGTGCGATCTATTCTAATTCAGTCGCACGAATGTATCCATTCTAATTCATTCGTACGATCCATTCTAATTATTTCGTACGATCCATTCTAATTCATTCGCACGATCCATTCTAATTCATTCGCACGATCCATTCTTATTCATTCGTACGATCCATTCTAATTCATTCGAATGATCCATTCTAATTTATTCATAGGATCCATTCTAATTTATTCGTACGATCCATTCTAATTCATTCGGACAATCCATTCTAAATCATTCATACGAATGTATCCATTCTAATTCATTTGTATGATTCATTCTTATTCATTCGAACGATCCATTCTAATTCATTCGTACAATCTATTCTAATTAATTCGTACGATCCATTCTAATTCATTTGTACTATCCATTCTAACATTCTAATTCATTCGCACGATCCATTCTAATTCATTCGCACGATCCATTCTAATTCATTCGGACGATCCATTCTTATTCATTCGTACGATCCAGTCTAATTAATTCGTACGATCCATTCAAATTCATTCGTACAATCTATTCTAGATCATTCGTACGATCCATTCTAATTGATTCGTATGATCCATTCTAACTCATTCGCACAAATGTATCCATTCTAATTTATTCGTACGATTCATTCTAATTCATTTGTATGATCCATTCTAATTCATTCATACGATCCATTCTAACTCATTCGCACAAATGTATCCATTTTAATTAATTCGTACGATCCATTCTAATTCATTCGTATGATCCATTCTTATTCATTCGCATGATGCATTCTAATTCATTCATAAGATCTATTCTAATTCATTCGTACGATCTTTTCTAATTCATTCATACGATCCATTCTAATTCATTCGTAAGATCCATTCTAATTCATTCGCACGATCCATTCTAATTCATTCATAAGATCCATTCTAATTTTTTCGTATGATTCATTCTAATTCATTCAGATAATCCATTCAAATTCATTCGCACGATCTATTCTAATTCATTCGTATGATCCACTCTAATTCATTCGCACGAATGTATCCATTCTAATTCATTTGTACGATCCATTCTAATTAATTCGCACGAATGTATCCATTCTAATTCATTCGCACGATCCATTCTAATTCATTCGTATGATCCAGTATAATTCATTCATTTGATCCATTCTAATTCATTCATACGATCCATTCAAGTTCATTCGTACGATCCATTCTAATTCACTCGGATAATCCATTCTAATTCATTCGTACGATCCAGTCTAATTTATTTGTACGATCTTTTCTAACTCATTCGTACGATCCATTCTAATTCATTCGTATGATCCATTCTAATTCATTCGCACGAATGTATCTGTTTGGGGGATTTTTCACTAGTCCTTGCGAGCCACCTGTAAGACAGAAAAGAGAACGTGAGAACGGCTGGCTCCCTTCGGAGCGCAGACCCTCCGACGCTCAAGTCAGTTACGGTAGCACAACGGAGAGCTGTTGTATACCAAAGTGGTAGTGAAAGGGATTTCGAACCTGTACTTTGGAGCCAGGGGGTGTGCATTTATAGACATGGGCGACCTATCGGGCTACGACGCGTGGAAGCTCTTTCCGGCACCTTCTAGGCCCCCACGTTCTAGCCTACAATAGTCTCTGACAGTTCTTGGAACTTGGACCCCTGACATTCTTTGTCGCCTAGCTCGTCAGACGAAGTAGTGGGGGACAACAGCTGCTGTTCTGTTGTCGCCAGGGGAATCTTCTAGAATGTTCAAGTCTGGGAGGTCTCAAACCGACTCTGATGGGCTTCCGTGGACTGCAATCGTCCACGTAGCTTCAGTGGGTTCTCGACACCTGGTAATCTTTATGCTGCTTTTACTGGGGGCGAACTCTTCTAGCAAGGGGTTCGGGTAATCCGCCACCCTCTTCCTATTGCCAAGAGTCGGGCTCCGGGGAGGGCGACCTCTTCGGCAATGAGAGCGGCCTGGCGATCTCACCGAGGGTGATCCACCACCATCTCCTCACTGCCAAGAGTCGAGCTCCAGGGAGAACAACCTCTTCGACAATAAGAGCGGGCTGGCGATCTCAGGGAAAAAGCAAAGGCCAGCTCGCCCGGTACTGCTCCGTCCTTTCGCCCATATTTATCAAGAGTTGGACCTCGCAGGAACAACCTCTTCGATAAACAGGGATCTAGGCGAGGCGAGCCCATGAGTGAGCATGGGCGAGCTCCTGGGCGAGCTTGGACGAACTCCTGGGCGAGCTTGGGCGAACTCCTGGGCGAGCTTGGGCGAGCTCCTATGCGAGCTAGGCGAGGTCCTGGACGAGCTTGGGCGAGCTCCTGTGCGAGCTTGGGCGAGCTCCTGAACGAGCTTGGGCGAGCTCCTGTGCGAGCTAGGCGAGCTCCTATGCGAGCTAGGCGAGCTCCTGGACGAGCTTGGGCGAGCTCCTGTGCGAGCTTGGGCGAGCTCCTGGACGAGCTTGGGCGAGCTCCTGGACGAGCTTGGGCGAGCTCCTGGACGAGCTTGGGCGAGCTCCTGTGCGAGCTTGGGCGAGCTCCTGGACGAGCTTGGGCGAGCTCCTGGACGAGCTTTGGCGAGCTCCTGTGCGAGCTTGGGCGAGCTCCTGGACGAACTTGGGCGAGCTCCTGGACGAGCTTGTCGAGCTCCTAAGCAAACTGGGCGGGCTCCTGAGAGAGTTTAGGCCAGCTCCTAAACAAGCTTAGCGAGCTCCTGAACGAGCTTGCCCTGGGCCCCTTCAGCCCAATGTGGATCCCGCTCCCTGTCAAGATGACTTGGCGAGCACGGGGGAGCGAACTCCTGATCGGGTTTCAGTCACCCCCAACATTACCCCCTCCTGAGGGAGCGACCAAGGCGACTTGACGCTTGCTCAGGAGTCTTAGCGAGCTCCTACCCCTTGTAATGTGCCTGATATCAATGTCTGCTGCAACAGTTTCCTGGTGGGATGGAGATAGTAGCCACGGGCGGTCTGCGTCGAGAGCTTTGACTGCCAGTATTTCACAAACGCTGGGCGGGCCGGGAGCGTCAGCCATGAGCGATCTCCTTCCGGTGTGAGCTTGCCACACGGGTCAGGGTCTGCGTCGAGAGCTTTGACTCTCAGTACTTCGCAAACGCAGGGCGGGCCGGGAGCGTCAGCCACGAGCGATCTCCTTCCGGTGCGAGCTCGTCACACGCGGTCAGGGTCGGCGTCGGGCGAGCTGCGGGCTCCAGCCGTGGGCGATTTGCGCCGAGAGCTTTGACTGCCAGTATTTCGCAAACGCAGGGTGGGCCGGGAGCGTCAGCCACGAGCGATCTCCTTCCGGTGCGAGCTCGTCACACGCGGTCAGGGTCGGCGTCGGGCGAGCTGCGGGCTCCAGCCGTGGGCGATTTGCGCCGAGAGCTTTGACTGTCAGTATTTCACAAACGCTGGGCGGGCCGGGAGCGTCAGCCACGAGCGATCTCCTTCCGGTGCGAGCTTGTCACACGCGGTCAGGGTCTGCGTCGGGCGAGCTGCGGGCACCAGCCGTGAGCAATCTGGGCAGCGTGGTCTTTGGCTCGGCGTCTCATGGGTGAGACCTCGAGGACGATGCTGCTATGTCCAAGGAACGCAGCTCTCCGCTACTGCAAGCGTCGGGGCGGGCCGGGAGCACCTTCCACGGGCGGCCTCCTTCCGGTGCGAACTAATCGCGCACAGTCGGGGTCCACACCGGGCGGGCTGCATATTCCTGCCGCAAGCGACCTCGCGTAGGGTCTCCGGGCGATTTACGAGCCACAGCCACGGGTTGGTCCCGGGCGGGCTGGGAGCCATGGCCACTGGTGCTTCTTCTCTCTGTGTTCTGCTCAACTACCTCCGGCTACTGCCACGTGGACAACAAACTGGTGTGGCCTTGTGTCGAAAGTTTTGCCGCGTCTGCCCGTGATGTCACCAGGTCGCTCAAGGAGCTAAGCTGCGTGGCATCAGGCCGCGTAAGGTGTCTCCGCCGCGTCTGCCCGTGATGTCACCAGATCGCTCAACGAGCTAAGCTGCGTGGCATCAGGCCGCGTAAGGTGTCTCCGCCGCGTCTGCCCGTGATGTCACCAGATCGCTCAACGAGCTAAGCTGTGTGGCATCAGGCCGCGTAAGGTGTCTCCGCCGCGTCTGCCCGTGATGTCACCAGATCGCTCAACGAGCTAAGCTGCATGGCATCAGGCCGCGTAAGTGTTCTCCCCGACGATCCGAGGACCATACCCCGGACGAGGTAGCTAAATCGATAAAAAATAAATGACATCGCAAAAAGACCGATATGCATGAAAAATTCGATATGTGCGAAATAATGGGGCCCTATAGCTCGACAAAAATATAAAACGATAGAAATCGAATCAAAACAGAGCGTAAGGGCCAAAGGGTGGAAGTCCAACGAGCGATGAAAGAATCAAAAAGCCAGCTACCCCCTGACCGGTTAAGGATCCTCAGAACCTCGGTTTAGGACTGCCCCAGGAAGCTCAAGGTCGCCCACTGGCTGCCTCTGAGGATCCTGGTCTTGCTTTAAGTCCGCACAACGGCGGACTACCCCGGGAAGCTCAAGGTCGCCCACTGGCTGCCTCTGAGGATCCCGGTCTTGCTTTAAGTCCGCACAACGGCGGACTGCCCCGGGAAGCTCAAGGTCGCCCACTGGCTGCCTCTGAGGATCCCGGTCTTGCTTTAAGTCCGCACAACGGCGGACTGCCCCGGGAAGCTCAAGGTCGCCCACTGGCTGCCTCTGAGGATCCCGGTCTTGCTTTAAGTCCGCACAACGGCGGACTGCCCCGGGAAGCTCAAGGTCGCCCACTGGCTGCCTCTGAGGATCCCGGTCTTACTTTAAGTCCACGCAACGGTGGACTGTTCTTTGAGGATGCAGTACGTGAGCTGATGGCGTGCGAGCTGTTCGCTGTAGATTACTATCGAGCACAGATTTGAACTAGTCCAAACACACTATCGCACAAAATGGTTTACAAGAGGGCGTCTACGCGCAAGGTAGGGGGCTGCTGCTGCTCGGCCATCTTCCCTCGACGATCCAGCACCACATCTTCGAGCTTAATGTGTTGTTGGACCAAGGCAAAGAGCTCGATCATGGTGCGGGGATCAGAAATGACTATCGCGTCATGAAGCTCACCTCCTTCGGGGAGTGCGCTCCGAAAAGCACTCACGACCGTCCGGTCTCGCCCTGCTGAGTCCTCAAGAGCGAGATAGGCGTTCCGGAATCGCATTGAGAAGCTCCGGAGGGTCTCTCTTGCGCCCATGGTAAGGCCGAACAGTGATTCGATCTGCTTCGGAGGTCGCCGATTGCACCGGTACTGTTCCAGGAACAGCCCGGATAGAGCGGTGAAGCTCGGGACCGAGCCCGGAGGTAACTTATGAAACCAGTCGAGGGCCGAACCCGCCAAGCTGCTCGGGAAGGCGCGGCACAGAACGTGGTCCTGATCCCGAAAGAATAGCAACTTTTGGTAGGCCAAGAGGTGGTCCACGGGGTCTTGCGACCCGTTGAACAAAACAAACTTTGGTGGGGTCCAGTGCTGAGGGAAACCTCCCTGGTGAACCTCGTTGGTGAAGGGCAAGCTCCCTCCCCGGACGGCGAGCTCTTCTAAAAGGTCGACGGGCGTGCTGAGTAGCTGCCGGCGCTCGGGGTGATTTCCCAAAGACTGCTGCGCAGGTACCAAGCAACCATGCACGCTTCCTCGAAACCGGTTCGCAGCCTTGCTACGGTTGTGCTCAGGGGCAACGTCCTCTGACTCGCCCGAGTCCGCACCGGGGCTTCGTCGGCGAGGAGGGGCCATCGGCAGGGTTGACTTGTTGCTGGAGCGCTGGGTGCCGAGTCGCTGCGGCCGCTCGAGCGCGGTCCCTCTCGTCCGGCGAGCCACTGCGTCCTCCACAGGGGGCTCCTGCTGGGATGCCCGCCATGTGGGTGCCATAGTGGGCTGATGCGATGCTGGGACAAGGGGAGGTCGCACAGGGGAAACAACCCCCGCCGACACTCCTGGACGCTGGGACGGGATCACTGACTCTTCCCTCCGCGGGGTGAGCCCGGGGGAGAGATCAGTGATCCGGCTCGTCGTCGGAACCTGGCGCAATCGCACTATCTCGCCCACCATGGCCCGCTGAGTGGCCAACACCTTAAAAAGGAGATGGCCGTTGAGTGGGACAGGGGGTTGCGATGCTTCAGCGAGCAACTCGCTTTGTGCAGACTCGGCGTGGGCTTTCATCCGTTTCTGCCTCCGCGTGACCGGAGCCATCAGGGTGTCTGGAGAAGCACGGCTTTCAACCGCGTGGTCGTGGGCGTTCTCGCAGGAACCAGTCGAAGGTCCCACAGACGGCGCCAAATGTTTGGGGGATTTTTCACTAGTCCTTGCGAGCCACCTGTAAGACAGAAAAGAGAACGTGAGAACGGCTGGCTCCCTTCGGAGCGCAGACCCTCCGACGCTCAAGTCAGTTACGGTAGCACAACGGAGAGCTGTTGTATACCAAAGTGGTAGTGAAAGGGATTTCGAACCTGTACTTTGGAGCCAGGGGGTGTGCATTTATAGACATGGGCGACCTATCGGGCTACGACGCGTGGAAGCTCTTTCCGGCACCTTCTAGGCCCCCACGTTCTAGCCTACAATAGTCTCTGACAGTTCTTGGAACTTGGACCCCTGACATTCTTTGTCGCCTAGCTCGTCTGACGAAGTAGTGGGGGACAACAGCTGCTGTTCTGTTGTCGCCAAGGGAATCTTCTAGAATGTTCAAGTCTGGGAGGTCTCAAACCGACTCTGATGGGCTTCCGTGGACTGCAATCGTCCACGTAGCTTCAGTGGGTTCTCGACACCTGGTAATCTTTATGCTGCTTTTACTGGGGGCGAACTCTTCTAGCAAGGGGTTCGGGTAATCCGCCACCCTCTTCCTATTGCCAAGAGTCGGGCTCCGGGGAGGGCGACCTCTTCGGCAATGAGAGCGGCCTGGCGATCTCACCGAGGGTGATCCACCACCATCTCCTCACTGCCAAGAGTCGAGCTCCAGGGAGAACAACCTCTTCGACAATGAGAGCGGGCTGGCGATCTCAGGGAAAAAGCAAAGGCCAGCTCGCCCGGTACTGCTCCGTCCTTTCGCCCATATTTATCAAGAGTTGGACCTCGCAGGAACAACCTCTTCGATAAACAGGGATCTAGGCGAGGCGAGCCCATGAGTGAGCATGGGCGAGCTCCTGGGCGAGCTTGGACGAACTCCTGGGCGAGCTTGGGCGAACTCCTGGGCGAGCTTGGGCGAGCTCCTATGCGAGCTAGGCGAGGTCCTGGACGAGCTTGGGCGAGCTCCTGTGCGAGCTTGGGCGAGCTCCTGAACGAGCTTGGGCGAGCTCCTGTGCGAGCTAGGCGAGCTCCTATGCGAGCTAGGCGAGCTCCTGGACGAGCTTGGGCGAGCTCCTGTGCGAGCTTGGGCGAGCTTCTGGACGAGCTTGGGCGAGCTCCTGGACGAGCTTGGGCGAGCTCCTGGACGAGCTTGGGCGAGCTCCTGTGCGAGCTTGGGCGAGCTCCTGGACGAGCTTGGGCGAGCTCCTGGACGAGCTTTGGCGAGCTCCTGTGCGAGCTTGGGCGAGCTCCTGGACGAACTTGGGCGAGCTCCTGGACGAGCTTGTCGAGCTCCTAAGCAAACTGGGCGGGCTCCTGAGAGAGTTTAGGCGAGCTCCTAAACAAGCTTAGCGAGCTCCTGAACGAGCTTGCCCTGGGCCCCTTCAGCCCAATGTGGATCCCGCTCCCTGTCAAGATGACTTGGCGAGCACGGGGGAGCGAACTCCTGATCGGGTTTCAGTCACCCCCAACAGTATCCATTCTAATTCATTCCTACGATCCATTCTAATTCATTCACACGATCCATTCTAATTCATTCGTATGATCCATTCTAATTCAATCGCACGATCCATTCTAATTCATTTGTACGATCCATTCTAATTCATTTGCACGAATGTATCCATTCTAATTCATTCATACGATCCATTCTAATTCATTCGTACGATCCATTCTAATTCATTCGCACGAATCATTCGCATGAATGTATCCATTCTAATTCATTCGCACGAATCATTCGCAGGAATGTATCCTTTCTAATTCATTCGCATGATCCTCTCTAATTCATTCATACAATCCATTCAAATTCATTCTCACGAATGTATCCATTCTAATTCATTCGCACGATCCATTCTAATTCATTCGAACGATTCATTCTAATTCATTCGTATGATCCCTTCTAATTCATTCCTCGATCCATTCTAATTCATACGATCCATTCTAATTCATACGAATGTATCCATTCTTATTGATTCGTTCGATCCATTCTAATTCATTCGTATGATCCATTCTAATTCATTCGTACGATCATATTCTTATACATTCGCACGATCCTTTCTAATTCATTCGCACGATCCATTCTAATTTATTCGTATGATCCATTCTAATTTATTCGCACAAATGTATCAATTCTATTTCATTCGTACGATCCATTCTAATTCATTCACACGATCCATTCTAATTCATTCATATGATCCATTCTAATTTCATAAAATCCATTCTAATTCATTCGCACAATTAATTCTAATTCATTCGAATGATCCTTTCTAATTCATTCGTACGATCCATTCTATTTCATTCGTACGATCTAGTCTAATTCATTCGTATGATCCATTCTAATTCATTCGCATGATCCATTCTAATTCATTCATACAATCTATTCTAATTCATTCGTACGATCTATTCTAATTCATTCATACGATCCATTCTAATTCATTCGTAAGATCCATTCTAATTCATTTGCATGATCCATTCTAATTCATTCATACGATCCATTCTTATTCATTCGTATGATTCATTCTAATTCATTCAGACGATCCATTCTAATTCATTCGCATGATCTATTCTAATTCATTCGTATGATCCACTCTAATTCATTCATACGATCCATTCTAATTCATTCGTATGATCCATTCTAATTCATTCGTATGATCCATTCTAATTCATTCGGACGATCCATTCTTATTCATTCGTACGATCCATTCTAATTTATTCTCACATTCCATTCTAATTCATTCGTACGATCCGTTCTAATTCATTCGAATGATCCATTCTAATTCATTCGAACGATCCATTCTAATTCATTCGCACGAATGTATCCATTCTAGTTCATTTGTACTATCCATTCTAATTCATTTATACAATCCATTCTAATTCATTCGAACGATCCATTCTTATTCATTCGTACGATCCATTCTAATTCATTCGCACATTCCATTCTAATTCATTCATACGATCCATTCTAATTCATTCGAACGATCCATTCTAATTCATTCGCACGAATGTATCCATTCTAGTTCATTCGTACGATCTATTCTAATTCATTCGCACGAATGTATCCATTCTAATTCATTCGCACGATCCATTCTAATTCATTCGTGCGATCTATTCTAATTCAGTCGCACGAATGTATCCATTCTAATTCATTCGTACGATCCATTCTAATTCAATCGTAAGATCCATTCTAATTCATTCGCACGATCCATTCTAATTCATTCGTATGATCCATTCTAATTCATTCGTACGATCCATTCTAATTCATTTGCACGAATGTATCCATTCTAATTCATTTGCACGATCCATTCTAATTCATTCGTAAGATCCATTCAAATTCATTTGCATGGATGTATCCATTCTAATTCATTCGTACAATCCATTCTATTTCATTCGTACGATCCATTCTAATTCATTCGTACGAATGAATTAGAATGGATACATTCGTGCGAATGAGTTAGAATAGATCGTACGAATGAATTAGAATGGATCGTTCGAATGAATTAGAATGGATCGTGTGAATTAATTAGAATGGATCGTTCGAATGAATTAGAATGGATCGTATAAATGAATTAGAATTGAATGTACGAATGAATTAGAATGGATCGTACGAATGCATTAGAATGGATCGTACAAATGAATTAGAATGGATACATTTGTGCGAATGAATGAGAATAGATTTTACGAATAAATTAGAATGGATCGTATGAATGAATTAGAATGGATCGAACGAATGAATTAGAATGGATCGTACGAATGAAATAGAATGGATTGTACGAATGAATTAGAATGGATCCTGTGAATGCATTAGAATGGATCGTACGAATGAACTTGAATGGATTCATTCGTGCGACTGAATTAGAATAGATCGTACGAATGAATTAGAATGGATCGTGCGAATGAATTAGTATGGATCGTACGAATGAATTAGAATGGATCATGTGAATGAATTAGAATAGATCGTGCGAATTAATTACAATCGATCATATGAATGAATTAGAATGGATCGTGTGAATGACTTAGAATGGATCGTACGAATGAATTAGAATTCATTCGCACGATCCATTCTAATTCATTTGTACGTTCCATTCTAATTCATTCGTACAATCCATTCTAATTCAATTGTACAATCCATTCTAATTCATTCGAACGATCCATTCTAATTCGCTCGTACAATCCATTCCAATTCATTCGTACGATCCATTCTAATTCATTCACACGACCCATTCTAATTCATTCGTATGATCCATTCTAATTCATTCGCACGAATGTATCCATTCTAATTCATTCGTACGATCCATTCTAATTCATTCGCATGGATGTATCCATTCTAATTCATTCGTACGATCCACTCTAATTCATTCGTATGATCCATTCTAATTCATTCGCACGAATGTATCCATTCTAGTTCATTCGTACGATCCATTCTAATTCATTCGCATGGATGTATCCATTCTAATTCATTCGTACGATCCATTCTAATTCATTCGCACGAATGTATCCATTCTAATTCATTCGCAGGATCCATTCTAATTCATTCGTATGATCCATTCTAATTCAATCACATGATCCATTCTAATTCATTCGTCTGATCCATTCTAATTCATTCGTACGATCCATTCTAATTCATTCGCACGATCCATTCTAATTCATTCATATGATCCATTCAAATTCATTTGTATGGATGTATCCATTCTAATTCATTCGTACAATCCATTAGAATGGATACATTCGTGCGAATGAATTAGAATAGATCGTACGAATGAATTAGAATGGATCGTTCGAATGAATTAGAATGGATCGTGCGAATTAATTAGAATGGATCGTTCGAATGAATTAGAATGGATCGTACGAATGAATTAGAATTGAATGTACGAATGAATTAGAATGGATCGTACGAATACATTAGAATGGATCGTACAAATGAATTAGAATGGATACATTTGTGCGAATGAATGAGAATAGATTTTACGAATGAATTAGAATGGATCGTATGAATGAATTAGAATGGATCGAACGAATGAATTAGAATAGATCGTACGAATGAAATAGAATGGATTGTACGAATGAATTAGAATGGATCCTGTGATTGCATTAGAATGGATCGTACGAATGAACTTGAATGAATACATTCGTGTGACTGAATTAGAATAGATCGTACGAATGAATTAGAATTGATCGTGCGAATGAATTAGAATGGATCGTACGAATGAATTAGAATGGATCATGTGAATGAATTAGAATAGATCGTGCGAATTAATTACAATCGATCATATGAATGAATTAGAATGGATCGTGTGAATGAATTAGAATGAATCGTACGAATGAATTAGAATTCATTCGCACGATCCATTCTAATTCATTTGTACGATTCATTCTAATTCATTCGTACAATACATTATAATTCATTCATACAATCCATTCTAATTCATTCGAACGATCCATTCTAATTTATTCATACAATCCATTCTAATTCATTCGTACGATCCATTCTAATTCATTCACACGATCCATTCTAATTCATTCGTATGATCCATTCTAATTCATTCGCATGAATGTATCCATTCTAATTCATTCGTACGATCCATTCTAATTCATTCGCATGGATGTATCCATTCTAATTCATTCGTACGATCCACTCTAATTCATTCATATGATCCATTCTATTTCATTCGCACGAATGTATCCATTCTAGTTCATTCGTACGATCCAATCTAATTCATTCGCATGGATGTATCTAGTCTAATTCATTCGTACGATCCATTCTAATTCATTCGCACGAATGTATCCATTCTAATTCATTCGCATGATCCATTCTAATTCATTCGTATGATCCATTCTAATTCAATCACATGATCCATTCTAATTCATTCGTCTGATCCATTCTACTTCATTCGTACGATCCATTCTAATTCATTCGCACGATCAATTCTAATTTATTCGAACGATCCATTCTAATTCATTCGTACGATCCATTCTAATACATTCGCACGAATGTATCCATTCTAATTTATTCGTACGAATGAATTAGAATGGATCGTACGAATGAAATAGAATGGATTCTACGAAAGTATTAGAATAGATACATCCATGCAAATGAATTTGAATGGATCATACGAATGAATTAGAATGGATCGTGCGAATGAATTAGAATGGATACATTCATGCAAATGAATTAGAATGGATCGTACGAATGAATTAGAATGAATCGTACGAATGAATTAGAACATTCTAATTCATTCGTATGATCCATTCTAATACAATCACACGATCCATTCTAATTAATTTGTACGATCCATTCTAATTTATTCGTACGAATGTATCCATTCTAATTCATTCGTACGATCCATTCAAATTTATTCACCCGATCCATTCTAATTCATTTGTACGATCCATTCAAATTCATTCGTATGATCCATTCTAATTCATTCGCACGAATGTATCCATTCTAGTTCATTCGTACGATCCATTCTAATTCATTCGCATGGATGTATCCATTCTAATTCATTCGTACGATCCATTCTAATTCATTCCCACGAATGCATCCATTCTAATTCATTCGCACGATCCATTTTAATTCATTCGTAGGATCCATTCTAATTCATTCGCATGATCCATTCTAATTCATTCGTACGATCTATTCTAATTCATTCGCACGATCCATTCTAATTCATTCGAATGATCCATTCTAATTCATTCGCACGAATGTATCCATTCTAATTCATTCGTACGAGTTAATTTGAATGGATCGTACGAATGAAATAGAATGGATTGTACGAATGAATTAGAATGGATACATCCATGCAAATGAATTTGAATGGATCATACGAATGAATTAGAATTGATCATGTTAATGAATTAGAATGGATACATTCGTGCAAATGAATTAGAATGGATCGTACGAATGAATTAGAATGGATCGTACGAATGAATTAAAATGGATAGAACGAATGAATTAGAATGGATTGTACGAATGAATTAGAATGGATCGTATGAATAAATTAGAATGGATCGTACAAATGAATAAGAATGGATCGTGCGAATGAATTAGAACATTCTAATTCATTCGTATGATCCATTCTAATTCAATCACACGATCCATTCTAAATCATTCGTACGATCCATTCTTATTCACTCGTATGATCCATTCTAATTCACTCGCACGATCCATTCTAATTCATTCGAACGATCCATTCTAATTCATTCGCACGATCCATTCTAATTTATTCGCACGATCCATTCTGATTCATTCATACGATCCATTCTAATTCATTCGTACGATCCATTCTAACTCATTCGAACGATCAAGTCTAATTCATTCGTAGATCTATTCTAATTCATTCGCACGATCCATTCTAATTCATTCGAACGACCCATTCTAATTCATTTAGACGATGCATTCTAATTCATTCGTATGATTCATTCTAATTCATTCAGACGATCCATTCTAATTCATTTACATAAATGTATCCATTCTAATTCATTCGTACGATCCATTCTAAATTATTCGTACGATCCATTCTAATTTATTCGTACGAATGTATCCATTCTAATTCATTCGTACGATCCATTCTAATTCATTCACACGATCCATTCTAATTCATTCGTATGATCCATTCTAATTCAATCGCACGATCCATTCTAATTCATTCGTACAATCCATTCTATTTCATTCGTACGATCCATTCTTATTCATTCGCACGAATGTATCCATTCTAATTCATTCGTACAATCTATCCTAATTCATTCGTTTGATCCATTCTAATTCATTCGTATGATCCATTCTAATTCATTCGTACGATCCATTCTAATTCATTCGCACGAATGTATCCATTCTAATTCATTCGCACGATCCATTTTTATTCATTCGTACGATCTATTCTAATTTAGTCGCACGAATGTATCCATTCAAGTTCATTCGTACGATCCATTCTAATGCATTCCATGATCTATTCTAATTCATTCGTACGATCCATTCTAATTCATTCGTACGATCCATTCTAATTCATTCGCACGATCCATTCTAATTCATTCACGTAATCCATTCTAGTTCATTCGTACGATCCATTCTAATTCATTCGCACGAATGTATCCATTCTAATTCATTCGTACGAATAAATTAGAATGGATCGTTCGAATGAAATAGAATGGATTGTACGAATGAATTAGAATGGATCATGCGAATGCATTAGAATGGATCGTACGAATGAACTTGAATGGATACATTCGTGCGACTGAATTAGAATAGATCGTACGAATGAATTAGAATGGATCGTACGAATCAATTAGAATGGATCGTACGAATGAATTAGAATGGATCATGTGAATGAATTAGAATGGAACGTTGTAATGAATTAGAATGGATACATTCGTACGAATGAATTAGAATGGATCATACAAATGGAATGAGCGAATGAATTAGAATGGATCGTTCGAATGAATTAGAATGGATCGTTCGAATGAATTAGAATGGATCGTACGAATGAATTAGAATGGAATGTGCGAATGAATTAGAATGGATCGTTCGAATGAATTAGAATGGATTCGAATGAATTAGAATGGATCGTACAAATGAATTAGAATGGAATGTGCGAATGAGTTAGAATGGATCGTACGAATGAATTAGAATGGATCGTTCGAATGAATTAGAATGGATCGTACGAATGAATTAGAATGGAATGTGCGAATGAATTAGAATGGATCGTACGTATGAATTAGAATGGATCATTCGAATGAATTAGAATGGATCGTTCGAATGAATTAGAATGGATCGTACGAATGAATTAGAATGGAATGTGCGAATGAATTAGAATGGATCATACTTATGAATTAGAATGGATCGTTCGAATGAATTAGAATGGATCGTTCGAATGAATTGGAATGGATTATACGAATGAATTAGAATGGAATGTGCAAATGAATTAGAATGGATCGTCGGAATGAATTAGAATAAATCATACGAATGAATTCGAATAGATCGTATGAATGAATTAAAATGGATCGTCCGAGTGAATTATAATGGATCGTACGAATGAATTAGAATGGATACATTTGTGCAAATGAATTAGAATGGATCGTACGAATGAATTAGAATGGATACATTTGTGTGAATGAATTAGAATAGATCGTGCGAATGAATTAGAATGGATACATCCATGCGAATGAATTAGAAAGGATCGTATAAATGAATTAGAATGGATCGAACGAATGAATTAGAATGGATCGTGCGAATGAATTAGAATGGATCGTACGAATGAATTAGAATGGATCGTATGAATGAATTAGAATGGATCGTGCGAATAAATTAGAATGGATCGTGTGAATGAATTAGAATGGATCGTACGAATGAATTTGAATAGATCATACTAATTCATTCGCATGAATGTATCCATTCTAATTCATTCGTACGATCCATTCTAATTTATTCGTACGAATGTATCCATTCTATTTCATTCGTATGATCCGATCTAATTCATTCACATGATCCATTCTAATTCATTCGTATGATCCATTCTAATTCAATCGCATAATCCATTCTAATTCATTCGTTCGATCCATTCTAATTCATTCGTAAGATCCATTCTAATTCATTCGCATGGATGTATCCATTCAATTTCATTCGCACGATCTATTCTAATTCATTCGAACGATCTATTCTAATTCATTCATACGATCCATTCTAATTCATTCGTACGATCCATTCTAATTCATTCGCACGAATGTATCCATTCTAATTCATTCGTATGATGCACTCTAATTCATTCATACGATCCATTCTAATTCATTCGTACGATCCATTCTAATTCATTTGTACGATCCATTCTAATTCATTCGCACGAATGTATCCATTCTAATTCATTCGCACGATCCATTCTAATTCATTAAAACGATCCATTCTAATTCATTCGTATGATCCATTCTAATTCATTCACACATTCCATTCTAATTCATTCGTACTATCCATTCTAATTCATTTGCACGATCCATTCTAATTCATTCGTACGATCTATTCTAATTCATTCGCATGAATGTTTCCATTCTAATTCATTGTTATGATCTATTCTAATTCATTCGCACAATCCATTCTAGCTCATTCGTACGATCCATCCTAATTCATTCATACGATCGATGTATCTATTCTAATTCATTCGTACGATCCATTCTAATTCATTCGCACGAATATATCAATTCTAATTCATTCGCACGATCCATTCTAATTCATTCCCACGATCTATTCTAATTCATTCGTACGATCCATTCTAATTCACTCCACCATCCATTCTAATTCATTCGAACGATCCATTCTAATTCATTCATACGAATGTATCCATTCTAATTCATTCGTACGATCCATTCTCATTCATCGCAGGATCCATTCTAATTTATTCGTATGATCCATTCTAATTCAATCGCATGATCCATTCTAATTCATTCGTACGATCCATTCTAATTTATTCGCATGATCTATTCTAAGTCATTCGTATGATCCATTCTAATTCATTCGCACGATCCATTCTAATTCATTCGAACGATCCATTCTAATTCATTCGTACAATCCATTCTAATGCATTCGTATGATCCATTCTAATTCATTCGTAAGATCCATTCTAATTCATTCGCACGAATATATCCATTCTAATTCATTCGTACAATCCATTTTAATTCATTCGTACGATCCATTCTAATTAATTCGTACGATCCATTCTATTTCATTCGCACGAATGTATCCATTCTAATTCATTCGCATGATCCATTCTAATTTATTCGCACGATCCATTCTAATTCATTTATACGATCCATTCTAATTCATTCGTATGATTCAATCTAATTCATTCAGACGATCCATTCTAATTCATTCGCACGATCTATTCTAATTCACTCGCACGATCCGTTCTAATTCATTCGTACGATCCATTCTAATTCATTCGCACGATCCATTCTAATTCATTCGTATGATCCATTCAAATTTATTTGCATGGATGTATACATTCTAATTCAGTCATACGATCCATACTAATTCATTCGAACGATCCATTCTAGTTCATTCGTACGATCCATTCTAATTCATTCGCACGAATGTATCCATTCTAATGCATTCGTACGATCCATTCTAATTCCTTCGTACGATCCATTCTAATTCATTCGCACGATCCATTCTAATTCATTTACACGAATGTATCTATTCTAATTTATTCGTATGATCCATTCTAATTCATTTGCACGATCCATTCTTATTCATTTATACGATCCATTCTAATTCATTCGCATGATTCATTCTAATTCATTCAGATGATCCATTCTAATTTATTCACACGATCTATTCTAATTCATTCGTACGATCCATTCTAATTCATTCGCACGAATCTATCCATTCTAATTCATTTGTATGATCTATTCTAATTCATTCGTACGAACCATTCTAATTCATTCATACGATCCATTTTAATTCATTCGTATGATTCATTCTAACTCATTCAGACGATCCATTCTAATTCATTCGCACGATCTATTCTAATTCATTCGTACGATCCATTCTAATTCATTCGCATGAATGTATCCATTCTAATTCATTCGTACGATCCATTCTAATTTATTCGTACGAATGTATCTATTCTAATTCATTCGTACGATTCATTCTAATTCATTCACACGATCCATTCTAATTCATTCGTATGATCCATTCTAATTCAATCGCATGATCCATTCTAATTCATTCGTACGATCCATTCAAATTCATTTGTACGATCCATTTTAATTCATTCGAACGATCCATTCTAATTCATTCAGATGATCCATTCTAATTCATTTGCACGAATGTATCCATTCTAATTCATTCGTACGATCCATTCTAATTCATTCGTACGATCTATTCTAATTCATTCATACGATCCATTCTAATTCATTCGTAAGATCCATTCTAATTTATTCGGACGATCAATTCTAATTCATTCATACGATCCATTCTAATTCATTCGTATGATTCATTCTAATTCATTCAGATGATCTATTCTAATTCATTCGTACGATCAATTCTAATTCATTCGTAAGATCCATTCTAATTCATTCGTACAATCCATTCTAGTTCATTCGTACGATCCATTCTAATTCATTCGTATGATCCATTCTAATTCATTCGTACGAATGTATCCATTCTAATTTATTCGTACGATCCATTCTAATTTATTCATATGAACCATTCTAATTCATTCGTACGATCCATTCTAATTCATTCTTACGATCCATTCTAATTCATTCTTACGATTTATTCTAATTCATTCATACGATCTATTCTAATTCATTCGTATGATTCATTCTAATTCATTCGTATGATCCATTCTAATTTATTTGTACGAATGTATCCATTCTAATTCATTCGTATGATCCATTCTAATTCATTCGTACGATCCATTCTAATTCATTTGTACGATCCATTCTAATTCATTCGTACTATCCATTCTAATTCATTTGTAAGATCCATTCTAATCCATTCGCACGATCTATTCTAATTCATTCGTACGAACCATTCTAATTCATTCGCACAAATGTATGCATTCTAATTCATTCGTACGATCCATTCTAATTCATTCGCATGATCCATTCTAATTCATTCGTACGAATATATCCATTCTAATTCATTCGTACGATCCTCTCTAATTCATTTGTATGATCCATTCTAATTCATTCGCATGATCCATTCTAATTCATTCGTACGATCCATTCTAATTCATTCGTACGATCCATTCTAATTCATTCGTACGATCCATTCTAATTCATTCGTATGATCCAATCTAATTCATTCATACGATCCATTCTTATTCATTCGTACGATCTATTCTAATTCATTCGCACAATCCATTCTAATTCATTCGAATGGATCGTACGAATGCATTAGAATGGATCATACGAATGAATTAGAATGGATACATTTGTGTGAATGAATGAGAATAGATTTTACGAATGAATTAGAATGGATCGTATGAATGAATTAGAATGGATCGAACGAATGAATTAGAATGGATGTACGAATGAAATAGAATGGATTGTACGAATGAATTAGAATGGATCATGTGAATGCATTAGAATGGATCGTACGAATGAACTTGAATGGATACATTCGTGTGACTGAATTAGAATAGATCATACGAATGAATTAGAATGGATCGTGCGAATGATTTAGAATGGATCGTACGAATGAATTAGAATGGATCATGTGAATGAATTAGAATAGATCATGCGAATAACTTACAATGGATCATATGAATGAATTAGAATGGATCGTGTGAATGAATTAGAATGGATAGTACGAATGAATTAGAATTCATTCGCACGATCCAATCAAATTCATTTGTACGATCCATTCTAATTCATTCGTACGATCCATTCTAATTCATTCGTACGATCCATTCTAATTCATTCGTACGATCCATTCTAATTCATTCTTATGATCCATTCTAATTGATTCGCACGAATGTATCCATTCTAATTCATTCGTACGATCCATTCTAATTCATTCGCATGGATGTATCCATTCTAATTCATTCGTACGATCCACTCTAATTAATTCGTATGATCCGTTCTAATTTATTCATACGAATGTATCCATTCTAGTTCATTCGTACGATCCATTCTAATTCATTCGCATGGATGTATCCATTCTAATTCATTCGTACGATCCATTCTAATTCATTCGCATGATCCATTCTAATTCATTCGTATGATCCATTCTAATTCAATCGCATGATCCATTCTAATTCATTCGCATGATCCATTCTAATTCATTCGTACGATCCATTCTAATTCATTTGCACGATCAATTCTAATTTATTTGAACGATACATTCTAATTCATTCGTACAATCCATTCTAATACATTCGCACGAATGTATCCATTCTAATTTATTCGTACGAATGAATTAGAATGGATCGTACGAATGAAATAGAATGGATTGTACGAATGAATTAGAATGGATACATCCATGCAAATGAATTTGAATGGATCATACGAATGAATTATAATGGATCGTGTGAATGAATTAGAATGGATACATTCATGCGAATGAATTAGAATAGATCATACGAATGAATTAGAATGGATCGTACGAATGAATTAGAATGGATCGTACAAATGAATTAGAATGGATCGTGCGAATAAATTAGAACTTTCTAATTCATTCGTATGATCCATTCTAATTCAATCGCACGATCCATTCTAATTCATTCGTACGATCCATTCTAATTTATTCGTACGAATGTATCCATTCTAATTCATTCGTACGATCCATTCTAATTCATTCACACGATCCATTCTAATTCATTCGTACGATCCATTTAAAGTCATTCGTATGATCCATTCTAATTCATTCGCACGAATGTATCCATTCTAGTTCATTCGTACGATCCATTCTAATTCATTCGAATGGATGTGTCCATTCTAATTCATTCGTACGATCCATTCTAATTCATTCGCAGGAATGTATCCATTCTAATTCATTCGCACGATCCATTCTAATTCTTTCGTATGATCCATTCTAATTCAATCGCATGATCCATTCTAATTCATTCGTATGATCCATTCTAATTTATTCGCACGATCGATTCTAATTCATTCGAACGATCCATTCTAATTCATTCGTACGATCCATTCTAATTCATTTGCCCGAATGTATCCATTCTAATTCATTCGTACGAATGAATTTGAATGGATCGTACGAATGAAATAGAATGGATTGTACGAATGAATTAGAATGGATACATCTATGCAAATGAATTTGAATGGATCATACGAATGAATTATAATAGATCGTGCGAATGAATTAGAATGGATACATTCGTGCAAATGAATTAGAATGGATCGTACAAATGAATTAGAATAGATCATACATATGAATTAGAATGGATCGTGCGAATGAATTAGAACATTCTAATTCATTCGTATGATCCATTCTAATTCAATCGCACAATCCTTTCTAAATCATTCGTACGATCCATTCTTATTCATTCGTATGATCCATTCTAATTCACTCGCACGATCCATTCTAATTCATTCGAACGATCCATTCTAATTCATTCGCACGATCCATTCCAATTCATTTGTACGATCCATTCTTATTCATTCGTACGATCCATTCTAATTCATTCCTATGATCCATTCTAATTCATTCGAACGATCCATTCTAATTCATTCGTACAATCCATTCTAAATCATTCGCACGATCCATTGTAATTCATTCGAACGATCCATTCTAATTCATTCAGACGATCCATTATAATTCATTCGTAGGATTCATTCTAATTCATTCAGACGATCCATTCTAATTCATTCGCATGAATGTATCCATTCTAATTCATTCGTATGATCCATTCTAAATTATTCGTATGATCCATTCTAATTTATTCGTACGAATGTATCCATTCTAATTCATTCGTACGATCCCTTCTAATTCATTCACACGATCCATTCTAAATCATCCGTATGATCCATTCTAATTCAATCGCACGATCCATTCTAATTCATTCATACAATCCATTCTATTTCATTTGACGATCCATTCTAATTCATTCGTACAATCCATTCTATTTCATTCGTACATTCCATTCTAATTAATTCGCACGATCCATTCTAATTCATTCATAAGATCCATTCTAATTCATTCGCACGAATGTATCCATTCTAATTCATTCGCACGATCCATTCTAATTGATTCGTACGATCTATTCTAATTCAGTCGCACGAATGTATCCATTCAAGTTCATTTGTATGAATTAGAATGGATCGTTCGAAAGAATTTGAATGGATTATTCGAATGAATTAGAATGGATCGTACGAATGAATTAGAATGGAATGTACGAATGAATTAGAATGGATACATTCGTGCGAATGAATTAGAATGGATCGTATGATTGAATTAGAATGGATACATCCATGCAAATGAATTTGAATGGATCATACGAATGAATTTGAATGGATCGTACGAATGAATTAGAATGGATCGTACGAATGAATTAGAATAGATCGTCCGAATGAATTAGAATGAATCATAAGAATGAATTAGAATGGATCGTGTGAATGAATTAGAATGGATCGTACGAATGAATTAGAATAGATCATGCGAATGAACTAGAATGGGTCGTGCAAATGAATTAGAATGAATCGTACGAATGAATTAAATAGATCATGCAAATGAATTAGAATGGATCGTACGAATGAATTAGAATAGATCGTGCGAATGAATTAGAATGGATCTTATGAATGATTTAGAATGGATAGTACGAATGAATTAGAATGGATCGTGCGAATGAATTACATCGGATCGTACAAATAAATTAGAATGGATACAATCACGCGAATGAATTAGAATGGATCGTACGAATGAATTAGAATGGATCGTGAATGAATTAGAATGGATCATTCGAATGAATTATAATGGATCGTACGAATGAATTAGAATGGATCATACGATTGAATTAGAATGGATCGGGAATGATTTAGAATGGATCGAGCGAATGAATTAGAATGGATCGTACGAATGAATTAGAATGGATACATTTGTGCGAATGAATTAGAATGGATCGTACGAATGAATTAGAATGGATACATCCATTCGAATGAATTAGAATGGATTGTACGAATGAATTAGAATGGATCGTACAAATGAATTAGACTGGATCATACGAATGAATTAGAATGGATCGTACGAATGAATTAGAATGGATCGTCCAAATGAATTAGAATGGATCGTACGAATGAATTAGAATGGATCGTACGAATAAATTAGAATGGATCGTTCGAATGAATTAGAATGGATCATACGAATGAACTAGAATAGATCGTACGAATGAATTAGAATGGATCGTCCGAGTGAATTAGAATAGATCGTACGAATGAATTAAAATAGATCGTGCGAATGAATTAGAATGGATCGTTTGAATGAATTAGAAAGGATCATACGAATGAATCAGAAAGGATCATACAAATAATGGATACATTAGTGCGAATGAATTAGAATAGAACGTACGAATGAATTAGAATGGATCGTTTGAATGAATTAGAAAGAATCATACGAATGAATCAGAATGGATCATACAAATGAATTAGACTAGATCGTACGAATGAATTAGAATGGATCGTCCGAGTGAATTAGAATGGATCGTACGAATAAATTAGAATGGATACATCCATGCAAATGAATTTGAATGGATCATACGAATGAATAAGAATGGATCATACGAATGAATTAGAATGGATCATACGAATGAATTAGAATGGATAGTATGAATGAATTAGAATAGATCATCCGAATGAATTAGAATGAATCATACGAATGAATTAGAATGGATCGTGTGAATGAATTAGAATGGATCGTACGAATGAATTGGAATGGATCGTTCGAATGAATTAGAATGGATCATACGAATGAATTAGAATAGATCGTCCAAATGAATTAGAATGGATCGTACGAATAAATTAGAATGGATCGTATGAATGAATTAGAAAGGATCATGCGAATGAATTAGAATGGATCGTACGAATGAATTAGAATAGATCGTGCGAATGAATTAGAATGGATCTTACGAATGAATTAGAATGGATAGTACGAATTAATTAGAATGGATCGTGCGAATGAATTACAATGGATCGTATGAATGAATTAGAATAGATACATCCGTGCGAATAAATTAGAATGGATCGTACGAATAAATTAGAATGGATCGTTCGAATAAATTAGAATGGATCATGTGAATGAATTAGAATGGATCGTACGAATAAATTAGAATGGATACATTCGTGCGAATAAATTAGAATGGATCGTCCGAGTGAATTAGAATAGATCGTACGAATGAATTAGAATGGATCGTGCGAATGAATTAGAATGGATCGTCTGAAAGAATTAGAATGGATCGTTTGAATGAATTAGAAAGGATCATACGAATGAATCAGAACGGATCATACAAATAATGGATACATTCGTGCAAATGAATTAGAATGCAACGTACGAATGAATTAGAATGGATCGTACGAATTAATTAGAATGGATAGTACGAATGAATTAGAATAGATCGTCCGAATGAATTAGAATGAATCATACGAATGAATTAGAATGGATTGTATCAATGAATTAGAATGTATCGTCTGAATGAATTAGAAAGGATCATACGAATGAATCAGAATGGATCATACAAATAAATTAGACTGGATCGTACGGAAGAATTAGAATAGATCGTCCGAGTGAATTTGAATGGATCATACGAATGAATTAGAATGGATACATCCATGCAAATGAATTTGAATGGATCATATGAATGAATCAGAATGGATCGTATGATTGAATTAGAATGGATCGCACGAATGAATTAGAATGGATAGTACGAATGAATTAGAATAGATCGTCCGAATGAATGAGAATGAATCATACGAATGAATTAGAATGGTTCGTGTGAATGAATTAGAATGGATCGTACGAATGAATTAGAATGGATCGAGCGAATGAATTAGAATGGATCGTACGAATGAATTAGAATGGATCGTCCGAATGAATTAGAACGGATCGTACGAATGAATTAGAATGGATCGTATGAATGAATTAGAATGGATCATGTGAATGAATTAGAATGGATCGTACGAATGAATTAGAATAGATCGTGCGAATGAATTAGAATGGATCTTACGAACGAATTAGAATAGATAGTATGAATGAATTAGAATGGATCGTGCGAATAAATTACTTTGGATCGTACGAATGAATTAGAATGGATACAATCATGCGAATGAATTAGAATGGATTGTGAATAAATTAGAATGGATCGTACGAATGAATTAGAATGGATCGTATGAATGAATTAGCATGGATCATACGAATGAATTATAATGGATCGTACGAATGAATTAGAATGGATCGTCCGAATGAATTAGAATGGATCGTATGAATGAATTAGAATAGATCGTACGAATAAATTAGAATTGATCGTATGAATGAATTAGAATAGATCATGCGAATGAATTAGAATGGATCATACGAATGAATTAGAATAGATCGTGCGAATTAATTAGAATGGATCTTACAAATGAATTAGAATGGATATTACGAATGAATTAGAATGGATCATGCGAATGAATTATATTGGATCGTACGAATGAATTAGAATGGGTACAATCAAGCTAATGAATTAGAATGGATCGTGAATGAATTAGAATGGATCTTACGAATGAATTAGAATGGATCGTATGAATGAATTAGGATGGATCGTACGAATGAGCTTAGAATGGATCGTACGAATGAATTACAATGGATCGTGAATGAATTAGAATGGATCGAGCGAATGAATTAGAATGGATTGTATGAATGAATTATAATGGATCGTCCGAATGAATTAGAAAGGATCGTACGGATGAAGTAGAATGGATCGAGTGAATGAATTAGAATGGAATGTGTGAATGAATTAGAATAGATCATACGAATGAATTAGAATAGATCGTTCGAATGAATTAGAATGGATCATGCGAATGAATCAGAATGGATGGTACGAATGAATTAGAATAGATTGTATGAATGAATTAGAATGGATCATATGAATGAATTAGAGTGGATCGTTCGAATGAATTAGAATAGATCGTTCGAATGAATTAGAATGGATCGTATGAATGAATTAGAATGGAATGTGCGAATGAATTAAAATAGATCATACGAATGAATTAGAATGGATCATTCGAATGAATTAGAATGGATCATTCGAATTAATTAGAATGGATAGTACGAATGAATTAGAATAGATCGTATGAATGAATTCGAATGGATCGTGCGAATGAATTAGAATGGATCGTTTGAATGAATTAGAATTGATCATTCGAATGAATTAGAATGGATCGAACGAATGAATTAGAATGGAATGTGCGAATGAATTAGAATGGATTGTTCGAATGAATTAGAATGGATTATACGAATGAATTAGAATGGATACATCCATGCAAATGAATTTGAATGGATCATACGAATGAATTAGAATGGATTGTCCGAATGAATTTGAATGGATCGTGCGAATGAATTAGAATGGATCGTACAAATAAATTAGAATGGATCATTCTTGCGCATTCGCATGATCCATTCTAATTTATTCGCACAAATGTATCCATTCTAATTCATTCGTACGACCCATTCTAATTCATTCGAACGATCCATTCTAATTTATTCATATGATCCATTCTAATTCATTCGCATGATCCATTCTTATTCATTCATACGATCCTTTCTAATTCATTCGTACGATCCATTCTAATTCATTCGGACGAATATATCCATTCTAGCTTATTCGTACGATCTATCCTAATTCGTTCATACGATCCATTCTAATTCATTCGTACGATCCATTCTAATTCATTCACACAATCTATTCTAATTTATTCGCATGATTGTATCCATTCTAATTCATTCGTACGATCCAATGTAATTCATTCGCACGATCCATTCTAATTCATTCATACTATCCATTCTAATTTATTCGTACGATCCATTCTAATTCATTCGCATATTCCATTCTAATTCATTCATACGATCCATTCTAATTCATTCGTATGATCCATTCTAATTCATTCCTATGATCTATTCTAATTCATTCGTACGAATCATTCTAATTCATTCGCATGGATGTATCCATTCTAATTCATTCGCACGAACGATCCATTCAAATTCATTCACACGATCCATTCTAATTCATTCATATGATCCATTCTAACTCAATCGCACGATCCATTCTAATTCATTCGAATGATCCTTTCTAATTCATTGCTATGATCCATTCTAATTCATTCGCACGATCCATTCTAATTCGTTCGTACGATCCATTCTAATTTATTCGCACGATCCATCCTAATTAATTTCGTACGATCCATTCCAATTCACTCGGACGATCCATTCTAATTCATTCATATAATCCATTCTAATTCATTCGTATGATTCATTCTAATTCATTCGTACGATCCATTCGAATTCACTCGCACGATCCATTCTAATTCATTCAAACGATCCATTCTAATTCATTCGAACGATGCATTCTAATTCATTCGCACGATCCATTCTAATTCATTCATATGATTCATTCTAATTCATTCGCACATTCCATTCTAATTCATTCGTACGATCCATTCTAATTCATTCGAACAATCCATTATAATTCATTCATACGATCCATTCTAATTCATTCGTACGATCCATTATAATTCATTCGCATGATCCATTCTAATTCATTCGTACGATCCATTCTAATTAATTCGTACGATCCATTCTAATTCATTCGTACGATCCATTCTGTTTCATTCACACGATCCATTCTAATTTATTCGTTCAATCCATTCTAATTCATTCGAACGATCCATTCTAATTCATTCGTACGGTCCATTCTAATTCATTCCGACGATCCATTCTAATTCATTAGTTCGATCCATTCTAATTCATTCGTACGATCCATTCTAATTCATTCACATGATCCATTCTAATTCATTCGAACGATCCCTTCTAATTTATTCGTACGATCCATTCTAATTCATTCGGACGATCCATTCTAATTCATTCGTACGATCCATTCTAAATCATTCGTACGATCCATTCTAATTCATTCACATGATCCATTCTAATTCATTCGTACGATCCATTCTAATTCATTTGCACGAATGTATCCATTCTAATTCATTCGCACGATCCATTCTAATTCATTCGTACGATCTATTTAATTCATTCATACGAATGTGCCCATTCAAGTTCATTCGTACGATCCATTCTAATTCATTCGCACGAATATATCCATTCTAATTCATTCGTACGATCCATTCTAATTCATTCATACGATCTATTCTAATTCATTCGTACAAATGTATCCATTCTAATTCATTCGTACGATCCATTCTAATTTATTCGCACGATCCATTCTAATTCATTCATATGATCTATTCTAATTCATTCGCTCGATCCATTCTAATTCATTCACGATCCATTCTAATTTATTCGTATGATCCATTCTAATTCATTCCTACGATCCATTCAAATTCATTCGTACGATCCATTCTAATTCATTCGCATGATCCATTCTAATTCATTCGCACGAATGTATCCATTATAATTCATTCCTACGATCCATTCTAATTCATTCGTATGATCTATTCTAATTCATTCGCATGATCCATTCTAATTCATTCATACGATCCATTCTAATTCATTCGTACGATCCATTCTAATTCATTCGGACGATCCATTCTAATTGATTCGCTTGATCCACTCTAATTCATTCATACGATCCATTCTAATTCATTCGCAGGAATGTATCCATTCTAATTCAATCGCACGATCCATTCTAATTCATTCGAACGATCAATTCTAATTCATTCGCACGATCCATTCTAATTCATTCGAACGATCCATTCTAATTCATTTGTACGATCCATTCTAATTTATTCGCATTGATGTATCCATTCTAATTCATTCGTACGATCCATTCTAATTCATTCGCATGAATGTATCCATTCTAATTCATTCGTACGATCTATTCTAATTCATTCGCATGATCCATTCTAATTCATTCGTACAATCTATTTTAATTCATTCGAACGATCCATTCTAATTCATTCGTATGATCTATTCTAATTCATTCGCAT
Source organism: Chamaelirium japonicum (assembly GCA_947650365.1). Lineage (NCBI taxonomy): Eukaryota > Viridiplantae > Streptophyta > Magnoliopsida > Liliales > Melanthiaceae > Chamaelirium > Chamaelirium japonicum. Next base: position 1,764,990 of record CANTAL010000001.1, read on the forward strand.
GATCCAATCTAATTCATTCGTACGATCCATTCTAATTCATTCGCACGATCCATTCTAAATCATTCGCACAATCCATTCTAATTCATTCGGACGATCCATTATAAATCATTCGTACGATCAATTCTAATTTATTCGTACAATCCATTCTATTTCATTCGGACAATCCATTCTAATTAATTCGCACATTCCATTCTAATTATTCGCACGATCCATTCTAATTCATTCGTTCGACCCATTCTAATTCATTCGCATGGATGTATCCATTCTAATTCATTCGCACGATCCATTCTAATTCAATCGCACGATCCATTCTAATTCATTCGTACGATCCATTCTAATTCATTCACACGATCCATTCTAATTCATTCGTTCAATCCATTCCATTTCATTCGGACGATCCATTCTAATTTATTCGCATGATCCATTCTAATTCATTCGTACGATCCATTCTAATTCATTCGTACGATCTATTCTAATTCATTCGCATGATCCATTCTAATTCATTCGCACGAATGTATCCAATCTGATTCATTCGTCCGATCCATTCTAATTCATTCGTATGATCCATTCTAATTCATTTGTATGATCCATTCTAATTCATTCGCATGATCCATTCTAATTCATTCATACGATCCACTCTAATCCATTCGTACGATCCATTCTAATTCATTCGGACGATCCATTCTAATTCATTCGCATCATCCACTCTAATTCATTCATACGATCCATTCTAATTCATTCGCACGAATGTATCCATTATAATTCAATCGCACGATCCATTCTAATTTATTCGAACGATCCATTTTAATTCATTCGCACGATCCATTCTAATTCATTCGCACGAATGTATCCATTCTAATTCAATCGTACGATCCATTCTAATTCATTCGCATGGATTTATCCATTCTAATTCACTCGTACGATCCATTCTAATTCATTCGCACGAATGTATCCATTCTAATTCATTCGAACGATCCATTCCAATTCATTCGTACGATCTATTCTAATTCATTCATATAATCCATTCTAATTCATTCGTACGATCCATTCTAGTTCATTCGAACGATCCATTCTAATTCATTCGTATGATCTATTCTAATTCATTCGCATTATCCAATCTAATTCATTCGTACGATCCATTCTAATTCATTCACACGATCCATTCTAATTCATTCGTACGATCCATTATAATTCATTCGTACGATCCATACTAATTCATTCGTACAATCCATTCTATTTCATTCGGACGATCCTTTCTAATTCATTCGCACATTCCATTCTAATTCATTTGCACGATCCATTCTAATTCATTCGTTCGACCCATTCTAATTTATTCGCATGGATGTATCCATTCTAATTCATTCGCACGATCCATTCTAATTCAATCGCACGATCCTTTCTAATTCATTCGTACGTACGATCCATTCTAATTCATTCGCACGATGCATTCTAATTCATTCGCACGATCCATTCTAATTCATTCGCACGATCCATTCTAATTCATTCGTACGGTCCATTCTATTTCATTCGGACGATCCATTCTAATTCACTCGCACGATCCATTCTAATTCATTCGCTCGATTGTATCCATTTTAGTTCATTTGTACTTTCCATTCTAATTCATTCGCACGATCCATTCTAATTTATTCGTACGATCCATTCTAATTCATTCGTACGATCCATTCTAATTCATTCGTACTATCCATTCTAATTCATTCAGATGATCCATTCTAATTCATTCGCACGAATTTATCCATTCTAGTTCATTTGTACTATCCATTCTAATTCATTCGCACAAATGTATCCAGTCTAATTCATTCGTACGATCCATTCTAATTCATTCGCACGATCCATTCTAATTCATTCACACGATTCATTCTAATTCATTCGTATGATCCATTCAAATTCATTTGCATGGATGTATCCATTCTAATTCATTCACACGATCCATTCTAATTCATTCGAACGATCCATTCTAATTCATTCGTACGATCCATTCTAATTCATTCGTATGGATGTATCCATTCTAATTCATTCGTACGATCCATTCTAATTTTTTGGCACGAATGTATCCATTCTAATTCATTCGAACGATCCATCTCTAATTCATTCGTACGATCTCTTCTAATTCATTTGCACGATCTATTCTAATTCATTCGCATGATCCACTCTAATTCATTCATACGATCCATTCTAATTCATTCCCATGAATGTATCCATTCTAATTCATTCGCACGATCCATTCTAATTCATTCGAACGATCCATTCTAATTCATTCGTATGATCCATTCTAATTCAATCGCACGATCCATTCTAATGCATTCGTACGATCCATTCTAATTCATTCGTATGATCCATTCTAATTTATTCTCACGGATGTATCCATTTGAATTCATTCGTATGATCCATTCTAATTCATTCACACGAATGTATCCATTCTAATTCATTCGCACTATCCATTCTAATTCATTCGTATGATCCATTCTAATTCATTCGCCTGATCCACTCTAATTCATTCATACGATCCATTCTAATTCATTCGTACGATCCATTCTAATTTATTCGCACCAATGTATCCATTCTAATTCATTCGCACGATCCATTCTAATTCATTCGAACGATCCATTCTAATTCATTCGCACGATCCATTCTAATTCATTCGTACGATCTATTCTAATTCATTCATACGATCTATTCTAATGCATTCGTACGATCCATTCTAATTCATTCGTACGATCCATTCTAATTCATTCGTACGATCCATTCTAATTCATTCGTATGAATGTATCCATTCTAATTCATTCGCACGATCCATTCTAATTCATTCGAACAATCCATTCTAATTCATTCGTACGATCCATTCTAATTCATTCGCACGATCCATTCTAATTCATTCGAACGATCCATTCTAATTCATTCGCACGATCCATTCTAATTCATTCGTACGATCCATTCTAATGCATTCGTACGATCCATTCCAATTCATTCGTATGATCTATTCTAATTCATTCGAAGGAATATATCCATTCTAATTCATTCGCACGATCCATTCTAATTCTTTCGTACGATCCATTCTAATTCATTCGTACGATCTATTCTAATTCATTCGTACTATCTATTCTAATTCATTCGTAAGATCCATTCTAATTCATTCGCACGAACGTATCCATTATAATTCATTCGTACGATCCATTCTAATTCATTCGCACGAATGTATCCATTCTAATTCATTCGTAGGAATATATCCATTCTAATTCATTCGCACGATCCATTCTAATTCACTCGGACAATCTATTCTAATTCATTCGTATGATCTATTCTAATTCATTCGTACTATCCATTCTAATTCATTCGTAAGATCCATTCTAATTCATTCGCACGAATGTATCCATTCTACTTCATTCGTACGATCCATTCTAATTCATTCGCACGAATGTATCCATTCTAATTCATTCATATGATCCATTGTAATTAATTCGCACGATCCGTTCTAATTCATTCACATGATCCATTCTAATGCATTCGCTCGATCCATTCAAATTCATTCGTACGAACCATTCTTATTCATTCGTACGATCCATTCTAATTCATTCGCACGAATGTATCCATTCTAATTCATTCGTACGATCCATTCTAATTCACTCGAACGATCCATTCTAATTCATTTGTACGATCTATTCTAATTCACTCGTACTATCCATTCTAATTCATTCGCACGATCCATTCTGATTGATTCGAACGATCCATTCTAATTCATTCGTACGATCCATTCTAATTCATTCATACGCTCCATTCTAATTCATTCAGACGATCCATTCTAATTCATTCGCACGATCTATTCTAATTCATTCGTACAATCCATTCTAATTCATTCGAACGATCCATTCTAATTCATTCGTACGATCCATTCTAATTCATTCGCACGATCCATTCTAATTCATTCGTACGATCCTGTCTAATTCATTCGTATGATCCATTCTAATTCATTCGCATGATCCATTCTAATTCATTCGTACGATCCATTCTAATTCATTCGTACGATCAATTCTAATTCATTCGTACAATCCATTCTATTTCATTCGTATGATCCATTCTATTTCATTCGTACGATCCATTCTAATTCATTTGTACGATCCATTCTAATTCATTCTTATGATCCATTCTAATTCATTCATACGATCCATTCTAATTTATTCATACGATCCATTCTAATTCATTCGTATGATTCATTCTAATTCATTCATATGATCCATTGTAATTAATTCGCACGATCCATTCTAATTCATTCGTACGATCCATTCTAATTCATTCGAACGATCCATTCTAATTCATTCGTATGATCCATTCTAATTCATTCACATGATCCATTCTAATTCATTCGCATGATCCACTCAAATTCATTCATATGATCCATTCAAATTCATTCGCACGAATGTATCCATTCTAATTCATTCGCATGATCCATTCTAATTCCTTCGAACGATCCATTCTAATTCATTCCTATGATCCATTCTAATTCAATCGCACGATCCATTCTAATGCATTCGTATGATCCATTCTAATTCATTCGTACGATCCATTCTAATTTATTCTCATGGATGTATCCATTCGAATTCATTCGTATGATCCATTCTTATTCATTCACACGAATGTATCCATTCTAATTCGTTCGCACTATCCATTTTAATTCATTCGTATGATCCATTTTAATTCATTCGCCTAATCCAATCTAATTCATTCATACGATCCATTCTAATTCATTCGTACGATCCATTCTAATTCATTCGTACTATCCATTCTAATTTATTCGCACGAATGTATCCATTCTAATTCATTCGCACGATCCATTCTAATTCATTCGAACGATCCATTCTAATTCATTCGCACGATCCATTCTAATTCATTCGTACGATCTATTCTAATTCATTCGTACGATCTATTCTAATGCATTCGTACGATCCATTCTAATTCATTCGTACGATCCATTCTAATTCATTCGTATGATCCATTCTAATTCATTCGTTCGATCCATTCTAATTCATTCGCATGAATATATCCATTCTAATTCATTCGCACGATCCATTCTAATTCATTCGTACGATCCATTCTAATTCATTCGCACGATCCATTCTAATTCATTCGTACGATCCATTCAAATTCATTCGTACGATCCATTCTAATGCATTCGTACGATCCATTCTAATTCATTCGTATGATCTATTCTAAGTCATTCGCAGGAATATATCCATTCTAATTCATTCGCACGAACCATTCTAATTCTTTCGTACGATTCATTCTAATTCATTCGTACGATCTATTATAATTCATTCGTACTATGCAATCTAATTCATTCGTAAGATCCATTCTAATTCATTCGCACGAACGTATCCATTCTAATTCATTCACATGATCCATTCTAATTCATTCGTATGATACATTCTAATTCATTCGTACGATCCATTCGAACGATCCATTCTAATTCATTCGTATGACCCATTCTAATTCATTCGCACGATCCATTCTAATTCATTCGCATGATCCACTCTAATTAATTCATACGATCCATTCTAATTCATTCGCACGAATGTATCCATTCTAATTCATTCGCACGATCCAATCTAATTCATTCGAACGATCCATTCTAATTTATTCGTATGATCCATTCTAATTCAATCGCACGATCCATTCTAATGCATTCGTACGATCCATTCTAATTCATTCGTACGATCCATTCTAATTCATTCTCATGGATGTATCCATTCGAATTCATTCGTATGATCCATTCTAATTCATTCACACGAATGTATCCATTCTAATTCATTCGCACTATCCATTCTAATTCATTCGTATGATCCATTCTAATTCATTCGCCTGATCCACTCTAATTCATTCATACGATCCATTCTAATTCATTCGTACAATCCATTCTAATTCATTCGTACGATCTATTCTAATTTATTCGCACGAATGGATCCATTTTAATTCATTCGCACGATCCATTCTAATTCATTCGTACGATCTATTCTAATTCATTCGTAAGATGTATTCTAATGCATTCGTACGATCCATTCTAATTCATTCGTACGATCCATTCTAATTCATTCGTATGATCCATTCCAATTCATTCGTATGATCCATTCTAATTCATTCGTACGATCTATTCTAATTCATTCGCATGAATGTATCCATTCTAATTCATTCGCACGATCCATTCTAATTCATTCGAACGATCCATTCTAATTCATTCGTACGATCCATTCTAATTCATTCGCATGATCCATTCTAATTCATTCGCACGATCCATTCTAATTCATTCGTACGATCCATTCTAATGCATTCGTACGATCCATTCTAATTCATTCGTATGATCTATTCTAATTCATTCGCAGGAATATATCCATTCTAATTCATTCGCACGATCGATTCTAGTTCTTTCGTACGATCCATTCTAATTCATTTGTACGATCTATTCTAATTCATTCGTACTATCCATTCTAATTCATTCGTAAGATCCATTCTAATTCACTCGCACGAATGTATCCATTCTAATTCATTCGCACGAATGCATCCATTCTTATTCATTCATACGATCCATTCTAATTCATTCACACGATCCATTCTAATTCATTCATATTATCCATTGTAATTAATTCGCCAATCCATTCTAATTCATTCGTAGGAATATATCCATTCTAATTCATTCGCACGATCCATTCTAATTCACTCGGACGATCCATTCTAATTCATTCATATGATCTATTCTAATTCATTCGTACTATCCATTCTAATTCATTCGTAAGATCCATTCTAATTCATTCGCATGAATGTATCCATTCCACTTCATTCGTACGATCCATTCTAATTTATTCGCACGAATGTATCCATTCTAATTCATTCGTATGATCTATTCTAATTCATTCACACGATCTATTCTAATTCATTCATATGATCCATTGTAATTAATTCGCACGATCCGTTCTAATTCATTCACATGATCCATTCTAATTCATTCGCACGATCCATTCAAATTCATTCGTACGAACCATTCTTATTCATTCGTATGATCCATTCTAATTCATTCGCACGAATGTATCCATTCTAATTCATTCGTAGATCCATTCTAATTCACTCGGACGATCCATTCTAATTCATTTGTACGATCTATTCTAATTCACTCGTACTATCCATTCTAGTTCATTCGCACAATCCATTCTGATTCATTCGAATGATCCATTCTAATTCATTCGTACGATCCATTCTAATTCATTCATATGATCCATTCTAATTCATTCATATGATTCATTCTAATTCATTCAGATGATCCATTCTAATTTATTCGCACGATCTATTCTAATTCATTCGTACGATCCATTCTAATTCATTCGAACGATCCATTCTAATTCATTCGTACGATCCATTCTAATTCATTCGCACGATCCATTCTAATTTATTCGTACGATCCAGTCTAATTCATTCGTATGATCCATTCTAATTCATTCGCATGATCCATTATAATTCATTCGTACGATCCATTCTAATTCATTCGTACGATCAATTCTAATTCATTCGTACGATCCATTCTATTTCATTCGTATAATCCATTCTATTTCAATCGTACGATCCATTCTAATTCATTCATACGATCCATTCTAATTCATTCTTATAATCCATTCTAATTCATTCGCATGATCCACTCTAATTCATTCATACGATACATTCTAATTCATTCGTATGATTCATTCTTATTCATTCATATGATCCATTGTAATTAATTCGCACGATCCATTCTAATTCATTCACATGATTCATTCTAATTCATTCGTACGATCCATTCTAATTCATTCATACGATCCATTCGAACAATCCATTCTAATTCATTCGTATGATCCATTCTAATTCATTCGCACGATCCATTCTAATTCATTTGTACGATCCATTCTAATCCATCGTACGATCCATTCTAATTCATTCGTACGATCCATTCACGAATGTATCCATTCTAGTTCATTCGTGCAATTTATTCTAATTCATTCGCATGGATGTATCCATTCAAATTCATTCATACGATCCATTCTAATTTATTTGTACGAATGTATCCATTTTAATTCATTCGTATGATACATTCTAATTCATTCACACAATCCATTCTAATTCATTCGTACGATCCATTCTAATTCATTCATAAGATCCACTAAATCATTCGAACGATCCATTTTTGTTCATTCGTACGAATGTATCCATTCTAATTCATTCGTACGATCCATTCTAATTCATTCGAATGATCCATTCTAATTCATTCGAATGATCCATTCTAATTCATTCGTACGATCTATTCTAATTCATTCGCACATTCCATTCTAATTCATTCATACGATCCATTTTAATTCATTCGCACGAATGTATCCATTCTAATTCATTCGTACGATCCATTCTAATTTATTCATACGATCCATTCTAATTCATTCGTACGATCCATTCTAATTCATTCGTACGATTCATTCTAATTCATTCAGACGATCCATTCGAATTCATTCGCACGATCTATTCTAATTCATTCGTACGATCCATACTAATTCATTCGTATGGTCCATTCTAATTCATTCGCGCGAAAGTTTCCATTCTAATTCATTCGTACGATCCATTCTAATTCACTCGGACGATCCATTCTAATTCATTCATACGATCCATTCTAATTCATTCGTATGATTCATTCAAATTCGTTCGTACGATGCATTCTAATTCATTCGTACGATCCATTCTTATTCATTCGTACGATCCACTCTATTTCATTCGCACGAATGTATCCATTCTAATTTATTCGTATGATCCACTCTAATTCATTCACATGAATGTATCCATTCTAATTCATTCGTATGATCCACTCTAATTCATTCATACAATCCATTCTAGTTCATTCGTACGATCCATTCTAATTCATTCGTATGATCCATTCTAATTCATTCGCACGATCCATTCTAATTCATTCGCATGATCCATTCTAATTCATTCATACGATCCATTCTAATTCATTCATACGATGCATTGTAATTAATTCGCACGATCCATTCTAATTCATTCACACGATCCATTCTAATTCATTCGTACGATCCATTCTAATTCATTCGTACGATCCATTCTAATTCATTCGTACAATCCATTCTATTTCATTCGTACGATCCATTCTAATTCATTCGCACGATCCATTCTAATTCATTCTTATGATCCATTGTAATTAATTCGCACGATCCATTCTAATTCATTCACATGACCCATTCTAATTCATTCGTACGATCCATTCTAATTCATTCGCATGATCCATTCTAATTCATTCGTACAATCTATTCTAATTCAGTCGCACGAATGTATCCATTCAAGTTCATTCGTACGATCCATCTAATGCATTCGCATGATCCATTCTAATTCATTCGTACAATCCATTCTATTTCATTCGTACGATCCATTCTAATTCATTCGTACGAATGAATTATAATAGATACAATCATGCGAATGAATTAGAATGGATCATACGAATGAATTAGAATCGATCGTACGAATGAATTAGAATGGATCGTACGAATGAATTAGAATGGATCGTCTGAATGAATTAGAACGAATCATGCGAATGGATTAGAATGGATCGTATGAATGAATTAGAATGGATCGTGAATGAATTAGAATGGATCGAGCGAATGAATTAGAATGGATCGTACGAGTGAATTAGAATGGATCGTACGAATGAACTTGAATGGATACATTCGTGTGACTGAATTAGATTGGATCGTTCGAATGCATTAGAATGGATCGTGCTAATGAATTAGAATGGATACATTCGTGCGAATGAATTGGAATGGATCGTACGAATGAATTAGAATGGATCATACAAATGAATTAGAATGGATCGTATGAATGAATTAGAATGGATCGTACGAATGAATTAGAATAGATCGTGCGAATGAATTAGAATGGATCGTCTGAATGAATTAGAATGATTCATATGAATGAATTAGAATGGATCGTCTGAATGAATTAGAATGATTCATATGAATGAATTAGAATGGATCGTATAAATAAATTAGAATGGATCGTGCGAATGAATTAGAATGGGTCGAACGAATGAATTAGAATGGATCGTGTGAATGAATTAGAATGGATCGTGCGATTGAATTAGAATGGATACATTCGTGCGAATGAATTAGAATGGATCATATGAATAAATTAGAATGGATCGTACGAATGAATTAGAATGGATCATACGAATGAATTAGAATAGATCGTACGATCCATTCTAATTCATTTGTATGATCCATTCAAATTCATTTGCATGGATATATCCATTCTAATTCATTCGTACAATCCATTCTATTTCATTCGTACGATCCATTCTACGAATGAATTAGAATAGATCGTGCGAATGAATTAGAATGGATCTTACGAATGAATTAGAATTGATAGTACGAATGAATTAGAATAGATCGTACGAATGAATTAGAATGGATCGTATGAATTAATTAGGATGGATCGTACGAATGAGCTAAAATCGATATATTCGTGCGAATGAATAAGAATGGATCATACGAATGAATTAGACTGGATCGTACGAATGAATTAGAATGGATCGTACGAATGAAATAGAATGGATCGTTCGAAAGAATTAGAATAGATCATCTGAATAAATTAGAATGAATCATACGAATTAATTAGAATGGATTGTATGACTGAATTAGGATGGATCGTACGAATGAGCTAGAATGGATCGTATGAATAAATTAGAATGGATCGTGCGAGTGAATTAGAATGGATCGTAATGGATCGTACGAATGAATTAGAATGGATCGTATGAATGAATTAGATTGGATCGTGCGAATGAATTAGAATGGATCGTACGAATGAATTAGATTGAATACATTCGTACGAATGAATTAGAATGGATCGTATGAATGAATTAGAATGGATCGTACGAATAAATTAGAATGGATATTACAAATGAATTAGAATGGATAGTACGAATGAATTAGAATAGATTATACGAATGAATTAGAATGGATCATCCGAGTAAATTAGAATGGATCATACGAATGAATTAGAATGGATACATTCGTGCGAATGAATTAGAAGGGATCATACGAATGAATCAGAATGGATCGTACAAATGAATTAGAATGGATCGTATGAATGAATTAGAATGGATCATGTGAATGAATTAGAATGGATCGTGCGAATTAATTACAATGGATCATATGAATGAATTAGAATGGATCGTGTGAATGAATTAGAATGGATCGTACGGATGAATTAGAATGGCTACATTCGTGCGAATAAATTAGAATGGATCATACGAATGAATTAGAATAGATCATGTGAATGAATTAGAATTGATCGTGCGAATGATATAGAATGGATCGTACGAATGATTTAGAATGGATCGTACGAATGAATTAGAATGGATCATGCAAATGAATTAGAATGGATCGTACGAATGAACTTGAATAGATACATTCGTGCGACTAAATTAGAATGGATCATAAGAATGAATTAGAATGGATCGTACGAATGAACTTGAAAGGATCCATTCTAATTCATTCGCACGAATGTATCCATTCTAATTCATTTGCACGATCCATTCTAATTCATTTGAATGATCGATTCTAATTCATTCGTATGATCCATTCTAATTCATTCCTCGATCCATTCTAATTCATACGATCCATTCTAATTCATACGAATGTATCCATTCTTATTCATTCGTTCGATCCATTCTAATTCATTCGTATGATCCATTCTAATTCATTTGTACGATCGTATTCTTATACATTCGCACGATCCATTCTAATTCATTCGCACGATCCATTCTAATTCATTCGTATGATCCATTCTAATTTATTCGCACGAATGTATCAATTCTAATTCATTCGTACGATCCATTCTAATTCATTCACACGATCTATTCTAATTCATTCATATGATCCATTCTAATTTCATACAATCCATTCTAATTCATTTGCACAATCAATTCTAATTCATTCGAATGATCCTTTCTAATTCATTCGTACGATCCATTCTATTTTATTCGTACGATCCAGTCTAATTCATTCGTATGATCCATTCTAATTCATTCGCATGATCCATTCTAATTCATTCATACAATCTATTCTAATTCATTCGTACGATCTATTCTAATTCATTCATATGATCCATTCTAATTCATTCGTAAGATCCATTCTAATTCATTCGCACGATCCATTCTAATTCATTCATACGATCCATTCTAATTCATTCGTATGATTCATTCTAATTCATTCAGACGATCTATTCTAATTCATTTGCATGATCTATTCTAATTCATTCGTATGATCCACTCAAATTTATTCATACGATCCATTCTAATTCATTCGTATGATCCATTCTACTTCATTCGAACGATCCATTCTTATTCATTCGTATGATCCATTCTAATTCATTCTCACATTCTATTCTAATTCATTCGTACGATCCATTCTAATTCATTCGAATGATACATTCCAATTCATTCGAACGATCCATTCTAATTCATTCGAATGATCCATTCTAATTCATTCGAACGATCCATTCTAATTCATTCGTACAATCAATTCTAGTTCATTCGTACGATCCATTCTAATTCATTCGTACAATCCATTCTAATTCATTCGAACAATCCATTCTTATTCATTCGTACGATCCATTCTAATTCATTCGCACATTCCATTCTAATTAATTCATACGATCCATTCTAATTCATTCGAACGATCCATTCTAATTCATTCGCACGAATGTATCCATTCTAGTTCATTCATACGAACCATTCTAATTCATTCGCACGAATGTATCCATTCTAAATCATTCGCACGATCCATTCTAATTCATTCGTGCGATTGATTCTAATTCAGTCACACGAATGTATCCATTTTAATTCATTCGTACGATCCATTCTAATTCATTCGTACGATCCGTTCTAATTCTTTCGCACGATCCATTCTAATTCATTCGTATGATCCATTCTAATTCATTCGTACGATCCATTCTAATTCATTCGCACGAATGTATCCATTCTAATTCATTCGCACGATCCACTCTAGTTCATTCGTATGATCCATTCAAATTCATTCGCATGGATGTATCCATTCTAATTCATTCGTACAATCCATTCTATTTCACTCGTACGATCCATTCTAACTCATTCGTACGAATGAATTAGAATGGATACATTCGTGCGAATGAATTAGAATAGATCGTACGAATGAATTAGAATGGATCGATCGAAGAATTAGAATGGATCGTGCGAATTAATTAGAATGGATCGTTCGAATGAATTAGAATGGATCGTACGAATGAATTAGAATTGAATGTACGAATGAATTAGAATGGATCGTACGAATGCATTAGAATGGATCGTACGAATGAATTAGAATGGATATATTTGTGCGAATGAATGAGAATAGATTTTATGAATGAATTAGAATGGATCGTATGAATGAATTAGAATGGATCGAACGAATGAATTAGAATGGATCGTACGAATAAAATAGAATGGATTGTACGAATGAATTAGAATGGATCCTATGAATGCATTAGAATGGATCGTACGAATGAAGTTGAATGGATAGATTCGTGCGACTGAATTAGAAGAGATCGTACGAATAAATTAGAATGGATTGTGCGAATGAATTAGAATGGATCGTACGAATGAATTAGAATGGATCATGTGAATGAATTAGAATAGATTTTGCAAATTAATTACAATGGATCATATGAATGAATTAGAATGGATCGTGTGACTGAATTAGAATGGATCGTACGAATGAATTAGAATTCATTCGCACGATCCATTCTAATTCATTTGTACCATCCATTCTAATTCATTCGTATAATCCATTCTAATTCATTCGTACAACCCATTCTAATTCATTCGAACGATCCAGTCTAATTCATTCGTACAATCCATTCTAATTCATTCGTACGATCCTTTCTAATTCATTCACACGATCCATTTTAATTCATTCGTCTGATCCATTCTAATTCATTCGCACGAATGTATCTATTCTAATTCATTCGTACGATCCATTCTAATTCATTCGCATGGATGTATCCATTCTAATTCATTCGTACGATCCACTCTAATTCATTCGTATGACCCATTCTAATTCATTCGCACGAATGTATCCATTCTAGTTCATTCGTACGATCCATTCTAATTCATTCGCATGGATGTATCCATTCTAATTCATTCGTACGATCCATTCTAATTCATTCGCACGAATGTATCCATTCTAATTCATTCGCATGATCCATTCTAATTCATTCGTATGATCCGTTCTAATTCAATCGCATGATCTATTCTAATTCATTCGTCTGATCTATTCTAATTCATTCGTACGATCCATTCAAATTCATTCGCACGATCAATTCTAATTTATTCGAATGATCCATTCTAATTCATTCGTACGATCCATTCTAATACATTCGCACGAATGCATCCATTCTAATTTATTCGTACGAATGAATTAGAATGGATCGTACGAATGAAATAGAATGGATTGTACGAAAGTATTAGAATGGATACATCCATGCAAATGAATTTGAATGGATCATACGAATGAATTAGAATGGATCGTGCGAATGAATTAGAATGGATACATTCATGCGAATAAATTAGAATGGATCGTATGAATGAATTAGAATGGATCGTACGAATGAATTAGAATGGATCGTGCGAATGAATTAGAACATTCTAATTCATTCTTATGATCCATTCCAATATAATCGCACGATCCATTCTAATTCATTCGTACGATCCATTCTAATTTATTCGTACGAATGTATCCATTCTAATTCATTCGTACGATCTATTCTAATTTATTCACACGATCCATTCTAATTCATTCGTACGATCCATTCAAATTCATTCGTATGATCCATTCTAATTCATTCGCACGAATGTATCCATTCTAGTTCATTCGTACGATCCATTCTAATTCATTCGCATGGATGTATCCATAATAATTCATTCATACGATCCATTCTAATTCATTCACACGAATATATCCATTCTAATTCATTCGCACAATCCATTCTAATTCATTCGTATGATCCATTCTAATTCATTCGCATGATCCATTCTAATTCATTCGTATGATCCATTCTAATTCATTCGTACGATCCATTCTAATTCATTCGCACGATCCATTCTAATTTATTCGAACGATCCATTCTAATTCATTCGTACGATCCATTCTAATTCATTCGCACGAATGTATCCATTCTAATTCATTCGTACGAATGAATTTGAATGGATCGTACGAATGAAATAGAATGGATTGTACGAATGAATTAGAATGGATACATCCATGCAAATGAATTTGAATGGATCATACGAATGAATTAGAATGGATCATGTGAAAGAATTAGAATGGATACATTCATGTAAATGAATTAGAATGGATCGTACGAATGAATTAGAATGGATCGTATGAATGAATTAGAATGGATAGAACGAATGAATTAGAATGGATCGTACGAATGAATTAGAATGGATCGAATGAATGAATTAAAATGGATCGTACAAATGAATAAGAATGGATCATGCGAATGAATTAGAACATTCTAATTCATTCGTATGATCCATTCTAATTCAATCACACGATCCATTCTAAATCATTCGTACGATCCATTCTTATTCATTCGTATGATCCATTCTAATTCACTCGCACGATCCATTCTAATTCATTCGAACGATCCATTCTAATTCATTCGCACGATCCATTCTAATTCATTTGTACGATCCATTCTGATTCATTCGTACGATCCATTCTAATTCATTCGTACGATCTATTCTAATTTATTCGAACGATCCATTCTAATTCATTCGTTCGATCCATTCTAATTCATTCGCACTATCCATTCTAATTCATTTGAATGATCCATTCTAATTCATTCAGACGATCCATTCTAATTCATTCGTATGATTCATTCTAATTCATTCAGTAGATCCATTCTAATTCATTCGCATAAATGTATCCATTCTAATTCATTTGTACGATCCATTCTAAATTATTCGTACGATCCATTCTAATTTATTCGTACGAATGTATCCATTCTAATTCATTCGTACGATCCATTCTAATTCATTCACACGATCCATTCTAATTCATTCGAATGATCCATTTTAATTCAATCGCACGATCCATTCTAATTCATTCGTACAATCCATTCTATTTCATTCGTACGATCCATTCTTATTCATTCGCACAAATGTATCCATTCTAATTCATTCGTACAATCTATTCTAATTCATTCGTTTGATCCATTCTAATTCATTCGTATGATCCATTCTAATTCATTCGTACGATCCATTCTAATTCATTAGCACGAATGTATCCATTCTAATTCATTCGCACGATTTATTTTTATTCATTCGTACGATCTATTCTAATTCAGTCGCACGAATGTATCCATTCAAAATCATTCGTACAATCCATTCTAATACATACGCATGATCCATTCTAATTCATTCGTACGATCCATTCTAATTCATTCGTATTATCCATTCTAATTCATTCGCACGATCCATTCTAATTCATTCGCATAATCCATTCTAATTCATTCATACGATCCATTCTAATTCATTTGCACGAATGTATCCATTCTAATTCATTCGTACGAATGAATTAGAATGGATCGCTCGAATGAAATAGAATGGATTGTACGAATGAATTAGAATGGATCATGCGAATGCATTAGAATGGATCGTACGAATGATCTTGAATGGATACATTCGTGCGACTGAATTAGAATAGATCGCACGAATGAATTAGAATGGATCGTGCGAATGAATTAGAATGGATCGTACGAATGAATTAGGATGGATCATGTGAATGAATTAGAATGGATCGTTGGAATGAATTAGAATGGATCGTATAAATGAATTAGAATGTATACATTTGTGCGAATGAATGAGAATAGATTTTATGAATGAATTAGAATGGATCGTATGAATGAATTAGAATGGATCGAACGAATGAATTAGAATGGATCGTACGAATAAAATAGAATGGATTGTACGAATGAATTAGAATGGATCCTATGAATGCATTAGAATGGATCGTACGAATGAACTTGAATGGATACATTCGTGCGACTGAATTAGAAAAGATCGTACGAATAAATTAGAATGGATTGTGCGAATGAATTAGAATGGATCGTACGAATGAATTAGAATGGATCATGTGAATGAATTAGAATGGATCGTTGGAATGAATTAGAATGGATCGTACGAATGAATTAGAATGGATACATTCGTGCGAATGAATTAGAATGGATCATGCGAATGCATTAGAATGGATCATGCGAATGAACTTGAATGGATACATTCGTGCGACTGAATTAGAATAGATCGCACGAATGAATTAGAATGGATCGTGCGAATGAATTAGAATGGATCGTACGAATGAATTAGAATGGATCATGTGAATGAATTAGAATGGATCGTTGGAATGAATTAGAATGGATCGTACTAATGAATTAGAATGGATACATTCGTGCGAATGAATTAGAATGGATCGTACAAATGGAATGAGCGAATGAATTAGAATGGATCGTACGAATGAATTAGAATGGATCGTTCGAATGAATTAGAATGGATCGTACGAATGAATTAAAATGGAATGTGCGAATGAATTAGAATGGATCGTACGAATGAAGTAGAATGGATCGTTCGAATGAATTAGAATGGATTCGAATGAATTAGAATGGATCGTACGAATGAATTAGAATGGAATGTGCGAATGAATTAGAATGGATCGTACAAATGAATTAGAATGGATCATTCGAATGAATTAGAATGGATCGTACGAATGAATTAGAATGGAATGTGCGAATGAATTAGAATGAATCGTACGAATGAATTAGAATGGATCATTCGAATGAATTAGAATGGATCGTTCGAATGAATTAGAATGGATCGTACGAATGAATTAGAATGGAATGTGCGAAGGAATTAGAATGGATCATACGAATGAATTAAAATGGATCCTTCGAATGAATTAGAATGGATCGTTCGAATGAATTGGAAAGGATCTTACGAATGAATTAGAATGGAATATACAAATGAATTAGAATGGATCGTCTGAATGAATTAGAATAAACCATACGAATGAATTAGAATGGATCATATGAATGAATTAAAATGGATCGTCCGAGTGAATTAGAATGGATCGAACGAATGAATTAGAATGGATACATTTGTGCGAATGAATTAGAATGGATCGTACGAATGAATTAGAATAGTTGCATTTGTGTGAATGAATTAGAATAGATCGTACGAATGAATTAGAATAGATCGTGCGAATGAATTAGAATGGATCTTACGAATGAATTAGAATGGATTGTTCGAATGAATTAGAATGGATCGTACGAATGAATTAGATTGGATTGTTCGAATGAATTAGAATGAATCGTGCGAATGTATTAGAATGGATCGTACGAATGAATTAGAATGGATCATATGAATGAATTAGAATGGATCGTCTGAATAAATTAGAATGGATCGTGCGAATGAATTAGAATGGATCATACGAATGAATTAGAATAGATCGTACTAATTCATTCGCACGAATGTATCCATTCTAATTCATTCGTATGATCCATTCTAATTTATTCGTAAGAATGTATCCATTCTAATTCATTCCTATGATCCATTCTAATTTATTCACACGATGCATTCTAATTCATTCATATGATCCATTCTAATTCAATCGCATCAACCATTCTAATTCATTCGTGCGATCCATTCTAATTCATTCGTACGATCCATTCTAATTCATTCGCATGGGTGTATCCATTCTAATTCATTCGCACGATCTATTCTAATTCATTCGTACAATCCATTCTAATTCATTCGTACGATCTATTCTAATTTATTCGCACGAATGTATCCATTCTAATTCATTTGTATGATTCACTCTAATTCATTCATACGATCCATTCTAATTCATTAGTACGATCCATTCTAATTCATTTGTACGATCCATTATAATTCATTCGCACGAATGTATCCATTCTAATTCGTTCGCACTATCCATTCTAATTCATTCGAACGATCCAATCTAATTCATTCGTATGATCCATTCTAATTCATACACACATTCCATTCTAAGTCATTCGTACTATCCATTCTAATTCATTTGCACAATCCATTCCAATCATTCGTACGATCCATTCTAATTCATTCACATGAATGTGTCCATTCTAATTCATTCGTACGATCTATTCTAATTCATTCGCACGATCCATTCTAGCTCATTCGTACGATCGATCCTAATTCATTCATACGATCGATGTATCCATTTTAATTCATTCGTACGATCCATTCTAATTCATTCGCACGAATGTATCCATTCTAATTCATTCTCACGATCCATTCTAATTCATTCGCTCGATCTATTCTAATTCATTCGTACGATCCATTCTAATTCACTCGCACGATCCATTCTAATTCGTTCGAACGATCCATTCTAATTCATTCGTACGAATGTATCCATTTTAATTCATTCGTATTATCCATTCTCATTCATTCACACGATCCATTCTAATTCATTCGTATGATCCATTCTAATTCAATCGCATGATCCATTCTAATTCATTCGTACGATCCATTCTAATTTATTCGCATGATCTATTCTAAATCATTCGTCCGATCCATTCTAATTCATTTGCTCGATCCATTCTAATTCATTCGAACGATCCATTCTAATTCATTCGTACGATCCATTCTAATGCATTCGTACGATCCATTCTAATTCATTTGTACGATCCATTCTAATTCATTCGCACGAGTATATCCATTCTAATTCATTCGTACAATCCATTTTAATTCATTCGTACGATCCATTCTAATTCATTCGTACGATCCATTCTAATTCATTCGCATGAATGTATCCATTCTAATTCATTCGCACGATCCATTCTAATTCATTCACGCGATCCATTCTAATTCATTCGTTCGACCCATTCTAATTCATTCGCACGATCCATTCTAATTCATTCATAGGATCCATTCTAATTCATTCATATGAATCATTCTAATTCATTCAGACGATCCATTCTAATTCATTCGCATGATCCATTCTAATTCATTCGTACGATCCATTCTCATTCATTCACACGATCCATTCTAATTCATTCGTATGATCCATTCTAATTCATTCGCATGATCCATTCTAATTCATTCGTACGATCCATTCTAATTTATTCGCATGATCTATTCTAAATCATTCGTACGATCCATTCTAATTCATTTGCTCGATCCATTCTAATTCATTCGAACGATCCATTCTAATTCATTCGTACGATCCATTCTAATGCATTCGTACGATCCATTCTAATTCATTTATACGATCCATTCTAATTCATTCGCACGAGTATATCTATTCTAATTCATTCGTACAATCCATTTTGATTCATTCGTACGATCCATTCAAATTCATTCGTACGATCCATTCTAATTCATTCGCACGAATGTATCCATTCTAATTCATTCGCACGATCCATTCTAATTCATTCACACGATCCATTCTAATTCATTCGTTCGACCCATTCTAATTCATTCGCACGATCCATTCTAATTCATTCATACGATCCATTCTAATTCATTCACATGAATCATTCTAATTCATTCATACGATCCATTCTAATTCATTTATATGAATCATTCTAATTCATTCATACGATCCATTCTAATTCATTCGCATGATCCATTCTTATTCATTTATACGATCCATTCTAATTCATTCGTATGATTTGTTCTAATTCATTCAGACTATCCATTCTAATTCATTCGCACGATCTATTCTAATTCATTCGTATGATCCATTCTAATTCATTCGCATGAATCTATCCATTCTAATTCATTCGTATGATCCATTCTAATTCATTCGTACGAACCATTCTAATTCATTCATACGATCCATTTTAATTCATTCGTATGATTCATTCTAATTCATTCAGACGATCCATTCTAATTCATTCGCACGATCCATTCTAATTCATTCGTACGATCCATTCTAATTCATTCGTACGATCCATTCTAATTCATTCGAACGATCCATTCTAATTCATTCAGACGATCCATTCTAATTCATTCGCACGAATCTATCCATTCTAATTCATTCGTACGATCCATTCTAATTCATTCACACGATCCATTCTAATTCATTCGTATGATCCATTCTAATTCAATCGCACGATCCATTCTAATTCATTCGTACGATCCATTCTAATTCATTCGCACGATCCATTCTAATTCATTCGTACGATCTATTCTAATTCATTCACACAATCCATTCTAATTCATTCGTAAGATCCATTCTAATTCATTCGCACGATCAATTCTAATTCATTCATACGATCCATTCTAATTCATTTGTATGATTTATTCTAATTCATTCAGATGATCCATTCTAATTCATTCGTACGATCCATTCTAATTCATTCGTACAATCCATTATAGTTCATTCGTACAATCCATTCTAATTCATTCGTATGATCCATTCTAATTCATTCGTACGAATGTATCCATTCTAATTCATTCGTATGAACCATTCTAATTCATTCGTACGATCCATTCTAATTCATTCCTACGATCCATTCTAATTCATTCGTATAATCCAATCTAATTCATTCATACGATCCATTCTTATTCATTCGTACGATCTATTCTAATTCATTCTTATTCATTCGAATGGATCGTACGAATGCATTAGAATGGATCATACGAATGAATTAGAATGGTTACATTTGTGCGAATGAATGAAAATAGATTTTACGAATGAATTAGAATGGATCGTATGAATGAATTAGAATGGATCGAACGAATGAATTAGAATGGATCGTACGAATGAAATAGAATGGATTGTACGAATGAATTAGAATGGATCATGTGAATGCATTAGAATGGATCATACGAATGATCTTGAATGGATACATTCGTGCGACTGAATTTGAATAGATCGTACGAATAAATTAGAATGGATCGTGTGAATGAATTAGAATGGATCGTACGACTGAATTAGAATGGATCATGTGAATGAATTAGAATAGATCATGCAAATAAATTACAATGGATCATATGAATGAATTAGAATGGATCGTGTGAATGAATTAGAATGGATCGTACGAATGAATTAGAATTCATTCGCACGATCCATTCTAATTCATTTGTACGATCCATTCTAATTCATTTGTACAATCCATTCAAATTCATTCGTACAATCCATTCTAATTCATTCGAACGATCCATTCTAATTCATTCGTACAATCCATTCTAATTCATTCGTACGATCCATTCTAATTCATTCGTACGATCCATTCTAATTCATTCACACGATCCATTCTAATTCATTCGTATGATCCATTCTAATTCATTCGCACGAATGTATCCATTCTAATTCATTCATACGATCCATTCTATTTCATTCGCATGGATGTATCCATTCTAATTCATTCGTACGATCCACTCTAATTCATTCGTATGATCCATTCTAATTCATTTGCACGAATGTATCCATTCTAGTTCATTCGTACGATCCATTCTAATTCATTCGCATGGATGTATCCATTCTAATTCTTTCGTACGATCCATTCTAATTCATTCGCACGAATGTATCCATTCTAATTCATTCGCATGATCCATTCTAATTCATTCGTATGATCCATTCTAATTCAATCGCATGATCCATTCTAACTCATTCGCATGATCCATTCTAATTCATTCGTACGATCCATTCTAATTCATTCGCACGATCAATTCAAATTTATTCGAACGATCCATTCTAATTCATTCATACGATCCATTCTAATACATTCGCACGAATGTATCCATTCTAATTTATTCATGCGAATGAATTAGAATGGATCGTACGAATAAAATAGAATGGATTGTATGAATGAATTAGAATGGATACATCCATGCAAATGAATTTGAATGGATCATAAGAATGAATTATAATGGATCGTGCGAATGAATTAGAATGGATACATTCATTCGAATGAATTAGAATGGATCGTACGAATGAATTAGAATGGATCGTACAAATGAATTAGAATGGATCATACAAATGAATTAGAATGGATCGTGTGAATGAATTAGAACATTCTAATTCATTCTTATGATCCATTCTAATTCAATCGCACGATCCATTCTAATTCATTCATACGATCCATTCTAATTTATTCGTACGAATGTAGCCATTCTAATTCATTCGTACGATACATTCTAATTCATTCACACGATCCATTCTAATTCATTCGTACGATCCATATAAATTCATTTTTATGATCCATTCTAATTCATTCACATGAATGTATCCATTCTAGTTCATTCGTACGATCCATTCTAATTCATTCGCATGGATGTGTCCATTCTAATTCATTCGTATGATCCATTCTAATTCATTCGCACGAATGTAACCATTCTAATTCATTCGCACGATCCATTCTAATTTATTCGTATGATCCATTCTAATTCAATCGCATGATCCATTCTAATTCATTCGTATGATCCATTCTAATTCATTCGTACGATCCATTCTAATTCATTCGCACGATCGATTCTAATTCATTCGAACGATCCATTCTAATTCATTCGTGCGATCTATTCTAATTCATTCGCACGAATGTATCCATTCTAATTCATTCATACGAATGAATTTGAATGGATCGTACGAATGAAATAGAATGGATTATATGAATGAATTAGAATGGATATATCCATGCAAATGAATTTGAATGGATCATACGAATGAATTAGAATTGATCGTGCGAATGAATTAGAATGGATACATTCGTGCAAATGAATTAGAATGGATCGTACGAATGAATTAGAATGGATTGAACGAATGAATTAGAATTGATCGTACAAATGAATTAGAATGGATCGTACAAATGAATTAGAATGGATCGTGCGAATGAATTAGAACATTCTAATTCATTCGTATGATCCATTCTAATTCAATCGCACGATCCATTCTAAATCATTCGTACGATCGATTCTTATTCATTCGTATGATCCATTCTAATTCACTCGCACGATCCATTCTAATTCATTCGAACGATCCATTCTAATTCATTTGCACGATCCATTCTAATTCATTTGTACGATCCATTCTAATTCATTCGTACGATCCATTCTAATTCATTCGTATGATCCATTCTAATTCATTCGAACGATCTATTCTAATTCATTCGTACGATCCATTCTAATTCATTCGCACGATCCATTCTAATTCATTCGAACGATCCATTCTAATTCATTCAGACGATCCATTCTAATTCATTCGTAGGATTCATTCTAATTCATTCAGATGATCCATTCTATTTCATTCGCATGAATGTATCCATTCTAATTCATTCGTACGATCTATTCTAAATTATTCGTACGATCCATTCTAAATTATTCGTACGAATGTATCCATTCTAATTGATTCGTACGATCCATTCTAATTCATTCACACGATCCATTCTAATTCATTCGTATGATCCATTCTAATTCAATCGCACGATCCATTCTAATTCATTCGTACAATCCATTCTATTTCATTCGTGCGATCCATTCTTATTCATTCGCACGAATGTATCCATTCTAATTCATTCATACAATCTATTCTAATTCATTCGTATGATCCATTCTAATTCATTCGTACGATCCATTCTAATTCATTCGCACGAATGTATCCATTCTAATTCATTCGCACGATCCATTCTAATTGATTCAAACGATCTATTCTAATTCAGTCGCACGAATGTATCCATTCAAGTTCATTTGTTTGATCCATTCTAATGCATTCGCATGGTCCATTATAATTCATTCGTACGATCCATTCTAATTCATTCGTACGATCCATTCTAATTCATTCGCACGATCCATTCTAATTCATTCTCATTCGTACGATCCATTCTAATTCATTCGCACAAATGTATCCATTCTAATTCATTCGTACGAATGAATTAGAATGGATCGTTCGAATGAAATAGAATGGATCGTACGAATGAATTAGAATGGATCATGCGAATGCATTAGAATGGATCGTACGAATGAACTTGAATGGATACATTCGTGTGACTGAATTAGAATAGATCGTACGAATGAATTATAATGGATCGTGTGAATGAATTAGAATGGATCGTACGAATGAATTAGAATGGATCATGTGAATGAATTAGAATGGATCGTGTGAATGAATTAGAATGGATCATACGAATGAATTAGAATGGATACATTCATGCGAATGAATTAGAATGGATCGTACGAATGGAATGTGCGAATGAATTAGAATGGATCGTACGAATGAATTAGAATGGATCGTACGAATGAATTAGAATGGAATGTGCGAATGAATTAGAATGGATCGTACGAATGAATTAGAATGGATCGTTCGAATGAATTAGAATGGATTCGAATGAATTAGAATGGATCGTACGAATGAATTAGAATGGAATGTGCGAATGAATTAGAATGGATCGTACGAATGAATTAGAATGGATCGTTCGAATGAATTAGAATGGATCGTACGAATGAATTAGAATGGAATGTGCGAATGAATTAGAATGGTTCGTACGAATGAATTAGAATGGATCGTTCGAAAGAGTTAGAATGGATTGTTCGAATGAATTAGAATGGATCGTACGAATGAATTAGAATGGAATGTACGAATGAATTAGAATGGATACATTCGTGCGAATGAATTAGAATGGATACATCCATGCAAATGAATTAGAATGGATCGTACGAATGAATTAGAATGGATCGTACGAATGAATTAGAATAGATCGTCCGAATGAATTAGAATGAATCATACGAATGAATTAGAATGGATCGTGTGAATGAATTAGAATGGATCGTACGAATGAATTAGAATAGATCGTGCGAATGAATTAGAATGGGTCGTACGAATGAATTAGAATGGATCGTACGAATGAATTAGAATGGATCGTGCAAATGAATTAGAATGGATCGTACGAATGAATTAGAATAGATCGTGCGAATGAATTAGAATGGATCTTATGAATGATTTAGAATGGATAGTACGAATGAATTAGAATGGATCGTGCGAATGAATTACATCGGATCGTACAAATAAATTAGAATGGATACAATCATGCGAATGAATTAGAATGGATCGTGAATGAATTAGAATGGATCGTACGAATGAATTAGAATGGATCGTGAATGAATTAGAATGGATCATTCGAATTAATTAGAATAGATCGTACGAATGAATTAGAATGGATCGAGTGAATGAATTAGAATGGATCGTACAAATGAATTAGAATGAATACATTCGTGCGAATGAATTAGAATAGATCGTACGAATGAATTAAAATGGATACATCCATTCGAATGAATTAGAATGGATCGTACGAATGAATTAGAATGGATCGTACGAATGAATTAGACTGGATCATACGAATGAATTAGAATGGATCGTACGAATGAATTAGAATGGATCATCCGAATGAATTAGAATGGATCATACGAATGAATTAGAATGGATCGAACGAATAAATTAGAATGAATCGTTCGAATGAATTAGAATGGATCATACGAATGAATTACAATGGATCGTACGAGTGAATTAGAATGGATACATTCGTGCGAATGAATTAGAATGGATCTTCTGAGTGAATTAGAATAGATCGTACAAATGAATTAGAATGGATCGTGCGAATGAATTAGAATGGATCGTCTGAATGAATTAGAAAGGATCATACGAATAAATCAGAAAGGATCATACGAATAATGGATACATTAGTGCGAATTAATTAGAATAGAATGTACGAATGAATTAGAATGGATCGTACTAATGAATTAGAATGGATAGCATGAATGAATTAGAATAAATCATCCGAATGAATTAGAATGAATCATACGAATGAATTAGACTGGATCGTATGAATGAATTAGAATGGATCGTCTGAATGAATTAGAAAGGATCATACGAATGAATCAGAATGGATCATACGAATGAATTAGACTAGATCATACGAATGAATTACAATGGATCGTTCGAGTGATTTAGAATGAATCATACGAATGAATTAGAATGGATACATCCATGCAAATGAATTGGAATGGATCATACGAATGAATTAGAATGGATCATACAAATGAATTAGAATGGATCATACGAATGAATTTGAATGGATAGTATGAATGAATTAGAATAGATCATCCGAATGAATTAGAATGAATCATACGAATGAATTAGAATGGATCGTGTGAATGAATTAGAATGGATCGTACGAATGAATAAGAATGGATCGTGCGAATGAATTAGAATGGATCATACGAATGAATTAGAATGGATCGTCCGAATGAATTAGAATGGATCGTACGAATAAACTAGAATGGATCGTATGAATGAATTAGAATGGATCGTACGAATGAATTAGAATAGATCGTGCGAAAGAATTAGAATGGATCTTACGAATGAATTAGAATGGACAGTACGAATGAATTAGAATGGATCGTGCGAATGAATTACATTGGATCGTACGAATGAATTAGAATGGATACAATCATGCGAATGAATTAGAATGGATCGTGAATGAATTAGAATGGATCTTAGGAATGAATTAGAATGAATCATACGAATAAATTAGAATGGATCGTATGAATAAATTAGAATGGATCGTACGAATGAATTAGACTGGATCATACGAATGAATTAGAATGGATCTTACGAATGAATTAGAATGGATCGTCCGAATGAATTAGAATGGATCGTACGAGTGAATTAGAATGGATCGTATGAATAAATTAGAATGGATCGTTCGAATGAATTAGAATGGATCATACGAATGAATTAGAATAGATCGTATGAAAGAATTAGAATGGATACATTCGTGCGAATGAATTAGAATGGATCGTCCGAGTGAATTAGAATAGATCGTACAAATGAATTAGAATGGATCGTGCGAATGAATTAGAATGGATCGTATGAATGAATTAGGATAGTTCATACGAATGAATTAGGATGGATCGTACGAATGAATTAGAAAGGATCGTCCAAATAAATTAGAATGGATCGTACGAATGAATTAGAATGAATCGTACGAATGAATTAGAATGGATCGTAAGATTGAATTAGAATGGATCATGCGAATGAATTAGAATGGATCATATGAATGAATTAGAATAGATCGTGCGAATTAATTAGAATGGATCTTACGAATGAATTAGAATGGATAGTACGAATGAATTAGAATGGATCGTGCGAATGAATTACATTGGATCATACGAATGAATTAGAATGGGTACAATCATGCTAATGAATTAGAATGGATCGTGAATGAATTAGAATGGATCGTACGAATGAATTAGAATGGATCGTATGAATGAATTAGGTTGGATCGTACAAATGAGCCTAGAATGGATCGTACGAATGAATTAGAATGGATCGTGAATGAATTAGAATGGATCGAGCGAATAAATTAGAATGGATCGTACGAATGAATTATAATGGATCGTCTGAATGAATTAGAATGGATCGTACGAATGAATTAGAATGGATCGAGCGAATGAATTAGAATGGAATGTGCGAATGAATTAGAATAGATCATACGAATGAATTATAATGGATCGTTCGAATGAATTAGAATGGATCATGCAAATGAATTAGAATGGATTGTACGAATGAATTAGAATAGATTGTATGAATGAATTAGAATGGATCATATGAATGAATTAGAGTGTATTGTTCGAATGAATTAGAATGGATCGTTCGAATGAATTAGAATGGATCGTACGAATGAATTAGAATGGAATGTGCAAATGAATTAAAATGGATCATACGAATGTATTAGAATGGATCGTTCGAATGAATTAGAATGGATCATTCAAATTAATTAGAATGGATAGTACGAATGAATTAGAATAGATCTTATGAATGAATTAGAATGGATCGTGCGAATGAATTAGAATGGATCGTACGAATAAATTAGAATGGATCGTTCGAATGAATTAGAATTGATCATTCGAAGGAATTAGAATAGATCGTACGAATAAATTAGAATGGAATGTTCGAATGAATTAGAATGGATTGTTTGAATGAATTAGAATGGATTATACGAATGAATTAGAATGGATACATCCATGCGAATGAACTAGAATTGATCATACGAATGAATTAGAATGGATTGTCTGAATGAATTTGAATGGATCGTACGTATGAATTAGAATGGATCGTACGAATGAATTAGAATGGATACATTCTTGCGCATTTGCGTGATCCATTCTAATTCATTCGCACGAATATATCCATTCTAATTCATTCGTACGATCCATTCTAATTCATTCGAACGATCCATTCTAATTTATTCGTATGATCCATTCTAATTTATTCGCATGATCCATTCTAATTCATTCATACAATCCATTCTAATTCATTCGTACGATCCATTCTAATTCATTCGCACGAATATATCCATTCTAGCTTATTCGTACGATCCATCCTAATTCATTCATACGATCCATTCTAATTCATTCGTACGATCCATTCTAATTCATTTGTACGATCTATTCTAATTTATTCACATGATTGTATCCATTCTAATTCATTCGTACGATCCAATGTAATTCATTCGCACGATCCATTCTAATTCATTCGTACGATCCATTCTAATTCATACGCATATTCCTTTCTAATTCATTCGTACGATCCATTCTAATTCATTCGTATGATTCATTCTAATTCATTCGTACGATCTATTCTAATTCATTCGTATAATCCATTCTAATTCATTCGTACGATCCATTCTTATTCATTCATATGATCCATTCTAATTCATTCGTACGATCCATTCTAATTCATTCGTATGATCCATTCTAATTCATTCCTATGATCCATTCCAATTCATTCGTACGATCCATTCTAATTCATTCGCATAGATATATTCATTCTAATTCATTCGCACGAACGATCCATTCAAATTCATTCACACGATCCATTCTAATTCATTCATATGATCCATTCTAATTCAATCGCACGATCCATTCTAATTCATTCGAACGATCCATTCTAATTCATTCGTATGATCCACACTAATTCATTCGTACGATCCATTCAAATTCATTCGCACGATCCATTCTAATTCATTCATACGATCCATTCTAATTTATTCGCACGATCCATTCTAATTCATTCGTACGATCCATTCTAATTCACTCGGACGATCCATTCTAATTCATTTATACGATCCATTCTAATTCATTCGTATGATTCATTCTAATTCATTCGTACGATCCATTCTAATTCACTCGCACGATCCATTCTAATTCATTCAAACGATCCATTTTAATTCATTCGAACGATCCATTCTAATTCATTCGCACGATCCATTCTAATTCATTCGTATGATTAATTCTAATGCATTCGCACATTCCATTCTAATTCATTCGCACATTCCAATCTAATTCATTTGTACGATCCATTCTAATAAATTCGAACAATCCATTCTAATTCATTCATACGATCCATTCTAATTCATTCGTACGATCCATTCTAATTCATTCGCATGATCCATTCTAATCCATTCGGACGATCCATTCTAATTAATTCATACGATCCATTCTAATTCATTCGTACGATCCATTCTAATTCATTCGCACGACCCATTCTAATTCATTCGTACAATCCATTCTAATTCATTCGAACGATCCATTCTAATTCATTCATACGATCCATTCTAATTCATTCGGACGATCCATTCTAATTCATTCGTACGATCCATTCTAATTCATTCGTACGATCCATTCTAATTCATTCACATGATCCATTCTAATTCATTCGAACGATCCATTCTAATTTATTCGTACGATCCATTCTAATTCATTCGGACGATCCATTCTAATTCATTCGTACGATCCATTCTAATTCATTCGAACGATCCATTCTAATTCATTCACATGTTCCATTCTAATTCATTCGTACGATCCATTCTAATTTATTCGCACGAATGTATCCATTCTAATTCATTCGCACAATCCCTTGTAATTCATTCGTACGATCTATTCTAATTCATTCGTATGAATGTACCCATTCAAGTTCATTCGTACGATCCATTCTAATTCATTCGCACGAATGTATCCATTCTAATTCATTCGTACGATCCATTCTAATTCATTTATACGATCTATTCTATTTCATTCGTACAAATGTATCCATTCTAATTCATTCGTACGATCCATTCAAATTCTTTCGCACGATCCATTCTAATTCATTCGTACGATCTATTCTAGATCATTCGCTGGATCCATTCTAATTCATTCACGATCCATTCTAATTTATTCGTATGATCCATTCTAATTCATTCCTACGATCCATTCTAATTCATTCGTATGATCCATTCTAATTCATTCGCATGATCCATTCTAATTCATTCGCACGAATGTATCCATTCTAATTCATTCGTACGATCCATTCTAATTCATTCGTACGATCCATTCTAATTTATTCGTATGATCCATTCTAATTCATTCGCATGATCCATTCTAATTCATTCATACAATCCATTTTAATTCATTTGTACGATCCATTCTAATTCATTCGCATGATCCACTCTAATTCATTCATACGATCCATTCTAATTTATTCGCATGAATGTATCCATTCTAATTCAATCGCACGATCCATTCTAATTCATTCGCACGATCCATTCTAATTCATTCGCATGATCCATTCTAATTCATTCGAATGATCCATTCTAATTCATTCGTACGATCCATTCTAATTTATTCGCATTGATGTATCCATTCTAATTCATTCGTACGATCCATTCTAATTCATTCGCACGAATGTATCTATTCTAATTCATTCGAACGATCCATTCTAATTCATTCGTACGATCTATTCTAATTCATTCGTATGATCCATTCTAATTCATTCGTATGATCCATTCTAATTCATTCAAACGATCCATTCTAATTCATTCGTACGATCTATTCTAATTCATTCGCATGATCCAATCTAATTCATTCGTACGATCCGTTCTAATTCATTCGCACGATCCATTCTAATTCATTCGCATGATCCTTTCTAATTCATTCATACGATCCATTATAATTCATTCGTACGATCCATTCTAATTCATTTGTATATTCCATTCTATTTCATTCGGACGAACCATTCTAATTAATTCGCACATTCCATTCTAATTCATTCGCACGATCCATTCTAATTCATTCGTTCGACCCATTCTAATTCATTCGCATGGATGTATCCATTCTAATTCATTCGCACGATCCATTCAAATACAATCGCACGATCCATTCTATTTCATTCGTATGATCCATTCTAATTCATTCACACGATCCATTCTAATTCATTCGTATAATCCATTCTATTTCATTCGGACGATCCATTCTAATTCATTCGCACGATCCATTCTAATTCATTCGTACGATCCATTCTAATTCATTCGTACGATCCATTCTAATTCATTCGCATGATCCATTCTAATTCATTCACACGAATGTATCCAATCTAATTCATTCGTACGACCCATTCTAATTCGTTCGTACGATCCATTCTAATTCATTTGTATGATCCATTCTAATTCATTCGCATGATCCATTCTAATTCATTCATACGATCCACTCTAATTCATTCGTACGATCCATTCTAATTCATTCGGACGATCCATTCTAATTCATTCGCATCATCCACTCTAATTCATTCATACGATCCATTCTAATTCATTCGCACGAATGTATCTATTCTAATTCAATCGCATGATCCATTCTAATTTATTAGAACGATCCATTCTAATTCATTCACACGATCTATTCTAATTTATTCGAACGATCCATTCTAATTCATTCGTACGATCCATTCGCATGGATTTATCCATTCTAATTCATTCGTACGATCCATTCTAATTCATTCGCACGAATGTATCCATTCTAATTCATTCGAACGATCCATTCTAATTCATTCGTACGATCTATTCTAATTCATTTGTATGATCCATTCTAATTCATTCGAACGATCCATTCTAATTCATTCATACGATCCATTCTAATTCATTCGGACGATCCATTCTAATTCATTCGTACGATCCATTCTAATTTATTCGTACGATCCATTCTAATTCATTCACATGATCCATTCTAATTCATTCGAACGATCCATTCTAATTTATTCGTACGATCCATTCTAATTCATTCGGACGATCCATTCTAATTCATTCGTACGATCCATTCTAATTCATTCGAACGATCCATTCTAATTCATTCACATGTTCCATTCTAATTCATTCGTACGATCCATTCTAATTTATTCGCACGAATGTATCCATTCTAATTCATTCGCACAATCCCTTGTAATTCATTCGTACGATCTATTCTAATTCATTCGTATGAATGTACCCATTCAAGTTCATTCGTACGATCCATTCTAATTCATTCGCACGAATGTATCCATTCTAATTCATTCGTACGATCCATTCTAATTCATTTATACGATCTATTCTATTTCATTCGTACAAATGTATCCATTCTAATTCATTCGTACGATCCATTCTAATTCTTTCGCACGATCCATTCTAATTCATTCGTACGATCTATTCTAGATCATTCGCTGGATCCATTCTAATTCATTCACGATCCATTCTAATTTATTCGTATGATCCATTCTAATTCATTCCTACGATCCATTCTAATTCATTCGTATGATCCATTCTAATTCATTCGCATGATCCATTCTAATTCATTCGCACGAATGTATCCATTCTAATTCATTCGTACGATCCATTCTAATTCATTCGTACGATCCATTCTAATTTATTCGTATGATCCATTCTAATTCATTCGCATGATCCATTCTAATTCATTCATACAATCCATTTTAATTCATTTGTACGATCCATTCTAATTCATTCGCATGATCCACTCTAATTCATTCATACGATCCATTCTAATTTATTCGCATGAATGTATCCATTCTAATTCAATCGCACGATCCATTCTAATTCATTTGCACGATCCATTCTAATTCATTCGCATGATCCATTCTAATTCATTCGAATGATCCATTCTAATTCATTCGTACGATCCATTCTAATTTATTCGCATTGATGTATCCATTCTAATTCATTCGTACGATCCATTCTAATTCATTCGCACGAATGTATCTATTCTAATTCATTCGAACGATCCATTCTAATTCATTCGTACGATCTATTCTAATTCATTCGTATGATCCATTCTAATTCATTCGTATGATCCATTCTAATTCATTCAAACGATCCATTCTAATTCATTCGTACGATCTATTCTAATTCATTCGCATGATCCAATCTAATTCATTCGTACGATCCGTTCTAATTCATTCGCACGATCCATTCTAATTCATTCGCA
This sequence comes from Chamaelirium japonicum, assembly GCA_947650365.1. Lineage (NCBI taxonomy): Eukaryota > Viridiplantae > Streptophyta > Magnoliopsida > Liliales > Melanthiaceae > Chamaelirium > Chamaelirium japonicum. The sequence continues at coordinate 1,799,413 of CANTAL010000001.1, forward strand.
TGATCCTTTCTAATTCATTCATACGATCCATTATAATTCATTCGTACGATCCATTCTAATTCATTTGTATATTCCATTCTATTTCATTCGGACGAACCATTCTAATTAATTCGCACATTCCATTCTAATTCATTCGCACGATCCATTCTAATTCATTCGTTCGACCCATTCTAATTCATTCGCATGGATGTATCCATTCTAATTCATTCGCACGATCCATTCAAATACAATCGCACGATCCATTCTATTTCATTCGTATGATCCATTCTAATTCATTCACACGATCCATTCTAATTCATTCGTATAATCCATTCTATTTCATTCGGACGATCCATTCTAATTCATTCGCACGATCCATTCTAATTCATTCGTACGATCCATTCTAATTCATTCGTACGATCCATTCTAATTCATTCGCATGATCCATTCTAATTCATTCACACGAATGTATCCAATCTAATTCATTCGTACGACCCATTCTAATTCGTTCGTACGATCCATTCTAATTCATTTGTATGATCCATTCTAATTCATTCGTATGATCCATTCTAATTCATTCATACGATCCACTCTAATTCATTCGTACGATCCATTCTAATTCATTCGGACGATCCATTCTAATTCATTCGCATCATCCACTCTAATTCATTCATACGATCCATTCTAATTCATTCGCACGAATGTATCTATTCTAATTCAATAGCATGATCCATTCTAATTTATTAGAACGATCCATTCTAATTCATTCACACGATCTATTCTAATTCATTTGAACGATCCATTCTAATTCATTCGTACGATCCATTCGCATGGATTTATCCATTCTAATTCATTCGTACGATCCATTCTAATTCATTCGCACGAATGTATCCATTCTAATTCATTCGAACGATCCATTCTAATTCATTCGTACGATCTATTCTAATTCATTTGTATGATCCATTCTAATTCATTCGAACGATCCATTCTAATTCATTCATACGATCCATTCTAATTCATTCGGACGATCCATTCTAATTCATTCGTACGATCCATTCTAATTCATTCGTACGATCCATTCTAATTCATTCACATGATCCATTCTAATTCATTCGAACGATCCATTCTAATTTATTCGTACGATCCATTCTAATTCATTCGGACGATCCATTCTAATTCATTCGTACGATCCATTCTAATTCATTCGAACGATCCATTCTAATTCATTCACATGTTCCATTCTAATTCATTCGTACGATCCATTCTAATTTATTCGCACGAATGTATCCATTCTAATTCATTCGCACAATCCCTTGTAATTCATTCGTACGATCTATTCTAATTCATTCGTATGAATGTACCCATTCAAGTTCATTCGTACGATCCATTCTAATTCATTCGCACGAATGTATCCATTCTAATTCATTCGTACGATCCATTCTAATTCATTTATACGATCTATTCTATTTCATTCGTACAAATGTATCCATTCTAATTCATTCGTACGATCCATTCTAATTCTTTCGCACGATCCATTCTAATTCATTCGTACGATCTATTCTAGATCATTCGCTGGATCCATTCTAATTCATTCACGATCCATTCTAATTTATTCGTATGATCCATTCTAATTCATTCCTACGATCCATTCTAATTCATTCGTATGATCCATTCTAATTCATTCGCATGATCCATTCTAATTCATTCGCACGAATGTATCCATTCTAATTCATTCGTACGATCCATTCTAATTCATTCGTACGATCCATTCTAATTTATTCGTATGATCCATTCTAATTCATTCGCATGATCCATTCTAATTCATTCATACAATCCATTTTAATTCATTTGTACGATCCATTCTAATTCATTCGCATGATCCACTCTAATTCATTCATACGATCCATTCTAATTTATTCGCATGAATGTATCCATTCTAATTCAATCGCACGATCCATTCTAATTCATTCGCACGATCCATTCTAATTCATTCGCATGATCCATTCTAATTCATTCGAATGATCCATTCTAATTCATTCGTACGATCCATTCTAATTTATTCGCATTGATGTATCCATTCTAATTCATTCGTACGATCCATTCTAATTCATTCGCACGAATGTATCTATTCTAATTCATTCGAACGATCCATTCTAATTCATTCGTACGATCTATTCTAATTCATTCGTATGATCCATTCTAATTCATTCGTATGATCCATTCTAATTCATTCAAACGATCCATTCTAATTCATTCGTACGATCTATTCTAATTCATTCGCATGATCCAATCTAATTCATTCGTACGATCCGTTCTAATTCATTCGCACGATCCATTCTAATTCATTCGCATGATCCTTTCTAATTCATTCATACGATCCATTATAATTCATTCGTACGATCCATTCTAATTCATTTGTATATTCCATTCTATTTCATTCGGACGAACCATTCTAATTAATTCGCACATTCCATTCTAATTCATTCGCACGATCCATTCTAATTCATTCGTTCGACCCATTCTAATTCATTCGCATGGATGTATCCATTCTAATTCATTCGCACGATCCATTCAAATACAATCGCACGATCCATTCTATTTCATTCGTATGATCCATTCTAATTCATTCACACGATCCATTCTAATTCATTCGTATAATCCATTCTATTTCATTCGGACGATCCATTCTAATTCATTCGCACGATCCATTCTAATTCATTCGTACGATCCATTCTAATTCATTCGTACGATCCATTCTAATTCATTCGCATGATCCATTCTAATTCATTCACACGAATGTATCCAATCTAATTCATTCGTACGACCCATTCTAATTCGTTCGTACGATCCATTCTAATTCATTTGTATGATCCATTCTAATTCATTCGCATGATCCATTCTAATTCATTCATACGATCCACTCTAATTCATTCGTACGATCCATTCTAATTCATTCGGATGATCCATTCTAATTCATTCGCATCATCCACTCTAATTCATTCATACGATCCATTCTAATTCATTCGCACGAATGTATCTATTCTAATTCAATCGCATGATCCATTCTAATTTATTAGAACGATCCATTCTAATTCATTCACACGATCTATTCTAATTCATTCGAACGATCCATTCTAATTCATTCGTACGATCCATTCGCATGGATTTATCCATTCTAATTCATTCGTACGATCCATTCTAATTCATTCGCACGAATGTATCCATTCTAATTCATTCGAACGATCCATTCTAATTCATTCGTACGATCTATTCTAATTCATTTGTATGATCCATTCTAATTCATTCGTATGATCTATTCTAATTCATTCGCATTATCCAATCTAATTCATTTGTACGATCCATTCTAATTCATTCGTACGATCCATTCTAATTCATTTGTACAATCCATTCTATTTCATTCGGACGATCCATTCTAATTCATTCGCACATTCCATTCTAATTCATTCGCACGATCCATTCTAATTCATTCGTTCGACCCATTCTAATTCATTCGCATGGATGTATCCATTCTAATTCATTCGCACAATCCATTCTAATTCAATTGCACGATTCATTTTAATTCATTCGTACGTACGATCCATTCTAATTCATTCGCACGATCCATTCTAATTCATTCACACGATCCATTCTAATTCATTCGCACGATCCATTCTAATTCATTCGTACGATCTATTCTATTTCATTCGGATGATCCATTCTAATTCACTCGCACGATCCATTCTAATTCATTCGCACGAATGTATCCATTCTAGTTCATTTGTACTTTCCATTCTAATTCGTTCGCACGATCCATTCTAATTTATTCGTACGATCCATTCTAATTCATTCGTATGATCCATTCTAATTCATTCGTACTATCCATTCTAATTCATTCAGATGATCCATTCTAATTCATTCGCATGAATGTATCCATTCTAATACATTCGAACGATCCATCTCTAATTCATTCGTACGATCTATTCTAATTATTTCGTACAATCCATTCTAATTCATTTGCACGATCCATTCTAAGTCATTCGCATGATCCACTCTAATTCATTCATACGATCCATTCTAATTCATTCGCACGAATGTATCCATTCTAATTCATTCGCACGATCCATTCTAATTCATTTGAACGATCCATTCAAATTCATTCGTATAATCCATTCTAATTCAATCGCACGATCCATTATAATGCATTCGTATGATCCATTCTAATTCATTCGTACGATCGATTCTAATTCATTCTCATGGATGTATCCATTCGAATTCATTCGTATGATCCATTCTAATTCATTCATACGAATGCATCCATTCTAATTCATTCGCACTATCCATTCTAATTCATTCGTATGATCCATTCTAATTCATTCGCATGATCCACTCTAATTCATTCATACGATCCATTCTAATTCATTCATACGATCTATTCTAATTCATTCGTACGATCCATTCTAATTTATTCGCATGAATGTATCTATTCTAATTCATTCGCACAATCCATTTTAATTCATTCGAACGATCCATTCTAGTTCATTCGCACGATCCATTCTAATTCATTCATACGATCTATTATAATTCATTCGTACGATCTATTCTAATGCATTCGTACGATCCATTCTAATTCATTCGTACGATCCATTCTAATTCATTCGTATGATCCATTCTAATTCATTCGTACGATCCATTCTAATTTATTCGTACGATCCATTCTAATTCATTCGCATGAATATATCCATTCTAATTCATTCGCACGATCCATTCTAATTCATTCGAACGATCCATTCTAATTCATTCACACGATCCATTCTAATTCATTCACACGATCCATTCTAATTCATTCGTACGATCCATTCTAATGCATTCATACGATCCATTCTAATGCATTCATACGATCCATTCTAATTCATTCGTACGATCCATTCTAATTCATTCGTATGATCTATTCTAATTCATTCGCAGGAATATATCCATTCTAGTTCATTCGCATGATCCATTCTAATTCTTTCGTACGATCCATTCTAATTCATTCGTACGATCTATTCTAATTCATTCGTACTATCCATTCTAATTCATTCGTAAGATCCATTCTAATTCATTCGCATGAACGTATCCATTCTAATTCATTCGTACGATCCATTCTAATTCTTTCGCACGAATGTATCCATTCTAATTCATTCGTACGATCCATTCTAATTCATTCACACGATCTATTCTAATTCATTCATATTATCCATTGTAATTAATTCGCACAATCCATTCTATTTCATTCGCAGGAATATATCCATTCTAATTTATTCGCCCGATCCATTCTAATTCACTTGGACGATCCATTCTAATTCATTCGTATGATCTATTCTAATTCATTCGTACTATCCATTCTAATTCATTCGTAAGATCCATTCTAATTAATTCGCACGAATGTATCCATTCTACTTCATTCGTACAATCCATTCAAATTCATTCGCACGAATGTATCCATTCTAATTCATTCGTACGATCTATTCTAATTCATTCACATGATCTATTCTAATTCATTCATATGATCCATTGTAATTAATTCGTACGATCCATTCTAATTCATTCACATGATCCATTCTAATTCATTCGCACGATCCATTCAAATTCATTTGTACGAACCATTCTTATTCTATCGTATGATCCATTCTAATTCATTCGCACGAATGTATCCATTCTAATTCATTCGTACGATCCATTCTAATTCACTCGGACGATCCATTCTAATTCATTTGTATGATCTATTCTAATTCATTCGTACTATCCATTCTAATTTATTCGCACGATCCATTCTGATTCATTCGAACGATCCATTCTAATTCATTCGTACGATCCAGTCTAATTCATTCATACGATCCATTCTAATTCATTCATATGAATCATTCTAATTCATTCAGACTATCCATTCTAATTCATTCGCACGATCTATTCTAATTCATTTGTACGATCCATTCTAATTCATTCGAACGATCCAATCTAATTCATTCGAACTATCCATTCTAATTCATTCGTACGATCCATTCTAATTCATTCGCCCATTCCATTCCAATTCATTCGCACGATCCAATCTAATTCATTCGTTCGACCCATTCTAATTCATTCGAATGATCCATCCTAATTCATTTGTCCGATCCATTCTAATTCATTCACACGATCCATTCTAATTCATTCGTACGATCCAGTCTAATTCATTCGTATGATCCATTCTAATTCATTCGCATGATCCATCCTAATTCACTCGTACGATCCATTCTAATTCATTCGTACGATCAATTCTATTTCATTCATACAATCCATTCTATTTCATTCGTACGATCCTTTCTATTTCATTCGTATGATCCATTCTAATTAATTCGTACGATCCATTCTAATTCATTCTTATGATCCATTCTAATTTATTCGCATGATCCTCTCTAATTCATTCATACGATCCATTGTAATTCATTCGTATGATTCATTCTAATTCATTCATATGATCCTTTGTAATTAATTCGCACGATCCATTCTAGTTCATTCACATGATCCATTCTAATTCATCGTACGATCCATTCTAATTCATTCGTACGATCCATTCGAACGATCCATTCAAATTCATTCGTATAATCCATTCTAATTCTTTCGCACGATCCATTCTAATATATTCGCACGATCCATTCTAATTCATTTGTATGATCCATTCTAATGCATTTGTACGATCCATTCTAATTCATTAGTACGATCCATTCAAGAATGTATCCATTCTAGTTCATTCGTGCGATTTATTCTAATTCATTCGCATGGATGTATCCATTCTAATTCATTCGTACGATCCATTCTAATTTATTCATACGAATGTATCCATTCTAATTCATTCGTATGATACATTCTAATTCATTCACACGATCCATTCTAATTCATTCGTACGATCCATTTAATTCATTTATACGATCCATTCTAATTCATTCGAATGATCCATTCTAGTTCATTCGTACGAATGTATCCATTCTAATTCATTCGTACGATCCATTCTAATTCATTCGAATAATCTATTCTAATTCATTCGAACGATCCATTCTAATTCATTCGTACGATCCATTCTAATTCATTCGCACATTCCATTCTAATTCATTCGTACGATCCATTCTAATTCATTCGCACGAATGTATCCATTCTAATTCATTCGTACGATCCATTCTAATTCATTCGTACAATCCATTCTAATTCATTCGTACGATCCATTCTAATTCATTCGTACGATTCATTCTAATTCATTCAGACGATCCATTCTGATTCATTCGCACGATCTATTCTAATTCATTCGTATTTATTCGTACGATCCATTCTAATTCACTCGGACGATCCATTCTAATTCATTCATACGATCCATTCTAATTCATTCGTATGACTCATTCTAATTCATTCGTACGGTCCATTCTAATTCATTCGTACGATCCATTCTTATTCTTTCGTACAATCCATTCTAATTCATTCGCACGAATGTATCCATTCTAATTCATTTGTTTGATACACTCTAATTCATTCACACGAATGTATCCATTCTAATTCATTCGTATGATCCACTTTAATTCATTCATACGATCCATTCTAATTCATTCGTACGATCCATTCTAATTCATTTGTATGATCCATTCTAATTCATTCATACGATCCATTCTCATTCATTCATACTATCCATTCTAATTCATTCATACGATGCATTGTAATTAATTCGCACGATCCATTCTAATTCATTCGTACGATCCATTCTAATTCATTCGTACGATCCATTCTATTTCATTCGTACGATCCATTCTAATTCATTCGCACGATCCATTCTAATTCATTCATATGATCTATTGTAATTAATTCGCACGATCCATTCTAATTCATTCACATGATCCATTCTAATTCATTCGTACGATCCATTCTAATTCATTCGCACGATCCATTCTAATTCATTCGTATGATCTATTCTAATTCAGTCGCACGAATGTATCCATTCAAGTTCATTCGTACGATTCATCTAATGCATTCGCATGATCCATTCTAATTCATTCGTACAATCCATTCTATTTCATTCGTACGATCCATTCTAATTCATTCGTACGAATGAATTAGAATAGATACAATCATGCGAATGAATTAGAATGGATCGTACGAATGAATTAGAATGGATCGTACGAATGAATTAGAATGGATCGTACGAATGAATTAGAATGGATCGTCTGAATGAATTAGAACGAATCATACGAATGGATTAGAATGGATCATATGAATGAATTAGAATGGATCGTGAATGAATTAGAATGGATCGAGCGAATGAATTAGAATGGATCGTACGAGTGAATTAGAATGGATCATACGAATGAACTTGAATGGATCCATTCGTGCGACTGAATTAGATTGGATCGTTCGAATGAATTAGAATGGATCGTGCTAATGAATTAGAATGGATACATTCGTGCGAATGAATTGGAATGGATCGTACGAATGAATTAGAATGGATCATACGAATGAATTAGAATGGATCGTATGAATGAATTAGAATGGATCGTACGAATAAATTAGAATAGATCGTGCGAATGAATTAGAATGGATCGTCTGAATGAATTAGAATGAATCATATGAATGAATTAGAATGGATCGTATGAATGAATTAGAATGGAGCTTGCGAATGAATTAGAATGGGTCGAACGAATGAATTAGAATGGATCGTGTGAATGAATTAGAATGGATCGTGCGATTGAATTAGAATGGATACATTCGTGCGAATGAATTAGAATGGATCATACGAATAAATTAGAATGGATCGTACGAATGAGTTAGAATGGATCATACGAATGAATTAGAATAGATCGTACGATCCATTCTAATTCATTCGTATGATCCATTCAAATTCATTTGCATGGATGTATACATTCTAATTCATTCGTACAATCCATTCTATTTCATTCGTACGATCCATTCTATTTCATTCGTACAAATGAATTAGAATGGATCGTACGAATGAATTAGAATGGATACATCCATGCAAATGAATTAGAATAGATCGTGCGAATGAATTATAATGGATCTTACGAATGAATTAGAATGGATCGTACGAATGAATTAGAATGGATACATCCATGCAAATGAATTAGAATAGATCGTGCGAATGAATTATAATGGATCTTACGAATGAATTAGAATGGATAGTACAAATGAATTAGAATAGATCGTACGAATGAATTAGAATGGATCATATAAATGAATTAGGATGGATCGTACGAATGAGCTTGAATCGATATATTCGTGCGAATGAATAAGAATGGATCATACGTATGAATTAGACTGGATCGTACGAATGAATTAGAATGGATCGTACGATTGTACGAATGAATTAGAATGGATACATTCGTGCGAATGAATTATAATGGATCGTACGAATAAAATAGAATGGATCGTTCGAATAAATTAGAATGGATCGTCTGAATGAATTAGAATGAATCATACGAATGAATTAGAATGGATCGTATGAATGAATTAGGATGGATCGTACGAATGAGCTACAATGGATCGTACGAATAAATTAGAATGGATCGTGCGAGTGAATTAGAATGGATCGTAATGGATCGTACGAATGAATTAGAATGGATCGTATGAATGAATTAGATTGGATCGTGCGAATGAATTAGAATGGATCGTACGAATGAATTAGCATGAATACATTCGTACGAATGAATTAGAATGGATCGTATGAATGAATTAGAATGGATCATACGAATAAATTAGAATGGATATTACGAATGAATTAGAATGGATAGTACGAATGAATTAGAATAGATTATACGAATGAATTAGAATGGATCGTCCGAGTAAATTAGAATGGATCGTACGAATGAATTAGAATGGATACATTCGTGCGAATGAATTAGAAGGGGTCATACGAATGAATAAGAATGGATCGTACGAATGAATTATAATGGATCGTACGAATGAATTAGAATGGATCATGTGAATGAATTAGAATGGATCGTACGAATTAATTACAATGGATCATATGAATGAATTAGAATAGATCGTGTGTATGAATTAGAATGGATCGTACGAATAAATTAGAATGGATACATTCGTGCGAATAAATTAGAATGGATCGTACGAATGAATTAGAATGGATCATGCGAATGAATTAGAATTGATCGTACGAATGAATTAGAATAGATCCTACGAATGAATTAGATTGGTTCGTACGAATGAATTAGAATGGATCATGCGAATGAATTAGAATGGATCGTATGAATGAACTTGAATGGATACATTCGTGTGACTGAATTAGAATGGATCATGCGAATGAATTAGAATGGACCGTACGAATGAACTTGAATGGATACATTTGTGCGAATGAATTAGAATAGATCGTACGAATAAATTAGAATGGATCGTGCGAATGAATTAGAATGGATACATTCGTGCGAATGAATTAGACTGGATCGTACGAGTGAATTAGAATGGATCGTACGAATAAATTAGAATGGATACATTCGTGCGAATGAATTAGAATGGATCCATCCATCCAAATGAATTAGAATGGATCATACGAATGAATTAGAATGGATCGTGCGAATGAATTAGAATGGATACATCCATGCGAATGAATTAGAATGTATCGTATGAATGAACTAGAATGGATACATTCATACGAATGAATTTGAATGGATCGTTCGAATGAATTAGTATGGATCGTGCGAATGAATTAGAATGGATCGTACGAATGAATTAGAATGGATCGTACGAATGAATTAGAATGGATACATTAGTGCGAATGAATTAGAATAGATCATACGAATGAATTAGAATAGATCGTGCGAATGAATTAGAATGGATCGTACGAATGATTTAGAATGGATCGTACGAATGAATTAGAATGGATCGTTCGAATGAATTATAATGGATCGTACAAATAAATTAGAATCGATCGTATGAATGAATTAGAAAGGATACATTCGTGTGAATGAATTAGATTGGATCGTATGAATGAATAAGAATGGATCGTATGAATGAATTAGAATGGATAGTACGAATGAATTAGAATAGATCGTGCGAATGAATTAGAATGGATCGTGCGAATGAATTAGAATGGATCGTACGAATGAATTAGAATTGATACAATCGTACGAATGAATTAGAATGGATATATTCTTGCTAATGAATTAGAATGGATCGTACGAATGAATTAGAATAGATCATGTGAATGAATTAGAATGGATCGTCTGAATGAATTAAAATGAATCATATGAATGAATTAGAATGGATCGTGTGAATGAATTAGAATGGATCATACGAATGAATTAGAATGGATACATTCGTACGAATAAATTAGAATGGATCGTGCGAATAAATTAGAATGGATACATTCGTGCGAATAAATTAGAATGGATCGTACGAATAAATTAGAATGGAACATACGAATGAATTAGAATAGATTATATGAATGAATTAGAATGGATACATTCGTGCGAATGAATTAGAATGGATCGTACGAATGAATTATGATGGATCGTCCAAGTGAATTAGAATGGATCGTATGAATGAATTAGAATGGATTCACTCGTGCGAATAAATTAGAATGGATCTTACTAATGAATTAGAATGTATACATTCGTGTGAATGAATTAGAATGGATTGAATTAGAATGGATTGTACGAATGATTAAGAATAGATCGTACGAATGAATTAGAATGGATCGTACGAATGAATTAGAATGGATCATGTGAATGAATTAGAACATTCTAATTCATTCGTATGATCCTTTCTAATTCAATCGTACGATCAATTCTAATACATTCGTACGATCCATTCTAATTCATTCGTATGATCCATTCTAATTCATTTACATGAATGTATCCATTCTAATTTATTCGTACGATCCATTCTAACTCATTCGCACGATCCATTCTAATACATTCATACGATCCATTCTAATTCATTCGTATGATTCATTCTAATTCATTCAGACGATCCATTCTAATTCATTTGCACGATCTATTCTAATTCATTCGTATGATCCATTCTAATTCATTCGCACGAATGTATCCATTCTAATTCATTCATACGAATGTATCCATTCTAATTCATTCGTATGATCCATTCTAATTCATTCGCACGAACCATTCTAATTCATTCATACAATCCATTCTAATTCATTCGTATGATTCATTCTAATTTATTCAGACGATCCATTTTAATTCATTCGCACGATCTAATCTAATTCAATCATACGATCCATTCTAATTCATTCGCACGAATGTATCCATTCTAATTCATTCGTACGATCCATTCTAATTCATTCACACGATCCATTCTAATTCTGTCGTATGATCCATTCTAATTCAATCGCACGATCCATTCTAATTCATTCGTACTATCCATTCTAATTCATTCGTACAATCCATTCTAATTCATTCGAACAATCCATTCTAATTCATTCAGACGATCCATTCTAATTCATTCGCACGAATGTATCCATTCTAATTCATTTTTATGATCAACTCTAATTCATTCGTAAGATCCATTCTAATTCATTTGTACAATCCATTCTAATTCATTCGTACGATCCATTCTAATTCATTCGTACGATTCATTCTAATTCATTCAGACGATCCATTCTGATTCATTCGCACGATCTATTCTAATTCATTCGTATGTATTCGTATGATCCATTCTAATTCACTCGGACGATCCATTCTAATTCATTCATACGATCCATTCTAATTCATTCGTATGATTCATTCTAATTCATTCGTACGGTCCATTCTAATTCATTCGTACGATCCATTCTTATTCATTCGTACAATCCATTCTAATTCATTCGCACGAATGTATCCATTCTAATTCATTTGTATGATCCACTCTAATTCATTCACACGAATGTATCTATTCTAATTCATTCGTATGATCCACTCTAATTCATTCATACGATCCATTCTAATTCATTCGTACGATCCATTCTAATTCATTTGTATGATCCATTCTAATTCATTCATACGATCCATTCTCATTCATTCATACGATCCATTCTAATTCATTCATACGATGCATTGTAATTAATTCGCATGATCCATTCTAATTCATTCACACGATCCATTCTAATTCATTCGTACGATCCATTCTAATTCATTCGTACAATCCATTCTATTTCATTCGTACGATCAATTTTAATTCATTCGCACGATCCATTCTAATTCATTCATATGATCCATTGTAATTAATTCGCACGATCCATTCTAATTCATTCACATGATACATTCTAATTCATTCGTACGATCCATTCTAATTCATTCGCACGATCCATTCAAATTCATTCGTACGATCTATTCTAATTCAGTCGCACGAATGTATCCATTCAAGTTCATTCGTACGATCCATCTAATGCATTCGCATGATCCATTCTAATTCATTTGTACAATCCATTCTATTTCATTCGTACGATCCATTCTAATTCATTCGTACGAATGAATTAGAATAGATACAATCATGCGAATGAATTAGAATGGATCGTACAAATGAATTAGAATGGATCGTACGAATGAATTAGAATGGATCGTACGAATGAATTAGAATGGATCGTCTGAATGAATTAGAACGATTCATACGAATGGATTAGAATGGATCATATGAATGAATTAGAATGGATCGTGAATGAATTAGAATGGATCGAGCGAATGAATTAGAATAGATCGTACGAGTGAATTAGAATGGATCGTACGAATGAACTTAAATGGATCCATTCGTGCGACTGAATTAGATTGGATCGTTCGAATGAATTAGAATGGATCGTGCTAATGAATTAGAATGGATACATTCGTGCGAATGAATTGGAATGGATCGTACGAATGAATTAGAATGGATCATTCGAATGAATTAGAATGGATCGTATGAATGAATTAGAATGGATCGTACGAATAAATTAGAATAGATCGTGTGAATGAATTAGAATGGATCGTCTGAATGAATTAGAATGAATCATATGAATGAATTAGAATGGACCGTATGAATGAATTAGAATGGAGCTTACGAATGAATTAGAATGGATATATTCAGGCGATCCATTCTATTTCATTCGTACGATCCATTCTATTTCATTCGTACGAATGAATTAGAATGGATATATTCAGGCGAATGAATTAGAATGGATCGTACGAATGAATTAGAATGGATACATCCATGCAAATGAATTAGAATAGATCCTGCGAATGAATTATAATGGACCTTACGAATGAATTAGAATGGATAGTACGAATGAATTAGAATAGATCGTATGAATGAATTAGAATGGATCATATAAATGAATTAGGATGGATCGTATGAATGAGCTTGAATCGATATATTCGTGCGAATGAATAAGAATGGATCATACGAATGAATTAGACTGAATCGTACGAATGAATTAGAATGGATCGTACGATTGTACGAATGAATTAGAATGGATACATTCGTGCGAATGAATTAGAATGGATCATACGAATGAAATAGAATGGATCGTTCGAATAAATTAGAATGGATCGTCTGAATGAATTAGAATGAATCATACGAATGAATTAGAATGGATCGTATGAATGAATTAGGATGGATCGTACGAATGAGCTACAATGGATCGTACGAATAAATTAGAATGGATCGTGCGAGTAAATTAGAATGGATCGTAATGGATCGTACGAATGAATTAGAATGGATCGTATGAATGAATTAGATTGGATCGTGCGAATGAATTAGAATGGATCGTACGAATGAATTAGAATGAATACATTCGTACGAATGAATTAGAATGGATCGTATGAATGAATTAGAATGGATGATACGAATAAATTAGAATAGATATTATGAATGAATTAGAATGGATAGTACGAATGAATTAGAATAGATTATACGAATGAATTAGAATGGATCGTCCGAGTAAATTAGAATGGATCGTACGAATGAATTAGAATGGATACATTCGTGCGAATGAATTAGAAGGGGTCATACGAATGAATAAGAATGGATCGTACGAATGAATTATAATGGATCGTACGAATGAATTAGAATGGATCATGTGAATGAATTAGAATGGATCGTGCGAATTAATTACAATGGATCGTATGAATGAATTAGAATAGATCGTGTGAATGAATTAGAATGGATCGTACGAATAAATTAGAATGGATACATTCGTGCGAATAAATTAGAATGGATCGTACGAATGAATTAGAATGGATCATGCGAATGAATTAGAATTGATCGTACGAATGAATTAGAATAGATCGTACGAATGAATTAGAATGGATCGTACGAATGAATTAGAATGGATCATGCGAATGAATTAGAATGGATCGTAAGAATGAACTTGAATGGATACATTCGTGCGACTGAATTAGAATGGATCATGCGAATGAATTAGAATGGATCGTACGAATGAACTTGAATGGATACATTTGTGCGACTGAATTAGAATAGATCATACGAATAAATTAGAATGGATCGTGCGAATGAATTAGAATGGATACATTCGTGCGAATTAATTAGACTGGATCGTACGAGTGAATTAGAATGGATCGTACGAATAAATTAGAATGGATACATTCGTGCGAATGAATTAGAATGGATCCATCCATCCAAATGAATTAGAATGGATCATACGAATGAATTAGAATGGATCGTGCGAATGAATTAGAATGGATACATCCATGCGAATGAATTAGAATGTATCATATGAATGAACTAGAATGGATACATTCATACGAATGAATTAGAATGGATCGTTCGAATGAATTAGTATGGATCGTGCGAATGAATTAGAATAGATCGTACGAATGAATTAGAATGGATCGTACGAATGAATTAGAATGGATACATTAGTGCGAATGAATTAGAATAGATCATACGAATGAATTAGAATAGATCGTGCGAATGAATTAGAATGGATCGTACGAATGATTTAGAATGGATCGTACGAATGAATTAGAATGGATCGTTCGAATGAATTAGAATGGATCGTACAAATAAATTAGAATGGATCGTATGAATAAATTAGAAAGGATACATTCGTGTGAATGAATTAGATTGGATCGTATGAATGAATAAGAATGGATCGTATGAATGAATTAGAATGGATAGTACGAATGAATTAGAATAGATCGTGCTAATGAATTAGAATGGATCGTGCGAATGAATTAGAATGGATCGTACGAATGAATTAGAATTGATACAATCGTACGAATGAATTAGAATGGATATATTCGTGCTAATGAATTAGAATGGATCGTACGAATGAATTAGAATAGATCATGTGAATGAATTAGAATGGATCGTCTGAATTAATTAAAATGAATCATACGAATGAATTAGAATGGATCGTGTGAATGAATTAGAATGGATCGTACGAATGAATTAGAATGTATATATTCGTACGAATAAATTAGAATGGATCGTGCGAAAATATTAGAATGGATACATTCGTGCGAATGAATTAGAATGGATCGTACGAATGAATTAGAATGGAACTTACGAATGAATTAGAATAGATTATATGAATGAATTCTAATTCATTCGCACGAATGTATCCATTCTAATTCATTCAGACGAATGTATCCATTCTAATTCATTCGTATGATCCATTCTAATTCATTCGTACGAACCATTCTAATTTATTCATACGATCCATTCTAATTCATTCGTATGATTCATTCTAATTCATTCAGACGATCCATTTTAATTCATTCGCACGATCTATTCTAATTCAATCGTACGATCCATTCTAATTCATTCGCACGAATCTATCCATTCTAATTCATTCGTACGATCCATTCTAATTCATTCACACGATCCATTCAAATTCAGTCGTATGATCCATTCTAATATAATCGCACGATCCATTCTAATTCATTCGTACAATCCATTCTAATTCATTCGTACAATCCATTCTAATTCATTCGAACAATCCATTCTAATTCATTCAGACGATCCATTCTAATTCATTCGCATGAATGTATCCATTCTAATTCATTCGTATGATCAACTCTAATTCATTCGTACGATCCATTCTAATTCATTCGTACGATCCATTCTAATTCATTCGCACGAATGTATCCATTCTAATTCATTCGCACGATCCATTCTAATTCATTTGTATGATCTATTCAAATTTATTTGCATGGATGTATCCATTCTAATTCATTCGTACAATCCATTCTATTTGATTCGTACGATCCATTCTAATTCATTCGTACGATCCATTCTAATTCATTCGTTCGATCCATTTTAATTCATTCATACGATCAATTCTAATTCATTCATAAAATCTATTCTAATTCATTCGTATGATCCATTCTAATTCATTATGATCCATTCTAATTCATTTGTACGATCCATTCTAATTCATTCGCACGAATGTATCCATTCTAATTCATTTGCACGAACGTATCCATTCTAATTTATTCGCACGATCCATTCTAATTCATTCGTACGACCTATTCTAATTCAGTCGCACGAATGTATCCATTTAAGTTCATTCGTACGATCCATTCTAATGCGTTCGCATGGCCCACTCTAATTCATTTGTACGATCCATTCTAATTCATTCACATGATCCATTCTAATTCATTCGTACGATCCATTCTAATTCATTCGTATGATCCATTCTAATTCATTCGTACGAATGTATCCATTCTAATTCATTTGTACGAATGTATCCATTCTAATTCATTCGTACGATCCATTCGAATTCATTCGCATGGATGTATCCATTCTAATTCATTCGTACAGTCCATTCTAATTCATTCGCACGATCCATTCTAATTCATTCAAACGATCCATTCTAACTCATTCGTATGATCCATTCTAATTCATTCGCACATTCCATTCTAATTCATTCATGAGATCCAATCTAATTCATTCGCACGATCCATTCTAATTCATTCATACGATCGATTCTAATTCATTCGTATGATTCATTCTAATTCATTCAGATGATCCATTGTAATTCATTCGCAGCGAATGAATTTGAATGAATCGTACGAATGAATTAGAATAGAACGTGCGAATGAATTTGAATGAATCGTCTGAATGAATTAGAATGAATCATACTAATGAATTAGAATGGATCGTATGAATGAATTAGAATGGATCGTGCGAATGAATTTGAATCGATCATACGAATAAATTAGAATAGATATATTCATGTGAATGATTTAGAATGGATCGTACGAATGAATTAGAATGGATTGTAAGAATGAATTAGAATGGATCGTGCGAATGAATTGGAATGGATACATTCGTGCGAATGAATTGGAATGGATCGTCTGAATGAATTGGAATGGATCGTTCGAATGAATTAGAATGGATCGTACGAATGAATTAGAATGGATCGTACGAATGAATTACAATGGATACATTCGTGTGACTGAATTAGAATAGATTGCACGAATGAATTAGAATGGATCATGTGAATGAATTAGAAAGGATACATTCGTGCGAATGAATTAGACTAGATCGTACGAATGAATTAGAATAGATCGTGCGAATGAATTAGAATGGATCGTCTGAATGAATTAGAATGAATAATACGAATGAATTAGAATGGATCGTATGAATGAATTACAATGGTTCGTACGAATGAATTAGAATGGATCGTACGAATGAATTAGAATGGATCGAATGAATGAATTAGAATGGATCGAACGAATGAATTTGAATGGTTCGTACGAATGAATTAGAATGGATCGTGCGAATGAATTAGAATGGATCGTACGAATGAATTAGAATAGATGGTACGAATGAATTAGAATGGATCATGCGAATGAATTAGAATGGATCATGCGAATGAATTAGAATGGATCGTGCGAATGAAGTAGAATGGAATGTGCGAATGAATTAGAATGGATCGTATGAATGAATTAGAATGGATCGTTCGAATGAATTAGAATGGATTGTACGAATGAATTAGAGTGGATCATATTAATGAATTAGAATGGATAGATTCGTGCGAATGAATTTGAATGGATCGTACGAATGAATTAGAATAGATCGTACGAATGAATTAGAATGGATCGTGCGAATTAATTATAATGGATCATATGAAAGAATTAGAATGAATCGTGTGAATGAATTAGAATGGATCGTACGAATGAATTAGAATGGATACATTCGTACGAATAAATTAGAATGGATCGTACGAATGAATTAGAATGGATAGTACGAATGAATTAGAATGGATCATGCGAATGAATTAGAATGGATCGTACAAATATATTAGAATGGATACATTCATACGAATGAATTAGAATGGATTGTACGAATAAATTAGAACGGATTGTATGAATGAATTAGAATGGATCATACGAATAAATTAGATTGGATACATTCGTGTGAATGAATTAGAATGGATCGTACGAATGAATTAGAATGGATCGTACGAACGAGTTAGAATGGTTACATTCGTACGAATAAATTAGACTGGATCGTACGAATGAATTAGAATGGATCGTTTGAATGAATGGATCCATCCATGCAAATGAATTAGAATAGATCGTATGAATGAATTAGAATGGATCGTGCGAATGAATTAGAATGGATACATCCTTGCGAATGAATTAGAATGGACCGTACGAATGTACTAGAATGGATACATTCGTGCGAATGAATTAGAATGGATCATTGGAATGAATTAGTATGGATCGTGCGAATGAATTAGAATGGATCGTACGAATGAATTAGAATGGATCGTACGAATGAATTAGAATGGATACATTCGTGCGAATGAATTAGAATGGATCATACGAATGAATTAGAATAGATCATGCGAATTAATTAGAATGGATCGTACGAATGAATTAGAATGGATCATACAAATGAATTAGAATGGATCGTACGAATGAATTAGAATGGATCATACAAATGAATTAGAATGGATGCGAATGAATTAGAATGGATCGTACGAATGAATTAGAATGGATCGTTCGAATGAATTAGAATGGATCGTGCGAATGAATTAGAATGGATACATTCGTGCGAATGAATTAGAATGGATCGTACGAATGAATTAGAATGGATCGTACGAATGAATTAGAATGGATCGTATGAATGAATTAGAGTGGATCATACGAATGAATTAGAATAGATCTTGCGAATGAATTAGAATGGATCGTCTGAATGAATTAGAATGAATCATACGAATGAATTAGAACGGATCGTATGAATGAATTAGAATGGATTAGGCGAATGAATTAGAATGGATCGTACAAATATATTAGAATGGATACATTCGTGCGAATGAATTAGAATGGATCGTATGAATGAGTTAGAATGGATCGAACGAATAGATTAGAATGGATCGTACGAATGAATTAGAATGGATCGTTCGAATAAATTAGAATGGATCGTGCGAGTGAATTAGAATGGATCGTACGAATGAATTAGAATGGATCATTCAAATAAATTAGAATGGATCGTGCGAATGAATTAGAATGGATATATTCGTGCGAATGAATTCGAATGAATCGTACGAATGAATTAGAAAAGATTGTACGAATGAATTAGAATGGATACATTCGTGCGAATGAATTAGAATAGATTGTACGAATGAAATAGAATCGATTGTACTAATGAATTAGAATGGATCGTACGAATGAACTTGAATGGATACATTCGTGTGAATGAATTAGATTGATTCGTGAGAATCAATTAGAATGGATCGTCCGAGTGAATTAGAATGGATCATACGAATGAATTAGAATGGATCGTTTGAATGAGTTAGAAAGGATCGTACGAATGAATTAGAATGGATACATTCGTGCTAATGAATTAGAATGGATCGTACGAATGAATTAGAATGGATCGTACGAGTGAATTAGAATGGATCGTACAAATGAATTAGAGTGGATCATACGAATAATTAAAATGGATACATTCATACGAATGAATTAGAATGGATCGTACGAATGGATTCGAATTGATCGTGCGAATGAATTAGAATGGATCGTCTAAATGAATTAGAATGAATCATACGAATGAATTAGAATGGATCGTATGAATGAATTAGAATGGTTCGTACGAATGAATTAGAATGGATTATACGAATGAATTAGAATGGATACATTTATGCGAATGAATTAGACTGGATCGTACGAATGAATTAGAATCGATTATCTGAGTGAATTAGAATGGATCGTACGAATGAACCTGAATGGATACATTCGTGCGACTGAATTAGAATAGATCGTACGAATGAATTAGAGTGGATACATACGTGCGAATAAATTAGAATAGATCGTACGAATGAATTAGAATGGATCGTGCGATTAAATTAGAATGGATCGTACGAATGAATTAGAATGGATCGTCTGAATGAATTAGAATGAATCATATGAATGAATTAGAATGGATCGTATGAATGAATTAGAATGGATCGTGCGAATAAATTAGAATGGATTGTGCGAATGAATTAGAATGGATACATTCGTGCAAATGAATTAGAATGGATCGTACGAATGAATTAGAATGGATCGTACGAATGAATTAGAATAGATTGTATGGATGAATTAGAATGGATACATTCGTGCGAATGAATTAGAATGGATCGTCCGAGTGAATTAGAATGGATCGTACGAATGAATTAGAATGGATACATTCATGCGAATAAATTAGAATGGATCTTACTAATGAATTAGAATGGATACATTCATGCGAATGAATTAGAATGGATTGAATTAAAATGGATCGTACAAATGAATGATTGGATCGTATGATTGAATTAGAATGGATCGTACAAATGAATTAGAATGGATCATATGAAAAAATTAGAACATTCTAATTCATTTGTATGATCCATTCTAATTCAATCGCACGATTCATTCTAATGCATTCGTATGATCTATTCTAATTCATTCGTACGATCCATTCTAATTCATTCATACAAATGTATCCATTCTAATTTATTCGTATGATCCATTCTAATTCATTCGCTCGATCCATTCTAATTCATTCATACGATCCTTTCTAATTCATTCATATGATTCATTCTAATTCATTCAGACGATCAATTCTAATTCATTCGCACGATCTATTCTAATTCGTTCGTACGATCCATTCTAATTCATTCGCACGAATGTATCCATTTTAATTCATTCGTATGATCCATTCTAATTCATTCGTACGAACCATTCTAATTCATTCATACGATCAATTCTAATTCATTCGTATGATTCTTTCTAATTCATTCAGACGATCCATTCAAATTCATTCGCACGATCAATTCTAATTCATTCGTACGATCCATTCTAATTCATTCGCACGAATGTATCCATTCTAATTCATTCATATGATGCGAATAAATTAGAATGGATCGTACGAATGAATTAGAATGGATTGTACGAATGAATTAGAATGGATCATTCGAATGAATTAGAATGGATCGTGCGAATGAATTAGAATAGATCATACGAATGAATTAGAATGGATCATTCGAATGAATTAGAATGGATCGTGCGAATGAATTAGAATGGATACATTCGTGTGAATGAATTAGAATGGATCGTACGAATGAATTAGAATGGATCGTACGAATGAATTAGAATGGATCGTATGAATGTATTAGAATGGATCGTATGAATGTATTAGAGTGGATCATACGAATGAATTAGAATGGATACATTCGTGCGAATGAATTAGAATGGATCGTTCGAATGAATTAGAACGGATCGTGCGAATGAATTATAATGGATACATTCGTGCGAATGAATTAGAATGGATCGTATGAATGAATTAGAATGGATCATATGAATGAATTAGAATGGATCGTACGAATGAATTAGAATGGATACATTCGTGCAAATGAATTGGAATGGATCGTACGAATGAATTAGAATGGATCGTACAAATAAATTAGAATGGATCGTGCGAATGAATTAGAATGGATCGTACGAATGAATTAGAATGGAATGTGTGAATGAGTTAGAATGGATAGCACAAATGAATTAGAATAGATCGTGCGAATGAATTAGAATGGATCGTGCGAATGAATTAGAATGGATCGTGCGAGTGAATTAGAATGGATCGTACTAATGAATTAGAATGGATCATACGAATGAATTAGAATGGATCGTACGAATGAATTAGAATAGATCGTACGAATGAATTAGAATAGATACATTCGTATGAATGAATTAGAATGAATCGTACAAATACATTAGAATGGATCGTACGAATGAATTAGAATGGATACATTCATGCGAATGAATTAGAATGGATCTTATGAATGAATTAGAATGGTTCGTATGAATGAATTAGAATGGGTCGAACGAATGAATTAGAATGGATCGTGCAAATGAATTTGAATGGATCATGTGAATGAATTAGAATGGATCGTACAAATGAATTAGAATGGATCATACGAATGCATTAGAATGGATCGTACGAATGAATTAGAATGGATCGTTTGAATGAATTAGAATGGATCGTGCGAATGAATTAGAATGGATCGTACGAATGAATTAGAATGGATCGTACGAATGAATTAGAACAGATCATGCGAATGAATTAGAATGGCTCGTCTGAATGAATTAAAATGAATCATACGAATGAATTAGAATGGATCGTGTGAATGAATTAGAATGGATCGTACGAATGAATTAGAATGGATACATTCGTATGAATAAATTAGAATGGATCGTGCGAATAAATTAGAATGGATACATTCGTGCGAATGAATTAGAATGGATCGTACGAATGAATTAGAATGGAACGTACGAATGAATTAGAATAGATTATACGAATGAATTAGAATGGATACATTCATGCGAATGAAGTAGAATGGATCGTACGAATGAATTATGATGGATCGTCGGAGTAAATTAGAATGGATTGTACGAATGAATTAGAGTGGATTCATTCGTGCGAATAAATTAGAATGGATCTTACTAATGAATTAGAATGGATATATCCGTGCGAATGAATTAGAATGGATTGAATTAGAATGGATCGTACGAATGATTAAGAATGGATCGTACGAATGAATTAGAAAGGATCGTATGAATGTATTAGAATAGATCATGTGAATGAATTAGAACATTCTAATTCATTCGTATGATCCTTTCTAATTCAATCGTACGATCAATTCTAATACATTCGTACGATCCATTCTAATTCATTCGTATAATCCATTCTAATTCATTTACACGAATGTATCCATTCTAATTTATTCGTACGATTCATTCTAGCTCATTCGCACGATCCATTCTAATACATTCATACGATCTATTCTAATTCATTCGTATGATTCATTCTAATTCATTCAGACGATCCATTCTAATTCATTTGCA
Organism: Chamaelirium japonicum; assembly: GCA_947650365.1. Classification (NCBI taxonomy): domain Eukaryota; kingdom Viridiplantae; phylum Streptophyta; class Magnoliopsida; order Liliales; family Melanthiaceae; genus Chamaelirium; species Chamaelirium japonicum. Next base: position 1,823,721 of record CANTAL010000001.1, read on the forward strand.
CGATCTATTCTAATTCATTCGTATGATCCATTCTAATTCATTCGCACGAATGTATCCATTCTAATTCATTCATACGAATGTATCCATTCTAATTCATTCGTATGATCCATTCTAATTCATTCGCACGAACCATTCTAATTCATTCATACAATCCATTCTAATTCATTCGTATGATTCATTCTAATTTATTCAGACGATCCATTTTAATTCATTCGCACGATCTAATCTAATTCAATCATACGATCCATTCTAATTCATTCGCACGAATGTATCCATTCTAATTCATTCGTACGATCCATTCTAATTCATTCACACGATCCATTCTAATTCTGTCGTATGATCCATTCTAATTCAATCGCACGATCCATTCTAATTCATTCGTACGATCCATTCTAATTCTTCTAATTCATTCGTACAATCCATTCTAATTCATTCGAACGATCCATTCTAATTCCTTCAGACGATCCATTCTAATTCATTCGCACGAATGTATCCATTCTAATTCATTTGTATGATCAACTCTAATTCATTCGTAAGATCCATTCTAATTCATTCGTATGATCCATTCTAATTCATTCGCACGAATGTATCCATTCTAATTCATTCCCACGATCCATTCTAATTCATTCGTATGATCCATTCAAATTCATTTGCATGGATGTATCCATTCTAATTCATTCGTACAATCCATTCTATTTTATTCGTACGATCCATTCTAATTCATTCGTACGATCCATTCTAATTCATTTGTTCGATCCATTTTAATTCATTCACACGATCCATTCTAATTCATTCATAAAATCTATTCTAATTCATTCATATGATCCATTCTAATTCATTATGATCCATTCTAATTCATTTGTACGATCCATTCTAATTCAATCGCACGATCCATTCTAATTCATTCGTACGATCTATTCTAATTCAGTCGCACGAATGTATCCATTTAAGTTCATTCGTACGATCCATTCTAATGCATTCACATGATCCACTCTAATTCATTTGTACGATCCATTCTAATTCATTCACATGATCCATTCTAATTCATTTGTACGATTCATTCTAATTTATTCGTATGATCCATTCTAATTCATTCGTACCAATCTATCCATTCTAATATATTTGTACGATCCATTCTAATTCATTCGCAAGATCCATTCTAATTCATTCGTACAAATGTATCCATTCTAATTCATTCGTACGATCCATTCGAATTCATTCGCATGGATGTATCCATTCTAATTCATTCGTACAATCCATTCTAATTCATTCGCACGATCCATTCTAATTCATTCGAACGATCCATTCTAATTCATTCGTACGATCCATTCTAATTCATTCGCACATTCCATTCTAATTCATTCATACAATCCATTCTAATTAATTCGCACGATCCATTCTAATTCATTCATACGATCCATTCTAATTCATTCGTATGATTCATTCTAGTTCATTCAGACGATCCATTCTAATTCATTCGCAGCGAATGAATTTGAATGGATCGTACGAATGAATTAGAATAGATCGTGCGAATGAATTTGAATGGATCGTCTGAATGAATTAGAATGAATCATAGTAATGAATTAGAATGGATCGTATGAATGAATTAGAATGGATCGTGCGAATGAATTAGAATGGATCATACGAATAAATTAGAATAGATACATTCGTGTGAATGATTTAGAATCGATCGTACGAATGAATTAGAATGGATCGTAAGAATGAATTAGAATGGATCGTGCGAATGAATTAGAATGGATACATTCGTGCGAATGAATTGGAATGGATCGTCTGAATGAATTGGAATGGATCGTTCGAATGAATTAGAATGGATCGTACGAATGAATTAGAATGGATCGTACGAATGAATTACAATGGATACATTCGTGTGACTGAATTAGAATAGATCGCACGAATGAATTAGAATATATCGTGCGAATAAATTAGAATGGATACATTCGTGCGAATGAATTAGACTGGATCGTACGAATGAATTAGAATAGATCGTGCGAATGAATTAGAATGGATCGTCTGAATTGAATTAGAATGAATAATACGAATGAATTAGAATGGATCGTATGAATGAATTAGAATGGTTCGTACGAATGAATTAGAATGGATCATACGAATGAATTAGAATGGATCGAACGAATGAATTAGAATGGATCGAACGAATGAATTAGAATGGATCGTACGAATGAATTAGAGTGGATCGTGCGAATGAATTAGAATGGATCGTACGAATGAATTAGAATGGATCGTGCGAATGAATTAGAATGGATCGTGCGAATAAATTAGAATGGATCGTGCGTATGAATTAGAATGGATCGTGCGAATGAATTAGAATGGAATGTGCGAATGAATTTGAATGGATCGTATGAATGAATTAGAATGGATCGTTCGAATGAATTAGAATGGATTTTACGAATGAATTATAGTGGATCATATTAATGAATTAGAATGGATAGATTCGTGCGAATGAATTTGAATGGATCGTACGAATGAATTAGAATGGATCGTATGAATGAATTAGAATGGATCGTACGAATGAATTAGAATGGATCGTGCGAATTAATTACAATGGATCGTATGAAAGAATTAGAATGAATCGTGTGAATGAATTAGAATGGATCGTACGAATGAATCAGAATGGATACATTCGTACGAATAAATTAGAATGGATCGTACGAATGAATTAGAATGGATCGTACGAATGAATTAGAATGAATCATGCGAATGAATTAGAATGGATCGTACAAATATATTAGAATGGATACATTCATACAAATGAATTAGAATGGATTGTACAAATAAATTAGAACGGATTGTACGAATGAATTAGAATGGATCATACGAATGAATTAGAATGGATACATTCGTGTGAATGAATTAGAATGGATCGTACGAATGAATTAGAATGGATCGTACGAATGCATTAGAATGGATCGTACGAATGATTTAGAATGGATCGTACGAACGAATTAGAATGGTTATATTCGTACGAATAAATTAGACTGGATCGTATGAATGAATTAGAATGGATCGTTCGAATGAATGGATCCATCCATGCAAATGAATTAGAATGGATCGTATGAATGAATTAGAATGGATCGTGCGAATGAATTAGAATGGATACATCCTTGCGAACGAATTAGAATGGACTGTACGAATGAACTAGAATGGATACATTCGTGCGAATGAATTAGAATGGATCATTGGAATGAATTAGTATGGATCGTGCGAATGAATTAGAATGGATCGTACGAATGAATTAGAATGGATCGTACGAATGAATTAGAATGGATACATTCGTGCGAATGAATTAGAACGGATCATATGAATGAATTAGAATGGATCGTACGAATGAATTAGAATGGATCGTACGAATGAATTAGAATGGATCGTACGAATGAATTAGAATGGATCGTACAAATGAATTAGAATGGATCGTGCGACTGAATTAGAATGGATCGTACGAATGAATTAGAATGGATCGTACGAATGAATTAGAATGGATCGTACGAATAAATTAGAATGGATCGTACGAATGAATTAGAATGTATCGTATGAATGAATTAGAGTGGATCATACAAATGAATTAGAATAGATCGTGCGAATGAATTAGAATGGATCGTCTGAATGAATTAGAATGAATCATACGAATGAATTAGAATGGATCGTATGAATGAATTAGAATTGATCCGGCGAATAAATTAGAATGGATCGTACAAATATATTAGAATGGATACATTCGTGCGAATGAATTAGAATGGATCGTATGAATGAATTAGAATGGATTTAACGAATGGATTAGAATGGATCGTACGAATGAATTAAAATGGATCATTCGAATGAATTAGAATGGATCGTGCGAATGAATTAGAATGGATACATTCGTGCGAATGAATTAGAATGAATCGTACGAATGAATTAGAATAGATTGTACGAATGAATTAGAATGGATACATTTGTGCGAATGAATTAGAATAGATCGTACGAATGAAATAGAATCGATTATATTAATGAATTAGAATGGATCGTACGAATGAACTTGAATGGATACATTCGTGTGAATGAATTAGATTGATTCGTGAGAATCAATTAGAATGGATCATATGAATAAATTAGAATGGATCGTTCGAATGAATTAGAATGGATCGTGCGAATGAATTAGAATGGATACATTCATGCTAATGAATTAGAATGGATCGTACGAATGAATTAGAATGGATCGTACGAGTGAATTAGAATGGATCGTACAAATGAATTAGAGTGGATCATACGAATAATTAGAATGGATACATTCGTGCGAATGAATTAGAATGGATCGTACGAATGAATTAGAATAGATCGTGCGAATGAATTAGAATGGATCATCTAAATGAATTAGAATGAATCATACGAATGAATTAGAATGGATCGTATGAATGAGTTAGAATGGTTCGTACGAATGAATTAGAATGGATCACACGAATGAATTAGAATGGATACATTCGTGCGAATGAATTAGATTGGATCGTACGAATGAATTAGAATGGATTATCCGAGTGAATTAGAATGGATCGTATGAATGAACCTGAATGGATACATTCGTGCGACTAAATTAGAATAGGTCGTATAAATGAATTAGAATGGATACATACATGCGAATGAGTTAGAATGGATCGTACGAATGAATTAGAATGGATCGTGCGATTGAATTAGAATGGATCGTACGAATGAGTTAGAATAGATCGTGCAAATGAATTAGAATGGATCGTCTGAATGAATTAGAATGAATCATATGAATGAATTAGAATGGATCATATGAATGAATTAGAATGGATCATGCGAATAAAGTAGAATGGATTGTGCGAATGAATTAGAATGGATACATTCGTGTGAATGAATTAGAATGGATCGTACGAATAAATTAGAATGGATCGTACGAATGAATTATTATAGATTGTATGGATGAATTAGAATGGATACATTCGTGCGAATGAATTAGAATAGATCGTCCGAGTGAATTAGAATGGATCGTACGAATGAATTAGAATGGATACATTCGTGCGAATAAATTAGAATGGATCTTACTAATGAATTAGATTGGATATATTCATGCGAATGAATTAGAATGGATTGAATTAGAATGGATCGTACGAATGCATAAGATTGGATCGTACGAATGAATTAGAATGGATCGTACAAATGAATTAGAATGGATCATATGAAAAAATTAGAACATTCTAATTCATTCGTATGATCCATTCTAATTCAATCGCACGATCCATTCTAATGCATTCGTACGATCTATTCTAATTCATTCGTACGATCCATTCTAATTCATTCACACTAATGTATCCATTCTAATTTATTCGTATGATCCATTCTAATTCATTCGCACTATCCATTCTAATTCATTCATACGATCCATTCTAATTCATTCGTATAATTCATTCTAATTCATTTAGACGATCAATTCTAATTCATTCGTACGATCTATTCTAATTCATTCGTACGATCCATTCTAATTCATTCGCATGAATGTATCCATTCTAATTCATTCGTATGATCCATTCTAATTCATTCGTACGAACCATTCTAATTCATTCATACGATCAATTCTAATTCATTCGTATGATTCATTCTAATTCATTCAGACGATCCATTCAAATTAATTTGCACGATCTATTCTAATTCATTCGTACGATCCATTCTAATTCATTCCCACGAATGTATCCATTCTAATTCATTCGTATGATCCGAATGAATTAGAATGGATCGTATGAATGAATTAGAATGGATTGTATGAATGAATTAGAATGGATCATTCGAATGAATTAGAATGGATTGTGCGAATGAATTAGAATAGATCGTACGAATGAATTAGAATGGATACATTCGTGCAAATGAATTAGAATGGATCGTTCGAATAAATTAGAACGGATCGTCCGAATGAATTATAAAGGATACATTCGTGCGAATGAATTAGAATGGATCGTACGAATGAATTAGAATGGATCATACGAATGAATTAGAATGGATCGTATGAATGAATTAGAATGGATCGTACGAATGAATTAGAATGGATACATTCGTGCAAATGAATTGGAATGGATCGTACGAATGAATTAGAATGGATCATACAAATAAATTAGAATGGATCGTGCGAATGAATTAGAATGGATCGTACGAATGAATTAGAATGGAATGTGTGAATGAGTTAGAATGGATAGTACAAATGAATTGGAATAGATCGTGCGAATGAATTAGAATGGATCGTGCGAATGAATTAGAATGGATCATGCGAGTGAATTAGAATGGATCGTACTAATGAATTAGAATGGATCATACGAATGAATTAGAATGGATCGTACGAATGAATTAGAATAGATCGTACGAATGAATTAGAATAGATACATTCGTATGAATGAATTAGAATGGATCGTATGAATGCATTAGAATGGATCGTACGAATGAATTAGAATGGATACATTCATACGAATGAATTAGAATGGATCTTACGAATGAATTAGAATGGTTCGTATGAATGAATTAGAATGGGTCGAACGAATGAATTAGAATGGATCGTGCAAATGAATTTGAATGGATCGTGTGAATGAATTTGAATGGATCGTACAAATCAATTTCATTCGTATGATCCATTCTAATTCATTCACACGAATCTATCCATTCTAATTCATTCATACAATCTATTATAATTCTTTCATACGATCCATTCTAATTCATTCGCACGAATGTATCCATTCTAATTTATTCGCATGATCCATTCTAATTCATTCGTACGATCCATTCTAATTCATTCGCACGAATGTATCCATTCTAATATATTTGTACGATCCATTCTAATTCATTCACATGATCCATTCGAATTCATTCGTACGAATGTATCCATTCTAATTCATTCGTACGAATGTATCCATTCTAATTCATTCATACGATCCATTTAATTCATTTGTACGATCCATTCTAATTCATTCGCATGATCCATTCTAATTCATTAGTACGATCCATTCTAATTCACTCGCACTATCCATTCTAATTCATTCGCACGATCCATTCTAATTCATTCGCACGATCCATTCTAATTCATTCGCACGATCTATTCTAATTCATTTGTACTATCCATTCTAACTCATTCGCACATTCCATTCCAATTCATTCGTACGATCCATTCTAATTCATTCGCATAATCCATTCTAATTTATTCGTATGATCCATTCTAATTCATTCGTACGATCGATTCTAATTTATTCGTACGATCCATTCTTATTCATTCATACGATCCATTGTAATTCAATCCATTCTAATTCATTCGCATGAATCTATCCATTCTAATTCATTAGTAAGATTCATTCTAATTTATTCGCACGAATGTATCCATTCTAATTCATTCGTATGATCCATTCTTATTCATTCGCACCAATGTATCCATTCTAATTCATTCGTTCAATCTATTCTAATTCATTTGTACGATCCATTCTAATTAATTCGTATGATCCATTCTAATTCATTTGCACGAATGTTTCCATTCTAATTCATTCATACGATCCATTCTAATTCATTCGTATGATTCATTCTAATTCATTTAGACTATCCATTCTAATTCATTCGCACGATCTATTCTAATTCATTCGTACGATCCATTCTAATTCACTCGCACGATCCATTCTAATTCATTTATACGATCCATTCTAATTCATTCGCATGAATGGATCCATTCTAATTCATTCGCACGATCTATTCTAATTCATTCGTACGATCAATTCTATTTCAGTCGCACGAATGTATCCATTCAAGTTCATTCGTACGATCCATTCAAATTCACTAGGACGATCCATTCTAATTCATTCGTACGATCCAGTCTAATTTATTCGCACAAATGTATCCATTCTAATTCATTCGTATGATCCATTCTAATTCATTCGTACGATCCATTCTAATTCATTCGCACGAATGTATCCATTCTAGTTCATTCGTACGATCCATTCTAATTCATTCGCAGGGATGTATCCATTCTAATTCTTACGTACGATTCATTCTATTTCATTCACACGAATGCATCCATTCTAATTCATTCGCACGATCCATTCTAATTCATTCGCACGATCTATTCTAATTCATTCGTACGATCCATTCTAATTCACTCGTACGATCCATTCTAATTCACTCGAATGATCGATTCTAATTTATTCGTACGATCCATTCTAATTCACTTGCACGATCCATTCTAAATCATCCGTACGATCCATTCTAATTTATTCGCACGAATGTATCCATTCTAATTCATTCATATGATCCATTCTAATTCATTCATACGATCCATTCTAATTCATTAGTACGATCCATTCTAATTCATTCGTACAATCCATTCTAATTCATTCGCATGATTGTATCCATTCTAATTCATTCGCACGATCAATTCTAATTCATTCGAAAGATCCATTCTAATTCATTCGTACGATCCATTCTAATTTATTCGCACGATCCATTCTAATTCATTCGAATGATCCATTCTAATTCATTCGTACGATCCATTCTAATTTATTTGCACGAATGTATCCATTCTACTATATTCGTACGATCCATTCTACTTCATTCGCACGATCTATTCTAATTCATTCGTACGATCCATTCTAATTCATTCACACGAATGTATCCATTCTAATTCATTTGTATGATGCATTCTAATTCTTTCGTACGAACCATTCTAATTCAATCATACGATCCATTCTAATTCATTCGTATGATTCATTCTAATTCATTCTGACGATCCATTCTAATTCATTCGCACGATCTATTCTAATTCATTCATACGATCCATTCTAATTCATTCGCACGAATGTATCCATTCTAATTCATTCGTATGATCCATTCTAATTCATTCATACAATCCATTCTAATTCATTCTTACGATCCATTCTAATTCATTCGCATGAATGTATCCATTCAAATTTATTCGTACGATCCATTCTAATTCATTCAATCGATCCATTCTAATTCATTCATATGATCCATTCTAATTCATTCGTATTATTCATTCTAATTCATTCGAACGATCTATTCTAATTCATTCATACGATCCATTCTAATTCATTCGCATGAATGTATCCATTCTATTTCATTCGTATGATCCACTCTAATTCATTCATACGATCCATTCTAATTCATTCGTACGGTCCATTCTAATTCATTCATACGAACCATTCTAATACATTCGCACGAATGTATCCATTCTAATTCATTCGCACAATCTATTCTAATTCATTCGAATGATCCATTCTAATTCATTCGTACAATCCATTCTAATTCATTCGCATGATCCATTCTAATTCATTCGAACGATCCATTCTAATTCATTCGTACGATCCATTCTAATTTATTCGCACGATTCATGCTAATTTATTCGTACGATCTATTCTAATTCAGTCGCACGAATGTATCCATTCAAGTTCATTCGTACGATCCATTCTAATTCACTCGGACGATCCATTCTAATTCATTCGTACGATCCAGTCTAATTCATTCGCACGAATGTATCCATTCTAATTCATTCGTATTATCTACTCTAATTCATTCATACGATCCATTCTAATTCATTCGCACGATCCATTCTAATTCATTCGTATGATCCATTCAAATTCATTTGCATGGATGTATCCATTCTAATTCATTCGTACGATCCATTCTAATTCATTCGTACGATCCATTCTAATTCATTCGTACGATCCTTTCTAATTCATTCACATAAATGTATCCATTCTAGTTGATTCGTACGATCCATTCTAATTCATTCGCATGGATGTATCCATTCTAATTCATTCGCACGATCCATTCTAATTCATTCGCACGAATGTATCCATTCTAATTCATTCGCACGATCCGTTCGAAATCATTCGCACGATCTATTCTAATTTATTCGTACGATCCATTCTAATTCATTCGTACGATCCATTCTAATCCATTCGTACGATCCATTCTAATTCATTCGCACGAATGTATCCATTCTAATTCATTCGTATGATCAATTCTAAATCATTCGTATGATCGATTCTAATTTATTCGTACGAATGTATTTATTCTAATTCATTCGTATGATCCATTCTAATTCATTCATATGATCCATTCTAATTCATTCGCACGATCCGTTCGAATTCATTCGCACGATCTATTCTAATTTATTCGTACGATCCATTCTAATTCATTCGTACGATCCATTCTAATCCATTCGTACGATCCATTCTAATTCATTCGCACGAATGTATCCATTCTAATTCATTCGTATGATTAATTCTAAATCATTCGTACGATCGATTCTAATTTATTCGTACGAATGTATCCATTCTAATTCATTCGTACGATCCATTCTAATTCATTCGTACGATCCATTCTAATTTATTCGTACGAATGTATCCATTCTAATTCATTCGTATGATCCATTCTAATTTATTCGTACAATCCATTCTAATTCATTCGTACGATCTATTCTAATTCATTCGCACGAATGTATCCATTCTAATATATTTGTACGATCCATTCTAATTCATTCACATGATCCATTCTAATTCATTCGTACGAATGTATCCATTCTCATTCATTCGTACGATCCATTCTAATTCATTCATACGATCCATACTAATTCATTCGTACGATCCATTCTAATTCATTCGCACGAATGTATCCATTCCAATTCATTCGCACGAATGTATCCATTCCAATTCATTCGCACGATCCATTCTAATTCATTCGTATGATCCATTCAAATTCATTTGCATGGATGTATCCATTCTAATTCATTCGTACAATCCATTCTAATTCACTCGCACGAATGTATCCATTCTAATTCATTCGTACGAATGAATTAGAATAGATCATACGAATGAAATAGAATGGATTGTACGAATGAATTAGAACGGATACATCCATGCAAATGAATTTGAATGGATCATACGAATGAATTAGAATGGAATGAATTAGAATGGATACATTCATGTGAATGAATTAGAATGGATCGTACGAATGAATTAGAATGGATACATTCGTACGAATGAATTAGAATGGATCATGCGAATGAATTAGGATGGATCGTACAAATATATTAGAATAGATACATTCGTGCGAATGAATTAGAATGGATCGTACGAATGAATTAGAATGCATTGTACGAATGAATTAGAATGGATCGTACGAATGAATTAGAATGGATCGTACGAATGAATTAGAATGGTTCGTACGAATGAATTAGAATAGATCGTACGATTGAATTAGAATGGATCAAACGAATGAATTATAATGGATCGTATGAATGAATTAGAATGGATCGTACGAATGAATTAGAATGGATATATTCGTATGAATAAATTAGAATGGATCGTACGAATGATTTAGAATGGATCGTACGAATGAATTAGAATGGATACATTCGTGCGAATGAATTAGAATGGATCGTACGAATGAATTAGAATGGATCGTACAAATGAATTAGAATAGATCGTGCGAATGAATTAGAATGGATCGTGCGAATGAATTTGAATGGATACATTCGTGCGAATGAATTAGAATGGATCGTACGAATGAATTAGAATGGATAAATCCATACGAATGAATTAGAATGGATCGTACGAATGAAATAGAATGGATACATTCGTGCGAATGAATTAGAATGGATCGTACGAATGAATTAGAATGGATCATACGAATGAATTTGAATGGATACATTCGTGAAATGAATTAGACTGGATCGTATGAATGAATTAGAATGGATCGTCCGAGTGAATTAGAATGGATCGTACGAATGAACTTGAATGGATACATTCATGCGACTGAATTAGAATAGATCGTACGAATGAATTAGAATGGTTCGTGCGAATGAATTAGAATGGATACATTCGTATGAATGAATTAGAATGGATCGTACGAATGAATTAGAATGGATTGTACGAATGAATTATAATGGATCATACGAATGAATTAGAATGGATCGTGTGAATGAATTAGAATGGATCCTGCGAACGAATTAGAATGGATCGTACGAATGAATTAGAATGGATCGTACGAATGAATTCGAATGGATACATCCATGTGAATGAATTAGAATGGATCGTACGAATGAACTAGAATGGATACATTCATGCGAATGAATTAGAATGGATCGTACGAATGAATTAGAATAGATTGTACAAATGAATTAGAATGGATCATACGAATGAATAAGAATGGATCGTACGAATGTAATTCATTCGTACGATCCATTCTAATTCATTCGTACAATCCATTCTAATTCATTCGCACGATCTATTCTAATTCATTCGCATGAATGTATCCATTCTAATATATTTGTACGATCCATTCTAATTCATTCGCATCATCCATTCTAATTCATTCGTACAAATGTATCCATTCTAATTTATTCGTACGATCCATTCTAATTCATTCATATGATCCATTCTAATTCATTCGTACGATCCATTCTAATTCATTCGTACGATCCATTCTAATTCATTCACACGATCCATTCTAATTCATTCGTTCGACCCATTCTAATTCATTCATACGATCCATTCTAATTCATTCGCACGAATGTATCCTTTTTAATTCATTCAAACGATCCATTCTAATGCATTTGTACAATCCATTCTAATTCATTCGTACGATCCATTTAATTCATTCACACAAATGTATCCATTCTAATTTATTCGTACGATCCATTCTAATTCATTTGCACGATCCATTCTAATTCATTCATACGATCCATTCTAATTCATTCGTATGATTCATTCTAATTCATTTAGATGATCCATTCTCATTCATGCGCACGATCTATTCTAATTCATTTGTACGATCCATTCTAATTCATTCGCACGAATGTATCCATTCTAATTCATTCGTATGATCCACTATAATTCATTCATACGATCCATTCTAATTCATTCGTACGATCCACTCTAATTCACTCGGACGATCCATTCTAATTCATTCTCATGAATAAATCTAATTCATTCGAACGAATGTATCCATTCTAATTCATTCGAACGAATGTATCCATTCTAATTCATTCGCACGATCCATTCTAATTCATTCGTACAATCCATTCTAATTCATTCGTACGATCCATTCTAATTCAATCGCACTTTCCATTCTAATTCATTCGTACGATCCATTCTAATTCATTCGTATAATTCATTCTAATTCATTTAAACGATCCATTCAAATTTATTCGCACGAATGTATCCATTCTAATTCATTCGTATGATCCATTCTAATTCATTCGTACGATCCATTCTAATTCATTCGCAAGAATGTACCCATTCTAATTTATTCGTATGATTCATTCTAATTCATTTAGATGATCCATTCTAATTCAGTCGCACGAATGTATCCATTCAAGTTCATTCGTACGATCCATTCTAATTCACTCGGACGATCCATTCTAATTCATTCGTACGACCCAGTCTAATTCATTTGCACGAATGTATCCATTCTAATTCATTCAGACGATCCATTCTAATTCACTCAGACGATCCATTCTAATTCATTCTCACGAATCAATCTAATTCATTCGCACGAATGTATCCATTCTAATTCATTCGCACGATCCATTCTAATTCATTCATACGATCCATTCTAATTCATTCGTACAATCTATTCTAATTCATTCGTACGATCCATTCTAATTCATTCGTATGATTCATTCTAATTCATTCAGATGATCTATTCTAATTCATTCGCACGATCTATTATAATTCATTTGTTTGATTCATTCTAATTCATTCGTACAATCCATTCTAATTCATTCGAACGATCCATTCTAATTCATTCGTACAATCCACTCTATTTCATTCGTACGATCCATTCTAATTCATTCGCACGAATGTATCCATTCAAATTCATTCGTACAATCTATTCTAATTCATTCATACGATCCATTCTAATTCATTCGCACGAATGTATCCATTCTAGTTCATTCGTACGATCCATTCTAATTCATTCGCATGGATCTATCCATTCTAATTCAATCGCACGATCCATTCTAATTCATTAGTACGATCTATTCTAATTCATTCGTACGATGCATTCTAATTCATTCGCACGAATGTATCCATTCTAATTCAATCGCACGATCCATTCGAATTCATTCTTACGATCCATTCTAATTCATTCGTACGATCCATTATAATTTATTCGTACGATCCATTCTAATTCATTCGTTCGACCCATTCTAATTCATTCATACGATCCATTCTAATGTATTCGCATGAATGTATCCATTCTAATTCATTCGTACGATCCATTCTAATGCATTCGAACGATCCATTCTCATTCACTCGTACGATCCATTCTAATTCATTCACACGAATGTATCCATTCTAATTCATTCGTACGATCCATTCTAATTCATTCGCATGATCCATTCTAATTCATTTGTACGAACCATTCTAATTCATTCGCACGAATGTATCCATTCTAATTCATTCGCACGATCCATTCTTATTCATTCGTACGATCTATTCTAATCCAGTCGCACGAATGTATCCATTCAAGTTCATTCGTACGATCCATTCTAATTCATCGCATGGATGTATCCATTCTAATTCATTCGTACGATCCATTCTAATTCATTTGCATGAATGTATCCATTCTAATTCATTCGCACGATCCATTCTAATTCATTTACACGATCTATTCTAATTCATTCGTACGATCCATTCTAATTCACTCGCACGATCCATTCTAATTCATTCGAACGATCCATTCTAATTTATTCGTACGAATGTATCCATTCTAATTCATTCATACGATCCATTCTAATTCATTCACACGATCCATTCTAATTCATTCGTTCGACCAATTCTAATTCATTCGTATGATCCATTCTAATTCATTCGTAAGATCCATTCTAATTCTTTCGCACGATCCATTCTAATTCATTTATACGATCCTTTCTTATTCATTCGTATGATTCATTCTAATTCATTCAGATGATCCATTCTAATTCATTCGCACGAATGTAACCATTCTAATTCATTCGCACGAATGTAACCATTCTAATTCATTTGTACGATTGATTCTAATTCATTCGATGGATCGTACGAATGAACTAGAATGGATACATTCATACGAATGAATTAGAATAGATCACACGAATGAATTAGAATAGATTGTACGAATGAATTAGAATGGATCGTACGAATGAATTAGAATGTCATCATCTTAATGAATTAGAATGAATCATACGAATGAATTAGAATGGATAGTATGAATGAATTAGAATTGATCGTACGAATGAATTAGAATGGATCGTGCGATTGATTTAGAATGGATCGTACAAATGAATTTGAATGGATACATTTGTGCAAATGAATTAGAATGGATCGTACGAATGAATTAGAATGGATACATTCGTCGGAATGAATTAGAATGGATCGTGCGAATGAATTAGAATGGATCGTACGAATGAATTAGAATGGATACATTCGTACGAATGAATTAGAATGGATCGTTCGAATGAATTAGAATGGATCGTGCGAGTGAATTAGAATGGATCGTAAGAATGCATTAGAATATATCATGCGAATGAATTAAAATGGATCGTGTGAATGAATTAGAATGGATCGTACGAATGAATTAGAATGGATCGTACGAATGAATTAGAATGGATCGTACGAATGAATTAGAATGGATACATTAGTACGAATAAATTAGATTGGATAGTACGAATGAATAAGAATGGATCGTAGGAATGAATTAGAATGGATCGTATAAATGAATTAGAATGGATCATGTGAATGAATTAGAATAGATCGTGCGAATTAATTACAATGGAACATATGAATGAATTAGAATCGATCGTGTGAATTAATTAAAATGGATCGTACGAATGAACTAGAGTGGATACATTTGTACGAATAAATTAGAATGGATCGTACGAATGAATAAGAATGGATCGTACGAATGAATTATAATGGATCATGTGAATGAATTAGAATGGATCTTGCGAATTAATTATAATGGATCATATGAATGAATTAAAATGGATCGTGTGAATGAATTAGAATGGATCGTACGAATGAATCAGAATGGATACATTCGTATGGATCGTGCGAATGAATTAGAATGGATACATTCGTGCGAATGAATTAGATTGATTCGTGAGAATGAATTAGAATGGATCGTCCGAGTGAATTAGAATGGATCGTACGAATGGATTTGAATAGATCCTATAAATGAAGTAGAGTGGATCATATGAATGAATTAGAATGGATACATTCGTGCGAATGAATTAGAATGGATCGTACGAATGAATTAGAATAGATCGTGCGAATGAATTAGAAAGGATCATCTGAATGAATTAGAATGGATCGTACGAATGAATTAGAATGGATCGTACGAATGGATTAGAATGGATCCTATAAATGAATTAGAGTGGATCATATGAATGAATTAGAATGGATACATTCGTGCGAATGAATTAGAATGGATTGTACGAATGAATTAGAATAGATCGTGCGAATGAATTAGAGTGGATCATCTGAATGAATTAGATTGGACACATTCGTGCGAATGAATTAGACTGGATCGTACGAATGAATTAGAATGGATCGTCCGGGTGAATTAAAATGGATCGTACGAATGAACTTGAATGGATACATTCGTGCGATTGAATTAGAATGGATAGTCTGAATGAATTAGAATGAATCATACGAATGAATTAGAATGGATCGTGCGAATGAATTAGAATGGATCGTACGAATAAATTAGAATGGGTACATTCTTGCGAATGAATTAGAATGGATCATACGAATGAATTAGAATGGATCATACGAATGAATTAGAATGGATACATTCGTGCGAATGAATTAGAATGGATCGTCTGAATGAATTAGAATGTATCATACCAATGAATTAGAAAGGATCGTACGAATGAATTAGAATAGATTGTGCGATTGAATTAGAATGGATCATACGAATGAATTAGAATGGATCGTACGAATGAATTAGAATGGATCGTGCAAATGAATTAGAATGGATACATTCGTGTGAATGAATTAGATTGATTCGTGAGAATGAATTAGAATAGATCATCCGAGTGAATTAGAATGGATCGTACGAATGAATTAGAATGGATCGTATGAATGAATTAGAGTGGATCATATGAATGAATTAGAATGGATACATTCGTGCGAATGAATTAGAATGGATTGTACGAATGAATTAAAATGGATTGTGCGAATGAATTAGAATGGATCGTACGAATGCATTAGAATGGATCGTACGAATGAATTTGAATGTATAAATTTGTGCGAATGAATGAGAATAGATTTTACGAATGAATTAGAATGGATCGTATGAATGAATTAGAATGGATCAAACAAATGAATTAGAATGGATCGTACGAATGAATTAGAATGGATCGTTCGAATGAATTAGAACGGATCATGCGAGTGAATTAGAATGGATCGTACGAATGAATTAGAATGGATCGAACGAATGAATTAGAATGGATCGTACGAATGATTTAGAACGGATCATGCGAGTGAATTAGAATGGATCGAGCGAATGAATTAGAATGGATCGAACGAATGAATTAGAATGGATCGTGCGAGTGAATTAGAATGGATCGTACGACTGAATTAGAATGGATCGTTCGAATTAATTAGAATGGATCGTGCGAGTGAATTAGAATGGATCGTACGAATGAATTAGAATAGATCGTGCGAATGAATTAGAATGAATCGTGCGAATGAATTGGAATGGATCGTACGAATGAATTTGAATGGATACAACCATGCGAATGAATTAGAATGGATTGTACGAATGAACTAGAATGGATACATTCGTGCGAATGAATTAGAATGAATCGTACGAATGAATTAGAATGGGCCGTACGAATGAATTAGAATGGATCGTGCGATTGAATTAGAATAGATCATACGAATGAATTAGAATGGATACATTCGCATGAATGAACTAGAATGGATCATACGAATGAATTAGAATGGATCGTATGAATGAATTAGAATGGATCGTGCGAATGAATTAGAATGGATCATAAAATGAATTAGAATAGAATGTGCGAATGAAATGGAATGGATCATACAAATGAATTAGAATGGATCGTGCGAATGAATTAGAATAGATCGTGCGAATGAATTAGAATGGATCGTGCAAATGAATTAGAATGGATACATTCGTGCGAATGAATTAGAATGGATCGTACGAATGATTTAGAATGGATCGTACAAATGAATTAGAATGGATACATTCATGTGAATGAATTAGAATGGATCGTCTGAATAAATTAGAATGAATCATACGAATGAATTAGAATGGATCATATGAATGAGTTAGAATGGATTGTGCGAATGATTTAGAATAGATCGTACGAATGAATTAGAATAGAAACATTCGTGCGAATGAATTAGAATGGATCGTACGAATGAATTGTGCGAATGAATTAGAATGGATCGTACGAATGAATTGGAATCGAATGTGCGAATGAATTAGAATGGATCATACGAATGAATTAGAATGGATCGTTCGAATGAATTACAATGGATCGTGCGAATGAATTAGAATGGATACATTCGTGCGAATGAATTAGAATAGATCGTACGAATGAATTAGAATGGATCGTACAAAAAAATTAGAATAGATCGTACGAATGAATTAGAATGGATCATCTGAATGAATTCGAATGAATCATACGAATGAATTAGAATGGATCGTATGAATGAATTAGAATGGATCGTGCGAATGAATTAGAATGGATCGTACGAATAAATTAGAATGGATACATTCGTGTGAATGAATTAGAATGGATCGTACAAATGAATTAGAATAGATCGTATGAATGCATTAGAATGGATCGTAGGAATGAATTAGAATGGATACATTCGTGCGAATGAATTAGAATGGATCGTATGAATGAATTTGAATGGGTCGAACGAATTAATTAGAATGGATCATCGAATGAATTAGAATGGATACATTTGTGCGAATGAATTAGACTGGATCGTATGAATGAATTAGAATGGATCGTCCGAGTGAATTAGAATGGATCGTACGAATGAACTTGAATGGATACATTCGTGCGAATGAATTAGAATAGATCGTACGAATGAATTAGAATGGATCCTGCGAATGAATTAGAATGGATACATTTGTGCGAATAAATTAGAATGGATCGTACGAATGAATTTGAATGGATCGTGCGAGTGAATTAGAATGGATCCTATGAATGAATTAGAATAGGTCGTGCGAATGAATTAGAATGGATCGTCTAAATGAATTAGAATGAATCATACGAATGAATTAGAATGGATCGTATGAATGAATTAGAATGGGTCGAACGAATGAATTAGAATGGATCGTGCGAATGAATTAGAATGGATCGTACGAATGAATTAGAATGGATCGTACGAATGCATTAGAATGGATCGTACGAATAGATTAGAATGGATCGTTCGAATGAATTAGAATGGATCGTTCGAATGAATTAGAATGGATCGTACGAATGAATTAGAATGGATCGTACGAATGAATTAGAATGGATCATGCGAATGAATTAGAATATATCATACAAATATATTACAATGGATACATTTGTGCGAATGAATTAGAATGGATCGTACGAATGAATTAGAATGGATGGTACGAATGAATTAGAATGGATCGTACGAATGAATTAGAATGGATCGTACGAATGAATTACAATAGATTATACGAATGAATTAGAATGGAATGTGCAAATGAATTAGAATGGATCATACGAAAGAATTAGAATGGATCGTTCGAATGAAATAGAATGGATCGTGCGAATGAATTAGAATGGATACATTCGTGCGAATGAATTAGAATGGATCGTATGAATGAATTAGAATAGATCATACGAATGAATTAGAATGGATCGTACGAACGAATTAGAATGGATCGTACGAATAAATTTGAATGGATTGTGTGACTGAATTAGAATGGATCGTACGAATGAATTACAATGGATACATTCGTGCGAATGAATTAGAATGGATCGTACGAATGAATTAGAATGGATCGTACGAATGAATTAGAATACATCGTGCGAATGAATTAGAATGGATCGTTTGAATTAATTATAATGAATCATACGAATGAATTAGAATGGATCGTATGAATGAATTAGAATGGATCGTGCGAATGAATTAGAATGGATCTTACGAATGAATTAGAATGGATCGTATGAATAAATCAGAATAGATCATACGAATGAATTAGAATGGATCGTTCGAATGAATTAGAATGGATCGTTTGAATGAATTAGAATGGATCGTACGAATGAATTAGAATGGAATGTGCGAATAAATTAGAATGGATCATACGAAAGAATTAGAATGGATCGTACGAATGAATTAGAATGCATTGTACGAATGAATTAGAATGGATCGTTCAAATGAATTAGAATGGATCGTGCGAATGAATTAGAATGGATCGTACGAATGAATTAGAATAGATCGTGCGAATTAATTAGAAAAGATCATCTGAATGAATTAGAATGAATCATACGAGTGAATTAGAATGGATTGTATGAATGAATTAGAATGGATCGTACGAATGAATTAGAATGGATCGTTCGAATGAATTAGAATGGATCGTGCGAATGAATTATAATGGATCGTACAAATGAATTAGAATGGATCGTACGAATGAATTAGAATGGATACATTCGTGCGAATGAATTAGAATGGATCGTACGAATGAATTAGAATGGGTCGTACGAATGAATTAGAATGGATCGTACGAATGAATTAGAATGGATCATACAAATGAATTAGAATGGATCATGCGAATGAATTAGAATGGATCGTACGAATGAATTAGAATAGATTGTACGAATGAATTAGAATGGATCGTACGAAAGAATTAGAATGGAATGTGCGAATGAATTAGAATGGATCGTACGAATGAATTAGAATAGATCGTTCGAATGAATTAGAATGGATTATTCGAATGAATTAGAATGGATCATACGAATGAATTAGAATGGAATGTGCTAATGAATTAGAATGGATCGTACAAATGAATTAGAATGGATCGTACGAATGAATTAGAATGGCTTGTACGTAATGGATCGTACGAATGAATTAGAATGGATACATTCGTTCGAATGAATTAGAATGGATCGTCAGAATAAATTAGAATTGATCGTTCGAATGAATTAGAATGGATCGTACGAATGAATTAGAATGGATCGCACGAATGATTTAGAATGGATCGTGCGATTGAATTAGAATAGATCATACGAATGAATTAAAATGGATCGTGTGAATGAATTAGAATAGATTGTACGAATGAATTAGAATGGATCGTATGAATGAATTAGAGTGGATCATGCGAATGAATTAGAATGCATCGTACAAATGAATTAGAATGGATACATCCATGTGAATGAATTAGAATGGATCGTACGAATGAACTAGAATGGATACATTCGTGCGAATGAATAAGAATTGATCATACGAATGAATTAGAATGGATCGTACGAATGAATTAGAATTGATCGTACGAATGAATTAGAATTGATACATTCGTATGAATAAATTAGAATGGATCATACGAATGAATTAGAATGGATACGTTTGTACGAATAAATTAGAATGGATCATACGAATAAATTAGAATGGAAACATTCATGCGAATGAATTAGAAATAATCGTACGAATGAATTAGAATGGATACATTCGTGCGAATGAATTAGAATGGATCGTACGAATGAATTAGAATGAGTCGTACGAATGAATTAGAATTGATCGTACAAATGAATTAGAATGGATCATACGAATGAACTAGAATGGATCATGCGAATGAATTAGAATGGATCGTACGAATGAATTAGAATAGATTGTATGAATGAATTAGATTGGATGGTTCAAATGATTTAGAATGGATCGTACGAATGAATTAGAATGGAATGTGCGAATGAATTAGAATGGATCGTACGAATGAATTAAAATGGATCGTTCGAATAAATTAGAATGGATCGTTCAAATGAATTAGAATGGATCGAACGAATGAATTAGAATGGAATGTGCGAATGAATTAGAATGGATCGTACGAATGATTCAGAATAGATCATACGAATGAATTAGAGTAGATCGTGCGAATGAATTAGAATGGATCGTCTGAATGAATTAGAATGAATTATACGAATTAATTAGAATGGATCGTTTGAATGAATTTGAATGGATCGTGCGAATGAATTAGAATGGATCTTACGAATGAATTAGAATGGATCGTTTGAATGAATTAGAATAGATCGTACGAATGAATTAGAATGGATCGTACGAATGAATTAGAATGGATACATTCGTGCGAATGAATTAGAATGGATCGTCTAAATGAATTAGAATGGATCGTTCGAATGAATTAGAATGGATCGTACGAATGAATTAGAATGGATCGTGCGATTGAATTAGAATGGATCATACGAATGAATTAGAACGAATCGTGTGAATGAAATAGAATGGATCGTACGTATGAATTTGAATGGATCGTATGAATAAATTAGAGTGGATCATGCGAATAAATTAGAATGGATCGTACGATTGAATTAGAATGGATACATTCGTGCGAATGAATTAGAATGGATCGTACGAATGAATTAGAATGGATACATCCATGCGAATGAATTAGAATGGATCGTATGAATGAACTAGAATGAATACATTCGTGCGAATGAATTAGAATGGATCATACGAATGAATTAGAATGGATCGTACGAATGAATTAGAATGGATCATGTGAATGAATTAGAATTGATCGTACGAATGAATTAGAATGGATACATTCGTACGAATAAATTAGAATGGATCGTACGAATGAATTAGAATGGATACATTCATATGAATAAATTAGAATGGGTTGTATGAATGAATTAGAATGGATAAATTCGTGCGAATGAATTAGAATGGATTGTACGAATAAATTAGAATGGATCGTGAATAGATCATACGAATGAATTAGAATGGATCGTGCGAATGAATTAGAATGGATACATTCGTGCGAATGAATTAGAATGGATCGTACGAATGAATTAGAATGGATCGTACAAATGAATTAGACTGGATCGTGCGAGTGAATTAGAATGGATCGTACGAATGAATTAGAAAGGATCATACGAATGAATCAGAAAGGATCGTACGAATGAATTAGAATGGATACATTCATGCGAATGAATTAGAATGGATCATACTAATGAATTAGAATAGATCGTGCGAATGAATTAGAATGGATCTTACGAAAGAATTAGAATGGAAAGTACGAATGAATTAGAATGGATCGTGTGAATGAATTACATGGGATCATACGAATGAATTAGAATGGATACAATCATACGAATGAATTAGAATGGATCGTATGAATGAATTAGAATGGATTATATGAATGAATTAGAATGGATCGTACGAATGAATTAGAATGGATCGTATGAATGAATTAGAATGGATCGTCTGAATGAATTAGAATGGATCGTACGAATGAATTAGAATGGATCGTACGAATAAATAAGAGTGGATCGTATGAATGAATTAGAGTTGATCATACGAATGAATTAGAATTGATACATTCGTGTAAATGAATTAGAGTGGATCATACGAATGAATTAGAATGGATACATTCGTGCGAATGAATTAGACTGGACCGTACGAATGAATTAGAATGGATCGTGCGAATGAATTAGAATGGATCGTGCGAATGAATTAGAATGGATCGTACGAATGAATTAGAATGGATCGTACGAATGAATTACAATGGATCGTGCAAATGAATTAGAATGGATCGTACGAATTGATTAGAATGGATCGTACGAATGGATTAGAATGGATCGTACGAATGAATTAGAATGGATCCTACGAATGAATTAGAATGGATCACACGAATTCATTAGAATGGATCATACGAATGAATTAGAATGGATCATATGAATGAATTAGAATGGATCATGCGATTAAATTAGAATGGATACATTCGTGCGAAAGAATTAGAATGGATCATACGAATGAATTAGAATGGATCGTACGAATGAATTAGAATAGATCGTACGAATGAATTAGAATAGATCGTGCGATTGAATTAGAATGGATACATTCATGCGAATGAATTAGAATGGATCGTACTAATGAATTAGAATGGATCGTATGAATGAATTAGAATGGATCGTGCGAATGAATTAGAATGGATCGTACGAATAAATTAGAATGGATCGTACGAATGAATTAGAATAGATACATTCGTGGGAACGAATTAGAATGGATCGTGCGATTGAATTAGAATACATCATAAAAATGAATTAGAATGGATTGTGTAAATGAATTAGAATGGATCGTACGAATGAATTAGAATGGTTACATTCGTGCGAATGAATTAGAATATATCATACGAATGAATAAGAATGGATCGTACGAATGAATTAAAATGGATCTTACGAATGAATTAGAATGGATCGTATGAACGAATTAGATTGGATCGTCTGAATGAATTAGAATGAATCATACGAATGAATTAGAATGGATCGTATGAATGAATTAGAATCGATCGTGCGAATGAATTAGAATGGATCGTACGAATGAATTAGAATGGATCATCCGAGTATATTAGAATGGATTGTACGAATGAACTTGAATAGATACATTCGTGAGACTGAATTAGAATAGATCGTACGAATGAATTAGAATGGATCGTGCGAATGAATTAGAATGGATACATTCGTGCGAATGAATTAGAATGGATCGTATGAATGAATTAGAATGGATCGTGCGAATGAATTAGAATGGATACATTTGTGCGAATGGATACATTTGTGCGAATGAATTAAAATGGATCGTGCGAATGAATTTGAATGGATAGTACGAATGAATTAGAATGGATCGTATGAATGAATTAGAATGGATCATACGAATGAATTAGAATGGATCATACGAATAAATAAGAATAGATACATTCGTGTGAATGAATTAGAATGGATCATAAGAATGAATTAGAATGGATCATCCGAATGAATTAGAATGGATCGTACGAATAAATAAGAATGGATCGTCTGAATGAATTAGAATGAATCATACGAATGAATTAGAATGGATCGTATGAATGAATTTGAATGAATCTTATGAATGAATTAGAATGGATCGTTTGAATGAATTAGAATGGAATGTGCGAATGAATTAGAATTGATCGTACGAATGAATTAGAATGGATCGTTCGAATGAATTAGAATGGATAGTACGAATGAATTAGAATAAATCATCCGAATGAATTAGAATGGATCGTACAAATAAATTAGAATGGATCGT
Source organism: Chamaelirium japonicum (assembly GCA_947650365.1). Lineage (NCBI taxonomy): Eukaryota > Viridiplantae > Streptophyta > Magnoliopsida > Liliales > Melanthiaceae > Chamaelirium > Chamaelirium japonicum. The sequence continues at coordinate 1,849,043 of CANTAL010000001.1, forward strand.
CTAAATAAATTAGAATGAATCGTACGATTGAATTAGAATGGATCATATGAATGAATTAGAATGCATCATACGAATGAATTAGAATGGATCGTATGAATGAATTAGAATGGAATGTGCGAATGAATTAGAATTGATCGTGCGAATGAATTAGAATGGATCATGCGAATGAATTAGAATGGATCGTACGAATGTATTAGAATGGATACATTCTTGCGAATGAATTAGAATAGATCGTGCGAATGAATTAGAATGGATAATGAATTAGAATGGATACATTCGTGTGAATGAATTAGAATGGATCGTACGAATGAATTAAAATGTATCGTGCGAGTAACTTAGAATAGATCGTACGAATGAGGTAGAATGGATCGTATGAATAAATTAGAATGGATACCTTCGTACGCATGAATTAGAATGGATCATGCGAATGAATTAGAGTGGATCATATGAATGAATTAGAATGGATCGTACGAATGAATTAGAATGGTTCATATGAATGAATTAGAATAAATCGTATGAATAAATTAGAATGGATCATATGAATAAATTAGAATGGATACATTCGTGTGAATGAATTAGAATGGATCGTACGAATGAATTAGAGTGGATCATTCAAATGAATTAGAATGGATACATTCGTGTGAATGAATTACAATGGATCATACAAATGAGTAAGAATGGATCATACGAATGAATTAGAATAGATCGTACGAATGAATTAGAATTGATCGTACGAATAAATAAGAATGGATCGTACGAATGAATTAGAATGGATCATGCGATTGAATTAGAATGGATACATTCGTGCGAATGAATTAGAATGGATCGTACGAATGAATTAGAATGGATAGTATGAATGAATTAGAATGGATCGTATGAATGAATTTGAGTGGATCATACGAATGAATTAGAATAGATTGTGTGAATGAATTAGAATGGATCGTCTGAATGAATTAGAATGGATCATACGAATGAATTAGAATGGAATATGCGAATGAATTAGAATGGATCATACAAATGAATTACAATGGATCGTTCGAATGAATTAGAATGGATCGTGCGAATAAATTAGAATAGATACATTCGTGAATTTATTCGTACTATCCATTCTAATTCATTCGTAAGATCCATTCTAATTCATTCGCACGATCTATTCTAATTCATTCGTATGATCCATACTAATTCATTCGTACGATCCATTCTAATTCATTCGCACGAATGTATTCGTTCTAGTTCATTTGTACGATCCATTCTAATTCATTCACAGATCCATTCTAATTTATTCGCACGATCCATTCTAATTCATTCGTACAATCCATTCTATTTCATTCGTACGATCTATTCTGTTTCATTCGTACGATCCATTCTAATTCATTCGTACGATCCATTCTAATTCATTCGTACGATCCATTCTAATTCATTCGTACGAATGTATCCATTCTAATTCATTTGCACGATCCATTCTAATTCATTCACACGATCCATTCTAATTCATTCATATGATCCATTCTAATTCATTCGCACATTCCATTCTAATTCATTCATATGATCCATTCTAATTCATTCGTATGATCCATTCTAATTCATTTGTAAGATCTATTCTAATTCATTCGCACGATCCATTCTAATTCATTCGTACGATCTATTCAAATTCAGTCGTACGAATGTATCCATTCAAGTTCACTTGTACGATCCATTCTAATTCATTCGTATGATCCATTCTAATTTATTCGTATGATCTATTCTAATTCATTCGTACGATCCATTCTAATTCATTCGTACGATCCATTCTAATTCATTTGCATGAATGTATCTATTTCAATTCATTCGCACGATCCATTCTAATTTATTCGAACGATCCATTCTAATTCATTCGTATGATCCATTCTAATTCATTCGCACGAATGTATCCATTCTAATTCATTCCTATGATCCATTCTAATTCATTCATACGATCCATTCTAATTCATTCGTATGAATGTATCCATTCTAGTTCATTCGTACGATCTATTCGAATTCATTCGAACGATCCATTCTAACTCATTCGTACGATCCATTCTAATTCATTCGTATGATCCATTCTAATTCATTCGTACAATCCATTCTAATCATTCATATGATCCATTCTAATTAATTCATACGATCCATTCTAATTCATATGATACGATCCATTCTAATTCATACGATCCATTCTAATTCATACGATCCATTCTAATTCATTCGTACGATCCATTCTAATTCATTCGTATGATCCATTCTAATTCATTCGAACAATCCATTCTAATCATTCGTGTGATCCATTCTAATTCATTCATATGATCCATTCTAATTCATTCATAAGATCCATTCTAATTTATTTGTACGATCCATTCTAATTCATTCGACCAACCCATTCTAATTCATTCGCACGATCCATTCTAATTCATTCGTACGATCCATTCTAATTCACTCGCACGATCCATTCTAATTCATTCGAACGATCCATTCTAAATCATTCGCACGAATGTATCTGTTCTAGTTCATTTGTACGATCCATTCTAATTCATTCGCAGATCCATTCTAATTTATTCGCACGATCCATTCTAATTCATTCGTTCAATCCATTCTATTTTATTCGTACGATCTATTCTGTTTCATTCGTACGATCCATTCAAATTCATTCGTACGATCCATTCTAATTTATTCATACGATCCATTCTAATTCATTCGTACGATCCATTCTAATTCATTCGTACGAATGTATCCATTCTAATTCATTTGCATGATCCATTCTAATTAATTCACATGATCCATTCTAATTGATTCATATGATCCATTCTAATTCATTCGCACATTCCATTCTAATTCATTCGTATGATCCATTCTAATTCATTCGTAAGACCCATTCTAATTCATTCGCACGATCCATTCTAATTCATTCGTACGATCTATTCTAATTCAGTCGCACGAATGTATCCATTCAAGTTCATTCGTACGATCCATTATAATTCATTCGTATGATCCATTCTAATTTATTCGTACGATCTATTCTAATTCATTCGTACGATCCATTCTAATTCATTTATACGATCCATTCTAATTCATTTGCATGAATGTATCCATTCTAATTCATTCGCACGATCCATTCTAATTCATTCGAACGATCCATTCTAATTCATTCGTATGATCCATTCTAATTCATTCGCACGATTGTATTCATTATAATTCATTCGTACGATCCATTCTAATTCATTCATACGATCCATTCTAATTCATTCGTATGAATATATCCATTCTAGTTCATTCGTACGATCTATTCTAATTCATTCGAACGATCCATTCTAATTCATTCGTACGATCCATTCTAATTCATTCGTATGATCCATTCTAATTCATTCGTACAATCCATTCTAATCATTCGTATGATCCATTCTAATTCATTCATACGATCCATTCTAATTCGTACGATCCATTCTAATTCATTCGTACGATCCATTCTAATTCATTCGTATGATCCATTCTAATTCATTCGTACAATCCATTCTAATCATTCGTATGATCGATTCTAATTCATTCATACGATCCATTCTAATTTATTTGTACGATTCATTCTAATTCATTCGTACAACCCATTCTAATTCATTCGCACGGTCCATTCTAATTCATTCGTATGATCCATTCTAATTCACTCGCACGATCCATTCTAATTCATTCGAACGATCCATTCTAATTCATTCGTACGAATGTATCCATTCTAATTCATTCGTAGGATCCATTCTAATTCATTCGTACGATCTATTCTAATTCATTCGTAAGATCCATTGTAATTCATTCGTAGGATCCGTTCTAATTCATTCGCACGATCCATTCTAATTCATTCGTACGATCCATTCTAATTTATTCGTACGATCTATTCTAATTCATTCATACGATCCATTCTAATTCACTCGCACGATCCATTGTAATTCATTTGTACGATCCATTCTAATTCGTTCGTACGATCCATTCTAATTCATTTGCACGATCCATTCTAATTCATTCGTACGATCCATTCTAATTCATTTATATGATCCATTCTAATTCATTCGTATGATCCATTCTAATTCATTCGTACGATCCATTCTAATTCATTCGTACGATCCATTCTAATTTATTCGTACAATCCATTCTAATTCATTCGTATGATCCATTCTAATTCATTCGCACGAATGTATCCATTCTAATTCATTCGTACGATCCATTCTAATTCATTCATACAATCCATTCTATTTCATTCGTACGTACGATCCATTCTAATTTATTCGTACGATCCATTCTAATTCATTCGGACAATCCATTCTAATTCATTCGTACGATCCATTTTAATTCATTCGCACGAATGTATCCATTCTAATTCATTTGCACGATCCATTCTAATTCATTCGAACGATCTATTCCAATTCATTCGCATGATCCATTCTAATTCATTCATACGATCCATTATAATTCATTCGTACAATCTATTCTAATTCATTCATACTATCCATTCTAATTCATTCATAAGATCCATTCTAATTCATTCGCACGATCTATTCTAATTCATTCGTACGATCCATTCTAATTCATTCGCACGAATGTATCCATTCTAATTCATTCGCGCGATCCATTCTAATTCATTCGAACGAACCATTCTAATTCATTCGTACTATCCATTCTAATTCATTCGTACAATCCATTCTAATTCATTCGTACGATCCATTCTAATTCATTCGCACGAACGTATCCATTCTAATTTATTCGTATGATCCATTCTAATTCATTCGAACGATCCATTCTAATTCATTCACGATCTATTCTAATTCATTCATACGATTTATTCTAATTCATGCGACCCATTCTAATTCATTCGTATGATCCATTCTAATTCATTCGCATGATCCATTCTAATTCATTCGCACGATCCATTCTAATTCATTCGTATGATCCATTCTAATTCAATCGCACAAATGTATCCATTCTAATTCATTCGCAAGATCCATTCTAATTCATTCGAACGATCCATTCTAATTCATTCGTACAATCCATTCTAATTTATTCGCACGAATGTATCCATTCTAATTCATTCGCACGAATGTATCCATTCTTATTCATTCATACGAATATATCCATTCTAGCTCATTCGTACGATCCATCCTAATTCATTCATACGATCCATTCTAATTAATTCGTACGATCCATTCTAATTCATTCGCACGAATGTATCCATTCTAATTCATTCACACGATCCATTCTAATTCAATTGAACGATCAATTCTAATTCATTCGAACGATCCATTCTAATTCATTCGTACGATCCATTCTAATTCATTTGTACGATCTATTCTCATTCATTCGTACTATCCATTCTAATTCATTCATAAGATCCATTATAATTCATTTGTACGATCCATTCTAATTCATTCGCACGAATGAATGAATTAGAATAGAATGTGCGAATGAATTAGAATGGATCATACGAATGAATTAGAATGGATCGTTCGAATGAATTAGAATGGATCGTGCGAATGAATTAGAATGGATACATTCGTGCGAATGAATTAGAATGGATCGTACAATTGAATTAGAATGGATCATATGAATGAATTAGGGTGGATCGTACGAATGAGCTAGAATGGATATATTCGTGCGAATGAATTAGAATGGATCATGCGAATGAATTAGAATGGATCGTGCGATTGAATTAGAATGGACACATTCGTGTGAATGAATTAGAATGGATCGTACGAATGAATTAGAATGGATCGTACGAATGAATTAGAATGGATCTTACGAGTGAATTAGAATAGATACATTCGTGCGAATGAATTAGACTAGATCATACGAATGAATTAGAATGGATCGTCCGAGTGAATTGGAATGGATCGTACGAATGAATTAGAATTGATATATTCGTGCGAATGAATTAGAATGGATCGTGCGAATGAATTAGAGTGGGTCGTACGAATAAATTAGAATGGATCATTCGAATAAATTAGAATGGATCATACGAATGAATTAGAATGGATCGTTCGATTGAATTAGAATGAATCATATGAATGAATTAGAATGGATTGTACGAATGAATTAGAATAGATCGTACGAATGAATTAGAATGGATCATACTATTGAATTAGATTGGATACATTCGTGCGAGTGAATTAGACTGGATCGTACGAATGAATTAGAATGGATCGTCCGAGTGAATTAGAATGGATCGTACGAATAAATTAGAATGGATACATTCGTGCGAATGAATTAAAATGAATCGTCCGAATGAATTAGAATGGATCATACGAATAAATTAGAATGGATCGTACGAATAAATTAGAATGGATCGTGCGAATGAATTAGAATGGATCGTGCGAATGAATTAGAATGGATCTTGCGAATGAATTAGAATGGATCGTACGAATGAATTAGAATGGGTCGTACGAATGAACTAGAATGGATGGTATGAATGAATTAGAATGGATCGTTCGAATGAATTAGAATGGATCATACGAATGAATTAGAATGGATCATGCGAATGAATTAGAATGGATCGTGCGAATGAAATAGAATGTATCGTATGAATGAATTTGAATGGATCGTTTGAATGAATTAGAATGGGTCGTGCGATTGAATTAGAACGGATCGTGCGAATGAATTAGAATGGATCGTGCGAATGAATTAGAATGAATCATACGAATGAATTAGAATAGATCGTGCGAATGAATTAGAATGGATCATACGAATGAATTAGAATGGATCGTGCGAATGAATTAGAATGGATCGTGCGAATGAATTAGAATTGATTGTGCGAATCAAATTCATTCGTACGATCCATTCTAATTCATTCGCATGATCCATTCTAATTCATTCGTACGATCCATTCTAATTCATTCCTATAATCCATTCTAATTCATTCGCATGGATGTATCCATTCTAATCCATTCGTACGATCCATTCTAATTCATTCGCTCGATCTATTCTAATTCATTCACACGATCCATTCTAATTCATTCGTACGATCCATTCTAATTCATTCGTACGAATGAATTAGAACGGATACATTCGTGCGAATGAATTAGAATGGATCATACGAATGAATTAGAATGGATCATACGAATGAACTAGAATAAATTGTACGAATGAATTAGAATGGATCGTTCAAATGAATTAGGATGGATCGTGCGAATGAATTAGAATGGATCGTACGAATAAATTAGAATGGATCGTACGAATAAATTAGAATGGATCGTACGAATGATTTAGAATGGATCGTACAAATAACTTAGAATGGATACATTCGTGCGAATGAATTAGAATGGATCATATAAATGAATTAGAATAGATTGTATGAATGAATTAGAATGGATAGTGCGAATGAATTAGAATGGATCGTCCGAATGAATTAGAATGGATCGTGCGAATGAATTAGAATGGATACATCCACGCAAATGAATTTGAATGGATCATACGAATGAATTAGAATGGATCGTACGAATGAAATAGAATGGATCGTACGAATAAAATAGAATGGATCGTATGAATAAATTAGAATGGATCATGCGAATGAATTAGAATGGATCGTACGAATGATTTAGAATGGATCGTCTGAATGAATTAGATTGGATCGTCTGAATGAATTAGAAAGGATCATACGAATGAATCAGAATGGATCGTACGAATGAATAAGAATGGATCGTACGAATGAATTAGAATGGATTATATGAATGAATTAGAATGAATCATACGAATGAATTAGAATGGATTGTGCGAATGAATTAGAATAGATTGTACGAATGAATTAGAATGGATCGTACGAATAAATTAGAATAAATCGTCTGAATTAATTAGAAAGGATCATATGAATGAATCAGAATGGATCATACAAATGAATTAGAATGGATCGTGCGAATGAATTTGAATGGATTGTTCGAATGAATAAGAATGGATAGTACGAATAAATTAGAATGGATCGTACGGATGAATTAGAATGGATCGTACGAATGAATTAGAATAGATTGTACGAATGATGTAGAATGGATCGTACGAATAAATTAGAATGGATCATTCGAATGAATTAGAATGGATCGTACGAATGAATTAGAATGGATCGTCCGAATGAATTAGAATGGATCGTACGAATAAATTAGAATGGATACATTCGTGTGAATGAATTAGAATGGATCGTACGAATGAATTAGAAGGGATCGTACGAATGACTTAGAATGGATACATTCATGCGAATGAATTAGAATGGATTGTACGAATGAATTAGAATGGATCATTCGAATGAATTAGAATGGATCGTACGAATGAATTAGAATGGATCGTCCGAATGAATTAGAATGGATCGTACGAATAAATTAGAATGGATACATTCGTGTGAATGAATTAGAATGGATCGTACGAATGAATTAGAAGGGATCGTACGAATGACTTAGAATGGATACATTCATGCGAATGAATTAGAATGGATTGTACGAATGAATTAGAATGGATCATTCGAATGAATTAGAATGGATCATCTGAATGAATTAGAACGAATCATACGAATGAATTAGAATGAATCATACGAATGAATTAGAATGGATCGTACAAATGAATTAGAATGGATCATTCAAACGAATTAGAATGGATAGTACAAATGAATTAGAATAGATCGTACGAGTGAATTAGAATAGATTGTACGAATGAATTAGAATGGATCATTCGAGTAAATTAGAATGTATCGTGCGATTGAATTAGAATGGATCGTATGAATGAATAAGAATGGATCATACGAATGAATTAGAATGGATCGTCTGAATGAATTATAATGGATCGTACGAATAAATTAGAATGGATCGTTCGAATGAATTAGAATGGATCGTTCGAATGAATTAGAATGGATCATACGAATGAATTAGAATAGATCGTATGAATGAATTAGAATGGATCGTGCGAATGAATTAGAATGGATCGTATGAATGAATTAGAATAGATCGTCCGAGTTAATTAGAATGAATCGTACGAATGAATTAGAATAGATCGTATGAATGAATTAGAATGGATCGTCCGAATGAATTAGAATGGATCGTATGAATGAATTAGAATGGATCGTGCGAATGAATTAGAATGGATCGTCCGAATGAATTAGAATGAATCAAACAAATGAATTAGAATGGATCGTATGAATGAATTAGAATGGATCATCCGAATGAACTAGAATGGATCGTACGAATAAATTAGATTGGATCGTTCGAATGAATTGGAATGGATCGTACGAATGAATTAGAATGGATAGTATGAATGAATTAGAATGAATCATAGGAATGAATTAGAATAGATCGCGCGAATGAATTAGAATGGATCGTTCGAATGAATTAGAATGGATAGTACAGATAAATTAGAATGGATCGTACGAATGAATTAGAATAGATTGTACGACTGAGTTAGAATGGATCGTACGAATAAATTAGGATGGATCGTTCGAATAAATTACAATTTATCGTATAAATATATTAGAATGGATCGTACGAATGAATTAGAATGGATCATCCGAATGAATTAGAATGGATCATACGAATAAATTAGAATGGATCATTCGAATGAATTATAATGGATCATACGAATGAATTAAAATGGATCATATGAATGAATTAGAATGGATCGTGCGAATGAAATAGAATGGATCGTACGAATGAATTAGAATGGATCGTCTGAGTGAATTAGAATGGATCGTACGAATGATTTAGAATGGATCGTATGAATGAATTAGAATGGATCATGCGAATGAATTAGAATAGATCATATGAAAAAATTAGAATAGATTGTACGAATGAATTAGAATTGATCGTTCGAATAAATTAGAATGGATCGTCCGAATGAATTAGAATGGATCGTACGAATGTAATAGAATGGATCGTACGAATGAATTAGAATGGATCGTACGAATGAATTAGAATGGATCATGCGAATGAATTAGAATGGATCGTGTGAATGAATTAAAATGGATCATATGAATGAATTAGAATGGATCATGTGAATGAATTAGAATGGATGCATTCATACGAATGAATTAGAATGGATCATTCGAATGAATTATAATTGATCATGCGAGTGAATTAGAATAGATCGTACGAATGAATTAGAATAGATCATACGAATGAATTAGAACGGATCGTACGAATGAATTAGAATGGATCGTGCGAATGAATTAGATCCATTCTAATTTAATTGTACGAACCATTCTAATTCATTCTTACGATCCATTCTAATTCGTTCGTACGATCCATTCTAATTCACTCGCACGATCCATTCTAATTCATTCGAACGATCCATTCTAATTCATTCGTACGAATGTATCCATTCTAATTCATTCATACGATCCATTCTAATTCACTCGCACGATCAATTCTAATTCATTCGTATGATCCATTCTAATTCATTCGTACAATCCATTCTAATTCATTCGTACGATCCATTCTAATTCATTCGTACGATCTATTCTAATTTATTTGTATGATCTATTCTAATTCATTCGTACGATCCATTCTAATTCACTCGCACGATCCATTCTAATTCATTCGTACGATTCATTCTAATTCATTCATACGATCCATTCTAATTCATTCGCACGATCCATTCTAATTCATTCGTACGATCCATTCTAATTCATTCATATGATCCATTCTAATTCATTCATATGATCCATTCTAATTCATTCACACGATCCATTATAATTTATTCATATGATCCATTCTAATTCATTCGTACGAATGCATCCATCCTAATTCATTCACACGATCCATTCTAATTCATTCATATGATCCATTTTAATTCATTCGCACGATCCATTCTAATTCATTCGCACGATCCATTCTAATTCATTCGTACGAATGCATCCATCCTAATTCATTCACACGATCCATTCTAATTCATTCATATGATCCATTTTAATTCATTCGCACGATCCATTCTAATTCATTCGTATGATCCATTCTAATTCATTCGTACGTTCCATTCTATTACATTCGTACGATCCATTCTAATTCATTCGGACGATCCATTCTAATTTATTCGAACGATCAATTCTAATTCATTCGTACAATCTATTCTAATTTTTTTATATGATCCATTCTAATTCATTCGCATGATCCATTCTAATTCATTCATACGATCCATTCTAATTCATTCGTACGATCCATTCTAATTCATTCGTACGATCTATTCTAATTTATTCGTATGATCTATTCTAATTCATTCGTACGATCCATTCTAATTCACTCGCACGATCCATTCTAATTCATTTGTACGATTCATTCTAATTCATTCGTACGATCCATTCTAATTCATTTGCATGATCCATTCTAATTCATTCGTACGTTCCATTCTAATTCATTCATACGATCTATTCTAATTCATTCGTACGATCTATTCTAATTCATTCGTACGATCCATTCTAATTAATTCGTACGATCCATTCTAATTCATTCATATGATCCATTCTAATTTATTCATACGATTCATTCTAATTTATTCGTACGATCCATTCTAATTCATTCGTACGATCCATTCTAATTCACTCGCACGATCCATTCTAATTCATTTGTACGATTCATTCTAATTCATTCGTACGATCCATTCTAATTTATTCGCACGATCCATTCTAATTCATTCGTACGATCCATTCTAATTCATTCATAAGATCTATTCTAATTCATTCGTACGATCTATTCTAATTCATTCGTACGATCCATTCTAATTAATTCGTACGATCCATTCTAATTCATTTGTACAATCCATTCTAATTCATTCATACGATTCATTCTAATTCATTCGTACGATCCATTCTAATTCATTCGCACGATCCATTCTAATTCATTCGTACGATCCATTCTAATTCATTCATACGATCTATTCTAATTCATTCGTACGATCTATTCTAATTCATTCGTACGATCCATTCTAATTAATTCGTACAATCCATTCTAATTCATTCGTACGATCCATTCTAATTCATTCGTACGATCTATTCTAATTTATTTGTATGATCTATTCTAATTCATTCGTACGATCCATTCTAATTCACTCGCACGATCCATTCTAATTCATTTGTACGATTCATTCTAATTCATTCGTACGATCCATTCTAATTCATTCGCACGATCCATTCTAATTCATTCGTACGATCCATTCTAATTCATTCATATGATCCATTCTAATTTATTCATATGATCCATTCTAATTCATTCGCACGATCCATTATAATTTATTCGTACGATCCATTCTAATTCATTCGTACGAATGCATCCATCCTAATTCATTCACACGATCCATTCTAATTCATTCATATGATCCATTTTAATTCATTCGCACGATCCATTCTAATTCATTCGCATGATCCATTCTAATTCATTCGTACGATCCATTCTAATTAATTCGTACGATCCATTCTATTACATTCGTACGATCCATTCTAATTCATTCGGACGATCCATTCTAATTTATTCGAACGATCAATTCTAATTCATTCGTACAATCTATTCTAATTTTTTCATATGATCCATTCTAATTCATTCGCATGATCCATTCTAATTCATTCATACGATCCATTCTAATTCATTCGTACGATCCATTCTAATTCATTCGTACGATCTATTCTAATTTATTCGTATGATCTATTCTAATTCATTCGTACGATCCATTCTAATTCACTCGCACGATCCATTCTAATTCATTTGTACGATTCATTCTAATTCATTCGTACGATCCATTCTAATTCATTCGCATGATCCATTCTAATTCATTCGCACGATCCATTTTAATTTATTCTTACGATCCATTCTATTTCATTCGTACGATCCATTCTAATTCGTTCGTACGATCAATTCTAATTCATTCATACGATCCATTCTAATGCATTCGTACGATCCATTCTAATTCATTCGCACGAATATATCTATTTTTATTCATTCGCACGATCCATTCTAATTCATTTGAACGATCCATTCTAATTCATTCGTACGATCCATTCTAATTCATTCGCACATTCCATTCTAATTCATTCGTATGATCCATTCTAATTCATTCGTATGATCCATTCTAATTCATTCGTAAGATCCATTCTAATTCAATCGCACGATCCATTCTAATTCATTCGTACGATCTATTCTAATTCAGTCGCACGAATGTATCCATTCAAGTTCATTCGTACGATCCATTCTAATTCATTCGTATGATCCATTCTAATTCATTCGTACGATCCATTCTAATTCATTCGTACGATCTATTCTAATTCATTTGCATGAATGTATCCATTCTAATTCATTCGCACGATCCATTTTAATTCATTCGAACGATCCATTCTAATTCATTCGTATGGTCCATTCTAATTCATTCGCACGAATGTATCCATTCTAATTCATTCGTACGATCCATTCTAATTCATTCATATGATCCATTCTAATTTATTCGTATGAATGTATCCATTCTAGTTTATTCGTACGATCTATTCTAATTCATTCGAACGATCCATTCTAATTCATTCGTACGATCCATTCTAATTCATTCGTATGATTCATTCTAATTCATTCGTACAATCCATTCTAATCATTCGTATGATCCATTCTAATTCATTCATACGATCCATTCTAATTCATTCATACGATCCATTCTAATTTATTTGTACGATCCATTCTAATTCATTCGTACAACCCATTCTAATACATTCGCACGATCCATTCTAATTCATTCGTACGATCCATTCTAATTAACTCGCACGATCCAATCTAATTCATTCGAACGATCCATTCTAATTCATTCGTACGAATGTATCCATTCTAATTCATTCGTAGGATCCATTCTAATTCATTCGTACGATCTATTCTAATTCATTCGTACGATCCATTCTAATTCATTCGTACGATCCATTCTAATTTATTCGCACGATCCATTCTAATTCATTCGTACGATCTATTCTAATTCATTCATACGATCTATTCTAATTTATTCGTACGATCTATTCTAATTCATTCGTACGATCCATTCTAATTCACTCGCACGATCCATTCTAATTCATTTGTACGATCCATTCTAATGCATTCGTACGATCCATTCTAATTCATTTGCACGATCCATTCTAATTCATTCATACTATCCATTCGAATTCATTCATACGATCTATTCTAATTCATTCGTACGATCTATTCTAATTCATTCGTACGATCCATTCTAATTCATTCATATGATCCATTCTAATTCATCCGTACGAATGTATCCATTCTAATTCATTCGTACGATCCAATCTAATTCATTCGCACGATCCATTCTAATTCATTCACACTGTCCATTCTAATTTTTTCTTACGATCCATTCTATTTCATTCTTATGATCCATTCTAATTCATTCGTATGATTAATTCTAATTCATTCCTATGATCCAATCTAATTCATTCGTACGATCCATTCTAATTCATTCGTATGATCTATTCTAATTCATTCGCACGAATATATCCATTCTAATTCATTTGCACGATGCATTCTAATTCATTTGAACGATCCATTCTAATTCATTCGTATGATCCATTCTAATTCATTCGCACATTCCATTCTAATTCATTCGAATGATCCATTCTAATTCATTCGCATGATCCATTCTAATTCATTCGTAAGATCCATTCTAATTCATTCGCACGATCCATTCTAATTCATTCGTACGATCTATTCTAATTCAGTCGCACGAATGTATCCATTCAAGTTCATTCGTACGATCCATTCTAATTCATTCGTATGATCCATTCTAATTCATTCGTACGGTCCATTCTGATTCATTCGTACGATCCATTCTAATTCATTCGTACGATCCATTCTAATTCATTTGCATGAATGTATCCATTCTAATTCATTCGCACGATCCATTCTAATTCATTCGAATGATCCATTCTAATTCATTCGTATGATCCATTCTAATTCATTCGCACGAATGTATCCATTCTAATTCATTCGTACGATCCATTCTAATTCATTCATACGATCCATTCTAATTCATTCGTATGAATGTAACCATTCTAATTCATTCATACGATCCATTCTAATTCATTCACATGATCCATTCTAAATCATTCGTACAATCCATTCTAATTCATTCGCACGATCCATTCTAATTCATTTGTACGATCCATTCTAATTCAATCGCACAATCCATTCTAATTCATTCATACGATCCATTCTAATTCATTCGTACGATCCATTCTAATTCATTCGTACGATCCATTCTAATATATTCATTCCCACATGGATCGTGCGAATGAATTTAATTGGATACTCGTGCGAATGAATTAGAATGGATCGTACGAATGAATTAGACTGGATCGTATGAATGAATTAGAATGGATCGTATGAATGAATTAGAGTGGATCATACGAATGAATTAGAATGGATCGTTCGAATAAATAAGAATGGATCGTATGAATGAATTAGAATGGATCGTATGAATGAATTAGAATGGATCGTGCGAATGAATTAGAATGGATAGTTCGAATGAATTAGAGTGGATCGTTCGAATGAGTTAGAATGGCTCGTACGAATGAATTAGAATGGATTGTGCGAATGAATTAGAATGGATCGTGCGAATGAATTAGAATGGATCGTACGAATGAAATAGAATGGATTGTACGAATGAACTAGAATGGATCTTACGAATGAATTAGAATGGATACATTCGTGCGAATGAATTAGAATGGATCATGCGAATAAATTAGAATGGATCGTACAAATATATTAGAATGGATACATTCGTGCGAATGAATTAGAATGGATCGTATGAATGAATTAGAATGGATCATATGAATGAATTAAAATGGATCGTGCGAATGAATTAGAATGGATCGTACGAATGAATTAGAATGGATCGTACGAATGAATTAGAATGGATCGTGCGAATGAATTAGAATGGATCGTACGAATGAATTAGAATTGATCGTGCGAATGAATTAGAATGGATCGTGCGAATGAATTAGAATGGATAGTGCGAATGAATTAGAATGGATCGTGCGAATGAATTAGAATGGATCGTACGAATGAATTAGAATGGATCGTACGAATGAATTAGAATGGATTGTACGAATGAATTAGAAAGGATCGTACGAATGAATTAGAATGGATCGTACGAGTGAATTAGAATGGATCGTATGGATGAATCATAATGGATCGTATGAATGAATTAGAATGGATCGAGCGAATGAATTAGAATGGATCGTACGAATGAATCAGAATGGATCATGCGAATGAATCAGAATGGATCGTGCGAATGAATCAGAATGGATCGTGCGAATGAATCAGAATGGATCGTGCGAATGAAATCGTGCGAATGAATCAGAATGGATCGTACGAATGAATCAGAATGGATCGAACGAATGAATCAGAATGGATAATACGAATGAATTAGATTGGATCGTGCGAATGAATTAGAATGGATCGTGCGAATGAATTAGAATGGATAGTGCGAATAAATTAGAATGGATCGTGCGAATGAATTAGAATGGATTGTACAAATGAATTAGAATGGATCGTACGAATGAATTAGAATGGATCGTCTGAATGAATTAGAAAGGATTGTACGAATGAATTAGAAAGGATAGTACGAATGAATTAGAATGGATCGTACGAGTGAATTAGAATGGATCGTACGGATGAATCAGAATGGATCGTATGAATGAATTAGAATGGATCGAGCGAATGAATTAGAATGGATCGTACGAATGAATCAGAATGGATCGTACGAATGAATCAGAATGGATCGTACGAATGAACCAGAATGGATTATGCGAATGAATCAGAATGGATCGTGCAAAAGAATCAGAATGGATCGTGCGAATGAATCAGAATGGATCGTGCGAATGAATTAAAATGGAATGTGTGAATGAATTAGAATGGATATATTCGTGCGAATGAACTAGAATGGATCGTACGAATGAATTAGAATAAATCATACGAATGAATTAGAATGGATCGTATGAATGAATTAGAATGGATCGTGCGAATGAATTAGAATGGATCGTACGAATAAATTAGAATGGATACATCCATGCGAATGAATTAGAATGGATCGTTCGAATGAATTAGAATGGATACATTCGTGCGAATGAATTAGAATTGATCGTACGAATGAATTAGAATGGATACATCCTTGCAAATGAATTAGAATGGATCATACGAATGAATTAAAATGGATCGTTCGAATGAATTAGAATGGATCGTGCGAGTGAATTAGAATGGATCGTATGAATGAATTAGAATAGATCGTATGAATAAATTAGAATGGATTGTATGAATGAAATAGAATGGATTGTACGAATCAATTAGAATAGATCGTACGAAAGAATTAGAATGGATCATGCGAATGAATTAGAATGGATCGTACGAATAATATAGAATGGATCGTTCGAATGAATTAGAATGGATCGTGCGAATGAATTAGAATGGATACATTCGTGCGAATGAATTAGAATGGATCGTACGAATGAATTAGAATGGATCGTACGAATGAATTAGAATGGGTCGTACGAATGAATTATAATGAATCATATAAATGAATTAGAATGGATCGTGCGAATGAATTAGAATAGATCGTGCGAAAGAATTAGAATGGATCGTATGAATGAATTAGAATGGATCGTACGAATGAATTAGAATGGATCGTACGAATGAATTAGAATGGATCGTGCGAATGAATTAGAATGGATCATACGAATGAAATAGAATGGATCGTATGAATGAAATAGAATGGATCGTACGAATAAAATAGCTAGAATGGATTATACGAATGAATTAGAATGGATCGCACGAATGAATTAGAATGGATACGTTCGTACGAATGAATTAGAATGAATCATACGAATGAATTAGAATGGATCGTACGAATGAATCAGAATGGATCGTATGAATGAATAAGAATGGATCGTACGAATGAATTAGAATGGATTGTGAATGAATTAGAATGGATCGAGCGAATGAATTAGAATGGATCGTACGAATGAATTAGAATGGATACATTCGTGTACGAATGTATCCATTCTAATTCATTTGTACAATCCATTCTAATTCATTCGTATGATCCATTCTAATTCATTCGAACGATCTATTCAAATTCTTTTGCATGGATGTATCCATTCTAATTCATTCATATGATCCATTCTAATTCATTCGCACGAATGTATCCATTCTAATTCATTCGCACGATCCATTCTAAATCATTTCAATGATCCATTCTAATTCATTCTTACGATCCTTTCTAATTCATTCGCATGGATGTATCCATTCTAATTTATTCGTACGATCCATTCTAATTCATTCGCATGATCTATTCTAATTCATTCATACGATCCATTCTAATTCATTCGTACGATCCATTCTAATTCATTCACACGATCTATTCTAATTGATTCATACGATCCATTCTAATGCATTTGCACGATCCATTCTAATTCATTCACAAGATCCATTCTAATTCATTCGTACGATCTATTCTAATTCATTCGTACGATCCATTCTAATTCATTCGAACGATCCATTCTAATTCAATCGTACGATCCATTCTAATTCATTCACACGATCCATTCTAATTCATTCGTACGATCCATTCTAATTCATTCGCACGATCCATTCTAATTCATTCGTATGATCCATTCTAATGCATTCGCACGATCCATTCTAATTCATTCGCACGATCCATTCTAATTCATTCGTACGAATCATACGAATGAATTAGAATGAATCATACGAATGAATTAGAATGGATCATACGAATGAATTAGAATGGATCGTACGATTGTATTAGAATGGATCGTTCGAATGAATTACAATGGATCGTGCGAGTGAATTAGAATGGATCGTACGAATGAATTAGAATAGATCATACAAATGAATTAGAATGGATCGTGCAAATGAATTAGAATGGATCGTGCGAATGCATTAGAATGGATCCGACGAATGAATTAGAGTGGATCGTACGAATGAATTAGAATGGATCGTATGAATGAATTAGAATGGATCGTCTGAATTAATTAGAATAAATCATACGAATGAATTAGAATGGATCGTACGAATGAATTTGAATGGATCGTACGAATGAATTTGAATGGATCGTACGAATGAATTAGAATGGATCATATGAATGAATTAGAATGGATCGTACGAATAAATTAGAATGGATCGTGTGAATGAATTAGAATGGACACATTCATCCAAGTGAATTAGAATGGATCGTACGAATAAATTAGAATGGATCGTACGAATGAATTAGAATGGATCGTACGAATGAATTAGAATGGATCGTACGAATGAACAAGAATGGATCGTTCGAATGAATTAAAATGGATCGTACGAATGAATTAGAATGGATCGTACGAATGAATTAGAATGGATCGTACGAATGAATTAGAATATATCGTGCGAATGAATTAGAATGTTTCGTATGAATGAATTCGAATGGATCGTACGAGTGAATTAGAATGGATCGTACGAATGAATTAGAATGGATCGTGCGAATGAATTAGAATGGATCGTACGAATGAAATAGAATAGATCATATGAATAAAATAGAATGGATCGTACGAATGAAATAGAATAGATTGTACGAATGAATTAGAATGGATCGTACGAATGAATCAGAATGGATCGTATGAATGAATAAGAATGGATCGTACGAATGAATTAGAATGGATTGTCAATGAATTAGAATGGATCAAGCGAATGAATTAGAATGGATCGTACGAATGAATTAGAATTGATACATTCGTGTACGAATGTATCCATTCTAATTCATTCGTACAATCCATTCTAATTCATTCGTACGATCCATTCTAATTCATTCGAACGATCCATTCAAATTCTTTTGCATGGATGTATCCATTCTAATTCATTCGTATGATCCATTCTAATTCATTCGCACGAATGCATCTATTCTAATTCATTCGCACGATCCATTCTAATTCATTCGCACGATCCATTCTAATTCATTCGAACGATCCATTCTAATTCATTCGTACGAACCTTTCTAATTCATTCGCATGGATGTATCCATTCTAATTTATTCGTACGATCCATTCTAATTCATTCGCACGATCCATTCTAATTTATTCATACGATCCATTATGATTCATTCGTACGATCCATTCTAATTCATTCACACGATCCATTCTAATTGATTCATACGATCCATTCTAATGCATTTGCACGATCCATTCTAATTCATTCGCACGATCCATTCTAATTCATTCGTACGATCTATTCTAATTCATTCGTACGATCCATTCTAATTCACTCGCACGATCCATTCTAATTCATTCGAACGATCCATTCTAATTCAATCGTACGATCCATTCTAATTCATTCACATGATCCATCCTAATTCATTTGTACGATCCATTCTAATTCATTCGCACGATCCATTCTAATTCATTCGTACGATCCATTTTAATGCGTTCGCACGATCCATTCTAATTCATTCGCACGAACCATTCTAATTCATTCGTACGATCCATTCTTATTCATTCGTACGATCTATTCTAATTCATTCGTACGATCCATTCTAATTCACTCGCACGATCCTTTCTAATTCTTTCGAACGATCCATTCTAATTCATTCGTACGAATGTATCCATTCTAATTCATTCGAATGATCCATTCTAATTCATTCACATGAATGTATCCATTCTAATTCATTCGCATGATCCATTCGAATTCATTCGAACGATCCATTCTAATTCATTCGTACGATCCATTCTAATTCATTTGCATGGATGCATCCATTCTAATTTATTCGTACGATCCATTCTAATTCATTCGCACGATCCATTCTAATTCATTCATACGATCCATTCTAATTCATTCGTACGATCCATTCTAATTTATTCACACTATCCATTCTAATTGATTCATACGATCCATTCTAATGCATTCGCACGATCCATTCTAATTCATTCGCACGATCCATTCTAATTCATTCGCACGATCCATTCATTTTCATTCGTACGATCTATTCTAATTCAGTCGTACGATCCATTCTAATTCACTCGCACGATCCATTCTAATTCATTCGAACGATCCATTCTAATTCATTCGTACGATCCATTCTAATTCATTCACACGATCCATTCTAATTCATTCATATGATCCATTCTAATTCATTCGCACGATCCATTATAATTTATTCGTACGATCTATTCTAATGCATTCGCACGATCCATTCTAATTCATTCGCACTATCCATTCTAATTCATTTGTACGATCTATTCTAATTCATTCGTACGATCCATCCTAATTCACTCACACGATCCATTCTAATTCATTCGAATGATCCATTCTAATTCATTCGTAAGAATGTATCCATTCTAATTCATTCGAATGATCCATTCTAATTCATTCGCACGAATGTATCCATTCTAATTCATTCGCACGATCCATTCTAATTCATTCGAACGATCCATTCTAATTCATTCGTATGATCCATTCTAATTCAATAGCACAATCCATTCTAATTCAATAGCACGATCCATTTTAATGCATTCGTACGATCCATTCTAATTCATTCGTACGATCCATTCTAATTCATTCGTATGATCCATTCTAATTCAATCGCACGATCCATACTAATGCATTCATATGATCCATTCTAATTCATTCGTACGATCCATTCTAATTCATTCATACGATCCATTCTAATTCATTCGTATGATCCATTCTAATTCATTCGGATGATCCAATCTAATTCATTCATACGATCCATTCTGATTCATTCGTACGATCCATTCTAATTCATTCGTACGATCCATTCTAATTCATTCGAATGATCCATTCTAATTCATTCGTACGATCCATTCTAATTCATTCGTACGATCCATTCTAATTCATTCGCATGAATGTATCCACGAATGAGTTAGAATGGATACATTCGTGCGAATGAATTAGAATGGATCGTACGAATGAATAAGAATGGATCGTACGAATGAATTAGAATGGATCATACGAATGAATTAGAATGGATCATGCGAATGAATTAGAGTGGATCATACGAATGAATTAGAATAGATTGTACGAATGAATTAGAATGGATTGTTCGAATGAATTAGAATGGATCGTGTGATTGAATTAGAATGGATCATACGAATGAATTAGAATGGATCGTGCGAATGAATTAGAATAGATCATATGAATTAATTAGAATGGATCATGTGAATGAATTAGAATGGATCATGCGAATTAATTACAATGGATCATATGAATGAATTAGAATGGATCGTGTGAATGAATTAGAATGGATCGTTTGTGCGAATGAATTAGAATGGGTACATCCATGCGAATGAATTAGAATAGATCGTGCGAATGAATTAGAATGGATCTTATGAATGAATTAGAATGAATCATACAAATGAATTAGAATGGATCGAATGAATGAAATAGAATGGATCGTGCGAATGAATTAGAATAGATTGTACGAATAAATTAGAATGGTTACATTCATGTGAATGAATTAGAATGGATCATACGAATGAATTAGAATGGATCGTTCGAATGAATTGGAATGGATCGTAAGAATGAATTAGAATAGATCGTACGAATGAATTAGAATGGATCGTGCGAATGAATTAGAATGGATCGTACGAATGAATTAGAATGGATAGTACGAATGAATTAGAATTGATCGTCTGAATGAATTAGAATGGATCGTACGAATGAATTAGAATGGATCGTACGAATGAATTAAAATGGATCGTATGATTGAATTAGAATGGATCGTTCGAATGAATTAGAATGGATCGTGCGAGTGAATTAGAATGGATCGTACGAATGAATTAAAATAGATCGTACAAATGAATTAGAATGGATCGTGCAAATGAATTAGAATGGATCGTGCGAATGCATTAGAATGGATCCGACGAATGAATTAGAATGGATCGTACGAATGAATTAGAATGGATCATCTGAATTAATTAGAATAAATCATACGAATGAATTAGAATGGATCGTACGAATGAATTTGAATGGATCGTACGAATGAATTAGAATGGATCATACGAATGAATTAGAATGGATCGTATGAATGAATTAGAATGGATCGTCCGAATGAATTAGATTGGACACATTCGTTCAAGTGAATTAGAATGGATCGTACGAATAAATTAGAATGGATCGTACAAATGAATTAGAATGGATCGTACGAATGAATTAGAATGGATCGTACTAATGAACTAGAATGGATCGTTCGAATGAATTAGAATGGATCGTACGAATGAATTAGAATGGATCGTACGAATGAATTAGAATGGATCGTACGAATGAATTAGAAAAGATCGAGCGAATGAATTAGAATGGATTGTACGAATGAATCAGAATGTATCATACGAATGAATTAGAATGGATCGTACGAATGAATTAGAATGGATTGTACGAATGAATTAGAATGGAATGTGCGAATGAATTTGAATGGATCGTACGAATGAACTTGAATGGATCGTATGAATGAATTAGAATGGATCGTCTGAATGAATTAGAATGAATCATACGAATGAATTAGATTGGATCGTACGAATGAATTAGAATGGATCGTACGAATGAATTAGAAAGGATCATACGAATGAATTAGAATGGATCGTACGAATGAATTAGAATGGATCGTGCGAATGAATTAGAATGGATCGTGGGAATGATTTAGAATGGATCATACGAATGAATTAGAATAGATCGTGCGAATGAATTAGAATGTTTCGTATGAATGAATTAGAATGGATCGTACGAATGAATTAGAATAGATCGTGCGAATGAATTAGAATGGATCGTACGAATGAATTAGAATGGATCGTGCGATTGAATTAGAAAGGATCATATGAATGAATTGTAATAGATCGTGTGAATGAATTAGAATGGATCCTGTGAATGAATTAGAATGGATACATTTGAACGAATGAATTAGAATGGATCGTTCGAATGAATTAGAATGAATCGTGCAAGTGAATTAGAATGGATCGTACGAATTAATTAGAATAGATCGTATGAATGAATTAGATTGGATCGTGTGAATGAATTAGAAGGGATCGTGTGAATGAATTAGAATTGATCGTGCGATTGAATTAGAATGGATACATTCATGCGAATGAATTAGAATAGATCATACGAATGAATTAGAATGGATCGTACGAAGGAATTAGAATGGATCATAAGAATGAATTAGAATAGATCATACGATCCATTCTAATTTATTCGTATGATCCATTCAAATTCATTTGCATGCATGTATCCATTCTAATTCATTCGTACAATCCATTCTATTTCATTCGTATGACCCATTCTAATTCATTCGCACGAATGTATCCTTTCTAATTCTTTCATACGATCCATTCTAAATCATTCGCACGACCCATTCTAATTCATTCGCACTATCCATTCTAATTCAATCGTACGATCTAATTCATTCATATGATTCATTCTAATTCATTCAGACGATCCATTCTAATTTATTCGTACAATCCATTCGAATTCATTTGGACGATCTATTCTAATTCATTCGTACTATCCATTCTAATTCATTCGAACGATCCATTCTAATTCATTCGTACGATCCATTCTAATTCATACACACATTTCATTCTAATTCATTCATATGATCCATTCTAATTCATTCATATGATTCATTCTAATTCATTCATACGATTCATTCTAATTCATTCGTATGATTCATTATAATTCATTCAAACGATCCATTCTAATTTATTCGTACGATCCATTCAAATTCATTCGGACGATCCATTCTAATCCGTCCGTACGATCCATTCTAATTCATTCGGACGATCCATTCTAATCCGTTCGTACGATCCATTCTAATTCATTCGTATGATTCATTCTAATTCATTTAGACGATCCATTCTAATTCATTCACATGATCCATTATAATTCATTCGTACGATCCATTCTAATGCATTCGCACGATCCATTCTAATTTGTTCGTACGATCTATTCTAATTCAGTCGCACGATCTATTATTATTCATTCATACGATCCATTCTAATTCATTCGAACGATTCATTCTAATTCATTCGAACGATCCATTCTAATTCATTCGTACGATCCATTCTAATTCATTCGTACAATCCATTCTAATTCATTCGTATGATCCATTCTAATTCATTCGTACGAACCATTCTAATTTATTCATACGATCGATTCTAATTCATTCGGATACATTCGTGCGAATGAATTAGAATGGATCATATGAATGAATTAGAATGGATACATTCGTGCGAATGAATTAGAATGGATCGTACGAATGAATAAGAATGGATCATCCGAATGAATTAGAATAGATCTTACGTATGAATTAGAATGGATCGTACGAATGAATTAGAATCGGTCGAACGAATGACGTATGAATGAATTAGAATGGATCGTTCGAATGAATTAGAATGGATCGTACGAATGAATTAGAATGAATCATACGAATGAATTCGAATAGATCGTACGATCCATTCTAATTCATTCGTATGATCCATTCAAATTCATTTGCATGGATGTATCTATTCTAATTCATTCGTACAATCCATTCTATTTCATTCGTATGATCCATTCTAATTCATTCGTACGAATGAATTAGAATGGATACATTCGTGCGAATGAATTAGAATGGATCATACGAATGAATTTGAATGGATCGTACGAATGAATTAGAATGGATCGTACGAATGAATTAGATTGGATTGTACGAATGAATTACAATGGATAAATTCGTACAAATGAATTAGAATGGATCTTATGAATGAATTAGAATGGATCATGCAAATGCATTAGAATGGATCGTACAAATGAATTAGAATGGATCGTGCAAATGAATTAGAATGGATCGTACGAATGAATTAGAATGGATCATGTGAATGAATTAGAATGTATCGTTCGAATGAATTAGAATGGATCGTGCGAATGAATTAGAATGGATCATACAAATGAATTAGAATGGATCGTACGAATGAATTAGAATGGATAAATTCGTGCGAATGAATTAGAATGGATCGTACGAATGAATTAGAATGGATCGTATGAATGAATTAGAATGGTTCGTACTAATGAATTAGAATGGATTGTACGAATGAATTAGAATGGATCGTACGAATGAATTAGAATAGATCATGAGAATGAATTAGAATGGATCATCTGAATGAATTAGAATGAATCATACGAATGAATTAGAATGGATCGTAGGAATGAATTAGAATGGATCGTGCGAATGAATTAGAATGGATCTTAAGAATGAATTAGAATGGATCGTATGAATGAATTAGAATAGATCGTAGGAATGAATTAGAATGGATCGTACGAATGAATTAGAATGGATCGTGAATGAATTAGAATAGATCGTATGAATGAATTAGAATAGATCGTAGGAATGAATTAGAATGGATCGTACGAATGAATTAGAATGGATCGTACGAATGAATTAGAATGGATCGTATGAATGAATTAGAATGGATCGTTCGAATGAATTAGAATGGATCGTACGAATGAATTAGAATGGATCGTGTGAATGAATTAGAATGGATCGTTCGAATGAATTAGAATGGATCATTCGAATGAATTAGAATGGATCGTACGAATGAATTAGAATAGATCGTGCGAATGAATTAGAATGGATCATCTGAATGAATTAGAATGAATCATATGAATGAATTAGAATGGATCGTATGAATTAATTAGAATGGATCATGCGAATGAATTAGAATGGATCGTGCGAATGAATTAGAATGGATCGTGCGAATGAATTAGAATGGATATATTCGTGCGAATGAATTAGAATGGATCATGCGAATGAATTAGAATGGATCGTGCGAATGAATTAGAATGGATCGTGCGAATGAATTAGAATGGATACATTCGTGCGAATGAATTAGAATGGATCGTACGAATGAATTAGAATGGATTGTACGAATGAATTAGAATGGATCGTATGAATTAATTAGAATGAATCATACGAATGAATTAGAATGGATCGTACGAATGAATTAGAATGGATCGTTCGAATGAATTAGAATGGATCGTGCGAATTAATTAAAATGGATCGTACGAATGAATTAGAATGGATCGTACGAATGAATTAGAATGGATCGTGCGAATGAATTAGAATGGATCATGCGAATGAATTAGAATGGATACATTCGTGCGAATAAATTAGAATGGATCGTACGAATGAATCAGAATGGATCATACAAATGAATTAGAATGGGTCGAACGAATGAATTAGAATGGATAGTACGAATGAATTAGAATGGAATGTGCGAATAAATTAGAATGGATCGTACGAATGAATTAGAATGGATCGTTCGAATGAATTTGAATGGATCTACGAATTAATAATGAAGGATCGTATGAATGAATTAGAATGGATCGTGCGAATGAATTAGAATGGATTGTACGAATGAATTTGAATGGATCGTTCAAATGAATTTGAATGGATCGTTCAAATGAATTAGAATGGATTGTGCGAAAGAATTAGAATGGATACATTCGTGCGAATGAATTAGAATGGATCGTACGAATATCATACGAATGAATTAGAATAGATTGTACGAATGAATTAGAATGGATCATTCGAATGAATTAGATTGGATCGTGCGATTGAATTAGAATAGATCGTGCGAATGAATTAGAAAAGATCGTACGAATGAATTTGAATGGATCGTACGAATAAATTAGAATGAATCGTATGAATGAATTAGAATGGATCATTCAAATGAATTAGAATGGATCGTACGAATGAATTAGAATGAATCGTACGAATGAATTAGAATAAATCGTACGAATGAATTAGAATGGATCGTACGAATGAATTAGAATAGATCGTACGAATGAATTAGAATGGATCGTGCAAATGAATTAGAATAGATCGTGTGAATGCATTGGCTAAACATCTTTGGAGAATTTGCACTAAAGATGATTCTCTCTGGGTGAGATGGGTGTATGTTAAATACCTGAGGCATGAAGGCATCTGGGACTGTAGGCATACCTCTACTGCATCTGGAATATGGAAGGGGATTTTAAATGTCAGAAAATTTTTTCAGCCCTGTATCCTGAATATTGTTGGAGATGGAAAATGACAAAATTTTGGTGGGATAACTGGCTTCCTCAAGGCAGACTAGTGGATAATTTGGTTAGAAGAGCTATATATGATCTGGGTTATGACTCTGATTTTATAGTTAATCAACTCATTGAAGATGGCAAATGGGTTCTACCTTCTCCCTCATCAGCTGATCTTATTAGTATTTTCAAATCAGTGACAGATTATGATCTTCATTACCCAAAACTCCCTGATTTAATTGTTTGGAAACAAGATAGCTGTGGAGCTTTTTCTACTAAATCAGCTTGGGAATCCATTCGTATTAAAGGGACAGTTTTCCCAGCAGCTAATTGGATTTGGCATAAACAAAGAGTTGAGAGCCATGCTATTTGCTTATGGAGGGCTTCCATCCAGAAATTACTTACTTGTGACAAATTACAAAAAAGAGGTGTTCTTGTTCCTTCTTTATGCTTCCTTTGCTGGTCTTATAGAGAGACTCATGAGCATCTCTTTTTCAGTTGTTCCTATTCTAATTGGATATGGAGGTCTATTCTTTCTAGATTTGGTATCAAACCAACTATAATAGGAAACCTTACTTCTGAAATCAATAGATTGCAGTCCAGATTCTCTGGGAAAGGTCAAATAGCAACTTTGGCTAAAATAGCTACTGGTTGTATGGTTAAGATTCTCTGGAAGGAAAGATGTAGCCGAATTTTTGATAAAACTACTAAGCACAAGAGAGCTTTGTTGGCAGAAATCACAAAAACAGTTCTCCTGAGACTGTCTAGCTATGAAGGCACAGATGTAGATACATTTGAAAATCACGCTATTATGGCTAAATGGGGGAGTTTTTTGAAAACATATTCTCATGAGCCACATTATGTTAAATGGATCAGGCCCCCTCAGAATTGGATCAAGATCAACACAGATGGCTCCTTAACTCAAGACTCAGCTTCAATTGGAGGAATTATCAGAGACAGTAATGGAACAGCAACTCTGGGTTTTTATGGGTCTTCTAAACATAAAAATATCTTAAATGTTGAGTTAGAAGCTATTGAGAAAGGACTGCAATATGCTGAAGATATGAATATCAGTCAGCTTTGGGTTGAATCTGATTCTTTAGTTGCTGTAAAATGTATTCAAGGCTCTTATGCTATTCCTTGGACAGTGTCTCATCAAGTTCAGAATATTTGCTGTGCATTGAGTAGATTTAAAGAATACAAAATCTCTCATGTGTGGAGAGAAGGAAATATTCCTGCAGATATCTTGTCTAAAGATAGCCATGCAATTGATCATATGGTTAGATTGTTTCCAAGGGATTTTAGGGAGAATCTAAGGATTGCAATAGAAAATGATAAGAAAGGCAACATTTATAAGAGACACTGATTTGCTGTAGTTTCTGGAGAAAGTTCTGGAGATGTGAATTTCAGGAATAGCATTGTATTTGTTCTTTGATAGAATCTATCTTTCTAGCATTGTATTTGTTTTTCTTTTCTTTCTCTGCTGTCTTGATTCTATAAAAGACCAGAGTTGTAATTGTTGTTTTCATTCTTGGGCGGGGTCCCAAATAAAATCCCCTAACTTTGAGTAAAAAAAAAAGAATGGATCGTGCGATTGAATTAGAATGGATCGTACGAATGAATTAGAATGGATCGTACAAATGAATTAGAATATTGTCTGAATGAATTAGAATGAATCATACGAATAAATTAGAATGGATCATACGAATGAATTAGAATGGATCATGCGAATGAATTAGAATGGATCGTGCGAATGAATTAGAATGGATCGTTCGAATGAATTAGAATGGATCGATCGAATGAATTAGAATGGATCATACGAATGAATTAGAATGGATCGTACGAATGAATTAGAATGGATCATACGAATGAATTAGAATGGACCGTGTGAGTGAATTAGAATGGATCGTGCGAATGAATTGAAATGGATCGTACGAATAAATTAGAATGGATCGTTCGACTGAATTAGAATAGATCGTACGACTGAATTAGAATGGATTGTGCGAATAAATTAGAATGGATCGTACGAATGAATTAGAATGGATCGTGCGAATGAATTAGAATGGATCGTGCGAATGAATTAGAATGGATCATACGAATAAATTAGAATAGATCGTACGAATGAACTTGAATTGATCGTACGAATGAATTAGAATGGATCGTACGAATGAATTAGAATGGATCATGAATGAATTAGAATAGTTCAAGCGAATAAATTTGAATGGATCGTACGAATGAATTAGAACAGATACATCCATGCGAATGAATTAGAATGGATCGTACGAATGATTGAATGGATCGTACGAATGAATTAGAATGGATCATGCGAATGAATTAGAATGGATCCTGCGAATGAATTAGAATGGATCGTACGAATGAATTAGAATGGATCGTACGAATGAATTAGAATGGATCGTATGAATGAATTAGAATGGATTGTCTGAATGAATTTGAATGAATCATACGAATGAATTAGAATGGATCGTATGAATGAATTAGAATGGATCGTGCGAATGAATTAGAATGGATACATTCATGCGAATGAATTAGAATGGATCGTACAAATGAATTAGAATGAATCATACGAATGAATTAGAATGGATTGTGTGAATGAATTAGAATAGATCGTACGAATGAATTAGAATGGATCGTGCGAATGAATTAGAATGGATCGAACGAATGAATTAGAATGGATCGTATGAATAAATTAGAATGGATCATTCGAATGAATTAGAATGGAACGTGCGAGTGAATTAGAATGGATCGTACGAATGAATTAGAATAGATCGTACGAATAAATTAGAATGGATCGTACGAATGAAATAGAATGGACTGTATGAATGAATTAGAATGGATCGTACGAATGAATTAGAATGGATCATTCGAATGAATTAGAATGGATCGTGTGAATGAAATAGAATAGATCGTGTGAGTGAATTAGATTGGATCGTACGAATGAATTAGAATGGATACATTCGTACGAATGAATTAGAATGGATCATTCGAATAAATTAGAATGGATCGTGCGAGTGAATTATCATGGATCGTACGAATGATTTAGAATGGATCGTACGAATGAATTAGAATAGATCGTACTAATGAATAAGAATGGATCGTACGAATGAATTAGAATGGATCGTGCAAATGAATTAGAATGGATCGTACGAATAAATTAGAATGAATCATACGAATGGATTAGAATGGATCGTCGCATGATCCGTTCTATTTCATTCGTACGATCCATTCTAATGCATTCGTATGATCTATTCTAATTCATTCGTATGATCCATTCTAATTCATTCACACGATTGTACCCATTCTAATTTATTAGTACGAACCATTCTAATTCATTCGCATGATCCATTCTAATTCATTCATACGATCCATTCTAATTCATTCGTATGATCCATTATAATTCATTTGCTCGATCCATTCTAATTCATTCGTACGATGTATTCTAATTCATTCGCTCGATCCATTCTAATTCATTCACAATCCATTCTAATTCATTCGTACGATCCATTCTTATTCATTCGAACGATCCATTCTAATTCATTTGTCTAATCCATTCTAATTCATTCGCTCGATCCATTCTAATTCATTCGTACGATCCATTCTAATTCATTCGCACAATCCATTCTAATTCATTCGAATGATCCATTCTAATTCATTCGTACAATCGATTCTATTTCATTCGCACGAATGTATCCATTCTAATTCATTTGTACGATCCATTCTAATTAACTCGCACGATCTATTCTAATTCATTCGTACGATCCGTTCTAATTCATTCGTACGATCCATTCTAATTCATTCGAACGATCCATTCTAATTCATTCGTATGATCCATTGTAATTCATTCGCACATTCCATTCTAATTCATTCGTACGATCCATTCTAATTCGTTCGAACGATCCATTCTAATTCATTCGAACGATCCATTCTAATTCATTCGTACGATCCATTCCAATTCATTCGCAGATTCCATTCTAATTCATTCGTACGATCCATTCTATTTCATTCGAACAATCCATTCTAATTCATTCGTACATTCCATTCTAATTCATTCGCACATTCCATTCTAATTCATTCGTACGATCCATTCTAATTCATTCGAATGATCCATTCTAATTCATTCGTACGATCCATTCTAATTCATTCGCACATTCCATTCTAATTCATTTGTACGATCCATTCTAATTCATTCGAACGATCCATTCTAATTCATTCGAATGATCCATTCTAATTCATTTGTATGATCCATTCTGATTCATTCGCACGAATGTATCCATTCTAATTCATTCATACAATCCATTCTAATTTATTCGTACGATCCATTCTAATTAATTCGGACAATCCATTCTAATTGATTCGCACGAATATATCCATTCTAATTCATTCGTACGATCCATTCTAATTCACTCGGACGATCCATTCTAATTCATTCGTACGTATACGACTGAATCAGTATGGATCGTACGAATGAATTAGACTGGATCGTACGAATGAATTAAAATGGATCGTCTGAGTGAATTAGAATGGATCGTACGAATGAACTTGAATGGATCGTATGAATGAATTAGAATGGATCATGCGAATTAATTACAATAGATCATATGAATGAATTAGAATGGATCGTACGAATGAATTAGAATGGATCGTTCGAATGAATTAGAATGGATCGTTCGAATGAATTATAATGGATCGTACGAATGAATTAGAATGGATCGTATGAATGAATTTGAATGATCGTGCGAATGAATTAGAATGGATCGTGCGAATGAATTAGAATGGATCGTACGAATGAATTAGAATGGATACATTCGTACGAATAAATTAGAATGGATTGTTCGAATGAATTAGAATGGATCATTCAAATGAATTAGGATGGATCGTACAAATGAATTAGAATGGATCGTACGAATGAATTAGAATGGATCGTGCGAAGGAATTAGAATGGATACATTTGTGCGAATGAGTTAGAATGGATCGTACGAATGAATTAGAATGGATCATACGAATGAATTAGAATGGGTCGAACGAATGAATTAGTATGAATCGTACGAATGAAATAGAATGGATCGTCTGAGTGAATAAGAATGGATCGTACGAATGAACTTGAATGGATACATTCGTGCAACTGAATTAGAATAGATCGCTCGAATGAATTAGAATGGATCGTGCGAATGAATTAGAATGGATCATGCGAATGAATTAGAATGGATACATTCGTGCGAATAAATTAGAATGGATCGTACGAATGAATTAGAATGGATCGTATGAATGAATTAGAATAGATCATACGAATGAATTAGAATGGATCGTACGAATGAAATAGAATGGATCGTCCGAGTGAATTAGAATGGATCGTACGAATGAACTTGAATGGATACATTCGTGCGACTGAATTAGAATAGATCGTATGAATGAATTAGAATGATCGTGTGAATGAATTAGAATGGATCTTACGAATGAATTAGAATAGATAGTATGAATGAATTAGAATATAAAGAAAACGTACGAATTAATTAGAATGGATTGTACGAATGAATTAGAATGGATCGTACGAATGAATTAGAATGGATCGTACGAATGAATTAGAATGGATCGTCTGAATAAATTAGAATAGATCGTCCGAATGAATTAGAATGGATCGTACGAATAAATTAGAATGGATCATATGAATGAATTAGAATGGATCGTACGAATGAATTAGAATGGATCATGCGAATGAATTAGAATGGATATATTCGTGCGAATAAATTAGAATGGATACATTCGTGCGAATGAATTAGAATAGATCGTACGAATGAATTAGAATGGATACATCCATGCGAATGAATTAGAATGGATCGTACGAATCAATTAGAATGGATCGTACGAATGAATTAGAATGGATCGTATGAATGAATTAGAATGGATACATTCATACGAATGAATTAGAATGGATCGTACGAATGAATTAGAATGGATCGTAGGAATGAATTAGAATCGATCGTTTGAATGAATTAGAATGAATCATATGAATGAATTAGAATGGATCGTACGAATGAATTAGAAAGAATCATACGAATGAATTATAATGGATCATACGAATGAATTAGAATGGATCGTTTGAATGAATTAGAATGGATCGTACGAATGAATTAGAATGGATTGTATAAATGAATTAGAATGGGTCGTACGAATGAATTAGAAAAATCGTGAATGAATTAGAATGGATCGAGCGACTGAACTAGAATGGATCGTACGAATGAATCAGAATGGATCATATGAATGAATTAGACTGGATCGTACGAATGAATTAGAATGGATCGTCCGAATGAATTAGAATGGATCGTGCGAATGAATTAGAATGAATCGTACGAAAGAATTAGAATGGATACATTCGTGCGAATGAATTAGAATGGATCGTACGAATGAATTAGAATAGATCATACGAACGAATTAGACTGGATCGTACGAATGAATTAGAATGGATCATGCAAATGAATTAGAATGGATCGTGCGAATGAATTAGAATGGATTGTGCGAGTGAATTAGAATGGATCGTACAAATGAATTAGAATAGATCGTACGAATGAATTAGAATGGATCATGCGAATGAATTAGAATGGATCGTGCGAATGCATTAGAATGGATCGTACGAATGAATTAGAATGGATCGTGCAAATGAATTAGAATGGATCATACGAATGAATTAGAATGGATCGTGTGAAAGAATTAGAATGGATCGTGCGAATGAATTAGAATGGTTACATCCATGCAAATGAATTTGAATGGATCATACGAATGAATTAGAATGGATCGTACAATCTATTCTAATTCATTCGTATGATCCATTCTAATTCATTCGTGCGATCCATTCTAATTCATTCATATGATCCATTCTAATTCATTCGCACAAATGTATCCATTCTAATTCAATCGCACGATCCATTCTAATTCATTCACACATTCCATTCTAATTCATTCGAACGATCCATTCTAATTCATTCGTACGAATGTATCTATTCTAATTCATTCGTACGATCCATTGTAATTCATTCACACGATCCATTCTAATTCATTCGTATGATCCATTCTAATTCAATCGCACGATCCATTCTAATTCATTCGTACGATCCATTCTAATTCATTCGCACGATCTACTCTAATTCATTCGTCCGATCCATTCAAATTCATTCGTACGATCCATTCTAATTCATTCGCACTATCTATTCTAATTCATTCGTACGATCCATTCTAATTCTTTTGCATGATTCATTCTAATTCATTCGCACGATCCATTCTAATTCATTCGTACGATCCATTCTAATTCATTCATATGATCCTTTCTAATTCATTTGTATGATCCATTCTAATTCATTCGTATGATCCATTCTAATTCATTCGCACGAATATATCCATTCTAATTCATTCGTACGATCCATTCTAATTCATTCGCTCGATCCATTCTAATTTATTTGTACGATCCATTCTAATTGATTTGTACGATCCATTCTAATTGATTCGTACGATCCATTCTAATTCATTCGTATGATCCATTCTAATTCATTCGCACGAATGTATCCATTCTAATTCATTTACACGATCCATTCTAATTCATTCAAACGATCCATTCTAATTCATTCACACGATCCATTCTAATTCATTCGAACGATCCATTCTAATTCATTCGGACGATCCATTCTAATTCATTCTCATGATCCATTCTAATTCATTCGCACGATCCATTCTAATTTATTCGTACGATCCATTTTAATGCATTCGTACGATCCATTCTAATTCATTCGCATGATCCATTATAATTCATCCGTACGAATGTATCCATTCAACTTCATTCGCACGATCCATTCTAATTCATTCGAACAATCCATTCTAATTCATTCGTACGATCCATTCTAATTCACTCGCACGATCCATTCTAATTCATTCGAAGGATCCATTCTAATTCATTCGTACGATCCATTCTAATTCATTCGCATGATCCATTCTAATTCATTCAAACTATCCATTCTAATTCATTCATATGATCCATTCTAATTCATTCGTACGATCCATTCTAATTCATTCATACGATCCATTCTAATTTATTCGCACGAATGTATCCATTCTAATATATTTGTATGATCCATTCTAATTCATTCGCATGATCCATTCTAATTCATTTGAACGAATGTATCATTCTAATTCATTCGTACGATCCATTCTTATTCATTCGTACAATCCATTCTAATTCATTCACACGATCCATTCTAATTCATTCGCACGATCCATTCTAATTCATTCGTATAATCCATTCTATTTCATTCGTACGGTCCATTCTAATTTATTCGCACGAATGTATCCATTTTAATTCATTCGTACAATCTATTCTAATTCATTCGTACGATCCATTCTAATTCATTCGCACGAATGTATCCATTCTAATTCATTCGCACGACCCATTCTAATTCATTCGAACGATCCATTCTAATTCATTCGTACTATCCATTCTAATTCACTCGCACGATCCAATCTAATTTATTCGAACGATCCATTCTAATTCATTCGTACGATCCATTCTAATTCATTCGTTCGATCCATTCTAATTCATTCATACGATCCATTCTAATTCATTCCCATGAATGTATTTATTCTAATATATTTGTATGATCCATTCTAATTCATTCGCATGATCCATTCTAATTCATTCGTACGAATGTATCCATTCTAATTCATTCGTACGATCCATTCTAATTCATTCGCACGAATGTATCCATTCTAATTCATTCACACGATCCATTCTAATTCATTCTTATGATCCATTCAAATTTATTTACATGGATGTATCCATTCTAATTCATTCGTACAATCCATTCTATTTTATTCGTACGATCTATTCTAATTCATTCGTACGATCCATTCTAATTGTCCGAATGTGTACGAATAAATTAGAATGGATCGTCTGAATGAATTAGAATGAATCATATGAATGAATTAGAATGGATCGTCTGAATGAATTAGAATGAATCACACGAATGAATTAGAATGGATCGTATAAATGAATTAGAATGGATCGTGCGAATGAATTAGAATGGATTGTGCGAATGAATTAGAATGGATTCATTCGTGCGAATGATTTAGAATGGATCGTACGAATGAATTGGAATGGATCGTACAAATGAATTAGAATGGATTGTACGAATGAATTAGAATGGATACATCCATGCAAATGAATTTGAATGTATCATATGAATGAATTAGAATGGATCGTGCGAATGAATTAGAATGGATACATTCATGCGAATGAATTAGAATAGATCGTACGAATGAATTAGAATGGATCGTGCGAATGAATTAGAATGGATTGTACGAATGAATTAGAATGGAATAAGCGAATAAATTAGAATGGATCATACAAATGAATTAGAATGGATCGTGCGAATGAATTAGAATGGATCGTACGAATGAATTAGAATGGATCGTACGAATTAGAATGGATCAAACTAATGAATTAGAATAGATCGTATGATCCATTCTAATTCATTCGTATGATCCATTCAAATTCATTTGCATGGATGTATCCTTTCTAATTCATTTGTACAATCCATTCTATTTCATTCATACGATCCATTTTAATTCATTCGTACGAATGAATTAGAATGGATATATTCGTGCGAATGAATTAGAATGGATCGTACGAATGAATTAGATTGGATCGTACGAATGAATTTGAATGGATACATTCGTACGAATGAATTAGAATGGATCGTACGAATGAATTAGAATGGATCATGCGAATGCATTAGAATGGATCGGGCGAATGAATTAGAATGGATCGTGCGAATGAATTAGAATGGATCATGCGAATGAATTAGAATGGATCATACGAATGAATTAGAATGGATCATTCGAATGAATTAGAATGGATCGTGCGAATGAATTAGAATGGATCATACGAATGAATTAGAATGGATCGTACGAATGAATTAGAATGGATACATTCGTACGAATGAATTAGAATAGATCGTGCGAATGAATTAGAATGGATCGTGCGAATGAATTAGAATGGATCATACGAATGAATTAGAATGGATCGTACGAATGA
This sequence comes from Chamaelirium japonicum, assembly GCA_947650365.1. Lineage (NCBI taxonomy): Eukaryota > Viridiplantae > Streptophyta > Magnoliopsida > Liliales > Melanthiaceae > Chamaelirium > Chamaelirium japonicum. The sequence continues at coordinate 1,887,215 of CANTAL010000001.1, forward strand.
ATTAGAATGGATCGTGCAAATGAAGTAGAATGGATCGTCTGAATGAATTAGAATGAATCATAAGAATGAATTAGAATGGATCTTTTGAATGAATTAGAATGGATCGTGCGAATGAATTAGAATGGATCTCACGAATGAATTAGAATGGATTGTATGAATGAATTAGAATGGATCGTACGAATGAATTAGAATGGATCGTACGAATAAATTAGAATGGATCGTATGACTGAATTAGAATGGATCGTACGAATGAATTAGAATGGATCGTACAAATGAGTTAGAATGGATCATACGAATGAATTAGAATGGATCGTTCGAATGAATTAGAATGGATCGTTCGAATGAATTAGAATGGATCGTTCGAATGAATTAGAATGGATCGTACGAATGAATTAGAATGGAATGTGCGAATGAATTAGAATGGATCGTGCGAATGCATTAGAATGGATCATGCGAATGAATTAGAATGGATCGTGTGAATGAATTAGAATGGATCGTGCGAATGAATTAGAATGGATCGTACGAATGAATTAGAATAGATTGTACGAATGAATTAGAATGGATACATTCGTGCGAATGAATTAGAATGGATCGTATGAATGAAATAGAATGGATTGTACAAATGAATTAGAATGGATCGTACGAATGAATTAGAATGGATCATGCGAATGAATTAGAATGGATCATACGAATGAATTAGAATGGATCGTACGAATGAAATAAAATAGATCGTACGAATGGATAAGAATGGATCGTACGAATGAATTAGAATGGATCATACGAATGAATTAGAATGGATTGTACGAATGCATTAGAATTGATCGTACGAATGAATTAGAATGGATCGTGCGAATGAATTAGAATGGATCGTAAGAATGAATTAGAATAGATACAATCATGCGAATAAATTAGAATGGATCTCGCGAATGAATTAGAATGGATCATTCGAATGAATTAGAATGGTTCGTGCGAATGAATTAGAATGGATCATACGAATGAATTAGAATGGATCCTGCGAATAAATTAGAATGGATCATACGAATGAATTCGTATCAATGAATTAGAGTGGATCATGCAAATGAATTAGAATGGATCATACGAATGAAGTAGAATGGATCGTGCGAATGAATTAGAATGGATACATTCGTGTGAATGAATTAGAATGGATAGTACGAATGAATTAGAATGGATCGTACGAATGAATTAGAATGGATCGTACGAATGAATTAGACTGGATCGTACGAATGAAAAGGATCGTACGAATGAATTAGAATGGATCGTTCGAATGAATTAGAATGGATCGTTCGAATGAATTAGAATGGATCGTACGAATGAATTAGAATGGAATGTACGAATGAATTAGAATGGATCGTGATAATGCATTAGAATGGATCGTATGAATGGATTAGAATGGATCGTACAAATTAATTAGAATGGATACATTCGTGCGAATGAATTAGATTGATTCGTGAGAATGATTTAGAATGGATCGTACGAATGAATTAGAATGTATCGTAGGAATGCATTAGAATGGATCATACGAATGAATTAGAATGGAATGTCCAAGTGAATTAGAATGGATCGTACGAATGAACTTGAATGGATACATTCGTGCGACTGAATTAGAATGGATCATGCGAATGAATTAGAATGGATCGTACGAATGAATTAGAATAGATTGTATGAATGAATTAGAATGGATCGTTCGAATGAATTAGAATGGATCGTGCGATTGAATTAGAATGGATCGTACGAATGAATTAGAAAGGAACGTGCGAATGAATTGGAATGGATCGTACGAATGAATTAGAATCGAATGTGTGAATGAATTAGAATGGATCTTACGAATGAATTAGAATGGATTATTCGAATGAATTAGAATGGATCGTGCGAATGAATTAGAATGGATACATTCGTGCGAATGAATTAGAATGGATCGTACGAATGAATTAGAATGGATCGTGGAAATAAATTAGAATGGATCGTACGAATGAATTAGAATGGATACATTCGTATGAATGAATTAGAATGGGTCATGCGAATGAATTATAATGGATCATACAAATATATTAGAATGGATACATTCGTGCGAATGAATTAGAATGGATCGTACGAATGAATTAGGATGGATTGTACGAATGAATTAGAATGGATCGTATGAATGAATTAGAATAGATCGTACGAATGAATTAGAATAGATCGTACGAATGAATTAGAATGGATCGTATGAATGAATTAGAATGGATCATACGAATGAATTAGAATGGATCGTGAATGAATTAGAATGGATCGAGCGAATAAATTAGAATGGATCATACGAATGAATTAGAATGGATACATTCGTGCGAATGAATTAGAATAGATCGTACAAATGAATTAGAATGGATCATACGAATGAATTAGAATGGATCGTGCGATTGAATTATAATGGATCGTGCGAATGAATTAGAATGGATCGTACGAATAAACTTGAATGGATCATACGAATGAATTAGCATAGATCGTACGAATGAATTAGAATGGATCGTTCGAATGAATTAGAGTAGATTGTACGAATGAATTAGAATGGATCGTCTGAATGAATTAGGATGGATCGTACGAATGAGCTAGAATGGATATATTCGTACGAATGAATAAGAATGGATCATACGAAAGAATTAGACTGGATCGTATGAATGAATTAGAATGGTTCGTACAAATGAATTGTAAAGGATCATACGAATGAATCAGAATGGATCGTACGAATTCGTGCGAATGAATTAGAATGGATCATACGAATGAATTAGAAAGGATCATACGAATGGATAAGAATAGATAGTACGAATGAATTAGAATGGATCGTGCGAATGAATTAGAATGGATCGTTCGAATGAATTAGAATGGATCGTACGAATGAATTAGATTGATCATGCGAATGAATTAGAATGGATCGTACAAATGAATTAGAATGGATACATTCGTACGAATGAATTAAAATAGATCGTAGGAATGAATTAGAATGGATCGTACGAATAAATTAGAATGGATCATGCGAATGAATTAGAATGGATCGTATGAATGAATTAGAATGGATCGTACGAATGAATTAGAATACATACATTCGTGCGAATGAATTAGAATGGATCGTACAAATGAACTAGAATGGATACATTCATGCGAATAAATTATTCTAATTTATTTGAACGATCCATTCTAATTCATTCACACGATCCATTCTAATTCATTCACATGATCCATTCTAATTCATTCGTACGATCCATTCTAATTCATTCGCACGATCCATTCTAATTCATTCGTACGATCCATTCTAATTCAATCGCACAATCCATTCTAATTCATTCGTACGATCCATTCTAATTCATTCGTACGATCCACTCTAATTCATTCGCACGAATGTATCCATTCTAATGCATTCGTATGATCCATTCTAATTCATTCGTACGATCCATTCTAATGCATTCGCACGATCCATTCTAATTCATTTGCACATTCCATTCTAATTCATTCGTACGATCCATTCTAATTCATTCGAACGATCCACTCTAATTCATTCGAACGATCCATTCTAATTCATTCGAACGATCCATTCTAATTCATTCGTATGATCCATTCTAATTCATTCACACGAATGTATCCATTCTAATTCATTTGCACAATCCATTCTAATTCTAATTCATTCGCACGATCCATTCTAATTCATTCGCATGATCCATTCTGATTCATTCATACGATCCATTCTAATTCATTCGTATGATTCATTCTAATTCATTCAGATGATCCATTCTAAGTCATTAATATGATCCATTCAAATTCATTCGTACGATCCATTCTAATTCACTCGCACGATCCATTCTAATTCATTCGTACGATCCATTCTAATTCATTCGCACGAATGTATCCATTCTAATTCATTCGCACGATCCATTCTAATTCATTAGTACGATCTATTCTAATTCAGTCACACGAATGTATCCATTAGAGTTCATTTGTACGATCCATTCTAATTCACTCGGATGATCCATTCTAATTCATTCGTATGATCCATTCTAATTCATTCATATGATTCATTCTAATTCATTCAGACGATCCATTCTAATTCATTCATACGATCCATTCAAGTTCATTCGTACGATCCATTCTAATTCATTCGCACATTCCATTCTAATTCATTCGTATGATCCATTCTAATTCATTCGCACGATCCATTCTAATTCATTCATACGATCCATTCTAATTCATTCGTATGATCTATTCTAATTCATTCGTACGATCCATTCTAATTCAGTCGCACGAATGTATCCATTCAAGTTCATTCGTACGATCCATTCTATTTCATTCGTACGATCCATTCTAATTCATTCTTATGATCCATTCTAATACCTTCGCACGATCCACTCAAGTTCATTCATATGATCCATTCTAATTCATTCATACGATCCATTCTAATTCATTCGTACGAATGTATCCATTCTAATTCATTCGTACGATCCATTCTAATTCATTCGTACGATCCATTCTAATTCATTAGCTCGAACCATTCTAATTCATTCACGATCCATTCTAATTCATTTGTACGATCCATTCTAATTCATTCATACGATCCATTATAATTCATTCGTATGATCCATTCTAATTCATTCATACGATCTATTCTAATTCATTCGTATGATCCATTCTAATTCATTCGTACGATCCATTCTAATTCATTCGTATGATTCATTCTAATTCATTCAGATGATCCATTCAATATCATTCATACGATCCATTCTAATTCATTCGTACAATCCATTCTAATTCATTCGCACATTCCATTCTAATTCATTCGTACGATCCATTCTAATTCATTCGCACGATCCATTCTAATTCATTCGTATGATCCAATCTAATTCATTCGTACGATCTATTCTAATTCAGTCGCACGAATGTATCCATCCAAGTTCATTCGTACAATCCATTCTAATTCATTCGTATGATCCATTCTAATTCATTCGTACGATCCATTCTAATTCATTCGTACGATCCATTCTAATTCATTCGCACGAATGTATCCATTCTAATTCATTCGCACGATCCATTCTAATTCATTCGAACGATCCATTCTATTTCATTCGTATGATCCATTCTAATTCATTCGCACATTCTATTCTAATTCATTCGTACGATCCATTCTAATTCATTCGCACGATCCATTCTAATTTATTCGAATGATCCATTCTAATTTATTCGTACGATCCATTTAATTCATTCGAACGATCCATTCTAATTCATTCGCTCAATCCATTCTAATTCATTCACGATCCATTCTAATTCATTTGTACGATCCATCCTAATTCATTCGTACTATCCATTCAAATTCATTCGTAAGATCCATTCTAATTCATTCACATGAATGTATCTATTATAATTCATTCGTATGATCCATTATAGTTCATTCATACAATCCATTCTAATTCATTCGTACGAATCTATCCATTCTAATTCATTCATACGATCCATTCTAATTCTTTCGCATGATCCAATCTAATTCATTCGTACGATCCATTCTAATTCATTCGTATGATCCATTACGATCCATTCTAATTCACTCGCACGATCCATTCTAATTCATTCGTACGATCCATTCTAGCTCATTCATACGATCCATCCTAATTCATTCATACGATCCATTCTAATTCATTCATATGATTCATTCTAATTCATTCAGATGATCTATTCTAATTCATTCAAACGATCCATTCTATTTCATTCGTACGATCCGTTCTAATTCATTCGCACGAATGTATTCATTCTAATTTATTCGTACGATCGTACGATCCATCTAATTCATTCGTACAATCCAGTATAATTTATTCGTATGATCCATTCTCATTTATTCACACGAATATATCCATTCTAGCTCATTCGTACGATCCATCCTAATTCATTCATACGATCCATTCTAATTCATTCGTATGATCTATTCTAATTCATTCGTACTATCCATTCTAATTCATTCGTAAGATCCATTTAATTCATTCGCACGATCTATTCTAATTTATTCGCATGGATGTATTCGTTCTAATTCATTCGTACGATCCATTCTAATTCATTCGCACGAATGTATCCATTCTAATTCATTCGTACAAATGAATTAGAATGGATCGTACGAATGAAATAGAATGGATTGTACGAATGAAATAGAATGGATACATCCATGCAAATGAATTTGAATGGATCATACGAATTAATTAGAATGGATCGTACGATCTATTTTAATTCATTAGTATGATCCATTGTAACTCATTCGTACGATCCATTCTAATTCATTCGTACGATCCATTCTAATTCATTCGCACGAATATATCCATTCTAATTCAATCGTTCGACCTATTCTAATTCATTCATACGATCCATTTTAATTCATTCGTAAGATCCATTCTAATTCATTCGCACGATCCATTCTAATTCATTCATACGATCCATTCTAATTCATTCATATGATTCATTCTAATTTATTCAGACGATCCATTTTAATTCATTCGCACGATCTATTCTAATTCATTCGTACGATCTATTCTAATTCATTCCTACGATCTATTCTAATTCATTCGTATGATCCATTCTAATTCATTCGTACGATCCATTATAATTCATTCGCACGAATGTATCCATTCTAATTCATTCGCACAATCCATTTTAGTTTATTCGAACGATCCATTCTAATTCAGTCGCACGAATGTATCCATTCAAGTTCATTCGTACGATCCATTCTAATTCACTCGTACGATCCATTCTAATTTATTCGCATGATTGTATCCATTCTAATTCATTAGTATGATCCAATGTAATTTATTCGCACGATCCATTCTAATTCATTCGTATTATCCATTCTAATTCATTCGTAAGATCCATTCTAATTCATTTGCACGATCTATTCTAATTCATTCGTATGATCCATTCTAATTCATTCGCATGAATGTATCCATTCTAATTCATTCGTACGATCCATTCTGATTCATTCATATGATCCTTTCTAATTCATTCGTACGATCCATTCTAATTCACTCGCACGATCCAGTATAATTCATTCGTACGATCCAATCTAATTCATTCGCACGAATGTATCTATTCTAATTCATTTGCTCGATCCATTCTAATTCATTCGTATGATCTATTCTAATTCAGTCGCACGAATGTATCCATTCAAGTTCATTCGTACGATCCATACTAATTCATTCGCATGGATGTATCCGTTCTAATTCATTCGTATGTTCCATTCTAATTCACTCGTACAATCTATTCTAATTCATTCATACGATCCATTCCAATTCATTCGCACGAATGTATCCATTCTAATATATTTGTACGTTACATTCTAATTCATTCGCATGATCCATTCTAATTCATTCCTATGAATGTATCCATTCTAATTCATTCGTACGATCCATTCTAATTTATTCGTACGATCTATTCTAATTCATTCGTATGATCCATTCTAATTCACTCGCACGATCCTTTCTAATTCATTCGAACGATCCATTCTAATTCATTCGTACGATCTATTCTAATTCATTCGAACGATCTATTCTAATTCATTCGTACTATCCATTCTAATTCATTCGTATGATCCATTCTAATTCATTAGTACAATCTATTCTAATTCATTCGTACGATCCATTCTAATTTACTTGTACGATCCATTCTAATTCATTCGCATGATTGTATCCATTCTAATTCATTCGTACGATCCAATGTAATTCATTCGCACGATCCATTCTAATTCATTCGTACTATCCATTCTAATTCATGCTTAAGATCCATTCTAATTCATTCGCACGATCTATTCTAATTCATTCATATGATCCATTCTAATTCATTCGCATTAATCTATCCATTCTAATTTATTCGTACGATCCATTCTGATTCATTCGTATAATCCTTTCTAATTCATTCCCACGATCCATTCTAATTCACTCGCACGATCCAGTCTAATTCATTCGTACGATCCATTCTAATTCATTCGCACGAATGTATCCATTCTAATTCATTCGCACGATCCATTCTAATTCATTCGTACGATCTATTCTAATTCAGTCGCACGAATGTATCCATTCAAATTCATTCGTATGATCCATTCTAATTCATTCGCATGGATGTATCCATTCTAATTCATTCGTATGATCAATTCTAATTCATTCGTAAAATACATTCTAATTCATTCATACGATCCATTCTAATTCATTCGCACGAATGTATCCATTCTAATATATTTATACGATCCATTCTAATTCATTCGCATGATCCATTCTAATTCATTCGTACGAATGTATCCATTCTAATTCATTCGTACGATCCATTCTAATTCATTCGTACGATCCATTATAATTCATTCGAACGATCCATTCTAATTCATTCATACGATCCATTCTAATTCATTCGTAAAATCTATTCTTATTCATTCGCACAAATGTATCCATTCTAATTCATTCGCACGATCCATTCTAATTCATTTGAACGATCCATTCTAATTCATTCGTATGATCCTGGATCGTACGAATGAATCAGAATGGATCGTACGAATGAATTAGAATAGATACATTCATGTGAATGAATTAGAATGGATCATCTGAATGAATTAGAATGAATCATACGAATGAATTAGAATGGATCGTATGAATGAATTAGAATGGATCGTGAATGAATTAGAATGGATATAGCGAATGAATTAGAATGGGTCGTACGAATGAATTAGAATGGATACATTCGTGCGAATGAATTAGAATGGATCGTATGAATGAATTAGAATGGATCGTGCGAATGAATTAGAATGGATCGTACGAATGAATTAGAATGGATCGTTCGAATGAATTAAAATGGATCGTGCGAATGAATTACATTGGATCATACGAATGAATTAGAATAGATCGTGCGATTGAATTAGAATGGATCATACGAATGAATTAGAATGGATATATTCGTGCACGAATGAATTAGAATGGATACATTTGTGCGAATGAATTAGAATGGATCGTACGAATGAATAAGAATAGATCATACAAATGAATTAGACTGGATCGTACGAATGAATTAGAATTGATCGTACGAATAAAATAGATTAGATCGTCTGAATGAATTAGAATGAATCATACGAATGAATAAGAATGGATCATACGAATGAATTAGAAAGGATCATACGAATGAATTAGAATGGATCGTACGAATGAATTAGAATGGATCGTGCGAATGAATTAAAATGGATCGTGCAAATGAATTAGAATGGATCATACGAATGAATTAGAATGGATCATACGAATGAATTAGAATGGATCGTACGAAAGAAATAGAATGGATCGTACGAATGAATTAAAATGGATCATACGAATAAATTAGAATGGTACGATCCATTCTAATTCATTCGGACGAATGTATCCATTCTAATTCATTCGAACGATCCATTGTAATTCACTCGCACGATCCATTCTAATTCATTCGTACGATCCAGTCTAATTCATTCGCACGAATGTATCCATTCTAATTCATTCGTATGATCCATTCTAATTCATTCGTACGATCCATTCTAATTCATTCGTACGATCCATTCTAATTCATTCGCACGAATGTATCCATTCTAATTTATTCACATGATCCATTCTAATTCATTCGTATGAACCATTCAAATTCATTTGCATGAATATATCCATTCTATTTCATTCATACAATCCATTCTATTTCATTTCTACGATCCATTCTAATTCACTCATACAAATGAATTATAATGGTTACATCCGTGCGAATGAATTAGAATGGATCGTTCGAATGAATTAGAATCGATCGTGCGAATGAATTAGAATGGATCGTTCGAATGAATTAGAATGGATCATGTGAATGAATTAGAATGGAATGTACGAATGAAATAGAATGGATCATACGAATGCATTAGAATGGATCGTACGAATGTATTATAATGGATACATTTGTGCGAATGAATGAGAATAGATTTTACGAATGAATTAGAATAGATCGTATCAATGAATTAGAATGGATCGAACGAATGAATTAGAATGGATCGTACGAATGAATTAGAATAGATCGTATGAATGAATTAGAATGGCTACATTCGTATGAATGAATTAGAATGGATCAAGCGAATGAATTAGAATGGATCGTACAAATATATTAGAATGGATCGTACGAATGAATTAGAATGGATTGTACGAATGAATTAGAATGGATCGTACGAATGAATTAGAATGGATCGTTCAAATGAATTAGAATGGATCGTGCGAATGAATTAGAATGGATCATACGAATGAATTAGAATGGATCGTTCGAATGAATTAGAATGGATCGTCCGAATGAATTAGAATGGATACATTTGTACGAATGAATGAGAATAGATTTTACGAATGAATTAGACTGGATCGTATGAATGAATTAGAATAGAATGTGCGAATGAATTAGAATGGATCGTACGAATGAATTAGAATGGATCGTTCGAATGAATTAGAATGGATCGTACGACTGAATTAGAGTGGATCATACGAATGAATTAGAATGGACACATTCGTGCGAATGAATTAGAATGGATCGTACGAATGAATTAGAATAGATCGTGCGAATGAATTAGAATGGATCGTCTGAATGAATAAAAATGAATCATACGAATGAATTAGAATGGATCGTATGAATGAATTAGAATGGTTCGTACAAATGAATTAGAATAGATCATACGAATGAATTAGAATGGATACATTCGTGCGAATGAATTAGATTGGATCGTACGAATGAATTAGAATAGATCGTCCGAGTGAATTAGAATGGATCGTACGAATGAACTTGAATGGATACATTCGTGCGACTGAATTATAATAGATCGTACGAATGAATTAGAATGGATCATGTGAATGAATTAGAATCGATACATTCGTGCGAATGAATTAGAATGGATCGTACGAATGAATTACAATGGATCGTGCGAATGAATTAGAATGGATACATTCATGCAAATGAATTACAATAAATCGTACGATTGAATTAGAATGGATAGTTCGAATGAATTAGAATAGATCGTACTAATGAATTAGAATGGATGGTCCGAGTGAATTAGAATGGATCGTACTAATGAATTAGAATGGACACATTCGTGCGAATGAATTAGAATGGATCGTACGAATAAATAATAATGGATCATACGAATGAATTAGAATAGATCGTACAAATGAATTAGAATGGATCGTACGAATGAATTAGAATGGATCGTGCGAATGAATTACATTGGATCGTACGAATGAATTACAATGGATACAATCATGCGAATGAATTAGAATGGATCGTACGAATAAATTAGAATGGATCGTACGAATGAATTAGAATGGATCATGCGTGTGAATTAAAATGGATCGTATGAATGAATTAGAATAGATCGTGCGAATGAATTAGAATGGATCGTACAAATATATTAGAATGGATACATTCGTGCAAATGAATTAGAATGGATCGTCTGAATGAATTAGAATGAATCATACGAATGAATTAGAATGGATCGAACGAGTGAATTAGAATGGATCGTGCGAATAAATTAGAATGGATCGTGCGAATGAATTAGAATGGATCGTACAAATATATTAGAATGGATACATTCGTGCAAATGAATTAGAATGGATCGTCTGAATAAATTAGAATGAATCATATGAATGAATTAGAATGGATCGAACGAATGAATTAGAATGGATCGTGCGAATAAATTAGAATGGATCGTGCGAAAGAATTAGAATGGATGATCTGAATGAATTAGAATGGATCGTACGAATGAATTAGAATGGATCGTCTGAATGAATTAGAAAGAATCATACGAATGAATTAGAATGGATAGAACGAATGAATTAGAATGGATCGTGCAAATGAATTAGAATGGATCATACGAATGAATTAGAATGGATCGTACGAATGAATTAGAATGGATCGTACGAATGAATTAGAATGGATCGTACGAATGAATTAGAATGGATCGTTCGAATGAATTAGATTGGATCGTACGAATGAACTTGAATGGATACATTCGTGCGAATAAATTATAATGGATCGTACGAATGAATTAGAATGGATCATACGAATGAATTAGAATGGATACATTTGTGCGAATGAATTAGACTGGATCGTACGAATGAATTAGAATGGACCGTCCGAATGAATTAGAATAGATCGTATGAATGAACTAGAATGGATACATTCATGCGAATGAATTAGAATGGACTGTATGAATGAATTAGAATGGATCATACGAATGAATTAGAATGTATACATTCATGCGAATGAATTAGAATCGATCGTCTGAATGAATTAGAATGGATCGTTCGAATGAATTAGAATGTATCATGCGATTGAATTAGAATGGATCGTACGAAAGAATTGGAATGGCTACATTCGTACGAATGAATTAGAATAGATACATTCTTGCGAAAGAATTAGAATGGATCGTACGACTGAATAAGAATGGATCGTTCGAATGAATTAGAATGGATCGTACGAATGAATTAGAATGGATCGTGCGAGTGAATTAGAATGGATCATAATGGATCGTACGAATGAATTAGAATGGATCGTACGAATGAATTAGATTGGATCGTGTGAATGAATTAGATTGGATCGTACGAATGAATTAGAATGGATACTTTTGTGCAAATGAATTAGAATGGATCATATGAATAAATTAGAATGGATCGTACATATGAATTAGAATGGATCGTGCGATTGAATTATAATGGATCGTATAAATGAATTAGAATGGATACATTCGTGCGAATGAATTAGAATAGATCGTACGAATGAATTAGAATGGATCGTACGAATGAATTAGAATGGATCGTACGAATGAATTCAATCGCACGAATGTATCTATTCCAATTCATTCGTATGATCCACTCTAATTCATTCGTATGATCCATTCTAATTCATTTGAACGAACCTTTCTAATTCATTCGTACAATCCATTCTAATTCATTTGCACGATCCATTCTAATTCATTCGTATAATCCTTTCTGATTTATTCGTATGATCCTTTCTAATTCATTCAGACGATCCATTCTAATTCATTCAGACGATCCATTCTAATTCATTCGAACGATCTATTCTAATTCATTCACACGATCCATTCTAATTCATTCGTACGATCCATTCTAATGCATTCGTACGATTCATTCTAATTCATTCGAACGATCCATTCTAATTCATTTGTATGATCCATTCTAATTCATTCACACATTCCATTCTAATTCATACGTACAATCCATTCTAATTCATTCGTACGATCCATTCTAATTCATTCGAATGATCCATTCTAATTCTTTCGTACGATCCATTCTAATTCATTCGCTCGATCCATTCTAATTTATTCGTACGATCTATTCTAATTCATTCGTACGATCCATTCTAGTTTATTCGTACGATCCATTCTAATTCATTCGTATGGATGTATCCATTCTAATTCATTCGTACGGTCCATTCTAATTCATTTGTACGAATGTATCCATTCTAATTCATTCGAACGATCCATTCTCATTAATTCGTACGATATATTCTAAGTCAGTCGCATGAATGTATCCATTCAAGTTCATTCATACAATCCATTCTAATTCACTCGGACGATCCATTCTAATTCATTCGTACGATCCAGTCTAATTCATTCGCACGAATGTATCCATTCTAATTCATTCGTATGATCCATTCTACTTCATTCGTATGATCCATTCTAATTCATTCGCACGAATTTATCTATTCTAGTTCATTCGTACGATCCATTCTAATTCATTCGCATGGATGTTTCTATTCTAATTCATTCGTACGATCCATTCTAATTCATTCACACGAATGTATCCATTCTAATTCATTCGCACGATCTGTTCTAATTCATTCGCACGATCTATTCTAATTCATTCATACGATCCATTCTAATTCACTCACACAATCCAATCTTATTCATTCGAACGATCCATTCTAATTCATTCGTACGATCCATTCTAATTCACTCACACAATCCATTCTAAATCATTTGTATGATCCATTCTAATTCATTCGCACGATCCATTCTAATTCATTCGTACGATCCATTTTAATTCATTCGCACAAATGTATCCATTCGCATGATCCATTCTAATTCATTCGCACGATCCATTCTAATTCATTCATACAATCCATTCTAATTCATTCGCACGAATGTATCCATTCTAATTCATTCGTATGATCCATTCTAATTCATTCGCTCGATTCATTCTAATCCATTCACGAACCATTCTAATTCATTCGTACGATCCATTCTAATTCATTCATACGATCCATTCTAATTCATTCGTATGATCCATTCAAATTCATTCGTTTGATCTATTCTAATTCATTCATACGATCCATTCTAATTCATTCGTACAATCCATTCTAATTCATTCGTATGATCCATTCTAATTCATTCGCACGATCCATTTTAATTCATTCGCACGATCCATTCTAATTCATTCCTACGATCCATTCTAATTCATTCGTATGATCCTTTCTAATTCATTCGTACGATCCATTCTAATTCATTCGTACGATCCATTCTAATTCATTCATATGAAACATTCTAATTCATTCAGACGATCCATTCTAATTAATTCATACGATCTATTTCTAATTCATTCGTACGATCCATTCTAATTCATTCGTATGATCCATTCTAATTCATTCGTACATTCAATTCTAATTCATTCGTATGATCCATTCTAATTCATTCGTATGAAACATTCCAATTCATTCATACGATCCATTCTAATTCATTCGTATGATCCATTCTAATTCATTCGCATGAATGTATCCATTCAAATTCATTAGTACGATCCATTCTAATGCATTTGTACGATCCATTCTAATTCATTCATATGATCCATTCTAAATCATTCTCACGAGTCAATCTAATTCATTCGCACGAATGTATCCATTCTAATTCATTCGCACGAACCATTCTAATTCATTCGTATGATGCATTCTAATGCATTTGCATGATCCATTCTAATTCATTTGGACGATCCATTCTAATTCATTCGTACTATCTATTCTAATTCATTCGTACGATCCATTCTAATTCACTCGCACGATCCATTCTAATTCATTCGAACAATGCATTCTAAATCATTCGAACGATCCACTCTAATTCATTCGTACAATCCATTCTAATTCATTCGCACGATCCATTCTAATTCATTCATATGATTCATTCTAATTCATTCAGACGATCCATTCTAATTCATTCATACGATCCATTCTAATTCATTTGTACGATTCATTCTAATTCATTTGCACGATCTATTCTAATTCATTCGTTCGATCCTTTCTAATTCATTCATATGATCAATTCTAATTCATTCGTATGATTCATTCTAATTCATTCATCTGATCCATTCTAATTCATTCGTATGATTCATTTTAATTCATTCAGACAATCCATTCTAATTTATTCGTACGATCCATTCTAATTCATTCGCATGATCCACTCTAATTCATTCATACGAACCATTTTAATTCATTTGCACGAATGTATCCATTCTAATTCATTCGCACGATCCATTCTAATTCATTCGAACAATCCATTCTAATTCATTCGTACGATCCATTCTAATTCATTCGTGCGATCCATTCTAATTCATTCGCACGATCTATTCGAATTCATTTGTACGATCCATTCTAATTCAATCGAACGATCCATTCTTATTCATTCGTACGATCCATTCTAATTCATTCGCACGAATTTATCCATTCAAATTCATTCGTACGATCCATTCTAATTTACTCGGACGATCCATTCTAATTCATTCGTACGATCTATTCTAATTCATTCGTACTATCCATTCTAATTCATTCGTAAGATCCATTCTAATTCATTCGCATGATCCATTCTAATTCATTCGAACGATCCATTCTAATTCATTTGTACGATCCATTCTAATTCATTCATACGATCCATTCTAATTCATTCGTATGATTCTTTCTAATTCATTTAGACGATCCATTCTAATTCATTCGTACGATCCATACTAATTCATTCACATGATCCATTCTAATTCACTCGTAAGATCCATTCTAATTCATTTTTACGATCCACTCTAATTCATTCGTACAATCCATTCTAATTCATTCGTATGATCCACTCTAATTTATTCACACGAATGTATCCATTCTAATTCATTCATATGATCCACTCTAATTCATTCATACGATCCATTCTAATTCATTCATACGATCCATTCTAATTCATTCGCACGAATGTATCCATTCTAATTCATTCGTACGATCTATTCTAATTCAGTCGCACGAATGTATCCATTCAAGTTCATTCGTACGATCTATTCTAATTTACTCGGACGATCGTTTCTAATTCATTCGCACGATCCAGTCTAATTCATTCGCATGAATGTATCCATTCTAATTCATTCGTATGATCTATTCTAAATCATTCGTACGAACAATTCTAATTCATTCATTCGATCCATTCTAATTCATTCGTATGATTCATTCTAATTCATTCAGACGATCCATTCTAATTTATTCGCACGATCTATTCTAATTTATTCGTACGATCTATTCTAATTCATTCACACGAATGTATCCATTCAAATTCAATCGTAAGATCCACTCCAATTCATTCGTACGATTCATTCTAATTCATTCGCACGATCCATTCTAATTCATTCGTACGATCCATTCTAATTCATTCGCACGAATGTATCCATTCTAATTCATTCGTACGATCCATTCTAATTCATTCGCACGATCCATTTTAATTCATTCGCACGATCCATTCTAATTCATTCGCATGATCCATTCAAACTCATTTGCATGGATGTATCCATTCTAATTCATTCGTACAATCCATTCTAATTCACTCGCACGATCCATTCTTATTCATTCGTACGATCAATTCTAGCTCATTCGTACAATCCATCCTAACTCATTCATACCATCCTTTCTATTTCATTCTTACGATCCATTCTAATTCATTCATACGATCCATTCTAATTCATTCAGACGATCCATTCTAATTCAATCGCATGAGTGTGTCCATTCTAATTCAATCGCACGATCCATTCTAATTCATTCGTAAGATCCATTCTAATTCATTCGCACAAATGTATCCATTCTAATTCATTCGTACAATCTATTCTAATTCATTCATACTATCTATTCTAATTCATTCGTAAGATACATTCTAATTCTTTCGCACGATCTATTCTAATTCATTCGTACGATCCATTCTAATTCATTCGCACGATCCATTCTAATTCATTCGTACGATCCATTCTAATTCATTCGCACGATCTATTCTTATTCATTCGTACGATCCATTCTAATTCATTCGCACAAATTTATCCATTCTAATTTATTCGTGCACGAATGTATCCATTCTAATTCATTCGTATGATCCATTCTAATTAAATTGCACGATCCATTCTAATTCATTCGTACGATCTATTCTAATTAATTCGTACAATCCATTCTAATTCATTCGCACGAATGTATCCATTGTAATATATTTGTACGATCCATTCTAATTCATTCGCATGATCCATTCAAATTCATTCGTAGGATCCATTCTAATTCATTTGTACAATCCATTCTAATTCATTCGCACGATCCATTCTAATTCATTCGCATGGATGTATGAATTCTAATTCATTCGTACGATCCATTCTAATTCATTCGCACGAATGTATCCTTCATAATTCATTCGCACGATCCATTCTAATTCATTCGCACGATCTATTCTAATTCATTCGTACGATCCATTCTAATTCACTCACACGATCCATTCTAATTCATTCGAACGATCCATTCTAATTCAATCATACGATCCATTCTAATTCATTCGCATGATCCATTCTAATCCATTCGTACGATCCATTCTAATTCATTCGTACGATTCATTCTAATTCATTTGCACGATCCATTCTAATTCATTCACATGATCCATTCTAATTCATTCGTACGATCCATTCTAATTCATTTGTACTATCCATTCTAACTCATTCGCACATTCCATTCTAATTCATTTGCACGATCCATTCTAATTCATTTGTACGATCCATTCTAATTCATTCGTACGATACATTCTAATTCAATCGCATGATCCATTCTAATTCGTTCGTACGATCTATACTAGTCCATTCGTACGATCCATTCTAATTCATTCGTACGATCCAATGTAATTCATTCGCACGATCCATTCTAATTCATTCGAACGATCCATTCTAATTCAGTCGTAATATCCATTCTAATTCATTCGTACGATCCATTCTAATTCATTCGCACGAATGTATCTATTCTAATTCATTCGTACGATCCATTCTAATTCATTCGCTCGCCATTCTAATTCATTCACGATCCATTCTAATGCATTCATACGATCCATTCTAATTCATTCGTATGATTCATTCTAATTCATTAAGACGTTCCATTCAAATTCATTCGCATAAATTAATACATTCTAATTCATTCGTACGATCCATTCTAATTCATTCGTACGATCCATTCTAATTCATTCGCACGAATGTATCCATTCTAATTCATTTGTACGATCCATTCTAATTCAATTCCACGATCCATTCTAATTCATATATACGATCTATTATAATTTATTCATACGATCCATTCTAATTCATTCTCACAAATTTATCCATTCTAATTCATTCGTACGATCCATTCTAATTCATTCGCACGATCCAATCTAATTCATTCGTACAATCCATTCCAATTCATTCGTACGATCCATTACGATTCATTCTAATTCACTAGCACGATCCATTCTAATTCATTCGAACGATCCATTCTAATTCATTCAGACTATCCATTCTTATTCATTCGTACGATCCATTCTAATTCATTCGCACGAATGTATCCATTCTAATTCATCATACGATCCATTATAATTCATTCGCACGAATGTATCCATTCTAATTCATTTGTACGATCCATTCTAATTTATTCGTACGATCCATTCTAATTCATTCGCACGAATGTATCCATTATAATTCATTCGAACGATCCATTCTAATTCATTCGAACGATCCATTCAAATTCATTCGTACGATCCATTCTAATTCATTTGCACATTCCATTCTAATTCATTCGTAGGATCCATTCTAATTCATTCGAACGATCCATTCTACTTCATTGTAACGATCCATTCTAATTCATTCGTACGATCCATTCTAATTCATTCGTACATTCCATTCTAATTCATTCGTACGATCGATTCTAATTCATTCGTACGATCCATTCTAATTTATTCATACGATCCATTCTAATTCGTACGCATGGATGTATCCATTCTAATTCATTCGTACGATCCATTCCAATCCATTCGAACGATCCATTCTAATTCATTCGTACGATCCATTCTAATTCATTCGTTCGACCCATTCAAATTCATTCGAACGATCCATTCTAATACATTTGTACGATCCATTCTAATTCATTCACGCATTCCATTCTAATTCATTCGTACAATCCATTCAAATTCATTCGAACGATCCATTCTAATTCATTTGAAAGATCCATTCTAATTCATTCGTACGATGCATTCTAATTCATTCGCAATTCCATTCTTATTTATTTGTACGATCCAATCTAATTCATTCGAACGATCCATTCTAATTCATTCGAACGATCCATTCTAAGTTATTCGTACGATCTATTCTAATTAATTTGCACATTCCATTCAAATTCATTCGTACGATCCATTCTAATTCATTCGAACGATCCATTCTAATTCATTCGAACAATCTATTCTAATTCATTCGTACGATCCATTCTAATTCATTCGCACATTCCATTCTAATTCATTCGTACGATCCATTCTAATTTATTCGTACGATCTATTCTAATTCATTCGTACGACCCATTCCAATTCATTCTTGCGATCCATTCTAGTTAATTCGCATGAATGTATGCATTCTAATTCATTCGTATGATCCATTATAATTCATTCGCACAATCCATTCTAATTCATTCGTATGATTCATTCTAATTCATTCAGACGATCCATTCTAATTCATTCGCACGAATGTATCCATTCTAATTCAATCGAACGATCCATTCTAATTCATTCAGACGATCCATTCTAATTCAGTCGCACGAATGTATCCATTCTAATTCATTCATATGATCCACTCTAATTCATTCGTACGATCCATTCTAATTCATTCGAACGATCCATTCTAGTTCATTCGTACGATCCATTCAAATTCATTCGCACGAATGTATCCATTCTAATTCATTCGCACGATCCATTTTAATTCCTTCGAACGATCCATTCTAATTCATTCACACGATCCATTCTAATTCATTCATTCGATCCATTCTAATTCATTCGTATGATTCATTCTAATTCATTCAGACGATCCATTGTAATTCATTCGTACGATCCATTCTAATTCATTCGTATGATCCGTTCTAATTCATTTGTATGATCCATTCTAATTCATTCTACGATCCATTCGAATTCATTCCTACGATCCATTCTAATTCATTCATATGATCCATTCTAATTCATTCGTACGATCCATTCTAATTCATTCGCATGATTGTATCCATTCTAATTCATTCGTACGATCCAATGTAATTCATTCACACGATCCATTCTAATTAATTCGTACGATCCATCCTAATTCATTCGTACGATCCATTCTAATTCATTCATAAAATCTAATCTCATTCATTCGCACGATTCATTCTAATTCATTCGTACGATCCATTCTTATTCATTCGTACGATCCATTCTAATTCAATCTATTCTAATTCATTCGCACGAATGTATCCATTCTAATTCATTAGTAAGTCCATTCTAATTTATTCGAATGAATGTATCCATTCTAATTCATTCGTACGATCCATTTTAATTCACACGGACGATCCATTCTTATTCATTCTTACGATCCATTCTAATTCATTCGCATGAATGTATCATTTCTAATTCATTCGTACGATCTATTCTAATTCATTCGTACGATCCATTCTAATTCATTCGTGCGATCCATTCTAATTCATTCGCACGAATGTATCCATTCTAATTCATTCGCACGATCCATTCTAATTCATTTGCACGATCCATTCTAATTCATTCATACGATCTATTCTAATTCATTCGTAGGATTCATTCTAATTCATTCTGACGATCTATTCTAATTCATTCGCACGATCTATTCTAAGTCATTCGTAAGATCCATTCTAATTCACTCGCACGATCCATTCTAATTCATTTATACGATCCATTCTAATTCATTCGCACGAATGTATCCATTCTAATTCATTCGCACGATCCATTCTAATTCATTCGTACGATCTATTCTAATTCAGTCGCAAGAATGTATCCATTCAAGTTCATTCGTACGATCCATTCTAATTCACTCAGATGATCCATTGTAATTCATTCGTACGATCCAGTCTAATTCATTCACACGAATGTATCCATTCTAATTCATTCGTATGATCCATTCTAATTCATTCGTACGAACCATACTAATTCATTCATATGATCCATTCTAATTTATTCGTATGATTCATTCTAATTCATTCAGACGATCCATTCTAATTCATTCGCACGATCTATTCTAATTCATTCGTATGATCCATTCTAATTCATTCGCACGAATGTATCCATTCTAATTTATTCGTATGATCCACTCTAATTCATTCGTATGATCCATTCTAATTCATTCATACGATCCATTCCATTTCATTCGTATGATTCATTCTAATTCATTCAGACGATCCATTCTAATTCATTCATACGATCCATTCTAATTCATTCGTACAATCCATTCTAATTCATTCGAACGATCCATTCTAATTCATTCATACAATCCATTCTAATTCATTCGTTCGATCCATTCTAATTCATTCATACGATCCATTCTAATTCATTCGTAAAATCTATTCTCATTCATTCGCACAAATGTATCCATTCTAATTCATTTGAACGATCCATTCTAATGCATTCGTACTTTCCATTCTAATTCATTTGTACGATCCATTCTAATTCATTCACATGATCCATTCTAATTTATACGCACGATCCATTCTAATTCATTCATTCGACCCATTCTAATTCAAATGAACTAGAATGGGTCGAACGAACGAATGGATCGTGTGAATGAATTAGAATGGATCGTGCGATTGAATTAGAATGGATACATTCGTGCGAATGAATTAGAATGGATCGTACGAATGAATTAGAATAGATCGTATGAATGAATTAGAATGGATCGTACGAATGAATTAGAATGGATCATACGAATGAATTTGAATGGATACATTCATGCGAATGAATTAGACTGGATCGTACGAATGAATTAGAATGGATCGTCCGAGTGAATTAGAATGGATCGTACGAATGAACTTGAATGAAAACATTCGTGCGACTGAATTAGAATAGATCGTACGAATGAATTAGAATGGATCGTGCGAATGAATTAGAATGGGTACATTCTTGTCAATGAATTAGAATGGATCGTACGAATGAATTAGAATGGATACATCCATGCGAATGAATTAGAATGGATCGTACGAATGAATTAGTATGTGTTAGAATTGGTGAGGTCTACAGCTTGTAAAAACCTATAGTTTAGCTATGTATGGTTGATAGTATAAGATTGCATCTAGGTACGTACCTTAGTACGTGTTCTGATTACAGAACAGAGAGCCATGGCTACATAGTAATCCTCTTGAGTGGGAGACTCAAGGGACTGGTCCCATGTAATCTAAATACGTTCGCAGCTCTGATTAGGGTTGGTCGTCCTATCAAGTTAAGCTGTTGGGATGACAGAGAGTGGGTGTCTCCACCACGGTCATTACCAGGCACAGTGTCTGTGGCCGAACGGAACCAACACGGTGCACAAATCGGTGAGCAGACACCGGTGCACTAAACCGTGTTTTTGCTTAGGGTAAAACGGTCCTAAACCCTGAGGAGCCATGTCTGATGGACTAACCAGTTGTGTGGTGCTTTGGCGCACCAATATGTGAGGATCCGGATGCAGTTATCCAAAACCACGGTGTACTGGGTTACCCGGGTGGCGTTGCATTAGCATGTCACTCCTGCAGGCTATCCACACCTCTAATGGGAGGTGCGTTCCTTGGTCTGACCTACGTCGTATTAAACCCTGGCCAGGTGGTCATTAGTTGGACTGGTGACGGATCCGGTTGCTCGAAAGGGTAATCGAAGATACGATGTATGTGGTCAACCTGAAAGGAACCGAGTCATATGAGCACTCGAGTCTGACGGTATTCTCCACCGCTCGAGTTGCATCATGGCACCAAGTGGAGGGACAGCGGGTTTACCATACTAAGCAGAGAGCAGGGGTATGAGGGAGAACATAGTAAGTCCGGGGGAATTGGAGTGCAGCCTGCGTCGCACTCAGGGTGGCTACACAGGTTAACTCGGACTCAGAGGATCGATGATACACTCGGGTAGTGTGTCGATCGAGTTTGAGTTGGAAGCCATGAACCCTGGTCACTGAAGGTTCCACCTTATCGACATTATGTACGGTTCTTATACCATCTCCTCGAAACACAGAACGTAGTTAGAGGAAGTGAGAAGTCCAAGCATACGCTCCGTGAGTGCTTTGCACTAGTGCATGGTAGATGCGTAGCTACGTGTGTGCACTAAGGGGAAACCCTAGGTTAGTGCAGAGATGCATGTAGCAATTCCTTGTCATAAGTGGACTTTGCCACATGGGTGCGATGCACCGGGACATGTTGCGAGTTGACTAGTTGACTTCACTAGAGGCACCCTACGGGAACCTCAGAGAATAGTGAAATCACTGGTGCACTTCACTTATGTGTGCCTTGCAAAGTCTCGTACACAAGGAATGACCAACTAGTGACATAAGGGCGTTTTGGTCATACCATGCGTCACTATGTACTAGGGGGGGCTGGCCCTTAGTGTTGAGAGACTGGTCAAGGCCGGCCCTATTAGTTTCAGGAGGTTGTTGTCTCCGATGAAAGGGCCGGTCATGAGGCGCAGAAAACGGGCTGGTTTTGACCGTTTTCGAAAACAAGGAAAAGATAGAGATAAAAGAAGAGATATATAGGGAGAGGTTTGAATCAGTCAATCAAATCCGCTAGGCTTATCCATAAGGATAAGGCCGACCCTATATAATGCATAGGGAGAGAGGGGGGGACGAAATTATAGAGCCAAGCAAGCCTTAGGGCCGGCCCATGCATGGGGAAACCCTAGGTGCCCCCTCTTCTCTCTTCGCATCTCCTCTCTCGTCTCTCTCTCCCTCGCTTGCGCCATTGGATGGCGACTCGTCTTCCTTGCATGATGTTTCGTAGAAGGAGAAGGCTCATCGTATGGAGGCACTCAGAGATCCATCGACGAGGTGCCGTGCATCGTGTGAGATCGGGTGAACTAGAAGGCGTCTCCCGCAACCTTTTGCTGTCCAGAATCTGCACAGAAAATCAGCATTGTTTCTGTGATTCTGGGAGCTACAGAAGTCCAAACGATGTGAAACTTGTTGAAAAAGTTGCATCTCGAAGTTGGCTACCTGCAGTCCAAATTTCAGCCTAATCGGAGTTCGGAGTAGAAAGTTATGGCCATCGCACCGAAGCTATGTCGAGCAGATCCGTAGCCCGTCTCCATCGACAAAGAAGAAATTTGTCGCGGTGAAAGATTCCGCACGCAGGTATGATCTCTAACAAGTAGATCTAACATAATTAGAACATGCATACATGCTAGATTGTTCTTTTGCGTTAGATTGTCGTTAGGGGTTCGCGTAGTTGCCATGCTAGTTTCATACACGCATATGTAGATCGTTTCGATGAAAAATTTTGATATGTAACGCAAACCGCCTACGGTCCTTGGACCTTCACTTTGCTTCCGCTGCGGGCCTCTGCCATGGATTTATTTTCAATAATTGATATCAGAGCACACTAGTGGTGTGCGTTTCATGTTTTTTCATAAAACCGTCATGTGCGCGCATAATAGTATGTGCCGCCAACGGGGTTCTACGAGTAGATCATGCATAGTATATATTGTATGTTCTATGAATCGTTCTTGCAGGGCGCCGCTTCTAAAATTATTCTGGATATGTGATTGCTTGCTACCGGGGTTCGGATCCCGTGTTAGCGATTTTGTCTGAATGATTTTTCTTCTGTGTGTGGATAGATTTTAGAGCCATAGTCGGGCAAGAGGTGAAGATTTACCACCCTTGATTCCCAGGCTTTTGCTAGGTTTGTTTTCCTTTTCTTTCTAGAAAATTGTGTACGAGCGAGCACTTACTCGAAGCGTACTAGATCCACTACCGGGAAGATGAGCGGAACCTTGGAGGACGATGGCGATCCGACGAAGCGTACATGATGACTGCAAAGGGCAAAAGCGTCAGGAGATCATATACAGAGGCTTGCACCGGATCGAGGAGCCTTGTGAAGGAGACAGAGAGCTTGCGCTGTGCCAGTCAGGTTCAGGGGTCGGACCCTGAACTTGATTCAGGTGTGTGCTTGTTTCTTTCAGTAGTTCTTTATATTTCTAAAGAGAACCCCGATGCGATAATTTAATTATCTGTGTTAGAGGGATCTCCTTTCCCCTCGGGTCCTAGCGACCTTATTAGGATAGGATTCCACTAGTGACACCTATTATTTAATTGACCCTTGATGATAGCATGAATTCCTCATATTTGGTTATGTCCCCATTAGGTCAACACCCGATTAGTCGGGTGTGCCTATTTGGCAAGCATCGAAACCTAGAATGAGTTGGAATTCTACTATGACATCATTCGTCAAATTTATAAGCGAGGCGCCATGGTAGTGGAAGACCTTTCCTGTCAGTCTGACCTTAGGCTAGGCTCCAGGGCATTAGCGTAATAGCCAAGTTTGCAAAGTATCGATGTTCTTGGGATATGTAATGTGACCCTTGAGTGGAGAAATCCACTCGAGGCAGGGACTATGATATTCTGAGATCGATTAATGCTTCGCGAAAGGCTTGAAACGCTAGTGGGAGCACGGTATGACCAGGGTCTAGTGTATAGGTTGTCGTGACCTTAGTATACACTCATACTTGCATAAAATAACCCTCAAATTTAATAAGGGATGCGAGAGAGGACTTTTAGAGATCCCCTGGCCTCCACGGCCAATCAATTCGTGCTCGGGTGGGAGGGCATAACTCAACAACCCCCTCGGGTGAGAGCTGTGTTTTTCCATGCCAAGTAACTTAGTGATCTCCCTCGGGATATGGCGGTTACGGCGCCAAGGGTTCAGGCTTTACTCACCCTCGTGGGGGCCGTTAGAACTTCCGTTCCGTAATTGCCTAGGCTCATGGTTAAGCATCCGAAGTACACGTGAGGTATTCGTTGCGAAGACAATGGTGATCATGTGGTACTGGCCAAAAGATAACCATGGTTCATCAAAGCCCTTAGTTGGCAGATTTGGATAGGGTCAAAGGAAAGACCCGTGTAAGCGGATGACCTGCACACTGCCCCCTCGGACAGGTGCAGCCTATTCCGAGATCTTACATACATGGTTAAATTAATCCATAGAGGTGTCTTCGCTGTGAGGGTAGCACTGACATTTGGATATAATTACCTTATTTTAAAAATCCATAAAATAAGTTATTTTGCATTCGTTTTCATTCAACCATATAGTTTCCCTATCCGTTATCCTATAATAGAACCAGTTATCGGGTCTCTAACAACGTAGAGCGGAAGCGCTTCTTTAGCTTATGCTTAGGGTAGTAAACGTACATTGGCTAGCAATCTAAATATCCCTGTACTAGACTTAATGGGTCCAGATATCACTAGGGCACTAACTAGGGCATATGATGACTAGCGAGAGTCTGAGGAGATGTGCAAGTTCTGTGTCATAGCAGACTTGCGGACAACTCCTTAGAAGCAAGTCAGAGATATGCCGGATCTTCTCTAATAAAGTTTTACTTGCATAAGATGTCTGCTAAGCGAAGTCGGTAGACTCATCGCGTATCCACCAAGATACTTGTCGGTACCGAGATGTGTGAGGGTATGTTTGTTCGAGAACACATACTTGAGTTCCAGATCGAACTAGATTCCAAAGACATAGTATCAGATGACGAGGTGGTGGAAGACGTCTGTCTTGCATCCTTGTTTGGAACCTCGAAGGCGTTGTCAGAGACTTTAGCTTTAACAAGCTAGAGATGACAAACACAGAACTTCTAAGGAGATTTCTAAAAGACAAAGGATGGGATCAAGATTAAAGGCAAAGCCTTTAGTGCTTAACCTAGGTCTTCTTTAGAAGAACCTAAGGGAGTAACTTATAAGTGATCGAAAACTATTCTAGTGCAGAAACTAGTGTGGACTCCTAAGTATGGTAACGCTAAGGACGGAAGAGTTTCTGTTTTAGCAAGTATAGGGGGTATTTGAAGATTGAGTATGGCCTCAGGATGTTAGGATTTGAGTCGCTATCTAGTAGCAGTTCTTATGCTTCTTAGAATATAGACTTCGGGTCTATAGAGATTCAAGGAAAGCAGAAGGCTACTTTATAGTGAAGTAATCCTAACATATGTACTGATGCCATAAGCCGCTGCGGAAGCTGTTAGATATGAATGTCTTAGTTTTTCCGAAATACAGATTTTATTTTTTAGAGATGTAGTTCTGTTTCCTCCTTAGTAAATAAAGTTTTTTTGGTTTTAGACAGCACCGTATGTGTGTATCTTAAACTGAAAAGATAACTTCAATACTAGAGGAATAGATCAGAACAATCTCTGTAAATTTAATTCGAAAATAGATTTCATGACAGCTGCAGCGTCAAATTTAAATTCATCTAAATCCTTCGGAGAATCTATCCCATTTGTGATCCCTCTGATTTAGATATTTTGCCTCAGATAAATTCAGAGGTGACAGAAGGCCGAGTTTCTGTTCACAGAATCATCGGAGATCCTTCTAACCTATGAGTGTAATCTGGAAGGCAGAATAACTAAAAGGGCCATGAAGGTATTGGTGTTAGTTAATTTTGACGTCTATGGTTCCAAGAGCGTCTAGACGATAGAAGACTCTTCGATTTAATCGAAGGAATAAGTCACTATCGGACGAGTTCCATAGGATCCTGAGGGAGCATGGGATTATCTCCCAGTTAAATGCTCCAAGGATGACACGTCAGAATAAAGTCTCCGTAAAGAAGGAATCGGACTCTGTTTGACATGGTCCGTAGTATGATAATACTGCCAAGTGTACTACCCACCTTTTGGTGGGGTTGTACCTTAAAACAGTAGCTTATATCTGAAACTATCTCTTATCTAGATTAGTGCCTCAGACCTATAGAGAGCTATGGTCTAAGCGAAAGCTGACACTATAGAGTCTCGAGATATAGGGTTGTCCTGCACTTGTGCAAAAGGACAAGAGGGATGAGATGGAGATGTAGTTCCAAGTATATCTGTTTGTAGGTTACCCTTAGGAGGCATAAGGTGGACTGTTCTATGATCTTGAGGTTTGGAAGGTAATCGTTTCTACGAACACCATTTACCTAGACCAAGATTATATTATAGACCATAAGTTCATCAGTAAAGTAGTTCTGGGTGAACTACTGGGTACTGGTAGAGAGTGCGCATCTGAAAAACGTAGAGGGAGTAGATGATACAAGAAACTAGTATACCAGGTACTGTAGAAACAATTCACTTTGTACCACCACCACCTCATCATTATGGGACCATCAGATCTCCTGAAAGATACTATGAAGAAACTTCGATAGTTAATCCAGAGTTTCAGGAGGATGATCCCTAGAGCTACGAAGAAGTAGTGGGAGCTTCCTTTGTAACAACCACCACCTCGTCGTTGTGGGACCATCAGAGCTCCTGAAAGATACTTTGGAGAAACTTCTATAGTTAATCCAGAGTTTCAGGAGTATGATCCCTAGAGCTACGAAGAAGTAGTGGGAGCTTCCGACAGCTCTGACTGACAAAAGACCATGGAGGCAAATTTGCATCAATGTCCCTTGGAACAGTCTTGACACTTATAGCACTATCACCCTTCGGGGTGTAGGAGGTGTATAAGAAGAGCACCCGGTTAAGACTTAAATAGCTAGATTAGTTACCAAAGGAGAAGGGATTGACTATGTCAAAACCATCTCACTGGTAGCTATGCCTAAGTCTATTTCGGGTCCTCTTAATCCATCGCAACCCATTATAGTTGGGAGATCTGGTTGATGGATGTCAAGACAGTTATTCCCTAACGGGAATTTGAAAAGGACATATGGATAATATAGCCTCAGGCTTTGAGTCAGTAGGTTAGGAAGATTTGGAATGCAAGTTGCAAAGGTCCATTTATGGACTGATGCAAGCATCCAAGATGGAATGTCTATTTTGATCAAGGGAATCCGCTCACACGGATTTGATCAGAATGAGGATAAACCAAGTGGGTACAAGAAAGGTGAAAGAGCTACAAGGGTGTATTTAGTACTTTACGTTAACGATATTCTACTAATTGAAAATGACGTAAGAATATTGTTTACGGTAACGGTTTGTTGTCATCACAATTCGATGTGAAAGACCCTAGTGAGGTGAGTTATGCTCTGGGAATCAAGGTAACTCGAGATAACCAGAGCAAGGTTCTCTTGCTGTCATAGGTTACGCATGAAGATAAGATTCTAGCCAGATTCGTTTTACGAGGCTAGATATCTATTGCGCAGCAGGATACATGGGTCGATTTCAGTCGAACCCGGGTCCAAATCACTGGACTAAAGTGAAGGGTATACTCAAAAATCCTCATTAAGTAAGGATTATGAGTTAGCTTGCACTTCACAGGTCCTGATATCGATTGGACACACATGGTCTGACTTTGGTGTCAGATGTGCGTTCCAGAGAATCGATTTCAGGGATTATTTTTATCTTGGGATTAGAAGCGGTAGTTGGTAGAGTGTGAAGCAAGTGTGCATCACAGACTCTACCACAGAGGCTTAGCACGTTGTTGCATGCGAAGTAGTATATCAGGTGGTAAGGCTTAGGAAGTTCTTAGAGAACTTGGGACGCGTACCAGAGGCTCAGTTATCTGTTGTTATAACAGAAGAGCGGTAAGCAAGGTCCAAGGAGACTAGGCATCGCCGTGAGGGGAAACCCATCAAGTACAAACTCCACTTGATCTGACAGTTATAGGAGGAAATGCAAGTAGTGGTACTGAGGTGGAATCTACAGACAATGTTGACAATTCCTTTAGGGAATTCTTGCAAAGGCTTTTGGGCAGCATGTAGAAGCTACAGAGCTCAACACCGTTATTCCTCGTTAGACCTAGTGGGAGATTGTTAGAATTGGTGAGGTCTACAGCTCGTAAAAACCTATAATTTAGCTATGTATGGTTGATAGTATAAGATTGCATCTAGGTACGTACCTTAGTACGTGTTCTGATTACAGAACAGAGAGCTATGGCTACATGGTAATCCTCTTGAGCGGGAGACTCAAGGGACTGGTCCCATGTAGCCTAAATACGTTCGCAGCTCTGATTAGGGTTGGTCGCCCTATCAGGTTAAGCTGTTGGGATGACAGAGCGTGGGTGTCTCCACCACGGTCATTACCAGGTACAGTGTCTGTGGCCGAACAGAACCAACACGATGCACAGATCGGTGAGCAGACACCGGTGCACTAAACCGTGTTTCTGCTTAGGGTAAAACGGTCCTAAACGTTGAGGAGCCATGTCTGATGGACTAACCAGTTGTGTGGTGCTTTGGCGCACCAATATGTGAGGATCCGGATGCAGTGATCCAAAACCACGGTGTACTGGGTTACCCGGCTGACGTTGTATTAGCATGTCACTCCTGCAGGCTATCCACACCCCTAATGGGAGGTGCGTTCCTTGGTCTGGCCTACGTCATATTAAACCCTGGCCAGGTGGTCATCAGTTGGACTGGTGATGGATCCGGTTGCTCGAAAAAGTAATCGAAGATATGATGTATGTGGTCAACCTGGAAGGAACCGAGTCATATGAGCACTCGAGTCTGATGGTATTCTCTACCGCTCGAGTTGCATCTTGGCACCAAGTGGAGGGACAGCGGGTTTACCATACTAAGCGGAGAGCAGGGGTATGAGGGAGAACATAGTAAGTCCGGGGGAATTGGAGTGCAGCTTGCGTCGCACTCTGGGTGGCTACGCAGGTTAACTCGGACTCAGAGGATCGATGGTAAACTCGGGTAGTGTGTCGATCGAGTTTGAGTTGGAAGCCATGAACCCTGGTCTCTGAAGGTTCCACCTTATCGACATTATGTACGGTTCTTATACCATCTCCTCGAAACACAGAACGTAGTTAGAGGAAGTGAGAAGTCCAAGCATACGCTCCGTGAGTGCTTTGCACTAGTGCATGGTAGATGCGTAGCTACGTGTGTGCACTAAGTGGAAACCATAGGTTAGTGCAGAGACGCATGTAGCAATTCCTTGTCATAAGTGGACTTTGCCACATGGGTGCGATGTACCGGGACATGTTGCGAATTGACTAGTTGACTTCACTAGAGGCACCCTACGGGAACCTCAGAGAATAGTGAAATCACTGGTGCACTTCACTTATGTGTGCCTTGCAAAGTCTCGTACACAAGGAACGGCCAACTAGTGACATAAGGGCGTTTTGGTCATACCATGCGTCACTATGTACTAGGGGGGGCCGGCCCTTAGTGTTGAGAGACTGGTCAAGGCCGGCCCTATTAGTTTCAGGAGATTGTTGCCTCCGATGAAAGGGCCGGTCATGAGGCGCAGAAAACGGGCTGGTTTTAACCGTTTTCGAAAACAAGGAAAAGATAGAGATAAAAGAAGAGATATATAGGGAGAGGTTTGAATCAGTCAATCCAATCCGCTAGGCTTATCCATAAAGATAAGGCCGACCCTATATAAGGCATAGGGAGCGAGGGGGGGACGAAATTATGGAGCCAAGCAAGCCCTAGGGCCGGCCCATGCATGGGGAAACCCTAGGTGCCCCCTCTTCTCCCTTCGCATCTCCTCTCTCGTCTCTCTCTCCCTCGCTTGCGCCATTGGATGGCGACTCGTCTTCCTTGCATGGTGTTTCGTAGAAGGAGAAGGCTCATCATATGGAGGCACTCAGAGATCCCTCGACGAGGTGCCGTGCATCGTGTGAGATCGGGTGAACTAGAAGGCGTCTCCCGTAACCTTTTGCTGTCCAGAATCTGCACAGAAAATCAGTGTTGTTTCTGTGATTCCGGGAGCTACAGAAGTCCAAACAATATGAAACTTGTTGAAAAAGTTGCATCACGAAGTTGTCTACCTACAGTCCAAATTTCAGCCTAATCGGAGTTTGGAGCAGAAAGTTATGGCCGTCGTACCAAAGCTATGTCGAGCAGATCCGTAGCCCGTCTCCATCGACAAAGAAGAAATTTGTCGCGGTGAATGATTCCGCACGCAGGTATGATCTCTAACAAGTAGATCTAACATAATTAGAACATGCATACATGCTAGATTGTTCTTTTGCGTTAGATCGTCGTTAGGGGTTCGCGTAGTTGCCATGCTAGTTTCATACACGCATATGTAGATCGTTTCGATGAAAAATTTTGATATGTAACGCACACCGCCTACGGTCCTCGGACCTTCACTTTGCTTCCGCTGCGGGCCTCTGCCATGGATTTATTTCCAACAGTATGGATACATTCGTGCGAATAAATTAGAATGGATTATACGAATGAATTAGAATAGATTGTACGAATGAATTAGAATGGATACATTCGTGCGAATGAATTAGAATGGATCGTACGACTGAAATAGAATGGATTGTACGAATGAATTAGAATGGATCGTTCGAATGCATTAGAATGGATTGTACGAATGAATTAGAATGGATCGTACGAATGAATTAGAATAGATCATGCGAATAAATTAGAATGAATCATATGAATGAATTAGAATGGATCGTATGAATGAATTAGAATGGATTGTAAGAATGAATTAGAATGGATCGTTCGAATGAATTAGAATGGATACATTGGTGGCAATGAATTAGAATGGATCGTACGAATGAATTAGAATGGATCATACGAATGAATTAGAATGGATCGTACGAATGAATTAGAATGGATCATGCGATTGAATTAGAATGGATCATACGAATGAATTAGAATGGATCATATAAATAAATTAATATGGATTGTACGAATGAAATAGGAATAGATACATCCATGCAAATGAATTTGAATGGATCATACAAATGAATTAGAATGGATCCTGCGAATGAATTAGAATGGATACATTCATGCGAATGAATTAGAATGGATCGTACGAATGAATTAGAATGGATCGTATGAATAAATTAGAATGGATCATACGAATAAATTAGAATGGATCGTGCGATTGAATTAGAATCGATCATACGAATAAATTAGAATGGATACATTCGTGCGAATTAATTAGAATGGATCATACGAATGAAATAGAATGGATTGTACAAATGAATTAGAATAGATCGTTCGAATGAATTAGAATGGATTGTACGAATGAATTAGAATGGATACATCCATGCGAATGAATTAGAATGGATCGTACGAATGAACTAGAATGGATACATTCGTGCGAATGAATTAGAATGGATCATACGAATGAATTAGAATGGATCGTACGAATGAATTCGAATGGATCGTACGAATGAATTAGAATGGATCGTACGAATGAATTAGAATGGATCGTACGAATGAAATAGAATGGATCGTGCGATTTAATTAGAATGGATTGTACGAATAAATAAGAATGGATCGTATGAATGAATTAGAATGGATCGTGCGAATGAATTAGAATGTATCGTACGAATGAATTAGAATGGGTACTTTCTTGTGAAATAATTAGAATGGATCATACGAATGAATAAAAATGGATACATCCATGTGAATGAATTAGAATGGATCGTACGAATGAACTAGAATGGATACATTCGTGGGAATGAATTAGAATGGATCATACGAATGAATTAGAATAGATTGTGCGAATGAATTAGAATGGATCGTGCGAACGAATTAGAATGGATCGTGTGAATGAATTAGAATAGATCGAGCGAATGAATTAGAATAGATCGTACGAATGAATTAGAATGGATACATTCATGCGAATGAATTAGAATGGATCATACGAATGAATTAGAATGGATTGTGCGAATGAATTAGAATGGATCGTGCGAATGAATTAGAATGGATTGTACGAATGAATTAGAATGGATCATACGAATGAATTAGAATGGATACATTCGTGCAAATGAATTAGACTGGATCGTATGAATGAATTAGAATGGATCGTCCGAGTGAATTAGAATAGATCGTACGAATGAATTAGAATGGATAATTCGAATGAATTAGAATGGATCATGCGAATGAATTAGAATGGATCGTACGAATGAACTAGAATGGATACATTCGTGCGAATGAATTAGAATGGATCATACGAATGAATTAGAATGGATCGTACGAATGAATTCGAATGGATCGTACGAATGAATTAGAATGGATCGTACGAATGAATTAGAATGGATCGTACGAATGAATTAGAATGGATCGTGCGATTTAATTAGAATGGATTGTACGAATAAATAAGAATGGATCGTATGAATGAATTAGAATGGATCGTGCGAATGAATTAGAATGTATCGTACGAATGAATTAGAATGGGTACTTTCTTGTGAAATAATTAGAATGGATCATACGAATGAATAAAAATGGATACATCCATGCGAATGAATTAGAATGGATCGTACGAATGAACTAGAATGGATACATTCGTGGGAATGAATTAGAATGGATCATACGAATGAATTAGAATAGATTGTGCGAATGAATTAGAATGGATCGTGCGAACGAATTAGAATGGATCGTGTGAATGAATTAGAATAGATCGAGCGAATGAATTAGAATAGATCGTACGAATGAATTAGAATGGATACATTCATGCGAATGAATTAGAATGGATCATACGAATGAATTAGAATGGATTGTGCGAATGAATTAGAATGGATCGTGCGAATGAATTAGAATGGATTGTACGAATGAATTAGAATGGATCATACGAATGAATTAGAATGGATACATTCGTGCAAATGAATTAGACTGGATCGTATGAATGAATTAGAATGGATCGTCCGAGTGAATTAGACTAGATCGTACGAATGAATTAGAATGGATAATTCGAATGAATTAGAATGGATCATGCGAATGAATTAGAATGGATCGTACGAATGAATTAGAATGGATCGTGCGAATGAATTAGAATGGATACATTCGTGCGAATGAATTAGAATGGATCTTACGAATGAATTGGAATGGATCGTACGAATGAATTAGAATGGATCGTACGAATGAATTAGAATGGATCATGCGAGTGAATTAGAATGGATCGTACGAATGAATAAGAATGGATCATATGAATGAGTTAGAATGGATCGTGTGAATGAATTAGAATGGATCATAGGAATAAATTAGAATGGGTACAATCTTGCCATTGAATTAGAATGGATCGTACGAATGAATTAGAATGGATACATCGATGCGAATGAATTAGATTGGATCGTACGAATGAACTAGAATGGATACATTCGTGCGAATGAATTAGAACGGATTGTACGAATGAATTAGAATAGATTGTACGAATGAATTAGAATGGATCGTTCGAATAAATTAGAATGGATCGTACGAATGAATTAGAATAGATCATCTGAATGAATTAGAATGAATTATACGAATGAATTAGAATGGATCGTATGAATGAATTAGAAAGGATTGTACGAATGAGTTAGAATGGATCGTGCGATTGAATTAGAATGGATCGTACGAATGAATTAGAATGGCTCATACGAATGAATTAGAATGGATTGTACGAATGAATTAGAATGGATACATCCATGCAAATGAATTTGAATGGATCATACAAATGAATTAGAATGGATCGTGCGAATGAATTAGAATGGATACATTCGTGCGAATGAATTAGAATGTATCGTACGAATGAATTAGAATTGATCATACGAATGAATTAGAATGGATCGTACGAATGAATTAGAATGGATCGTGCGATTGAATTATAATGGATCATACGAATGAATTTGAATGGATACATTCGTGCGAATGAATTAGAATGGATCGTACGAATGAAATAGAATGGATCCTACGAATGAATTGGAATGGATCGTTCGAATGAATTAGAATCGATCGTGCGAATGAATTAGAATGGATCGTTCGAATGAATTAGAATGGATCGTGCGAATGAATTAGAATGGATACATTCGTGCGAATGAATTAGAATGGATTGTACGAATGACTTAGAATGGATCTTACGAATGAATTAGAATGGACCATACGAATGAATTAGAATGAATCGTATGAATGAATTAGAATGGGTCGAACGAATGAATTAGAATGGATCGTGCGAATGAATTAGAATGGATCATGTGAATGAATTAGAATGGATCGTATGAATGAATTAGAATGGATCGTACGAATGCATTAGAATGGATCGTACGAATAAATTAGAATGGATATATTTGTGCGAATGAATGAGAATAGATTTTTCGAATGAATTAGAATGGATCGTATGAATGA
Source organism: Chamaelirium japonicum (assembly GCA_947650365.1). Lineage (NCBI taxonomy): Eukaryota > Viridiplantae > Streptophyta > Magnoliopsida > Liliales > Melanthiaceae > Chamaelirium > Chamaelirium japonicum. Next base: position 1,923,728 of record CANTAL010000001.1, read on the forward strand.
ATTAGAATGGATCGTACGAACGAATTAGAATGGATCGTTCGAATGAATTAGAATGGATCGTGCGACTGAATTAGAATGGATCATACGAATGAATTAGAATGGATCGTACGAATGAATTAGAATGGATCGTGCGAATGAATTAGAATGGAATGTGCAAATGAGTTAGAATGGATACTACAAATGAATTAGAATGGATCGAGCGAATGAATTAGAATGGATCGTACGAATGAATTAGAATGAATACATTCGTGGGAATGAATTAGAATGGATCGTACGAAAGAAATAGAATGGATCGTTCGAATGAATTAGAATGGATCGTGCGAATGAATTAGAATGGATCGTACGAATGAATTAGAAAGGATCGTACGAACGAATTAGAATGGATCTTACGAATGAATTAGAATGGATCGTATGAATGAATTTGAATGGGTCGAACAAATGAATAAGAATGGATCATATGAATGAATTAGAATGGATCGTGCGAATGAATAAGAATAGATCGTACGAACGAATTAGAATAGATACATTCGTACGAATTAATTAGAATGGATAGTCCGAATGAATTAGAATGGATCATACGAATGAATTAGAATGGATACATTCGTGCGAATGAATTAGACTGGATCGTACGAATGAAGTAGAATGGATCATCCGAGTGAATTAGAATGGATCGTACGAATGAATTAGAATGGATAGATTCATGCGAATGAATTAGAAAGGATTCATCCATGCAAATGAATTAGAATGGATCGTACGAATGAATTAGAATGGATACATCCATGTGAATGAATTAGAATGGATCGTACAAAAGAACTAGAATGGATACATTCGTGCGAATGAATTAGAATGGATCGTTCGAATGAATTAGTATGGATCGTACGATTGAATTAGAATGGATCGTACGAATGAATTAGAATGGATCATGTGAATGAATTAGAATAGGTCGTACGAATGAATTAGAATGGATACATTTATGCGAGGGAATTAGAATGGATCGTACGAATGAATAAGAATAGATCGTGCGAATGAATTAGAATCGATCGTACGAATGAATTAGAATCGGTACATTCGTGCGAATTAGTTAGACTGGATCGTACGAATGTATCTATTCTAATTCATTCGTACGATCCATTCTAATTCATTCGCATGAATGTATCCATTCTAATTCATTCGTACGATCCATTCTAATTTATTCGTACGATCCATTCTAATTCATTCGCACGAATATTTCCATTCTGATTCATTCGTACGATCTATTCTAATTCATTCGCACGATCCATTCTAATTCATTCGTATGATTCATTCTAATTCATTCAGACGATCCATTCTAATTCATTCGCATGAATGTATGCATTCTAATTCATTCGTACGATCCATTCTAAATCATTCGTACGATCCATTCTAATTTATTCATACGAATGTATCCATTATAATTCATTCGTACGATCCATTCTAATTCATTCACACGATCCATTCTAATTCATTCATATGATCCATTCTAATTCAATCACACGATCCATTCTAATTCTTTCGTACGATCCATTCTAATTCATTCGTACGATCCATTCTAATTCATTCGCATGATTGTATCCATTCTAATTCATTCGCATGATCCATTCTAATTCATCCAAACGATCTATTCTAATTCATTCGTATGATCTATTCTAATTCATTCGCACGATCCATTCTAATTCATTCGAACGATCCATTCTAATTCATTCACACGATCCATTCTAATTCATTCGTACGATCTATTCTAATTCATTCGTATGATTCATTCTAATTCATTCAGACGATCCATTCTAATTCATTCGCATGAATGTATGCATTCTAATTCATTCGTACGATCCATTCTAAATCATTCGTACGATCCATTCTAATTTATTCGTACGAATGTATCCATTATAATTCATTCGTACGATCCATTCTAATTCATTCACACGATCCATTCTAATTCATTCATATGATCCATTCTAATTCAATCACACGATCCATTCTAATTCTTTCGTACGATCCATTCTAATTCATTCGTACGATCCATTCTAATTCATTCGCATGATTGTATCCATTCTAATTCATTCGCACGATCCATTCTAATTCATTCAAACGATCTATTCTAATTCATTCGTACGATCTATTCTAATTCAATCGCACGATCCATTCTAATTCATTCATACGATCCATTCTAATTCATTCGTACGATCCATTCTAATTCATTCGCACGAATGTATCCATTCTAATTTAATCGCACGATCGATTCTAATTTATTCGTACGATCTATTCTAATTCATTCGTACGATTTATTCTAATTCATTCGCATGAATGTATCAATTCTAATATATTTGTACGATCCATTCTAATTCATTCGTCTGAATGAATTAGAATGAATCATACGAATGAATTAGAATGGATCATATGAATGAATTAGAATGGATCATGCGAATGAATTAGAATGGATCGTACGAATAAATTAGAATGGATACATTTATGTGAATGAATTAGAATGGATCGTACGAATGAATTCGAATGGATCGTACGAATGCATTAGAATGGATCGTACGAATGAATTAGAATGGATACATTCGTGTGAATGAATTTGAATGGATCTTACGAATGAATTAGAATGGAATGTGCGAATGAATTAGAATGGATCGTTCGAATGAATTAGAATGGATCGTACGAATGAATTAGAATGGAATGTGCGAATGAATTAGAATGGATCGTACGAATGAATTAGAATGGTTCGTTCGAATGAATTAGAATGGATCGTTCGAATCAATTAGAATGGATCGTACGAATGAATTAGAGTGGAATGTGCGAATGAATTAGAATGGATCGTACGAATGAATTAGAATGGATCGTTCGAATGAATTAGAATGGATCGTAGGAATGAATTAGAATGGAATGTGCGAATAAATTAGAATGGATCGTACGAATGAATTAGAATGGATCGTACGAATGAATTAGAATGGATCGTTCGAATAAATTAGAATGGATCGTTCGAATGAATTAGAATGGAATGTGCGAATGAATTAGAATGGGTTGTACGAATGAATTACAATGGATCGTTCGAATGAATTATAATGGATCGTTCGAATGAATTAGAATGGATCGTACGAATGAATTAGAATGGAATGTGCGAATGAATTAGAATGGATAGTTTGAATGAATTAGAATGGATCGTACGAATGAATTAGAATGAATTGTACGAATAAATTAGAATGGATCTTATGAATGAATTAGAATGGATCGTGCAAATGAATTAGAATGGATCGTACGAATGAATTAGATTGGATCGTGCGAATGAATTAGAATAGATCGTTCGAATGAATTAGAATGGATACATTCGTGCGAATGAATTAGAATGGATCGTACGAATGAATTAGAATGGATCATCCGAGTGAATTAGAATGGATCATACGAATGTGTTTGAAATAAATCCATGGTAGAGGCCCGCAGCGGAAACAAAGTGAAGGTCCGAAGACCGAGAGCAGTGTGCGTTACATATCAAAATTTTTATCGAAACGATCTACACATGCGTGTATGACTCTAGCATGGCAACTACGCGAACCCCTAATGACGATCTAACGTGAAAGAATAATCTAGCATGTATGCATGTTCTATTTATGTTAGATCTACTTGTTAGAGATCATACCTGCGTGCGGATTCTTTCACCGCGACAAATTTCTTCTTTGTCGATGGAGACGAGCTTGGATCTGCTCGATATAGCTTCGGTGCGATGGCCATAACTTTCTGCTCCGAACTCCGATTGGGATGAAATTTGGAATGCAGGTAGCCTACTTCGAGGTGCAACGTTTGCAACAAGTTTCACGTCGTTTGGACTTCTGAAGCTCCCAAAATCACAGAAACAAGACTAATTTTCTGTGTAGATTCTTGACAGCAAAAGGTTGAGGGAGATGCCTTCTAGTTCACCCGATCTCACACGATGCACGGCACCTCGTCGATGGATCTCTGAGTGCCTCCATACGACAAGCCTTCTCTTTCTACAAAACACTACGTGAGGAAGACGAGTCGCCATTCAATGGCGCAAGCGAGGGAAAGAGAGACGAGAGAGGAGATGCGAAGAGAGGAGAGGGGGCGGCTAGGGTTTCTCCCAGCTTGGGCCGGCCCTAGGGCTTGCATGGCCTCATCATACCGCCCCCTTCTCTCCTATTCCTTATATAGGGCCGGCCCTAGGCTTATAGATAAGCCTAGTGTGGATAGGATTGACTGATTCAAACCTCTTCCTATATATCTCTTCTTTTATCTCTATCTTTTCCTTGTTTTGAAAACGGTCAAAACCAGCCCATTTTCTGCGCCTCATGACCGGCCCTTTCATCGGAGGCAACAACCTCCTGAAACCAATAGGGCCGGCCTTGACCAGTCTCTCAACACTTAGAGCCGGCCCCCCTAGTACATAGTGACGCATGGTATGACCAAAACGCCCTTATGTCACTAGTTGGCCGTTCATCGTGTACGAGACTTTGCAAGGCACACATAAGTGAAGTGCACCAGTGATTTCACTATTCTCTGAGATTCCCGTAGGATGCCCCTAGTAAAGTCAAGTAGTCAACTCGCAACATGTTCTGGTGCATCGCACCCATGTGGCAAAGTCCACTTATGACAAGGAATTGCTACATGCGTCTCTGCACTAACCTAGGGTTTCCCCTTAGTGCACACACATAGCTACGCATCTACTGTGCACTAGTGCGAAGCACTTATGGAGTGTAGGCTGGGACTTCTCGCTTCCTCTAACTACGTTTTGTGTTTCGAGGAGATGGTATAAGAACCGTACATAATGTCGATAAGGTGGAACCTTCAGGGACCAGGGTTCATGGCTTCCAACTTAAACTCTATCGACACACTACCCGAGTGTACCATCGATCCTCTGAGTCCAAGTTAACCTGCATAGCCACCCAGAGTGCGACACAGGCTACACTCCAATTCCCTCGGACTTACTATGTTCTCCCTCATACCCCTGCTCTCCGCTTAGTATGGTAAACTCGTTGTCCCTCCACTTAGTGCCATGACGCAACTCGAGCGGTAGAGAATACCGTCAGACTCAAGTGCTCATATGACTCAGTTCCTTCCAGGTTGACCATATACATCGTACCTTTGATTACTCTTCCGAGCAACCGGATCCGTCACCAGTCCAACTGATGACCACCTGGCCAGGGTTTAATACGATGTAGATCAAACCAAGGAACGCACCTCCCGTTAGGGGTGAGGATAGCCTGCAAGAGTGACATGCTGATGTAACGCCAGCCGGGTAACCCAGTACACTGTGGTTTTGGATCACTGCATCCTGATCCTTACACATTGGTGCGCCAAAGCACCACACAACTGGTTAGTCCACCAGACATGGTTCCGCAGGGTTTAGGACCGTTTTACCCTAAGCAGAAACACAGTTTAGTGCATCGGTGTCTGCTCACCGATCTGTGCACCATGTTGGTTCTGTTCGGCCACAGACACTGTGCCTGGTAATGACCGTGGTGGAGACACCCACGCTCTATCATCCAAACAGCTTATCCTGATAGGGGGACCAACCCTAATCAGAGCTGTGGACATATTTAGGTTACATAGGACCAGTCCCTTGAGTCTCCCAATCAAGTGGATTACTATGTAGCCATGGCCCTCTGTTCTGTAATCAGAATACGTACTATGGTACGTACCAATATGCATTCCTATACTATCAACCATACATAGCTAAACTATAGGTTTTTACGAGCTATATACCTCACCAATTCTAATAGAATGAACTTGAATGGATATATTCGTGCGAATGAATTAGAATGGATCGTATGAATGAATTAGAATGGATCGTACGAATGAATTAGAATAGATCGTGCGAATGAATTAGAATGGATCGTACGAATGAATTAGAATGGATATATTTGTGCGAATGAATTAGAATGGATCGTATGAATAAATTAGAATGGATCGTACATATGAATTAGAATGGATCGTGCGAATGAATTAGAATAGATCGTGCGAATGAATTAGAATGGATCGTGCGAATGAATTAGAATGGATCGTACGAATGAATTAGAATGGATACATTCGAGCGAATGAATTAGAATGGATCGTACGAATGATTTAGAATGGATCGTACGAATGAATTAGAATGGATCGTACGAATGAAGTAGAATGGATACATTCGTGCGAATGAATTAGAATGGATCATACGAATGAATTAGAATAGATCGTACGAATGAATTAGAATGAATCGTACAAATGATTTAGAATGGATCGTACGAATGAATTAGAATGGATCGTTCGAATGAATTAGAATAGATTATATGAATAAATTAGAATGGATACATTCGTGTGAATGAATTAGAATGGATCATACCAATGAATAAGAATGGATACATTCGTGCGAATGAATTAGAATGGATCTTACTAATGAATTAGAATAGACACATTCGTGTGAATGAATTAGAATGGATTGAATTAGAATGGATCGTACGAATAGATAAGAATGGATCATACGAATGAATTAGAATGGATACATTTGTGCAAATGAATTAGAATGGATCTTACTAATGAATTAGAATGGATACATTCGTGCGAATGAATTAGAATGGATTGAATTAGAATAGATCATACGAATGAATAAGAATTGATTGTACGAATGAATTAGAATGGATCGTACGAATGAAGTAGAATGGATCATATGAATGAAGTAGAACATTCTAATTCATTTGTATGATCCATTCTAATTCAATCGCACGATCCATTCTAATTGATTCGTATGATCCATTGTAATTCATTCGTATGATCTATTCTAATTCATTCGTACGATCTATTCTAAATCATTCGAACGATCCATTCTAATTCATTCGTACGATCCATTCTAAATCATTCAAACGATCCATTCTATTTCATTCGTACGATCCATTCTAATTCATTCGTATGAATGAATTAGAATGGATACATTTGTGTGAATGAATTAGAATGGATCGTACGAATGAATTAGAATGGATCGTTCGAATGAATTAGAATGGATCGTGCGAAAGGATTAGAATTAATCATAAGAATGAATTAGAATGGATCGTTCGAATGAATTAGAATGGATCGTATGAATAAATTAGAATGGATAATGCGAATGAATTAGAATTGATCATACAAATGAATTAGAATGGATACATTCGTGCGAATGAATTAGAATTGATCGTACGAATGAATTAGAATGGATCGTACGAATGAATTAGAATGGATACATTCGTGCGAATGAATTAGAATGGATCGTACAAATTAATTAGAATGGATACATTCGTGTGAATGAATTAGAATGGATCGTACGAATGAATTAGAATGGATCGTACGAATGAATTAGAATGGATCGTACGAATGCATTAGAATGGATCGTACGAATGAATTAGAATGGATACATTCGTGCGAATGAATTAGAATGGATCTTACGAATGAATTAGAATGGATCGTATGAATGAATTAGAATGGGTCAAACGAATGAATTAGAATGGATCGTACGAATGAATTACAATGGATCGTACAAATGAATTAGAATAGATCGTACGAATGAATTAGAATGGATCGTGCGATTGAATTAGAATGGATACATTCATGCGAATGAATTAGAATGGATCGTACGAATGAATTAGAATGGATCCTACGAATGAATTAGAATATATATATATATATATATATATATATATATATATATATATATATATATATATATATATCTATATATATATATATATATATATATCTATATATATATATATATATATATATATATACTTATTTATTTAATGCTAGGGGATTTTATTAGGGATCCCGCCCATGAAAACAAAAACACTATTACATCTCTGGCCTTTTATAAAACAAGGCATCATAGAGTGAAGAAACTCAAAAACATCTAGAAATATCTGTCAGGATACAAGTGATAACAAGAAACATTATCCCAAACTCAATCTATCTTCGTTCCTCAAACCTGAATCGGCAACTGCAATCTATCTTCTTGTAACAAACTTGAATCAACCGATGCAATCTGTGCCTGTATTCAACTTGCCATGCTCACTATAGACTTATATTCTGTTGTAAATCTTCCCCACTTTATCATTTTCGATAGCAATACGCAGATTTTCTTTGAAATCTTGAGGATACACCCTTATCAGCAACTCTAAGTGACTCATTTTGGATAGAATATCAGCTGGTTGATTCCCCTCCCTCCATATATGAGTAATCTTATGCTTACGGAAGCGCTCCAGCTTGGATTTTATACTCAAAACCTGATGCTTATTCTTCCAAGGGATATCACAATTACCTTTGATGCAATTTACAGCAAGTAAGGAATCTGATTCAAGCCAAAGACAAGATGTGATTTCTGATGCAATATTGATACCATGCTCTATAGCTTCTAGTTCAACAGAAAGGATATTATTGTAATTCGATTTCCCCATATAAGCTTCAACTGCATTACCATTAGAATTCCTTAGAATCCCACCAATAGAAGCCCCTGTAGAATTGAGTGCTCCATCAGTATTAAGTTTAATTTCATCCTTCTGTGGCTTCAGCCAAGATGTTTGACTTGAAATAGGCTTAATTGGTTGGAAATAGCAGCCCCATCGAGCCGCAATAATTCGATTCTCCTGGGTGTCCTCTTCACAAATATGAAGCTCGTTAACATGGATTTGGACTAGGGAAGTAATATTTGCCATCAAGACTCTTTTATGCTTAGAGGTTTTCTCAAAAATTCTGCTGTTTCTTCTCTCCACAGTAAGTGAACAACACAACCTATGATAATTTGTGCAATTGTAGTGATGAGTCCTTTGCCATGGATTTTTTTCTGAAGCCTTGTGATTTCACTATCAATATTTCCAATCCTGCTAGCCTTAATGCCCATTCTAGACAAAGCTGATCTCCAAATCCAGACTGAGTATGAGCATTTAAAAGAAAGACGATCATGTTCCTCTCTATCAGACAAACATAAAGAACAAAGGGAAGGAACCTTCATACCTCTTTTTTGGAGTTTATTACAAGTGAGGAGTTTCCTTATGAAAGCTCTCCACAAAGTAAAGGAGTGCTTTTCAATTCTGTTTTGATGCCAAATCCAATTGTATTCTGCCATAATTGTACCAAGACTTCTAATGGAATGCCAGGCTGATTTTAGTGAAAAAATGCCATTTGGTGATGGATATTAATCTGTAGAGATTTCAAATGTTCTTTCTGATTTTAAGAATCAATCTGGCTTGGATATTAATCAAGCAAAATCCAAAGTTTTCTTTAGCCGAAATGTGGAAGTGAAAAAAGATATTTTGAAATGCCTAGGTTTTGAAGAGGAACAGCTTCCAGTCAAATATCTTGGTCTCCCACTTACTTCTAAAAGCCTCAAGAGAACTGATTGTCAACCTCTGATAGATCAAATTCGATCTCGAATAGGCACTTGGAATAGAAATTTCCTATCTCTTGCTGGAAGAGTTGAATTGATAAAATCTTTCTTGAACTCTCTACATATTTACTGGTCAGGCATATTTGCTCTCCCTGCTTCTATTATTAAAGAAATTGAGAGTATGTTTGGCAGATTTCTTTGGGGTGGTCCTTCTTTAAGTAGGAAAATTGTGCCTATAGCTTGGTCTAAGCTTTGTTTTCCAAAGAAGGAAGGTGGTCTTGGTTTTCGCAGACTGGATGAATGGAATAAGGCTGCTCTAGCTAAACATCTTTGGCATATTTGTAGCAATGACTCTTCTCTATGGGTGAGATGGGTTAAACAGAAATATCTTAAGCATGACTCAATTTGGGATTGCAAAATTAGTCCAAATGCTTCAGGCATTTGGAAAGGGATCCTCAAGATCAGACACCTATTTCTCCCGAAAATAAAAAAGGTGATAGGAGATGGATGTAATACTAAACTCCGGTATGATAATTGGTCCTCCCAAGGCAGACTTATTGATATATTTGATTTAAGAACTGTTTATGATTTGGGGTATGAGAAGAATGCGCTAGTCAAGGAATTCATCTGTGATGGCTACTGGTCTTTACCAACTCCAACTTTAGCAAATATCTTTGATCTGTTTCAGATTATGACTGATTATAAGCTTCAACACACTAATCTAGCAGACTTGGATATTTGGAATGAATTAGAATAGATCGTACGAATGAATTAGAATAGATCGTGCGATTGAATTAGAATGGATACATTCGTACGAATGAATTAGAATGGATCGTACGAATATACGAATGAATTAGAACAGATTGTACGAATGAATAAGAATGGATCGTACGAATGAATTAGAATAGATCGTGCGGATGAATTAGAATGGATCGTACGAATGAATTAGAATGGATCGTACGAATGAATTAGAATGGATCATGCGAATGAATTAGAATGGATCGTACGAATGAATTAGAATAGATTGTATGAATGAATTATAATGGATCGTACGAATGAATTAGAATGGATCGTACGAATGAATTAGAATGGATACATTCGTGTGAATGAATTACAATGGATCATACGAATTAATTACAATGGATCATATGAATGAATTTGAATGGATCATGCGAATGAATTAGAATAGATCCTACGAATGAATTAGAATGGATCTTATGAATGAATTAGAATGGAACGTTCGAATGAATTAGAATGGATACATTCGTGAGAATTAATTAGAATGGATCATCCGAGTGAATTAGAATGGATCGTACGAATGAATTAGAATGGATCGTATAAATGAATTAGAGTGGATCATACGAATGAATTAGAATGGATACATTCGTACGAATGAATTAGAATGGATCATACGAATGAAATAGAATAGATCGTGCGAATGAATTAGAATGGATCGTCTGAATGAATTAGAATGAATCATACGAATGAATTAGAATGGATCGTATGAATGAATTAGAATGGATCGTGCAAAGGAATTAGAATGGATCGTACGAATAAATTAGAATGGATACATTCGTGTGAATGAATTAGAATGGATCGTACGAATGAATTAGAATGGATCGTACGAATGCATTAGAATGGATCGTACGAATGAATTAGAATGGATACATTCGTGTGAATGAATTAGAATGGATCTTACGAATAAATTAGAATGGATCCTATGAATGAATTAAAATGGGTCGAATGAATGAATTAGATGGATCGTGCGAATGAATTACAATGGATTGTGTGAATGAATTAGAATGGATCATACGAATGAATTAGAATGGATCGTACGAATGAATTAGAATGGATACATTTGTGCGAATGAATGAGCCGATTTTACGAATGAATTAGAATGGATCGTATGAATGAATTAGAATGGATCGAACGAATGAATTAGAATGGATCGTACGAATGAATTAGAATGGATCGAACGAATGAATTAGAATGGATCGTGCGAGTGAATTAGAATGGATCGTACGAATGAATTAGAATGGATCATACAAATGAATTAGAATGGATCATGCGAATTAATTAGAATGGAATGTGTGAATGAGTTAGAATGGATAGTACAAATGAATTAGAATGGATCGAGCGAATGAATTAGAATGGATCATACAAATGATTTAGAATGGATCGTTCGAGTGAATTAGAATGGATCATACGAATGGATTTAGAATGGATCGTGCGAGTGAATTAGAATGGATCATACGAATGAATAAGAATGGATCGTACGAATGAATTAAAATGGATCTTAGGAAAGAATTAGAATGGATAGTATGAATGAATTAGAATAAATCGTACGAATGAATTAGAATGGATCGTGCGAATGAATTAGAATGGATATATTCCTGCAAATGAATTAGAATGGATCGTACGACTTAATTAGAATGGATCGTACGAGTGAATTAGAATTGATCGTATGAATGAATTAGAAAGGATACATTCGTGCGAATGAATGAGAATGGATCGTACGAATGAACTAGAATGGATCGTGCGAGTGAATTAGAATGGATCTTACGAATGAATTAGAATGGATCGTATGAATGAATTAGAATGGATCATGCGAATGAATTAGAATAAATCCTACGAATGAATTAGAATAGATCGTACGAATGAATTAGAATGGTTCATACGAATAAATTAGAATGGATACATTCGTGCGAATGAATTAGACTGGATCTTACGAATGAATTAGAATGGATCGTCCAAGTGAATTAGAATGGATCGTATGAATAAATTAGAATGGATACATTCGTGCGAATGAATTAGAATGGATCGTCCGAGTGAATTAGAATGGATCATACGAGTGAATTAGAATGGATTGTACGAATGAATTAGAATGGAACGTACGAATGAATTAGAATGGGTACAGTCTTGCGAATGAATTAGAATGGATCGTACAAATGAATTAGAATGGATACATCCATGCGAATGAATTTGAATGGATCATACGAATGAATTATAATGGATACGTTCGTGCGAATGAATTAGAATGGATCGTACGAATGAATTAGAATAGGTCGTGCGAATGAATAAGAATGGATCATATGAATGAATAAGAATGGATCGTTCGAATGAATTAGAATGGATTGTATGAATGAATTAGAATGGATCGTACGAATGAATTAGAATGGGTACATTCTTGCGAATGAATTAGAATGGATCGTACGAATGAATTAGAATGGATACATCTATGCAACTGAATTTGAATGGATCATAAGAATGAATTAGAATGGATCGTATGAATGAATTAGAATGGATACATTCGTGCGATTGATTTAGAAAGGATCGTCCGAATGAATTAGAATAGATCGTGCGAATCAATTAGAATGGATCGTTGGAATGAATTAGAATGGATACATTCGTACGAATGAATTAGAATGGATCGTACGTATGAATTAGAATGGATCGTATGAATGAATTAGAATGGATCGTACGAATGAATTAGAATGGATCGTACGAATGAATTAGAATGGATCGTGCGATTGAATTAGAATGGATCGTACGAATGAATTAGAATGGACCATACGAATGAATTAGAATGGATTGTAAGAATGAATTAGAATGGATACATCCATGCAAATGATTTTGAATGGATCATACGAATGAATTAGAATGGATCGTGTGAATGAATTAGAATGGATATATTCGTGCGAATGAATTAGAATGGATATATTCGTGCGAATGAATTAGAATGGATCGTACGAATGAATTAGAATGGATCGTATGAATGAATTAGAATGGATCATACGAATGAATTAGAATGGATCGTACGAATGAATTAGAATAGATCGTGTGATTGAATTAGAATGGATCGTACGAATGAATTAGAATAGATCGTGCGATTGAATTAGAATGGATCGTACGAATGAATTAGAATGGATACATTCGTGCGAATGAATTAGAATGGATCCATCCATGCAAATGAATTAGAATGGATCGTGCGAATGAATTAGAATGGATTGTGCGAATGAATTAAAATGGATACATCCATGCGAATGAATTAGAATGGATCGTACGAATGAACTAGAATGGATACATTCGTGCGAATGAATTAGAATGGATCATACGAATGAACTAGAATGGATCGTGCGAATGAAATAGAATGGATCGTACGAATGAATTAGAATGGATCTTAGGAATGAATTCGAATGGATACATTCGTGCGAACAAATTAGAATGGATCATATGAATGAATTGGAATAGATCGTGTGAATGAAATAGAATGGATCGTACGAATGATTTAGAATGGATCGTACGAATGACTTAGAATAGCTCGTACGAATGAATTAGAATAGCTCGTACAAATGAATTAGAATGGTTCATACGAATGAATTAGAATGGATCATACGAACGAATTAGAATGGATTGTATGAATGAATTTGAATGGATATATCCATGCAAATAAATTTGAATGGATCATACGAATGAATTAGAATGGATCATGCGAATGAATTAGAATGGATCGTACGAATGAATTAGAATGGATCATAATGAATTAGAATAACTCGTACGAATGAATTAGAATAGCTCGCACGAATGAATTAGAATGGTTCGTACGAATGAATTACAGTGGATCGCATGAATGATTTAGAATGGATCGTACAAATGAATTAGAATGAATCGTACGATTGAATTAGAATAGATCATATGAATGAATTAGAATGGATCGTGCGAATGAATTAGAATGGATCTTATGAATGAATTAGAATGGATCGTACGAATGAATTAGAATGGGTCGAATGAATGAATTAGAATGGATCGTGTGAATGAATTAGAATGGATCGTGCGATTGAATTAGAATGGATACATTCGTGCGAATAAATTAGAATCGATCGTACGAATGAATTAGAATGAATCGTACGAATGAATTAGAATGGATCATACGAATGAATTAGAATAGATCGTACGAATGAATTAGAATGGATCGTGCGATTGAATTAGAATGGATACATTTGTGCAAATGAATTAGAATGGATCGTACGAATGAATTAGAATGGATCGTACAAATGAATTAGAATGGATCGTACGAATGAATTAGAATGGATCGTGCGAATGAATTAGAAAGGATCGTTCGAATGAATTAGAATGGATTGTACAAATGAATTAGAATGGATTGTAGTACGATCCATTCTAATTCATTCGCACGAATGTATCCATTCTAATTTATTTGTATGATCCATTCTAATTCATTCGCACGATCCATTCTAATTCATTCATACGATCCATTCTAATTCATTCGTATGATTCATTATAATTCATTCATACGATCCATTCTAATTCATTCGTATGATCTATTCTAATTCATTCGTACGATCCATTCTAATTCATTCGCACGAATGTATCCATTCTAATTCATTCGTATGATCCACTCTAATTCATTCATACGATCCATTCTAATTCATTCGTACGATCCATTCTAATTCATTCGTACGATCCATTCTAATTCATTCGCACGACTGTATCCATTCTAATTCATTTGCACGATCCATTCTAATTCATTCGAACGATCCATTCTAATTCATTCATACGATCCATTCTAATTCATTCGCATGATCCATTCTAATTCATTCGAACGATCCATTCTAATTCATTCGTACGATCCATTCTAATTCATTCATACGATCCATTCTAATTCATTCGTATGATCCATTCTAATTCATTCAGATGATCCGTTCTAATTCATTCGTACGAGCCATTCTAATTCATTCATATGATCCATTCTAATTCATTCGTACGATCCATTCTAATTCATTCGCACGAATGTATCCATTCTAATTCATTCGCACGATCCATTCTAATTCATTCGTACGATCTATTCTAATTCAGTTGCACGAATGTATCCATTCTAATTCATTCGTACGATCCATTCTAATTCATTCATACGAATGTATCCATTCTAATTCATTCGTACGATCCATTCTAATTCATTCGCACGAATGTATCCATTCTAATTCATTCGTACGATCCATTCTAATTCACTCGGATGATCCATTCTAATTCATTCGTACGATCCAGTCTAATTCATTCGCACGAATGTATCCATTATAATTCATTCGTATGATCCACTCTAATTCATTCGTATGATCCATTCAAATTCATTCGTACAATCCATTCTCATTCTTTCGTACGATCCATTCTAATTCATTCGCACGAATGTATCCATTCTAGTTCATTCGTACGATCTATTCTAATTCAGTCGCACGAATGTATCCATTCAAGTTAATTCGTACGATCCATTCTAATTCACTCGGACGATCCATTCTAATTCATTCGTACGATCCAGTCTAATTCATTCGCACGAATATATCCATTCTAATTCATTTGTATGATCCACTCTAATTCATTCATACGATCCATTCTAATTTATTCGCACGATCTATTCTAATTCATTCGTATGATCCATTCAAATTCATTTGCATGGATGTATCCAATCTAATTCATTCATACGATCCATTCTAATTCATTCGTACGATCTATTCTAATTCATTCATACGATCCATTCTAATTCATTCGTATGATTCATTCCAATTCATTAAGACGATCCATTCTAATTCATTCGTACGATCCATTCTAATTCATTCGTATGATCCATTCTAATTCATTCGTATAATCTGTTCTAATTCATTCGTACAATCCATTCTAATTCATTCGCACGAATGTATCCATTCTAATTCATTCGCACGATCCATTCTAATTCATTCGTACAATCTATTCTAATTCAGTCACACGAATATATTCATTCTAATTCATTCGTACAATCCATTCTAATTCGTTCATACGAATGTATCCTTTCTAATTCATTCGTACGATCCATTCTAATTTATTCGCACGAATGTATCTGTTGGGGGGTAGCCGAAAACCACGTATCTTGAGGATCATTGCAACACATTTGAGGTAGAGCTCGTGCAGGAGCCAGACCGAGAGTTGGAACCCTCGGAAGCCGAGCACGACCTTGTCGATCTAATATTTAGTTTCCTAACATTCCCTATGGGCTCGCCGACTCATCTCAACTAGGAGCGAGATCCACATTGGGCTGTATGGGCACTTGTAGGAGCTCGCCTAAGATCACAAGGAGCTCGCCCCTCAGCTCGCCAAGAGCTAGCCCTCCATCTCGTAAGGAGCTCGCCCCCAAGCTCGCCAAAAGCTCGCCCAAGCTCGCCAGGAGCTCGCCCCATCTCGTAAGGAGCTCGCCCCCAAGCTCGCCAAGAGCTCGCCCAAGTTCGCCAGGAGCTCGTCCAAAGCTCGCAAGGAGCTCGCCCCCCCAGCTCGCAAGGAGCTCGCCCCCCATCTCGAAAGGAGCTCGCCCTCCCCCCAGCTCGCCAAGAGCCCTTTTTCTATGGATCTCATAGACCCTAAGAATCCCGAGGGTGAGGAACTCGCATAAGAGCACGACCTCGCCCCGCCTCTCACAGCGAAGCCCGCCCTAAGGCTCACACAGGAATTTCTGCCAAAGAGAAAACTTAGGGTGATATCAACGAACACCAGGAACGCGCCCAAGGAGCTCGCTAGCCCAACCCGCTTGTCGAAGAGGTCGCCCTCCTAGGAGCCCGACTCTTGGAATAGGAAGAAGGCGGTGGGTCAAACGGCTCGCGCAGAAGCTCGCCGGAAGCTCCCCCGTTTTGTCGGAGAGGTCGCCCTTGCAAAAGCCTGACTCTTGACAAAAGTGGGGGAGATAGAGCATTTAGAGGCGGACTCACTTTGGCTCCCTCACTAAAGGTCGCCCCCGGTAAAAGCGGTATAAGGACTGCCAGGTGTCGACACCCCTCTGAAGCTACGTGGACGATGATAGTCCACGGAAGTCGCCCGAGTCAGTTTGAGACCTCCCAGACTTGAACATTCCGGAAAATCCACCTGGCAGTGAAAGAACAGTAACTGTTCCCCACTACATCGCTAGGCGAGCTAGGTGACAAAGATTCGTCAGAGGCCCGATTCCCAAGGGTTGTCAGGGACCCATATGGGTCGAAACGTGGGGGACTAGAAGGTGCTGGAAATAGGCTGTCAGGTGTTGCGTTCTGGTAGGCCGCAGTAGGCTATAAATGCCCACCCCCAAGCTCCAAAGTACAGGTTAAAAACCCTCATACCTAACACTTTCGTTTACGGCCAAACTCCATCAATCACCTGATACTGACTTAAGCGTCGGAGGGCCTATGCTCCTAAGGGAGCCAGCCATTCTAACGTTCTTTCTTCATCTTGCAGGGAGATCGCACGAACCAGCGAGAAAGATCCCCAAACAATATCCATTCTAATTCATTCGTATGATCCATTCTAATTCACTCGGACGATCCATTCTAATTCATTCGTACGATCCAGTCTAATTCATTTGCATGAATGTATCCATTCTATTTCATTCGTATGATCCACTCTAATTCATTTGTATGATCCATTCTAATTCATTCGTACAATCCATTCTAATTCATTCATACGATCCATTCTAATTCATTCTCACGATCCATTCTAATTCATTCGCACGAATGTATCCATTCTAATTCTTTCGCACGATCCATTCTAATTCATTCGTACGATCTATTCTAATTCAATCGGACAAATGTATCCATTAAAGTTCATTCGTACGATCCATTCTAATTAACTCGGACGATCCATTCTAATTCATTCGTAAGATCCAGTCTAATTCATTCGCACGAATGTATCCATTCTAATTCATTCATATGATCCACTCTAATTCATTCATACGATCTATTCTAATTTATTCGCATGATCCATTCTAATTCATTCGTATGATCCATTCAAATTCATTTGCATGTATGTATCCATTCTAATTCATTCATACCATCCATTCTAATTCATTCGTACGATCCATTCTAATTCATTTGCACGAATGTATCAATTCTAATTCATTCGTATGATCCACACTAATTCATTCATACGATCCATTCTAATTTATTCGTACGATCCATTCTAATTCATTCGTACGATCCATTCTAATTCATTCGCATGAATGTGTCCATTCTAATTCATTCGCATGATCCATTCTAATTCATTCGAACGATCCATTCTAATTCATTTGTATGATCCATTCTAATTCATTCACACAATCCATTCTAATTCATTCGTACGATCCATTCTAATTCATTCGAACAATCCATTCTAATTCATTCGAACGATCCATTCTAATTCATTCGTACGATCCATTCTAATTCATTCGCACATTCCATTCTAATTCATTCGTACGATCCATTCTAATTCATTCGCACATTCCATTCTAATTCATTCGTACGATCGATTCTAATTCATTCGAACGATCCATTCTAATTCATTCGAACGATCCATTCTAATTCATTCGTATGATCCATTCTAATTCATTCGCACATTCTATTCTAATTCATTCGTACGATCCATTCTAATTCATTCGACTCAATCCATTCTAATTCATTCGTACGATCCATTCTAATTCATTCGTATGATCCATTCTAATTCATTCGTACGATCCATTCTAATTCATTCGAACGATCCATTCTAATTCATTCGAACGATCCATTCTAATTCATTCGTACGATCCATTCTAATTCATTCGCACATTCCATTCTAATTCATTCGTACGATCCATTCTAATTCATTCGAACGATCTATTCTAATTCATTCATACGATCTATTCTAATTCATTCGTACGATCCATTCTAATTCATTCGTACGATCCATTCTAATTCATTCGCACGGTCCATTCTAATTCATTCGCACGATCGATTCTAATTAATTCGTACGAATGTATCCATTCTAATTCATTTGTACGATCCATTCTAATTCATTTGCACAAATGTATCCATTCTAATTCATTCGAATGTATCCATTCTAATTCAATCGCATGATCTATTCTAATTCATTCTTACGATCCGTTCTAATTCATTCGTATGATCCATTCTAAATCATTCGTACAATCTATACTAACTCATTCGTACGATCCATTGTAATTCATTCGCATGAATGTATCCATTCTAATTAAATCGCACGATCCATTCTAATTCATTCGTACGATCTATTCTAATTCATTCGTACGATCCATTCTAATTCATTCGTACGATCCATTCTAATTCATTCGCACGAATGTATCCATTCTAATTCATTCGTACGATCCATTCTAATTCATTCGTATGATCCATTCTTATTCAATCGCACGATCCATTCTAATTCATTCGTACGATCCATTCTAATTCATTCGTACGATCCATTCTAATTCATTCGTACGATCTATTCTAATTCATTCGCACGAATGTATCCATTCTATTTCATTCGCACGATCCATTCTAATTCATTCGTACGATCTATTCTAATTCAGTCGCACGAATATATCCATTCAAGTTCATTCGTACGATCCATTCTAATTCACTCGGACGATCCATTCTAATTCATTTAAACGATCCAGTCTAATACATTCGCACGAATGTATCCATTCTAATTCATTCGTATGATCCATTCTAATTCATTCGTACGATCCATTCTAATTCATTCGTATGATCCATTCTAATTCGCAGGAATGAATTAGAATGGATCGTTCGAATGAATTAGAATGGATCGTGCGAATGAATTAGAATAGATCGTATGAATGAATTAGAGTGCATCGTTCGAATGAATTAGAATGGATCGTGCGAATGAATTAGAATGGATACATTCGTGCGAATGAATTAGAATGGATCGTACGATTGAATTAGAATGGATCGTACGAATGAATTAGAATGGATCGTATGAATGAATAAGAATGGATACATTCGTGCGAATGAATTGGAATGGATCGTACGAACGAATTAGAATGGATCGTACGAATAAATTAGAATGGATCGTGCGAATAAATTAGAATAGATCGTACGAATGAATTAGAATGGAATGTGCGAATGAGTTAGAATGGATAGTACAAATGAATTAGAATAGATCGTGCGAATGAATTAGAATGGATCGTGCGAATGAATTAGAATGAATCGTGCGAATGAATTAAAATGCATCGTACTAATGAATTAGATTGGATCATACGAATGAATTAGAATGGATCGTACGAATGAATTAGAATGGATCGTACGAATGAATTAGAATGGATACAATCGTACGAATGAATTAGAATGGATCATACGAATGAATTAGAATGGATCGTACAAA
The DNA here is from genome assembly GCA_947650365.1 of Chamaelirium japonicum. NCBI lineage: Eukaryota > Viridiplantae > Streptophyta > Magnoliopsida > Liliales > Melanthiaceae > Chamaelirium > Chamaelirium japonicum. The sequence continues at coordinate 1,944,237 of CANTAL010000001.1, forward strand.
TATATTAGAATGGAAACATTCGTGCGAATGAATTGGAATGGATCGTACGAATAAATTAGAATGGATCGTACGAATAAATTAGAATGGACCGTGCGAATGAATTAGAATGGAATGTGCGAATGAGTTAGAATTGATAGTACAAATGAATTAGAATAGATCGTGCGAATGAATTAGAATGGATCATGCGAATGAATTAGAATGGATCGTACAAATATATTAGAATGGATACATTGTTGCGAATGAAATAGAATGGATCATACGAATGAATTAGAATGGATCATACGAATGAATTAGAGTGGATTGTATGAATGAATTAGAGTGGATCTTACGAATGAATTAGAATGGATACATTCGCGCGAATGAATTAGACTGGATCGTATGAATGAATTAGAATGGATCGTTCGAGTGAATTAGAATGGATCGAGCGAATGAATTAGAATGGTTACATTCGTGCGAATGAATTAGATTGATTTGTGAGAACGAATTAGAATGGATCGTCCGAGTGAACTAGAATGGATCGTACGAATGAATTAGAATTGATCGTATGAATGAATTAGAGTGGATCATACGAATGAATTAGAATGGATACATTCGTGCGAACGAATTAGAATGGATCGTACGAATGAATTATAATAGATCGTACGAATGCATTAGAATGGATCGTTCGAATGAATTAGAATGGATTGTACGAATGAATTAGAATGAATCGTGTGAATGAATTAGAATAGATCGTGCGAATGACTTAGAATGGATCGTCTGAATGAATTAGAATGAATTATACGAATGAATTAGAATGGATCGTATGAATGAAGTAGAGTGGATCGTGCGAATGAATTAGAATGGATCGTACGAATGAATTAGAATGGATCGTACGAATGAATTAGAATGGATACATTACTGCGAATGAATTAGAATGGATCGTACGAATGAATTAGAATGGATCGTTTGAGTGAATTAGAATGGATCGTACGAACGAACTTGAATGAATTAGAATAGATCGTATGAATAAATTAGAATGGATCGTACATATGAATTAGAATGGATCGTACGAATGAATTAGAATAGATCGTGCGACTGAATTAGAATGGATCGTGCGAATGAGTTTGAATAGATCGTACGAATGAATTAGAAGGGATACATTCGTGCGAATGAATTAGAATGGATTGTACGAATGATTTAGAATGGATCGTACGAATGAATTAGAATGGGTACATTCATGCGAATGAATTAGAATGGATCGTCTGAATAAATTAGAATGAATCATACGAATGAATTAGAATGGATCGTATGAATGAATTAGAATGGATTGTGCGAATAAATTAGAATAGAGCGTATGAATGAATTAGAATGGAAACATTCGTGCGAAAGAATTAGAATGGATCGTACGAATGAATTAGAATGGATCTTATGAATGAACTTGAATGGATACATTCATGCGAATGAATTAGAATGGATCAAACGAATGAATTAGAATGGATCGTACGAATTAATTAGAATGGATCGTATGAATGAACTTGAATGGATACATTGATGCGAATGAATTAGAATGGATCGTACGAATAAATTAGAATGGATCGTACGAATGAATTAGAATGGATACATTCGTGCAAATGAATTAGTACGATCCATTCTAATTCATTCTTACGATCCATTCAAATTTATTCATATAATCTATTCTAATTCATTCGTACGATCCATTCTAATTCATTCACTCGATCCATTCTAATTCATTTGTACTATCCATTCTAACTCATTCGCACATTCCATTCTAATTCATTCGCACGATCCATTCTAATTCATTTGTACGATCCATTCAAATTCATTCGTACTATCCATTCTAATTCATTCGTACTATCCATTCTAATTCACTCGCACAATCAATTCTAATTCATTCGTACGATCCATTCTAATTCATTCGTACGATCCCTTTTAATTCATTCGTACAATCCATTCTTATTCATTCGTATGATCCATTCTAATTCATTCACACGAATGTATCCATTCTAATTTATTCGTACGATCCATTCTAATTCATTCGCATGATCCATTCTAATTCATTCATACGATCCATTCTAATTCATTCGCATTATTCATTCTAATTCATTCAGACGATCCATTCTAATTCATTCCCACGATCTTTTCTAATTCATTCGTACGTTCCATTCTAATTCATTCGCACGAATGTATCCATTCTTATTCATTCGTATGATCCACTCTAATTCATTCATACGATCCATTCTAATTCATTCGTATGATCCATTCTAATTCTTTCGCACGAATGTATCCATTCTAATTCATTCGCACGATCCATTCTAATTCATTCGAACGATCCATTCTAATTCATTCGTACGATCCATTCTAATTCATTCGCACGATCCATTCTAATTCATTCGAACGATCCATTTAATTCATTCGTATGATCCATTCTAATTAATTCGCACGAATGTATCCATTCTAATTCATTCGCACGATCCATTCTAATTCATTCGTACGATCTATTCTAATTCATTCATATGATCCATTCTAATTCATTCGTACGATCCATTCTAATTCATTCGTTTGATCCATTCTAATTCATTCACACGATCCATTCTAATTCATTCGCACGATCCATTCTAATTTATTCGTTCAACCCATTCTAATTCATTCATACGATCCATTCTAATTCATTCGTAAGATCCATTCTAATTCATTCGCACGATCCATTCTAATTCATTCATACGATCCATTCTAATTCATTCGTATGATTCATTCTAATTCATTCAAACGATCCATTCTAATTCATTCACATGATCTATTCTAATTCATTCGTACGATCCATTCTAATTCATTCGTACAATCTATTCTAATTCATTCAAACGATCCAATCTAATTCATTCGTACAATCCATTCTATTTTATTCGTACGATCCATTCTAATTCATTCGCACGAATGTATCCATTCTAATACATTCGTACAATCTATTCTAATTCATTTGTATGATCCATTCTAATTCATTCGCACGAATGTATCCATTCTAATTTATTCTTACGATCCATTCTAAGTCATTCGCATGGATGTATCCATTCTAATTCTTTCGTACGATCCATTCTAATTCATTCGTACAATCCATTCTAATTCATTCGAACGATCCATTCTAATTTATTCATACAATCCATTCTATTTCATTCGAACAATCCATTCTAGTTTATTCGTACAATCCATTCTAATTCATTCGAACGATCCATTCTAATTCATTTGCACGATCCATTCTAATTCATTCGTACGATCCATTCTAATTTATTCGTACGATCCATTCTAATTTATTTGCACGAATGTATCCATTCTAATTCAATCGCACGATCCATTCTAATTCATTCGTACGATCCATTCTAATTCATTCGCACGATCCATTCTAATTCATTCGTACGATCCATTCTAATTTATTCAAACGATCCATTCTAATTCATTCGTAGGATCCATTCTAATACATTCGCACATTCCATTCTAATTCATTCGTACGATCCATTCTAATTCATTCGCACGATCCATTCTAATTCATTCGTACGATCCATTCTAATTCATTCGCACAAATGTTTCCATTCTAATTCATTCGTACGATCTATTCTAATTCATTCGCACGATCCATTTTAATTCATTCACACGAATGTATCCATTCTAATTTATTCGTATGATCCATTCTAATTTATTCGCACGATCCATTCTAATTCATTCATATGATCCATTGTAATTCATTTGTATGATTCATTCTAATTCATTCAGACGATCCATTCTAATTCATTCATACGATCCATTCTAATGCATTCGTACGATCCATTCTAATTCATTCGTACGATCCATTCTAATTCATTCGTATGATCCATTCTAATTCAATCGCACGATCCATTCTAATTCATTCGTACAATCCATTCTATTTCATTCGTACGATCTATTCTAATTCATTCGCAAGAATGTATCCATTCTAATTCATTCGTACCATCTATTCTAATTCATTCGTATAATCCATTCTAATTCATTCGTATGATCCATTCTAATTCATTCATACGATCCATTCTAATTCATTCGCACGAATGAATCCATTCTAATTCATTCGCACGATCCATTCTAATTCATTCGTACGATCTATTCTAATTCAGTCGCACGAATGTATCCATTCAAGTTTATTCATACGATCCATTCTAATGCATTCACATGATCCGTTCTAATTCATTCGTACGATCCATTTTAATTCATTCGTATGATCCATTCTAATTCATTCGCATGAATGTATCCATTCTAATTCATTCGTACGATCGTACGATCCATTCTAATTCATTCATACAATCCAGTCTAATTCATTTGTATGATCCATTCTTTTTCATTTGCACGAATATATCCATTCTAGCTCATTCGTACGATCCATTCTAATTCGGTCGTACGATCTATTCTAATTCATTCGCAGGAATATATCTATTCTATTTCATTCGCACGATCTATTCTAATTCATTCGTACGATCTATTCTAATTCATTCGTACGATCCATTCTAATTCATTCGCACGAATGTATCCATTCTAATATATTTGTACGATCCATTCTAATTCATTCACATGATCCATTCTAATTCATTCGTACGATCCATTCTAATTCATTCGTACAATCTATTCTAATTCATTCGTATGATCCATTCTAATTCTTTCGCAGGATCCATTCAAATTCATTCATATGATCCATTCTAATTTATTCGTACGATCCATTCTAATTCATTCGCATGATCCATTCAAATTCATTCATATGAACCATTCTAATTCATTCGTACGATCCATTCTAATTCATTCGCACGAATGTATTCATTCTAATTCATTCGTACGATCCATTCTAGTTCATTCGTATGATCCATTCTAATTCATTCGTACAATCCATTCTAATTCATTCGCACGATCCATTCTAATTCATTTGTACTATCCATTCTAACTCATTCGCATGATCCATTCTAATTCATTCGCACGATCGATTCTAATAAATTCGTACGATCCATTCTAATTCATTCGTACGATCCATTCTAATTCATTTGCATATTCCATTCTAATTCATTCGTACGATCCATTCTAATTCATTCAGACGATCCATTCTAATTCATTCGCACGATCCATTCTAATTCATTCGTATGATCCATTCTAATTCATTTGCATGGATGTATCCATTCTAATTCAATCGTACGATCCATACTAATTCATTCGAACGATCCTTTTTAATTCATTCGTACGATCGATTCTAAATCATTCTCACGAATCAATCTAATTTATTTGCACGAATAAATCCATTCTAATTCATACGCACGATCCATTCTAATTCATTCGTACGATCCATTCTAATGCATTCGCACGATCCATTCTAATTCATTCGCACATTCCAATCTAATTAATTTGTACGATCCATTCTAATTCATTCGAACGATCCATTCTAATTCATTCATACGATCCATTCTAATTCATTCCTACGATCCATTCTAATTCATTCGCACATACCATTCTAATTCATTCGAACGATCCATTCTAATTCATTCGAATGATCCATTCTAATTCATTCGTACGATCCATCATAATTCATTCATATGATTCATTCTAATTCATTCAGACGATCCATTCTAATTCATCCGCATGAATGTATCCATTCTAATTTATTCATACGATCCATTCTAATTCATTTGCATGATCCTTTCTAATTTATTCATACGATCCATTCTAATTCATTCGTATGATCCATTCTAATTCATTCGAATGATCCATTCTAATTCATTCGAACGATCCATTCTAATTCATTCGTACGATCCATTCTAATTCATTCGCACATTCTATTATAATTCATTCGTACGATCCATTCTAATTCATTCGAATGATCCATTCTAATTCACTCGTACAATCTATTCTAATTCATTCGTACGATCCATTCTAATTTATTCGCACATTCCATTCTAATTAATTTGTACGATCTATTCAAATTCATTCGAACGATCCATTCTAATTCATTCGTACGATCCATTCTAATTCATTCCTACGATCCATTCTAATTCATTCGCACATTCCATTCTAATTCATTCGAACGATCCATTCTAATTCATTCGAACGATCCAATCTAATTCATTCGTACGATCCATCATAATTCATTCATATGATTCATTCTAATTCATTCAGACGATCTATTCTAATTTATTCGCATGAATGTATCCATTCTAATTTATTCATTCGATCCATTCTAATTCATTCGCATGATCCTTTCTAATTTATTCATACGATCCATTCTAATTCATTTGTATGATCCATTCTAATTCATTCGAATGATCCATTCTAATTCATTCGAACGATCCATTCTAATTCATTCGTATGATCCATTCTAATTCATTCGCACATTCCATTATAATTCATTCGTACGATCCATTCTAATTCATTCGAACGATCCATTCTAATTCATTCGTAAAATCTATCCTAATTCATTCGTACGATCCATTCTAATTTATTCGAATGAATTAGAATGGATCATGCGAATGAATTAGAATGGATCGTACAAATATATTAGAATGGATACATTCATGCGAATGAATTAGAATGGATCGTACGAATGAATTAGAATGGATCGTACGAATGAATTAGAGTGGATTGTATGAATGAATTAGAGTGGATCTTACGAATCAATTAGAATGGATACATTCGCGCGAATGAATTTGACTGGATCGTACGAATGAATTAAATGGATCGTCTAACTGAATTAGAATGGATCGAACGAATGAATTAGAATGGATACATTCGTGCGAATGAATTAGATTGATTCGTGAGAATGAATTAGAATGGATCGTCCGAGTGAATTAGAATGGATCGTACGAATGAATTAGAATTGATCGTATGAATGTATTAGAGTGGATCATACGAATGAATTAGAACGGATACATTCGTGCGAATGAATTAGAATGGATCGTACGAATGAATTAGAATAGATCGTACAAATGCATTAGAATGGATCGTTCGAATGAATTAGAATGGATTGTACGAATGAATTATAATGAATCGTATGAATGAATTAGAATAGATCGTGCGAATGAATTAGAATGGATCGTCTAAATGAATTAGAATGAATTATACGAATGAATTAGAATGGATCGTATGAATGAATTAGAATGGATCGTGCGAATGAATTAGAATGGATCGTACGAATGAATTAGAATGGATCGTACGAATGAATTAGATTGGATCGTGCGAATGAATTAGAATGGATCGTAGGAATGAATTAGAATGGATACATTCGTGCGAATGAATTAGAATGGATCTTACGAAAGAATTAGAATGGATCGTCCGAGTGATATAGAATGGATCGTACGAATGGACTTGAATGAATTAGAATAGATCGTATGAATAAATTAGAATGGATCGTACATATGAATTAGAATGGATCGTACGAATGAATTAGAATAGATCGTGCGAATGAATTAGAATGGATCGTGCGAATGAGTTCGAATAGATCGTACGAATGAATTAGAAGGGATACATTCGTGCGAATGAATTAGAATGGATTGTACGAATGATTTAGAATGGATCGTACGAATGAATTAGAATGGGTATATTCATGCAAATGAATTAGAATGGATCGTCTGAATAAATTAGAATGAATCATACGAATGAATTAGAATGGATCGTATGAATGAATTAGAATTGATCGTACGAATAAATTAGAATAGATCGTACGAATGAATTAGAATGAAAACATTCGTGCGAATGAATAAGAATGGATCGTACGAATGAATTAGAATGGATCTTATGAATGAACTTGAATGGATACATTCATGCGAATGAATTAGAATGGATCATACGAATGAATTAGAATGGATCGTACGAATGAATTAGAATAGATCGTATGAATGTACTTGAATGGATACATTCATGCGAATGAATTAGAATGGATCGTACGAATAAATTAGAATGGATCATATGAATGAATTAGAATGGATACATTCGTGCGAATGAATTAGTACGATCCATTCTAATTCATTCATACGATCCATTCTAATTTATTCATATATTCTATTCTAATTCATTCGTACGATCCATTCTAATTCATTCGCTCGATCCATTCTAATTCATTTGTACTATCCATTCTAACTCATTCGCACATTCCATTCTAATTCATTCGCACGATCCATTCTAATTCATTCGTACGATCCATTCTAATTCATTCGTACTATCCATTCTAATTCACTCGCACAATCCATTCTAATTCATTCGTACGATCCATTCTAATTCATTCGTACGATCCATTTAAATTCATTCGTACAATCCATTCTTATTCATTCGTATGATCCATTCTAATTCATTCACACGAATGTATCCATTTTAATTTATTCGTACGATCCATTCTAATTCATTCGCATGATCCATTCTAATTCATTCATACGATCCATTCTAATTCATTCACATTATTCATTCTAATTCATTCAGACGATCCATTCTAATTCATTCGCACGATCTTTTCTATTTCATTCGTATATTCCATTCTAATTCATTCGCACGAATGTATCCATTATTATTTATTCGTATGATCCACTCTAATTCATTCATACGATCTATTCTAATTTATTCGTACGATCCATTCTAATTCTTTCGAACGAATGTATCCATTCTAATTCATTCGCACGATCCATTCTAATTCATTCGAACGATCCATTCTAATTCATTCGTACGATCCATTCTAATTCATTCGCACGATCCATTCTAATTATTCGAACGGTCCATTCTAATTCATTCGTATGATCCATTCTAATTAATTCGCACGAATATATCCATTCTAATTCATTCGTACGATCTATTCTAATTCATTCGTGCGATCTATTCTAATTCATTCGTACGATCCATTCTAATTCATTTGTTCGATCCATTCTAATTCATTCACAGGATCCATTCTAATTCATTCGCACGATCCATTCTAATTTATTCGTTCAACCCATTCTAATTCATTCAAACGATCCATTCTAATTCATTCGTAAGATCCATTCTAATTCATTCGCACGATCCATTCTAATTCATTCATACGATCCATTCTAATTCATTCGTATGATTCATTCTAATTCATTCAAACGATCCATTCTAATTCATTCGCATGATCTATTCTAATTCATTCGTACGATCCATTCTAATTCATTCATACAATCTATTCTAATTCATTCGAACGATCCATTCTAATTCATTCGTACAATCCATTCTATTTCATTCGTACGATCCATTCTAATTCATTCGCACGAATGTATCCATTCTAATACATTCGTACAATCTATTCTAATTCATTTGTATGATCCATTCTAATTCATTCGCACGAATGTATCCATTCTAATTTATCTGTACGATCCATTCTAATTCATTCGCATGGATGTATCCATTCTAATTCATTCGTACGATCCATTCTAATTCATTCGTACAATCCATTCTAATTCATTCGAACAATCCATTCTAATTCATTCGTACAATCCATTCTATTTCATTCGTACGATCCATTCTAGTTCTTTCGTACAATCCATTCTAATTCATTCGTACGATCCATTCTAATTCATTCGTACGATCCATTCTAATTTATTTGCACGAATGTATCCATTCTAATTCAATCGCACGATCCATTCTAATTCATTCGTATGATCCATTCTAATTCATTCGCACGATCCATTCTAATTCATTCGTACGATCCATTCTAATTCATTCGTACGATCCATTCTAATTCATTCGCACGAATCTATCCATTCTAATTCATTCGCATGATCCATTCTAATTTATTCGAACGATCCATTCTAATTCATTCGTAGGATCCATTCTAATTCATTCGCACATTCCATTCTAATTCATTCGCACGATCCATTCTAATTCATTCGCACGAATGTTTCCATTCTAATTCATTCGCACGATCTGTGGGGGAAAATCTTCGTGCCGACCCGAAGACCTCGCCTCACCAGTCAATTGAATTTGAAGGTTGTTGTCGAAGATCGTTGTTCGATCTGTTGATTGAAGTTGAAGCCTTTGATATGTAAACAGAGAGATGCAATCAGAGAGAGTGTTTGACACGAGAAGTGATCTCGGAGTTCAGCCGAAGCCTACGTCTCCGTGCTATAGGGTGCAACCCGAATTCACTAACACTTTTCTCGAAGTAACCTCGACAGGCCGAGTGCTACTGAAGCCTTTTTTGATCTCTTCAAAGACAAGAAGATGATCAAGTAGAGGTGAAGGGTGAGAAGATAGAAATTCCAGAACTCTGGTTCTGAAAATCAGATCTCAGAGTGGAAAATGGATTTCGGATCCTTTTACATTCGAAGGCTCTGCTATTTATAGGATTCTCTGGTGGTAAATGGCGGTTTTCTACTGTCGTATCTGGGGATCCTCCAGGTAAGGCTGGTGGGCTCCGCTGCCGTCTTAGGGGGCCCACCAGGCAGGGCCGGTGGGTCCCGCCAGGCAGGGCTGTGGTACTCGGGGGCCCACTAGGCAGGGCCGGTGGGTCCCGCTGTTGTCTCCAGGGGCCCACCAGGCAGGGCCGGTGGGTCTCACTGTAGTCTCCGGGGGCCCACCAGGCAGGGCCGGTGGGTCCCGCTGTAGTACTCGGGGGCCCACTAGGCAGGGCCGGTGGGTCCCGCTGTAGTACTCGGGGGCCCACTAGGGAGGGCCAGTGGGTCCCGCTGTTTGCAGACTTCTTGCCAAAATTTGCACCCACAGTTACCCCCTCCAAGTTAGCTAGAGTTCGTTCTGGCTGGCTTGGATTTGGTGCAAAAAACAGCAACCCCCTGTCGCAAAAGGCACGAAGAAGCTTGTCGAGTGTTAGCATTGAAAATAGACTGATCGGTCAATTTTGACCGATCGGTCAAAATTGATCGATCGGTCGATTTCAACCGGTCAGGAAAGAGGTGATCGGTCAAAAAACATCGTTTTTGACAGATCTAGTAGAAAATCGACCGATCGGTCAAAGTGATCGGTCGAATTACTGATCGGTCAATTTTGACCGATCGGTCAAAGTTGACCGATCGGTTGATTTCAACCGGTCAGGGAAGAGGTGATCGGTCAAAAAACATCGTTTTTGACAGATCTAGTAGAAAATCGACCGATCGGTCGAATTTGACCGATCGGTCGAATTTGACCGATCGGTCGATTTTGACCGATCGGTCAAATTTGACCGATCGGTCAATTTTGACCGATCGGTCAAAGTGATCGGTCGAATTGCTGATCAGTCACCAGTTGATTTCAACCGGTCAGGGAAGAGGTGATCGGTCAAAAAATATCGTTTTTTGACAGATCTAGTAGAAAATCGACCGATCGGTCGAATTTGACCGATCGGTCGAATTTGACCGATCGGTCGATTTTGACCGATCGGTCAAAGTGATCGGTCGAATTACTGATCGGTCAATTTTGACCGATCGGTCAAAGTTGACCGATCGGTTGATTTCAACCGGTCAGGGAAGAGGTGATCGGTCGAAAAACATCGTTTTTTGACAGATCTAGTAGAAAATCGACCGATCGGTCGAATTTGACCGATCGGTCGAATTTGACCGATCGGTCAAATTGATCGGTCAAACTTGATCGGTCAAATTTGATCGGTCAAAGTGATCGGTCAAATTTGATCGGTCAAATTTGACCGATCAATGGAAGACCCTCTGCCAGGGTCGCGGATTAGATCTGATCGATTAGATCGAAGAGGGGAGGATGGCCTCGACCCATGATTGTTGAAATTTTGAGGATGTTGGAATTGAAGGTTTGGTTAAAAATTGAAGATTGGTATGAGAAGCCAATCGGGTGTAGATCACCGTTCGGGAGAATTTCACCGATCGGGTGAATTTCACCGATCGGGTGCAGATCGACGATCGGGAGGAGGTTACTGATCGGGTGCAAATCGACGATCGGGAGGAGGTTACTGATCGGGTGCAAATCACCGATCGGGTGCAAATCGCCGATCATGAGCAGGTCGCTGATCGGGTGCAAATCGCCGATCGGGTGCAAATCGCCGATCATGATCAGGTTGCTGATCGGGTGCAAATCACCGATCGGTTGCAAATCGCCGATCGGGTGCAAATCACCGATCATGATCAGGTTGCTGATCGGGTGCAAATCGCCGATCGGGTGTAAATCGCCGATCATGATCAGGTTGCTGATCGGGTGCAAATCGCCGATCGGGTGCATTTCGCCGATCGAGTGAATTTCACCGATCGGGTGAAATTCACCGATCGGACAAAAACAACCGGTCAAGAAATGGTTGATCGGTCGGAAATGCACTCCTAGCCCCAAATCCAATGGATTTCTGGCCGATCAGATGGAGGACGATCGGGAGAATTTCGCCGATCGGGTGAATTTCACCGATCGGACAAAAACAGCCGGTCAAAAAATGGTTGATCGGTCGAATATCCATGTTTGGCTCCAGATCTAGTGTGTTTTTCGCCGATCAAATGGAAAACGAAGGGGAAGAAGAGGGTCGAGGTTTGCCGATCGGGCGAATTTTGACCGATCGGTCAAATTTGACCGATTGGGCAAATTCGACCGATCGAAGCATCGATCGGGTGATTTTGCACTAAATTTGGAGAAAAACCCTTTTTGGCGACCGATCACTGAAACCTTGATCGGCTGAATATGCCCGATCGGTCGCCGGCTGCCGATCTGAGGAGGAGTCGTTCGAGTCGTGGCCGATCGGGTGATCGTGCTTTGAAGAAGACCGCCTGCCGGAGAGTCGTGGCCGATTGGGGATGAGATCAGGAGGGGCGGAGCTTCAGTGCTCTGTGGTCGTCGGAGAAGGAGAGCGTCGGAGAAGGAGAGCACTGGGTACGGCCGTCACAGGGCGTCAACTGCTGCTCAGTTTTTTGAAGAGAGTCACGGGCTCAAGAGTTGCTGCTGCACTCTTGTGAATGAGTGGAGTCACGGACCCAACAGTTGCTGCTGCACTTTTTTGAATGGATAAATTCTGGCCGTTTGATCAGCTCAATGGGCCTGTGATTGATCGCCACACAGAAGGCTCTGTCACTGTGCAGTCACAGGTTCTTCAAATCTGCACTGTGCAGTCACGGGTTGTGACTTCTGTAGAGGACTGTGCATGGCGTCAACTGTGGCCGTTTGATCGGGTCAATAGGCCTTTGATGTTTGGTGAAGACTCCGCGGACTGCACAATGGGACTTGAAAGTGGGTAGCTCACGTGAAGACTTTGCTGATTGTACAATGGGATTTGAAAGTGGGTAGCTCACGTGAAGACTTTGCTGATTGTACAATGGGATTTGAAAGTGGGTTAGTGGGTCATTCGGTGGTACTTTTACATTTGGTTGGTTGGTAACTCTCCTTTTTATTGCAGTTTGTATTGGTTGGGCTTCACTTGAGAGTGGGTGACATGTGGTCCATGTGGATGGATGCCACTCTGTGCTTTGGTTGACTCAATGCCCTCCAATCCGTAGATTTTAAGAAGCAAGGCTACTCACACCTTTCTTCAATTTGAATAGTATCCTTCTCCTTGATTGCAATCTAATCCTTAGGTAACTGAATATACTGATTCTTTGATATGTCAAGTATTTGGACAAGGTGTATTGTAGGAAAGTGCGAGTCATGGCTGTTGATGTCGCACACGACCTATGTAGAGACACGTTTTGATATGTCGCTGGTCGAATCTTGCAAATTGTATCGAGTCTTGACCGATCAGTTAAGATGACCAGTTACTATCTAAAGGTTGACGGTAGTCGGAAGATCGACCACCGACCGACCGTTTGTAGCACTGAACGTCGTCGTGATTGTCGGCCCTCTCACAGTAGTTGGTGCCTGCTAACTTAGGAAAGCAATTTGAATGTTTGGGTGTTCTGAATAGAATTCGAATGCCTTGCTACTGAATAGTATTGAGGCCACGAGCGAAGACTTCGATTGAATGCCGAGACTCAGGTCTCGGACTTTGGTGGCTCGTGCCAAGGTTGCGAGCTTGGACTTTCGACCAAATGCCAAGATGTCGGTCTTGGACTTTACTACCAAATACTAGGACTAAATTTGGACTTTGTTCGAATGCTGCGGTTCATGTCTCAGACTTTGCCCTTGAAAGGTTGATGAGTCTTCGTCTGCAAGTTTTTTGAACCTTCAAGCATTTTATAATGCCAAAAGTTGTTGGAGGATTGTTTCTCCTATCTCCTCAGTTGACAGGAGTTGGGCAACTAATTTTGGAGCGTGGAGCACATATCTTTGTATGTTGATGCAGGCTATAGAAGAGTGTAGATTCACCCCCTCATCGGTGGTGGACTTTCAGAACGTGTCTTCCTCGAGCATGAGAGCGTGTGATGCTCTCTTATACGAGTGTCGAGTGGTAGAAGTCTTCTGTAGTGACTTGGTAAGTTTGAGGGATGTCCTGCCTTTGGAGCGACGTTGGCTGAATGCTGCAGAACGCGTTGGACCTTGATCTTGATGTCGAGATGTGTTGGGGCTGAGAGCTTGTCTTTGGACTTTGCTGCACGTCGAGGCGGCGAAGGTGTCTCGGATTATGTATCTGAGTGTTGATATTCTGGATAGAATAGAATGATTGAATAGGTTTAACATTTGCACATAAGGGGTCGTGTCGCAACACGAGGCCCCAAACTTGTTAAACGACCTGGTAGCTTGAAATTGAGAGTTGTGCTGTTTCACAACCCGAAACCGTTTAACATTTGCACGTAAAGGGTCGTGTCGCAACACGAGGCCCTAAACTTGTTAAACGACCTGGTAGCTTGAAATTGAGAGTTGTGCTGTTTCACAACCCGAAACCGTTTAACATTTGCACGTAAAGGGTCGTGTCGCAACACGAGGCCCTAAACTTGTTAAACGACCTGGTAGCTTGAAATTGAGAGTTGTGCTGTTTCACAACCCGAAACCGTTTAACATTTGCACGTAAAGGGTCGTGTCGCAACACGAGGCCCTAAACTTGTTAAACGACATTGGAGATTGAAATTGAGAGTTGTGCTGTTTCACAACCCGAAATCGTTTAACATTTGTACGTAAAGGGTCGTGTCGCAACACGAGGCCCTAAACTTGTTAAACGACCTTGTTGCTTGAAGGTTGAGCTGGCTCAACTTGAATTTGCTTGAAGGTTTGAAACTGAATGTTGCGCTGTCTCATAACTCAGAATTTGAACGGACAAGTAGACGTTTGAGAGCAATCTTTATTCAGCATAGAAATTACATCAGAGACGGAAATCTATCTCTTTTTGGCGAGATCAGTCGATAAGATCCTTTGCTTGCGATAGATTCGACGGTGTAGGTTTCTTCCCAGTTGGGAGTTAGTTTGCAGTCGAGTGCCAAGGCTATCCCCTTGGAATTCGCCAAAGGCCGAGGCAGCGAGTGCACCTTGAACTTTGCATTCGAGTGTCAAGGCTGTCTCCTTGGGCTTCACCAAATGCCGAGGCAGCGAGTGCGCCTCGGACTTTGCATACAAGTGCCAAGGCTGTCTCCTTGGGCTTCACCAAATGCCGAGGCAGCAGCGCACCTCGGACTTTTGCCTATCACCTCGTTGTAGTCTTCAAGTGAGTCCTTTCGTTTCGAACCTCACCCCCAATGTAGGGATTGGAGGAGGGTCAGACTTGAAAGGCTTAGGATATCGATGGGAGATATCGATGATGGATTGTCTAGAAAGAGCGGGTTGTTGGATTGAAGTTCAGCCGCCGACTCATTGAGCGAGTCTCGACTGATGTCATTCTGAGTAACTTCCCTCTGGATGATCTTGATAGAGTTTTCGCCATTCAGTGAAAGCGGAGGAAGCAACCAGATCGCTCGTGTCCATTCGGTTGTCTGCTCAACCAAGGGAGCTGAGAAGTTTGACTTTGAAGATCAGTTGTCTGCTCAACCGATCCGATGTTGTCGTCGAGCACATTGAGCTTTTCGAACGGATCCCACAGACGGCGCCAAACTGTGGGGGAAAATCTTCATGCCGACCCGAAGACCTCGCCTCACCAGTCAATTGAATTTGAAGGTTGTTGTCGAAGATCGTTGTTCGATCTGTTGATTGAAGTTGAAGCCTTTGGTATGTAAACAGAGAGATGCAATCAGAGAGAGTGTTTGACACAAGAAGTGATCTCGGAGTTCAGCCGAAGCCTACGTCTCCGTGCTATAGGGTGCAACCCGAATTCACTAACACTTTTCTCGAAGTAACCTCGACAGGCCGAGTGCTACTGAAGCCTTTTTTGATCTCTTCAAAGACAAGAAGATGATCAAGTAGAGGTGAAGGGTGAGAAGATAGAAATTCCAGAACTCTGGTTCTGAAAATCAGATCTCAGAGTGGAAAATGGATTTCGGATCCTTTTACATTCGAAGGCTCTGCTATTTATAGGATTCTCTGGTGGTAAATGGTGGTTTTCTGCTGTCGTATCTGGGGATCCTCCAGGTAAGGCTGGTGGGCTCCGCTGCCGTCTTAGGGGGCCCACCAGGCAGGGCCGGTGGGTCCCGCTAGGCAGGGCTGTGGTACTCGGGGGCCCATTAGGCAGGGCCGGTGGGTCCTGCTGTTGTCTCCAGGGGCCCACCAGGCAGGGCCGGTGGGTCTCACTGTAGTCTCCGGGGGCCAACCAGGTAGGGCCGGTGGGTCCCGCTGTAGTACTCAGGGGCCAACTAGGCAGGGCCGGTGGGTCCCGCTGTGGTACTCGGGGGCCCACTAGGCAGGGCCGGTGGGTCCCGCTGTTTGCAGACTTCTTGCCAAAATTTGCACCCACACGATCTATTTTAATTCATTCGCACGATCCATTTTAATTCATTCACACGAATGTATCCATTCTAATTTATTCGTATGATCCATTCTAATTCATTCGCACGATCCATTCTAATTCATTCATATGATCCATTCTAATTCATTCGTATGATTCATTCTAATTCATTCAGATGATCCATTCTAATTCATTCGTACGATCCATTCTAATACATTCGTACGATCCATTCTAATTCATTCGTACGATCCATTCTAATTCATTCGTATAATCCATTCTAATTCAATCGCACGATCCATTCTAAGTCATTCGTACAATCCATTCTATTTCATTCGTACGATCCATTCTAATTCATTCACACGAATGTAACCATTCTAATTCATTCGTACCATCTATTCTAATTAATTTGTATGATCCATTCTAATTCATTCGTATGATCCATTCTAATTCATTCGTACGATCCATTCTAATTCATTCGCACGAATGAATCCATTCTAATTCATTCGCACGATCCATTCTAATTCATTCGTACGATCTATTCTAATTCAGTCGCACGAATGTATCCATTCAAGTTCATTCGTACGATCCATTCTAATGCATTCGCATGTTCCATTCTAATTCATTCGTACGATCCATTTTAATTCATTCGTACGATCCATTCTAATTCATTCGCACGAATGTATCCCTTCTAATTCATTCATACGATCGTACGATCCATTCTAATTTATTCATACGATCCAGTCTAATTCATTCGTATGATCCATTCTTATTCATTCGCACGAATATATCCATTCTAGCTCATTCGTACGATCCATTCTAATTCGGTCGTAAGATCTATTCTAATTCATTCGCAGGAATATATCCATTCTATTTTATTCGCATGATCCATTCTAATTCCTTCGTACGATCTATTCTAATTCATTCGTATGATCCATTCTAATTCATTCGCATGAATGTATCCATTCTAATATATTTGTACGATCCATTCTAATTCATTCGCATGATCCATTCTAATTCATTCGTACCATCCATTCTAATTCATTCGTACAATCTATTCTAATTCATTCGTACGATCCATTCTAATTCTTTCGCATGATCCATTCAAATTTATTCATATGATCCATTCTAATTTATTCGTACGATCCATTCTAAATCATTCGCATGATCCATTCAAATTCATTCATATGATCCATTCTAATTCATTCGTACGATCCATTCTAATTCATTCGCACGAATGTATCCCTTCTAATTCATTCGTATGATCCATTCTAATTCATTCGTATGATCCATTCTAATTCATTCATACAATCCATTCTAATTCATTCGCACGATCCATTCTAATTCATTTATACTATCTATTCTAACTCATTCGCATGATCCATTCTAATTCATTCGCACAATCCATTCTAATGCATTCGTACGATCCATTCTAATTCATTCGTACGATCCATTCTAATTCATTCGCATATTCCATTATAATTCATTCGTACGATCCATTCTAATTCATTCAGACGATCCATTCTAATTCATTCGCACGATCCATTCTAATTCATTCGTATGATCCATTCAAATTCATTTGCATGGATGTATCCATTCTAATTCAATCGTACGATCCATACTAATTCATTCGAACGATCCATTTTAATTCATTCGTACGATCCATTCTAAATCATTCTCACGAATCAATCTAATTCATTTGCACGAATGAATCCATTCTAATTCATACGCACGATCCATTCTAATTCATTCGTACGATTCATTCTAATGCATTCGCACGATCCATTCTAATTCATTCGCACATTCCATTCTAATTAATTTGTATGATCCATTCTAATTCATTCAAACGATCCATTCTAATTCATTCGTACGATCCATTCTAATTCATTTCTACGATCCATTCTAATTCATTGGCACATTCCATTCTAATTAATTCGAACGATCCATTCTAATTCATTTGAACAATCCATTCTAATTCATTCGTACGATCCATCATAATTCATTCGTATGATTCATTCTAATTCATTCAGACGATCCATTCTAATTCATTCGCATGAATGTATCCATTCTAATTTATTCATACGATTCATTCTAATTCATTCGCATGATCCTTTCTAATTTATTCGTACGATCCATTCTAATTCATTCGTATGATCCATTCTAATTCATTCGAATGATCCATTCTAATTCATTCGAACAATCCATTCTAATTCATTCGTACGGACCATTCTAATTCATTCGCACATTCTATTATAATTCATTCGTACGATCCATTCTAATTCATTCGAACGATCCATTCTAATTCATTCGTACAATCTATTATAATTCATTCGTACGATCCATTCTAATTTATTCTCATGATCCATTCTAATTCATTCGTACGAATATATCCATTCTAATTCATTTGTACGACCCATTCTAATTCATTCGTACGATCCATTCTAATTCATTCACACGAATGTATCCATTCTAATTCATTTGCACGATCCATTCTAATTCACTCGGACGATCCATTCTAATTCATTCGTAAGATCCATTCTAATTCATTCGCACGATCCTTTCTAATTCATCCGTACGATCCATTCCAATTCATTCGCACAAATGATCCATTCTAATTCACTCGGACGATCCATTTTAATTCATTCGTACTAGAATTAGAATGGATCGTACTAATAAATTAGAATGGATCGTACGAATGAATTAGAACGAATCGTATGAATGAATTAGAATGGATCGTACGAATGAATTAGAATAGATCGTGCGACTGAATTAGAATGGATCATCTGAATGAATTTGAATGAATCATGCGAATAAATTAGAATGGATCGTATGAATGAATTAGAATGGATCGTCCGAGTGAATTAGAATGGATCGTACAAATAAACTTGAATAAATACATTCGTGCGACTGAATTAGAATAGATTGTACGAATGAATTAGAATGGATCGTACGAATGAATTAGAATTGATACATTCGTGCGAATGAATTAGAATGGATCGTACGAATGAATTAGAATGGATACATCCATGCGAATGAATTAGAATGGATCGTACGAATGAATTAGAATGGATCGTGTGAATGAATTAGAATGGATACATTCGTGCGAATGAATTAGAATGGATCGTATGAATGAATTAGAATGGATCGTACGAATGAATTAGAATGGATCGTCCGAGTGAATTAGAATGGATCGTACGAATGAACTTGAATGGATACATTCGTGCGACTGAATTAGATAGATCGTACGAATGAATTAGAGTGGATCGTTCGAATGAATTAGAATAGATACATTCGTGCAAATGAATTAGAATGGATTGTACGGATGAATTAGAATGTGTTGGAATCTAATCCGTGTCAGAGGCTCGCAGCGGAAGCGATTTTGCGGTCGAAAGACCATTCATGGTGCACGTTACACTATTTAATTTTCATAGAAACTAATCTACATATGTGTGCATGTGTATGCACGAGAATCGAAAACCCCTAACGGCAATCTAGCGTAATGATTAACTAGCATGGATGCAAATCATAATGCTCGCTAGATCTACATGTTAGATTACACATACCTTTCGTACGGATCTTTTAACCGCGGAGAATTGTCTTCTTTGTCGATGGAGACGGAAGATCGTTCGCGAAGATGCCGACGGTACGAATGGAGATGTTGCCTTCTTGTTCACCCGATCTCACACGATGCACGGAACGTCGCTCTCGGATCTCTGAGTGCCTCCGAAGAACGACCCTTCTCCTTCTTTAGAACTCCACGCGAGGAAGACGAAGTAGCAAGCGGGAAACGGAGAGAGATTAGGGAGAGAACTCGAGAGATGAGAGAGAGGGGGGTTCGGTTTCTATAGTCCATGGGGCCGGCGCCCATAGGTGCCTTTATAGGGCCGGCCACCCCCCCTTGGATAAGTATCCAAGGGGATAATAACCCCCTATCATTATCTCTCCATTATCTCCTTTTTATCTCTCCGCGTATTTATCCGTTTTCCCACTTTTTAGGGCACGATATTAACCGATTTATCGCCCCATCCCTATCCATATGGCCGGCCCTATAGATGAGGGATTATTATCCCTACATCATAGGGCCGGCCCTAGTGAGGTGTCCCACCACTAGGGTCGGCCAACAGTGAGGTCCGGCAGAGTGAGGTTTTTACCAAAACGCCCCGACGCCTCATTTTGACCATTTCTAGCGTGCGATACCTAGCGGCCATTACTTAAGTGATATCTACTAGTTACTTACTATTAACTGAGGCCACCGGAGGGTGCCTCTAGCAAAGTCAACTAGTCAACTCGCAACATACCCCGGTGCATCGCACCTATGCTGCGAAGTTCACTTATGGCTAGGGATTACTACATACGACTCCGCACTAGTCTCGGGCTCAACCCTTAGTACTCGTATGTAGTTACGCATCTACCGTGCTCTAGTGCCAAGCACACACGGAGCGTATACTTCTTTCTTCCTCCTGCTTATGGTGTTCCGAGGAGACGGTTCAAGAACCGTACATAATGTTGATAAGGTGGAACCATCAGGGACCGGGGTTCATGGCTTCCAACTCAAGCTCGATCGACACACTACCCGAGTGTACCATCGATCCTCTGAGCTCGAGTTAACCTGCGTAGCCACCCAGAGTGCGACGCAGGCTGTACTCCAATTCACCCAGACTTACTATGTTCTCCATCATACCCCTGCTCTCCGCTTAGTAGTGGTAAACCCGCTGTCCCTCCACTTGATGCCATGATTCACTTCGAGCGGTGAAGACTACCGTCAGACTCGAATGATCATATGACTTGGTTCCTTCCAGGTTGACCTATACATCGTACCTCAGATTACCCCGTCGAGTAATCGAACCCGGTCAACAGTCAAACTGATGACCACCAGGCCTGGGTTTGGTACAGTGTAAGTCACACCAAGGAACGCACCTCCCATCAGGGGTGTGGATGGCCTGCAGGAGTGACACGCTAATACAACGCCAGCCGGGTAACCCAGTACACCGTGGTTTTGGATCACTGCATATGGACCCTCACACATTGGTGCGCCAAAGCACCACGCAACTGGTTAGTCCATCAGTCGTGGTTCCTCAGGGTTTAGGACCGTTTTACCCTAAGCAGAAACACGGCTTAGTGTACCAGTGTCTGCTCACTGATCTGTACACCGTGTTAGTTCCGTTCAGCCACAGACACTGTGCCTGGTGATGACCATGGTGAAGACATCCCATGAACTGTCATCGCCAACAGCTTAACATGATGAGGCGACCAACCTGATCATAGCTGCGAACTTATTTAGGTTATATGGGACCAATCCACTCAGTCTTTAACTCAGTGGACTACCATATAACTATGGCTCTCTGTTCTCAAAAGAACACGTAACTATGTTACGCACCTATATGCATCTTATATATTAATAACTATCAATCTTTATTAGACCAAAACATAAAGTTTTACAAGCTTAGAACACATCAATCCTAACAATCTCCCACTTGGTCTAGAGAAGCAAAACGGTTTTGACTCCCATCGCGTCCACATGTCGCTCGAATGTCTTGGTAGGTATTGCCTTTGTGAAAGGATCAGCAACATTATCTGTAGATGCAATCTGCGTCACCGCTACTCGCCCTTGCTTTTGAAACTGCCGAATCAAGTGGAACTTGCGCTCGATGTGCTTCCCCTTTTGGTGATGTCTTGGCTCCTTAGCTTGTGCTACCGCCCCACTATTGTCGCAGTAAAGCACAATAGGTAACTGGGCCTCTGGTACACAGCCCAAATCCGTAAGGAATTTCTTGAGCCATACCGCCTCTTTGGCTGCCTCGCACGCTGCAACGTACTCAGCCTCTGTGGTAGAGTCTGCGATGCATTTCTGCTTCACACTCTGCCAACTAACCGCTCCTCCTCCTAGCATAAACACAAAACCTGGTGTCGACTTCCTGGATTCCAAATCTGACATAAAGTCAGAATCTGTGTATCCAATCGGCGTCAGTTCTTGTGCAGTGTAAACCAACTCATAGTCCCTTGTTCTACGAAGGTACTTGAGTATACACTTCACTGCTGTCCAGTGATCTGGACCCGGATTCGACTGAAACCGACCCATCATGCCTACTGCGAAACAGATATCTGGCCTTGTACAATGCATAGCATACATTAGACTACCTAATGCCGAGGCATAAGGTATCTTCTGCATTTCTGCTCTCTCCTCAGGTGTCTTAGGACATTGATCCTTAGACAGTTTTATGCCATGTCTAAATGGCACAAAACCCTTCTTGGAGTCTTGCATGTCAAACCTAGCCATAACCTTATCTATATACGCGGCCTGTGACAGCGAGAGAATCCTGTTCTGGCGATCACGTATTACCTTGATCCCCAAAACATAACTCGCTTCACCTAGGTCTTTCATATCGAACTGTGTTGACAACCAGACCTTTACCGTTGACAATGTTCCTACATCATTTCCAATGAGCAGAATATCGTCTACGTAAAGTATCAAATATACTACTGTGGTCTTATCAGTCCTTTTGTATACACATGGTTCATCCTCGTTTTGAGTAAATCCATATGACTGGATTGCCTGATCAAAACGGATGTTCCAACTTCTAGATGCTTGCTTTAGTCCATAAATGGACTTCTGCAACTTGCAAACTAGATGTTCCTGACCCTCTGACTCAAAGCCTGGTGGCTGAATCATATAAATGTCTTCTTCCAAATTTCCATTAAGGAATGCTGTCTTGACATCCATTTGCCAGATCTCCCAGTTGTAATGGGCTGCAATGGATAGGAGGATCCGAATAGACTTTATCATAGCTACCGGCGAGAAGGTTTCGTCAAAGTCGATCCCTTCTCTCTGGGTGTAACCCTTGGCAACTAATCTAGCTTTATAAGTCTCTATAGTACCATCGGATCCTCTCTTCTTCTTATACACCCACTTACACCCAATAGGTTTAATATTGGATGATGGTGTAACAAGAGTCCAGACTGCGTTATGGGACATTGATTCAATTTCTACCTCCATAGCCTTTTGCCAGTCAGAGCTGTCAGAAGCTCCTACTGCCTCATCGTAGCTCAGTGGGTCATCCTCCTGACCCTCTGGATCAACCAATAAGGTTTCTCCATAGTATCTGTCAGGAGCTCTGATGTTTCTCCCACTGCGACGAGGTGGTGGTGGTATTACAGGATTAATAGGTTGTACAGTATCTAGTATATTATTATCTGTAATGTCAGCTCCCACTATGCTTTCGGATGCGCTCTCTGATCTAGTACCTAGTAGCTCATCCAGAACTACCTTACTAGCAGGCTTGTGGTCCATAATATAATCATGTTCTAGGAAAATGGCATTCGTTGAAACGATTACCTTCTTTTCCTCAGGATCATAAAATAGTCCACCTTTAGTCTCTTTGGGATACCCTACAAACAGACATGCTTTGGACTTTGGCTCCATCTTTTCCCTCTTGTCTATCCGCACATGTGCAGGACATCCCCATATTCTGAAATGCTGTAGTGTTGGCTTTTGCCTTGACCACAGTTCTCTAGGAGTCTGAGGCACTGATTTAGATGGAACGTGGTTCAGAACATATGCTGCTGTCTGAAGGGCATATCCCCAAAAGGTCATTGGTAAACAGGCATAACTCATCATGCTTCGAACCATGTCCAATAAGGTTCGATTCCTTCTCTCAGAGACTCCATTCTGTTGTGGGGTACCTGGAGCAGTTAACTGGGATGTTATCCCATGCTCCACCAAATACCCAAGGAACTCGTCAGATAGGTATTCACCTCCTCGATCAGATCGAAGGGTTTTAATACATTTACCTGTCTGCTTTTCTACTTCAGCCCTGAACTCTTTGAACATATCAAAGGATTCCGACTTCCGATGCATAAGGTAAATGTAACCATATCTTGAGTAATCATCAGTGAAAGTGATGAAGTACTCATGGCCTCCTATCGCCTTGACGCTCATGGGTCCACATACATCTGAATGGATTAACTCCAATACCTCAGTAGCTCTCACTCCTTGGCCTTTGAAGGCCCTCTTGGTCATCTTGCCTTCCAGGCAGGATTCACAGGTGGGAAGGATCTCCGTAGGATCTGTTTCCAGAAGCCCGGCCTTTACCAACCTATGGATCCTATCTAAGGCAATATGCCCAAGCCGTAAGTGCCATAATTATGTTAAATTTTCCGAAGGTTTCTTACGCTTAGATGAATTAACATTAAATGCTGAAGTTATTATGTTATCTTTCTCAAATTTAGGACTGACAATATAGAGATGATTCTGAACCATTCCTCTTATTATAAAAGTTCCATTCAGTTTAACAGACACACCAGAAGTATCAAAATAAACTGAATAACCTTCATTTACTAAAGAAGAAACAGAAATTAAGTTACGTCTCAAGGACGGTACATAAAAGACATCTCTAAGAGTCAAAGTCTTATTATTTGAAAAACTAAGAGTAACATCTCCAATAGCTTCAGCAGTAGCAACGGCCTCAGTTCCCATGCTCAAGGTCACCTCTCCATCAAGCAACCTTCTGCTTTCCCGAAACCCCTGAAGAGAGTTATAGGCATGGTTAGTGGATCCTGAATCCACAATCCAACTAGCAAAAGAACTATTACTTGAAAGAAATGATTCAACAACTAAGAGTTGTAGATTACCTTCTCCGGCATTCCGAGGTTGCTTGCAGTCCTTCTTCCAATGACCCTTCTGGCCACACCGGAAACACTTCGTGCCCGGTTTCTTTGATTCTCCAGACCCAGAGGCCCCAGCAGAGTCCTGCACAGGCTCAGACTTAGGTTTCTTTTTATGTTTCTTGCCTTGAGGTTTACCAGGCTTCTTGAAGGATCTGCGTTGCACGTGAAGTGCTTCGCCCTTCTGCTTGAAGCCATCCTCAGCTGCCTGGAGAGCTCCCAGAAGCTCTGCATTTGTCATAGCCAACTTGTTCAAATTAAAGTTGGTGACAAAGCCTTCAAAGGCTCCAGACAGTGACGAGAGGAAGATGTCTGTCATCACCTCGCCTTCTAGCACAATGTCCATGGTCGCTAGTTCGTTCTGGAACCCAAACATTTTCATCATGTGTTCCCGAACCAGCGTCCCATTGGACATCTTAGTGCCGACGAGTTTCTTGATGGTAAGGTATCGCTTAACGCGATTGTGACCTTCAAACATCTCCTTCAAATACAACATCATGTCAGAAGCGTCGGGCATCTCCTCGACTTGCTTCTGCAGAGTTGTTTGCAAGGATGCTATAATATAGAATTTACATATCTCATTAGATTCCTTCCAGTCAGTGAAAGCCTTTAACTGTGCCTCTGTGGCATTGGGTCCTGGTAAATCCGGCTCAGGGTCATTAAGGGCTGACATATGTTTACCAATCCTTAAGACTAGGTACAGGTTGCGCTTCCAGTCCTCATAGTTGGGACCGGTGAGTTTGTGGTCATTTAGGATAGCGGACAGGGGGTCTAACTTGGTCATCTGAAAATAAAAGACTGAATATATAAGATGCATGAAAAACTTATTTTATGGATTTTTTAAAACAAGCTAATTATATCCATATGACAACGCTACCCTCAAGCGAAGCCATCTCTATGGATTAATTAACCATGTATGTAAGATCTCGGAGTAGGCTACACCTGTCCGAGGGGGCAGTGTGCAGGTCTTCCGCTTACACGGATCTTTCCCTTGACCCTATCCAAATCTGCCAACTACGGGCTTTGATGGACCATGGTTATCTTTTGGCCAGTACCACGTGATCACCGTTGTCTTCGCAACGAATACCTCACGTGTACTTAGGATGCTTACCCACGAGCTTAGGCAATTACGGCACGGGAATTCTAACGGCCCCCACGAGGGTGAGTAAAGCCTGAACACTTGGCACCGTAACCGCCATATCCCGAAGGAGATCACTAAGTAGCTTGGCATAGAAAAAAACATAGCTCTCACCCGAGGGGGTTGTTGAGTTATGCCCTTCCACCCGAGTACGAAGTGATTAGCCGTGGAGGCCAGAGGATCTCTAAAAGTCCTCTATTACATCCCTTATAATTCTGAGGGTTATTTTGCGAGTATGAATTTATGCAAATGCAAAGGTAGCGACCTCCTAAATACTAGACCCTGGTCACACCATGCTCCCACTAGCGTTCAAGCCTTTCGCCTAGCATTAATCATTCTCGGAATATCATAGTCCCTGCCTCAAGTGGATTTCTCTATTCAAGGGTCACATTACATATTCCGAGAATATCGATGCTCTGCAAAACTGGTCATCACGCTAATGCTCTGGAGCTAATCCTAGAGTCAGACTCACTGGAAAGGACTCCCACTAGTCATGGCGCCTCGCTTATAGATTTGACAATTGATGTTCAATGGATCTCCATCTCATCTTTGATTTCGATGCTGGCCAAATAGGCACACCCGACTAGTCGGGTGCTCTCCTAATGGTGGCATAACCATATGTGATGGGATCCCACTAACATCAAAAGTCAACTAAATAATAGGCATCATCTAGCGGGATCCTATCCTCAAACAGTCGCTTGGACCGGAGGGGAAAGGCATCCCTCTAATAACAGATAATAACATTATCTCATCGGGGTTCGATATGAAGCATAAAGAACTAATAAAGAAAGCAACCATTAAAACTGAATTAAGTTCAGGGTCCGACCCCTGAACCTAATTAGCACAGCACAGGCCTCTAGCTTTCTTCGCAAGGTTCCTCGGTCCGGCTCCTTCGTCGCGCTCGCGAACACTTTGCCGGATCGTCTTCATCCTCCAGGGTTCCGCTTCCGCTCCCGATGGTGGATTTCTTTGGCACATCTTTCTTCTCGATTTGTAACCGAAAAAGTCTAGTACGCTACGAGCAAGTGCTCGGTCGTACACAATTTCCTAGAAAGAAAAGAAAAAACACACCTAGAAAAAAGGGCCATGGGAAACCGAGGATGGTCAACCCCCATCACTCGCCCAATCTATGGCTCAATTACATATTCACACACAGAAAGCAAATCCATACAATTGCTAACTCGGGGTCCGACCCCCGGTAGCAAGGACAAAGCATAGATCTAGATTTTTTATAGCGGCGCCCTGCAAGAATGTTAATAGAACAAGCACAATCT
Source organism: Chamaelirium japonicum (assembly GCA_947650365.1). Classification (NCBI taxonomy): domain Eukaryota; kingdom Viridiplantae; phylum Streptophyta; class Magnoliopsida; order Liliales; family Melanthiaceae; genus Chamaelirium; species Chamaelirium japonicum. The sequence goes on from CANTAL010000001.1 coordinate 1,971,973, forward strand.
ATACATATGCATGATCTAAGCGTATGAACCCCGATGATCTCACGCATTCATCATGCGCACACATGTTCGTTTCATGCAAAAACGTGAAACGCACACCACTAATGCGGCTCTGATACCAATTGTTGGAAGTTAATCCGGGTCAGAGGCTCGCAGCGGAAACGATTTGGCGGTCGAAAGACCATTCATGGTGCACGTTACACTATTTAATTTTCATAGAAACTAATCTACATATGTGTGCATGTGTATGCACGAGAATCGAAAACCCCTAACGGCAATCTAGCGTAATGATTAACTAGCATGGATGCAAATCATAATGCTCGCTAGATCTACATGTTAGATTACACATACCTTTCGGACGGATCTTTTAACCGCGGAGAATTGTCTTCTTTGTCGATGGAGACGGAAGATCGTTCGCGAAGATGCCGACGGTACGAATGGAGATGTTGCCTTCTTGTTCACCCGATCTCACACGATGCACGGAACGTCGCTCTCGGATCTCTGAGTGCCTCCGAAGAACGACCCTTCTCCTTCTTTAGAACTCCACGCGAGGAAGACGAAGTAGCAAGCGGGAAACGGAGAGAGATTAGGGAGAGAACTCGAGAGATGAGAGAGAGGGGGGTTCGGTTTCTATAGTCCATGGGGCCGGCGCCCATAGGTGCCTTTATAGGGCCGGCCACCCCCCCTTGGATAAGTATCCAAGGGGATAATAACCCCCTCTCATTATCTCTCCATTATCTCCTTTTTATCTCTCCGCGTATTTATCCGTTTTCCCACTTTTTAGGGCACGATATTAACCGATTTATCGCCCCATCCCTATCCATATGGCCGGCCCTATAGATGAGGGATTCTTATCCCTACATCATAGGGCCGGCCCTAGTGAGGTGTCCCACCACTAGGGTCGGCCAACAGTGAGGTCCAGCAGAGTGAGGTTTTTACCAAAACGCCCCGACGCCTCATTTTGACCATTTCTAGCGTGCGATACCTAGCGGCCATTACTTAAGTGATATCTACTAGTTACTTACTATTAACTGAGGCCACCGGAGGGTGCCTCTAGCAAAGTCAACTAGTCAACTCGCAACATACCCCGGTGCATCGCACCTATGCAGCGAAGTTCACTTATGGCTAGGGATTACTACATACGACTCCGCACTAGTCTCGGGCTCAACCCTTAGTACTCGTATGTAGTTACACATCTACCGTGCTCTAGTGCCAAGCACACACGGAGCGTATACTTCTTTCTTCCTCCTGCTTATGGTGTTCCGAGGAGACGGTTCAAGAACCGTACATAATGTTGATAAGGTGGAACCATCAGGGACCGGGGTTCATGGCTTCCAACTCAAGCTCGATCGACACACTACCCGAGTGTACCATCGATCCTCTGAGCTCGAGTTAACCTGCGTAGCCACCCAGAGTGCGACGCAGGCTGTACTCCAATTCACCCAGACTTACTATGTTCTCCATCATACCCCTGCTCTCCGCTTAGTAGTGGTAAACCCGCTGTCCCTCCACTTGATGCCATGATTCACTTCGAGCGGTGAAGACTACCGTCAGACTCGAATGATCATATGACTTGGTTCCTTCCAGGTTGACCTATACATCGTACCTCAGATTACCCCGTCGAGTAATCGAACCCGGTCAACAGTCAAACTGATGACCACCAGGCCTGGGTTTGGTACAGTGTAAGTCACACCAAGGAACGCACCTCCCATCAGGGGTGTGGATGGCCTGCAGGAGTGACACGCTAATACAACGCCAGCCGGGTAACCCAGTACACCGTGGTTTTGGATCACTGCATATGGACCCTCACACATTGGTGCGCCAAAGCACCACGCAACTGGTTAGTCCATCAGTCGTGGTTCCTCAGGGTTTAGGACCGTTTTACCCTAAGCAGAAACACGGCTTAGTGTACCAGTGTCTGCTCACTTATCTGTACACCGTGTTAGTTCCGTTCAGCCACAGACACTGTGCCTGGTGATGACCATGGTGAAGACATCCCATGAACTGTCATCGCCAACAGCTTAACATGATGAGGCGACCAACCTGATCATAGCTGCGAACTTATTTAGGTTATATGGGACCAATCCACTTAGTCTTCAACTCAGTGGACTACCATATAACTATGGCTCTCTGTTCTCAAAAGAACACGTAACTATGTTACGCACCTATATGCATCTCATATATTAATAACTATCAATCTTTATTAGACCAAAACATAAAGTTTTACAAGCTTAGAACACATCAATCCTAACAGAATGGATACATCCATGCGAATGAATTAGAATGGATCGTATGAATGAATTAGAATGGATCGTTCGAATGAATTAGAATGGATCGTGCGGATGAATTAGAAAGGATACAATCGTGGGAATGAATTATAATGGATCGTACAAATGAATTAGAATGGATCGTACGAATGAATTAAAATGGATCGTATGAATGAATTAGAGTGGATCATACGAATGAATTAGAATGGATACATTCGTGTGAATGAACTAGAAAGGATCGTGCGAATGAATTAGAAAGGATCGTACGAATGAATAAGAATAGATTGTACGAATGAATTAGAATGGATACATTCGTGCGAATGAATTAGAATGGATCGTACGAATGAAATAGAATGGATTGTGCAAATGAATTAGAATGGATCGTACGAATGAATTAGAATGGATTGTACGAATGAATTAGAATGGATCGTGCGAATAAATTAGAATGGATCGTATGAATGAAATAGAATGGATTGTACGAATGAATTAGAATGGATCGTATGAATGAATTAGAATGGATCGAATAAACGATCCATTCTAATTCATTCGTACAATCTATTCTAATTCATTCATACGATCCATTCTAATTCATTCGTTCGATCCATTCTAATTCATTCGTTCGATCCATTCTAATTCATTCATATGATCCATTCTAATTCATTCGTATGATTCATTCTAATTCATTCAGACGATCCATTCTAATTCATTCGCATGATCTATTCTAATTCATTCGTACGAACCATTCTAATTCATTCGTACGATTCATTCTAATTCATTCGTATGATCCATTCTAATTAATTCGCACATTCTATTCTAATTCATTCGAACGATCCATTCTAATTCATTCGAATGATCCATTCTAATTCATTCGCACATTCCATTCTAATTCATTCATACGATCCATTCTAATTCATTCGAACGATCCATTCTAATTCATTCGTACGATCCATTCTAATTCACTCGCACAATCCATTCTAATTCATTCGAATGATCCATTCTAATTCATTCGTACGATCCATTCTAATTCATTCGAACGATCCATTCTAATTCATTCGTACGATCCATTCTAATTCATTCGTTCGATCCATTCTAATTCATTCGCACGAATGTATCCATTCTAATATATTTGTACGATCCATTCTAATTCATTCGCATGATCCATTCTAATTCATTCGTACGAATGTATCCATTCTAATTCATTCGCACGATCCATTCTAATTCATTCGAACGATCCATCCTAATTCATTCGTATGATCCATTCTAAATCATTCGTACGATCCAGTCTAATTCATTCGCACGATCCATTCAAATTCATTCGTACGATTCATTCTAATTCATTCGAACGATTCATTCGTACGATCCATTCTAATTCAATCGCACGATCCATTCTAATTCATTCGAACGATCCATTCTAATTCATTCGTATGATCCATTCTAAATCATTCGTACGATCCATTCTAATTCATTCGTACAATCCATTCTAATTCATTCGAACGATCCATTCTAATTCATTCATACAATCCATTCTATTTCATTCGAACAATCCATTCTAGTTTATTCGTACAATCCATTCTAATTCATTCGAACGATCCATTCTAATTCATTTGCACGATCCATTCTAATTCATTCGTACGATCCATTCTAATTCATTCGTATGATCCATTCTAATTTATTCGCACGAATGTATCCATTCTAATTCAATCGCACGATCCATTCTAATTCATTCGTACGATCCATTCTAATTCATTCGCACGATCCATTCTAATTCATTCGTATGATCCATTCTAATTTATTCAAAAGATCCATTCTAATTCATTCGTAGGATCCATTCTAATACATTCGCACATTCCATTCTAATTCATTCGTACGATCCATTCTAATTCATTCGCACGATCCATTCTAATTCATTCGTACGATCCATTCTAATTCATTCGCACAAATGTTTCCATTCTAATTCATTCGTACGATCTATTCTAATTCATTCGCACGATCCATTTTAATTCATTCACACGAATGTATCCATTCTAATTTATTCGTATGATCCATTCTAATTTATTCGCACGATCCATTCTAATTCATTCATATGATCCATTCTAATTCATTTGTATGATTCATTCTAATTCATTCAGACGATCCATTCTAATTCATTCGTACGGTCCATTCTAATGCATTCGTACGATCCATTCTAATTCATTCGTACGATCCATTCTAATTCATTCGTATGATCCATTCTTATTCAATCGCACGATCCATTCTAATTCATTCGTACAATCCATTCTATTTCATTCGTACGATCTATTCTAATTCATTCGCACGAATGTATCCATTCTAATTCATTCGTACCATCTATTCTAATTCATTCGTATAATCCATTCTAATTCATTCGTATAATCCATTCTAATTCAATCGTACGATCCATTCTAATTCATTCGTACGATCCATTCTAATTCATTCGCACGAATGAATCCATTCTAATTCATTCGCACGATCCATTCTAATTCATTCGTACGATCTATTCTAATTCAGTCGCACGAATGTATCCATTCAAGTTTATTCATACGATACATTCTAATGCATTCACATGATCCGTTCTAATTCATTCGTACGATCCATTTTAATTCATTCGTATGATCCATTCTAATTCATTCGCATGAATGTATCCATTCTAATTCATTCGTACGATCGTACGATCCATTCTAATTCATTCATACAATCCAGTCTAATTCATTTGTATGATCCATTCTTTTTCATTTGCACGAATATATCCATTCTAGCTCATTCGTACGATCCATTCTAATTCGGTCGTACGATCTATTCTAATTCATTCGCAGGAATATATCTATTCTATTTCATTCGCACGATCCATTCTAATTCATTCGTACGATCTATTCTAATTCATTCGTACGATCCATTCTAATTCATTCGCACGAATGTATCCATTCTAATATATTTGTACGATCCATTCTAATTCATTCGTATGATCCATTCTAATTCATTCGTACGATCCATTCTAATTCATTCGTACAATTTATTCTAATTCATTCGTATGATCCATTCTAATTCTTTCGCATGATCCATTCAAATTCATTCATATGATCCATTCTAATTTATTCGTACGATCCATTCTAATTCATTCGCATGATCCATTCAAATTCATTCATATGATCCATTCTAATTCATTCGTACGATCCATTCTAATTCATTCGCACGAATGTATTCATTCTAATTCATTCGTACGATCCATTCTAGTTCATTCGTATGATCCATTCTAATTCATTCGTACAATCCATTCTAATTCATTCGCATGATCCATTCTAATTCATTTGTACTATCCATTCTAACTCATTCGCATGATCCATTCTAATTCATTCGCACGATCCATTCTAATTCATTCGTACGATCCATTCTAATTCATTCGTACGATCCATTCTAATTCATTTGTACATTCCATTCTAATTCATTCGTACGATCCATTCTAATTCATTCAGACGATCCATTCTAATTCATTCGCACGATCCATTCTAATTCATTCGTATGATCCATTCAAATTCATTTGCATGGATGTATCGATTCTTATTCAATCGTACGATCCATACTAATTCATTCGAACGATCCTTTTTAATTCATTCGTACGATCCATTCTAAATCATTCTCACGAATCAATCTAATTTATTTGCACGAATAAATCCATTCTAATTCATACGCACGATCCATTCTAATTCATTCGTACGATCCATTCTAATGCATTCGCACGATCCATTCTAATTCTTTCGCACATTCCATTCTAATTAATTTGTACGATCCATTCTAATTCATTCGAACGATCCATTCTAATTCATTCATACGATCCATTCTAATTCATTCCTACGATCCATTCTAATTCATTCGCACATACCATTCTAATTCATTCGAACGATCCATTCTAATTCATTCGAATGATCCATTCTAATTCATTCGTACGATCCATCATAATTCATTCATATGATTCATTCTAATTCATTCAGACGATCCATTCTAATTCATTCGCATGAATGTATCCATTCTAATTTATTCATACGATCCATTCAAATTCATTTGCATGATCCTTTCTAATTTATTCGTACGATCCATTCTAATTCATTCGTATGATCCATTCTAATTCATTCGAATGATCCATTCTAATTCATTCGAACGATCCATTCTAATTCATTCGTACGATCCATTCTAATTCATTCGCACATTCTATTATAATTCATTCGTACGATCCATTCTAATTCATTCGAATGATCCATTCTAATTCACTCGTACAATCTATTATAATTCATTCGTACGATCCATTCTAATTTATTCGCACATTCCATTCTAATTAATTTGTACGATCTATTCAAATTCATTCGAACGATCCATTCTAATTCATTCGTACGATCCATTCTAATTCATTCCTACAATCCATTCTAATTCATTCGCACATTCCATTCTAATTCATTCGAACGATCCATTCTAATTCATTCGAACGATCCATTCTAATTCATTCGTACGATCCAACATAATTCATTCATATGATTCATTCTAATTCATTCAGACGATCTATTCTAATTCATTCGCATGAATGTATCCATTGTAATTTATTCATTCGATCCATTCTAATTCATTCGCATGATCCTTTCTAATTTATTCATACGATCCATTCTAATTCATTCGTATGATCCATTCTAATTCATTCGAATGATCCATTCTAATTCATTCGAACGATACATTCTAATTCATTCGTATGATCCATTCTAATTCATTCGCACATTCCATTATAATCATTCTTACGATCCATTCTAATTCATTCGAACGATCCATTCTAATTCATTCGTAAAATCTATCATAATTCATTCGTACGATCCATTCTAATTTATTCGAATGAATTAGAATGGATCATGCGAATGAATTAGAATGGATCGTACAAATATATTAGAATGGATACATTCGTGCGAATGAATTAGAATGGATCGTAAGAATGAATTAGAATGGATCGTACGAATGAATTAGAGTGGATTGTATGAATGAATTAGAGTGGATCTTACGAATGAATTAGAATGGATACATTCGCGCGAATGAATTTGACTGGATCGTACGAATGAATTAAATGGATCGTCTGAGTGAATTAGAATGGATCGAACGAATGAATTAGAATGGATACATTCGTGCGAATGAATTAGATTGATTCGTGAGAATGAATTAGAATGGATCATCCGAGTGAATTAGAATGGATCGTACGAATGAATTAGAATTGATCGTATGAATGAATTAGAGTGGATCATACGAATGAATTAGAACGGATACATTCGTGCGAATGAATTAGAATGGATCATATGAATGAATTAGAATAGATCGTACAAATGCATTAGAATGGATCGTTCGAATGAATTAGAATGGATTGTACGAATGAATTATAATGAATCGTATGAATGAATTAGAATAGATCGTGCGAATGAATTAGAATGGATCATCTAAATGAATTAGAATGAATTATACGAATGAATTAGAATGGATCGTATGAATGAATTAGAATGGATCGTGCGAATGAATTAGAATGGATCGTACGAATGAATTAGAATGGATCGTACGAATGAATTAGATTGGATCGTGCGAATGAATTAGAATGGATCGTACGAATGAATTAGAATGGATACATTCGTGCGAATGAATTAGAATGGATCGTACGAATGAATTAGAATGGATCGTCCGAGTGATATAGAATGGATCGTACGAATGGACTTGAATGAATTAGAATAGATCGTATGAATAAATTAGAATGGATCGTATATATGAATTAGAATGGATCGTACGAATGAATTAGAATAAATCGTGCGAATGAATTAGAATGGATCGTGCGAATGAGTTCGAATAGATCGTACGAATGAATTAGAAGTGATACATTCGTGCGAATGAATTAGAATGGATTGTACGAATGATTTAGAATGGATCGTACGAATGAATTACAATGGGTACATTCATGAAAATGAATTAGAATGGATCGTCTGAATAAATTAGAATGAATCATATGAATGAATTAGAATGGATCGTATGAATGAATTAGAATTGATCGTGCGAATAAATTAGAATAGATCGTACGAATGAATTAGAATGGAAACATTCGTGCGAATGGATAAGAATGGATCGTACGAATGAATTAGAATGGATCTTATGAATGAACTTGAATGGATACATTCATGCGAATGAATTAGAATGGATCAAACGAATGAATTAGAATGGATCGTACGAATGAATTAGAATAGATCGTATGAATGAACTTGAATGGATACATTCATGCGAATGAATTAGAATGGATCGTATGAATAAATTAGAATGGATCATATGAATGAATTAGAATGGATACATTCGTGCGAATGAATTAGTATGATCCATTCTAATTCATTCATACGATCCATTCTAATTTATTCATATAATCTATTCTAATTCATTCGTACGATCCATTCTAATTCATTCGCTCGATCCATTCTAATTCATTTGTACTATCCATTCTAACTCATTCGCACATTCCATTCTAATTCATTCGCACGATCCATTCTAATTCATTCGTACGATCCATTCTAATTCATTCGTATGATCCATTCTAATTCATTCGTACTATCCATTCTAATTCACTCGCACAATCCATTCTAATTCATTTGTATGATCCATTCTAATTCATTCGTACGATCCATTTAAATTCATTCGTACAATCCATTCTTATTCATTCGTATGATCCATTCTAATTCATTCACACGAATGTATCCATTCTAATTTATTCGTACGATCCATTCAAATTCATTCGCATGATCCATTCTAATTCATTCATACGATCCATTCTAATTCATTCACATTATTCATTCTAATTCATTCAGACGATCCATTCTAATTCATTCGCACGATCTTTTCTAATTCATTCGTATATTCCATTCTAATTCATTCGCACGAATGTATCCATTATTATTCATTCGTATGATCCACTCTAATTCATTCATACGATCTATTCTAATTCATTCGTACGATCCATTCTAATTCTTTCGCACGAATGTATCCATTCTAATTCATTCGCACGATCCATTCTAATTCATTCGAACGATCCATTCTAATTCATTCGTACGATCCATTCTAATTCATTCGCACGATCCATTCTAATTCATTCGAACGATCCATTCTAATTCATTCGTATGATCCATTCTAATTAATTCGCACGAATATATCCATTCTAATTCATTCGTACGATCTATTCTAATTCATTAGTACGATCTATTCTAATTCATTCGTACGATCCATTCTAATTCATTCGTTCGATCCATTCTAATTCATTCACACGATTCATTCTAATTCATTCGCACGATCCATTCTAATTTATTCGTTCAACCCATTCTAATTCATTCAAACGATCCATTCTAATTCATTCGTAAGATCCATTCTAATTAATTCGCACGATCCATTCTAATTCATTCATACGATCCATTCTTATTCATTCGTATGATTCATTCTAATTCATTCAAACGATCCATTCTAATTCATTCACATGATCTATTCTAATTCATTCGTACGATCCATTCTAATTCATTCATACAATCTATTCTAATTCATTCGAACGATCCATTCTAATTCATTCGTACAATCCATTCTATTTCATTCGTACGATCCATTCTAATTCATTCGCACGAATGTATCCATTCTAATACATTCGTACAATCTATTCTAATTCATTTGTATGATCCATTCTAATTCATTCGCACGAATGTATCCATTCTAATTTATTCATACAATCCATTCTAATTCATTTGCATGGATGTATCCATTCTAATTCATTCGTACGATCCATTCTAATTCATTCGTACAATCCATTCTAATTCATTCGAACGATCCATTCTAATTCATTCGTACAATCCATTCTATTTCATTCGTACGATCCATTCTAGTTCTTTCGTACAATCCATTCTAATTCATTCGAACGATCCATTCTAATTCATTCGTACGATCCATTCTAATTTATTCGCACGAATGTATCCATTCTAATTCAATCGCACGATCCATTCTAATTCATTCGTACGATCCATTCTAAATCATTCGCACGATCCATTCTAATTCATTCGTACGATCCATTCTAATTCATTCGCACGAATCTATCCATTCTAATTCATTCGCATGATCCATTCTAATTTATTCGAACGATCCATTCTAATTCATTCGTAGGATCCATTCTAATTCATTCGCACATTCTATTCTAATTCATTCGCACGATCCATTCTAATTCATTCGCACGAATGTTTCCATTCTAATTCATTCACACGATCTATTTTAATTCATTCGCACGATCTATTTTAATTCATTCACATGAATGTATCCATTCTAATTTATTCGTATGATCCATTCTAATTCATTCGCACGATCCATTCTAATTCATTCATATGATCCATTCTAATTCATTCGTATGATTCATTCTAATTCATTCAGACGATCCATTCTAATTCATTCGTACGATCCATTCTAATACATTCGTACGATCCATTCTAATTCATTCGTACGATCCATTCTAATTCATTCGTATGATCCATTCTAATTCAATCGCACGATCCATTCTAAGTCATTCGTACAATCCATTCTATTTCATTCGTACGATCCATTCTAATTCATTCACACGAATGTAACCATTCTAATTCATTCGTACCATCTATTCTAATTCATTTGTATGATCCATTCTAATTCATTCGTATGATCCATTCTAATTCATTCGTACGATCCATTCTAATTCGTTCGCACGAATGAATCCATTCTAATTCATTCGCACGATCCATTCTAATTCATTCGTACGATCTATTCTAATTCAGTCGCACGAATGTATCCATTCAAGTTCATTCGTACGATCCATTCTAATGCTTTCGCATGTTCCATTCTAATTCATTCGTACGATCCATTTTAATTCATTCGTACGATCCATTCTAATTCATTCGCACGAATGTATCCATTCTAATTCATTCATACGATCGTACGATCCATTCTAATTCATTCATACGATCTAGTCTAATTCATTCGTATGATCCTTTCTTATTCATTCGCACGAATATATCCATTCTAGCTCATTCGTACGATCCATTCTAATTCGGTCGTACGATCTATTCTAATTCATTCGCAGGAATATATCCATTCTATTTCATTCGCATGATCCATTCTAATTTCTTCGTACGATCTATTCTAATTCATTCGTACGATCCATTCTAATTCATTCGCACGAATGTATCCATTCTAATATATTTGTACGATCCATTCTAATTCATTCGCATGATCCATTCTAATTCATTCGTACCATCCATTCTAATTCATTCGTACAATCTATTCTAATTCATTCGTACGATCCATTCTAATTCTTTCGCATGATCCATTAAAATTCATTCATATGATCCATTCTAATTTATTCGTACGATCCATTCTAAATCATTCGCATGATCCATTCAAATTCATTCATATGATCCATTCTAATTCATTCGTACGATCCATTCTAATTCATTCGCACGAATGTATCCCTTCTAATTCATTCGTATGATCCATTCTAATTCATTCGTATGATCCATTCTAATTCATTCGTACAATCCATTCTAATTCATTCGCACGATCCCTTCTAATTCATTTATACTATCCATTCTAACTCATTCGCATGATCCATTCTAATTCATTCGCACGATCCATTCTAATTCATTCGTACGATCCATTCTAATTCATTCGTACGATCCATTCTAATTCATTCGCATATTCCATTATAATTCATTCGTACGATCCATTCTAATTCATTCAGACGATCCATTCTAATTCATTCGCACGATCCATTCGTATGATCCATTCAAATTCATTTGCATGGATGTATCCATTCTAATTCAATCGTACGATCCATACTAATTCATTCGAACGATCCATTTTAATTCATTCGTACGATCCATTCTAAATCATTCTCACGAATCAATCTAATTCATTTGCACGAATGAATCCATTCTAATTCATACGCACGATCCATTCTAATTCATTCGTACGATTCATTCTAATGCATTCGCACGATCCATTCTAATTCATTCGCACATTCCATTCTAATTAATTTGTACGATCCATTCTAATTCATTCAAACGATCCATTCTAATTCATTCGTACGATCCATTCTAATTCATTTCTACGATCCATTCTAATTCATTGGCACATTCCATTCTAATTAATTCGAACGATCCATTCTAATTCATTCGAATAATCCATTCTAATTCATTCGTACGATCCATCATAATTCATTCGTATGATTCATTCTAATTCATTCAGACGATCCATTCTAATTCATTCGCATGAATGTATCCATTCTAATTTATTCATACGATTCATTCTAATTCATTCGCATGATCCTTTCTAATTTATTCGTACGATCCATTCTAATTCATTCGTATGATCCATTCTAATTCATTCGAATGATCCATTCTAATTCATTCGAACGATCCATTCTAATTCATTCGTACGATCCATTCTAATTCATTCGCACATTCTATTATAATTCATTCGTACGATCCATTCTAATTCATTCGAACGATCCATTCTAATTCATTCGTACAATCTATTATAATTCATTCGTACGATCCATTCTAATTTATTCTCATGATCCATTCTAATTCATTCGTACGAATATATCCATTCTAATTCATTTGTACGATCCATTCTAATTCATTCGTACGATCCATTCTAATTCATTCACACGAATGTATCCATTCTAATTCATTTGCACGATCCATTCTAATTCACTCGGACGATCCATTCTAATTCATTCGTAAGATCCATTCTAATTCATTCGCACGATCCTTTCTAATTCATCCGTACGATCCATTCCAATTCATTCGCACAAATGATCCATTCTAATTCACTCGGACGATCCATTTTAATTCATTCGTACTAGAATTAGAATGGATCGTACTAATAAATTAGAATGGATCGTACGAATGAATTAGAACGAATCGTACGAATGAATTAGAATGGATCGTACGAATGAATTAGAATAGATCGTGCGAATGAATTAGAATGGATCATCTGAATGAATTTGAATGAATCATGCGAATAAATTAGAATGGATCGTATGAATGAATTAGAATGGATCGTCCGAGTGAATTAGAATGGATCGTACAAATAAACTTGAATGAATACATTCGTGCGACTGAATTAGAATAGATTGTACGAATGAATTAGAATGGATCGTACGAATGAATTAGAATTGATACATTCGTGCGAATGAATTAGAATGGATCGTACGAATGAATTAGAATGGATACATCCATGCGAATGAATTAGAATGGATCGTACAAATGAATTAGAATGGATCGTATGAATGAATTAGAAAGGATCGTGCGAATGAATTAGAATAGATACATTCGTGCGAATGAATTAGAATGGATCGTATGAATGAATTAGAATGGATCGTACAAATGAATTAGAATGGATCGTCCGAGTGAATTAGAATGGATCGTACGAATGAACTTGAATGGATACATTCGTGCGACTGAATTAGATAGATCGTACGAAATGAATTAGAGTGGATCTTTCGAATGAATTAGAATAGATACATTCGTGCAAATGAATTAGAATGGATCGTACGGATGAATTAGAATGGATACATCCATGCGAATGAATTAGAATGGATCGTATGAATGAATTAGAATGGATCGTTCGAATGAATTAGAATGGATCGTGCGGATGAATTAGAAAGGATACATTCGTGGGAATGAATTAGAATGGATCGTACGAATGAATTAGAATGGATCGTACGAATGAATTAAAATGGATCGTATGAATGAATTAGTGCGGATCATACGAATGAATTAGAATGGATACATTCGTGTGAATGAATTAGAATGGATCGTGCGAATGAATTAGAAAGGATCGTACGAATGAATTAGAATAGATTGTACGAATGAATTAGAATGGATACATTCGTGCGAATGAATTAGAATGGATCGTACGAATGAAATAGAATGGATTGTGCAAATGAATTAGAATGGATCGTACGATTGAATTAGAATGGATTGTACGAATGAATTAGAATGGATCGTGCGAATAAATTAGAATGGATCGTATGAATGAAATAGAATGGATTGTACGAATGAATTAGAATGGATCGTATGAATGAATTAGAATGGATCGAATAAATGATCCATTCTAATTCATTCGTACAATCTATTCTAATTCATTCATACGATCCATTCTAATTCCTTCGTTCGATCCATTCTAATTCATTCGTTCGATCCATTTTAATTCATTCATATGATCCATTCTAATTCATTCGTATGATTCATTCTAATTCATTCAGACGATCCATTCTAATTCATTTGCACGATCTATTCTAATTCATTCGTACGAACCATTCTAATTCATTCGTACGATCCATTCTAATTCATTCGTATGATCCATTCTAATTAATTCGCACATTCTATTCTAATTCATTCGAACGATCCATTCTAATTCATTCGAATGATCCATTCTAATTCATTCGCACATTCCATTCTAATTCATTCATACGATCCATTCTAATTCATTCGAACGATCCATTCTAATTCATTCCTACGATCCATTCTAATTCACTCGCATGATCCATTCTAATTCATTCGAACGATCCATTCTAATTCATTCGTACGATCCATTCTAATTCATTCGTTCGATCCATTCTAATTCATTCATACGATCCATTCTAATTCATTCGCATGAATGTATCCATTCTAATATATTTGTACGATCCATTCTAATTCATTCGCATGATCCATTCTAATTCATTCGTACGAATGTATCCATTCTAATTCATTCGCACGATCCATTCTAATTCATTCGAACGATCCATCCTAATTCATTCGTATGATCCATTCTAAATCATTCGTATGATCCAGTCTAATTCATTCGCACGATCCATTCAAATTCATTCGTACGATTCATTCTAATTCATTCGAACGATTCATTCGTACGATCCATTCTAATTCAATCGCACGATCCATTCTAATTCATTCGAACGATCCTTTCTAATTCATTCGTATGATCCATTCTAAATCATTCGTACGATCCAGTCTAAATCATTCGCACGATCTATTCAAATTCATTCGTACAATCCATTCTAATTCATTCGCACGAAATATCCATTCAAATTCATTCGCACGATCCATTCTAATTCATTCGTATGATCATTCTATTTCATTCGTACGATCCATTCTAATTCATTCGTATGATCCATTCCAATTCATTCGTACGATGTATTCTAATTCATTAGTGCTATCCATTCTAATTCATTCGTAAGATCCATTCTAATTCATTCGCACGATCTTTTCTAATTTATTCGTACGATCCATTCTAATTCATTCGCACAAATATATCCATTCTAATTCATTCGTACGATCCATTCTAATTCATTCGCATGATCCATTCTAATTCATTCGAATAATTCATTCGAACGATCCATTCTAATTCATTCGTATGATCCATTACAATTCATTCGCACATTTCATTCTAATTCATTCGTACGATCCATTCTAATTCATTCGTATGAACCAATCTAATTCATTCGTACGATCCAATCTAATTCATTCGCACGAATGTATCCATTCTAATTCATTTGTATGATGATCCATTCAAATCCATTCGTACGATGCATTCTAATTCATTCGTATGATCTATTCTAATTTATTCGTACGATCCATTCTAATTCATTAGCACGATCCAATCTAATTCATTCGAACGATCCATTCTAATTCATTTGTACGATCCATTCTAATGCATTCGTAAGATCCATTCTAATTCATTCGTACGATCCATTCTAATTCATTCGCACGAATGTATCCATTCTAATGCATTCGTATGATCCATTCTAATTCATTTGTACGATCCATTCTAATTCATTCGCACGAATGTATCTATTCTAATTTATTCGCACGATCCATTCTAATTCACTCGCCCGATCTATTCTAATTCACTCGCACGATCTATTCTAATTCATTCATATGATCCATTCTAATTCATTCGTATGATTCATTCTAATTCATTCAGACGATCCATTCTAATTCATTCGCACGATCTATTATAATTCATTCGTATGATCCATTCTAATTCACTCGCACGATCCATTCTAATTCATTCGTATGATCCATTCTAATTCATTAGCACGACCCATTCTAATTCATTCGTATGATCCATTCAAATTCATTTGCATGGATGTATCCATTCTAATTCAATCGTACGATCCATACTAATTCATTCAAATGATCTATTCTAATTCATTCGTACGATCCATTCTAATTCATTCGCACGAATGTATGCATTCTAATGCATTCGTACGATCCATTCTAATTCATTCGTACGATCCATTCTAATTCATTCGTATGATCTATTGTAATTCATTCACACGAATGTATACATTCTAATTTATTCGTACGATCCATTCTAATTCATTCGCACGATCCATTCTAATTCATTCATACGACCCATTTTAATTCATTCGTATGATTCATTCTAGTTCATTCAGACGATCCAATCTAATTCAATCGCACGATCTATTCTAATTCATTCGTACGATCCATTCTAATTCATTCGCACGAATGTATCCATTCTAATTCATTCGTATGATCCATTCTAATTCATTCGTACGAACCATTCTAATTCATTCGTATGATTCATTCTAATTGATTCAGATGATCCATCCTAATTCATTCGCACGATCTATTCTAATTCATTCGTACGATCCATTCTAATTCATTCGCACGAATGTATCCATTCTAATTCATTCGTATGATCCATTCTAATTTATTCGTACGAATATATCCATTCTAATTCATTCGTACGATCCATTCTAATTCGTTCACACGATTCATTCTAATTCATTCGTATGATCCATTCTAATTCAATCGCACGATCCATTCTAATTCATTCGTACGATCCATTCTAATTCAATCATACGATCTATTCTAATTCATTCAAACGATCCATTCTAATTCATTCAGACGATCCATTCTAATTCATTCGCACGAATGTATCTATTATAATTCATTTGTACGATCCATTCTAATTCATTCGTACGATCTATTCTAAATCATTCATACGATCCATTCTAATTCATTCGTAAGATCCATTATAATTCATTCGCACGATCCATTCTAATTCATTCATACGATCCATTCTAATTCATTCGTATGATTCATTCTAATTCATTCAGACGATCCATTCTAATTCATTCGTACGATCCATTCTTATTCATTCGTACAATCGATTCTAATTCATTCGTACGATCCATTCTAATTCATTCGTACGATATATTCTAATTCATTCGCACATTCCATTCTAATTCATTCGAACGATCTATTCTAATTTATTCGATCCATTCTAATTCATTCGTACGATCCATTCTAATTCATTCGCACATTCCATTCTAATTCTTTCGATCCATTCTAATTCATTCGTACGATCCATTCTAATTGATTCGCACATTCCATTCTAATTCATTCGTACGATCCATTCTAATTCATTCGAACGATCCATTCTAATTCATTCGTACGATCCATTCTAATTCATTCGTGCGATCCATTCTAATTAATTCGTGCGATCCATTCTAATTCATTCGTACGACCCATTCTAATTCATTCGTACGATCCATTCTAATTCATTCACATGAATGTATCCATTCTAATACATTCGTACGATCCATTCAAATTCATTCGTAGGACCCATTCTAATTCATTCGTACGATCCATTCTACTTCATTCGTACGATCCATTCTAATTCATTCGTACGTTTGTATCCATTCTAATTCATTCGTACGATCCATTCTAATTAATTCGTACGATCCATTCTAATTCATTCGCACGATCTATTCTAATTCATTTGTACGATCCATTCTAATTCATTCGCACGAATATATCCCGTCTAATTCATTCGTATGATCCACTCTAATTCATTCATACAATCCATTCTAATTCATTCGTACGATCCATTCTAATTCATTCGTACGATCCATTCTAATTCATTCGAACGAATGTATCCATTCTCATTCATTCGCACAATCCATTCTAATTCATTCGTACGATCCATTCCAATTCATTCGTACGATCTATTCTAATTCATTCGTACAATCCATTCTGTTTCATTCTTACGATCCATTCTAATTCATTCGCACGAATGTATCCATTCTAATTCATTCGTACAATCTACTCTAATTCATTCGTATGATCCATTCTAATTCATTCGCACGAATGTATCCATTCAAGTTCATTCGTACGATCCATTCTAATTCACTAGGACGATCCATTCTAATTCATTCGTACGATCCAGTCTAATTCATTCAGACGATCTATTCAAATTCATTCACACGATCTATTCTAATTCATTCGTACGATACATTCTAATTCATTCGCACGAATGTATCCATTCTAATTCATTCCTATGATCCACTCTAATTCATTCGTACGACCCATTCTAATTCATTCGAACAATCCATTCTAATTCATTCGTACGATCCATTCTAATTCATTCGCACATTCCATTCTAATTCATTCATACGATCCATTCTAATTCATTCGTAAAATCTATTCTCATTCATTTGCACAAATGTATCCATTCTAATTCATTCGCATGATCCATTCTAATTCAGTCGAATGATCCATTCTAATTCATTCATACGATCCATTCTAATTCATTCGCACGATCCATTCTAATTCATTCGAACGATCCATTCTAATTCATTCGTACGATCCATTCTAATTCATTCGTACAATCCATTCTAATTCATTCGTATGATCCATTCTAATTAATTCGCACGAATGTATCCATTCTAATATATTTGTACGATCCATTCTAATTCATTCGTATGATCCATTCTAATTCATTTGTACGATCCATTCTAATTCATTCGCACGATCTATTCTAATTCATTCGTACGATCCATTCTAATTCATTCGCACAAATGTATCCATTCTAATTCATTCGTATGATCCACTCTAATTGATTCATACGATCCATTCTAATTCATCCGTACGATCCATTCTAATTCATTCGCATCAATGTATCCATTCTAATTCATTCGCACGATCCATTCTAATTCATTCGAACGATCAATTCTAATTCCTTCGCACGATCCAGTCTAATTCATTCGCACGATCGTGCGAATGAATTAGAATGAAAAGTACAAATGAATTAGAATAGATCATACGATTGAATTAGAATTGATCATACGAATGAATTAGAATGGATACATTCGTGGGAATGAATTAGAATAGATCATCTGAATGAATTAGAATGAATCATACGAATGAATTAGAATGGATCGTATGAATGAATTAGAATGGTTCGTACGAATGAATTAGAATGGATCATACGAATAAATTAGAATGGATACATTCGTGCGAATGAATTAGACTGGATCGTATGAATGATTTAGAATGGATCGTCCAAGTGAATTTGAATTGATCGTACGAATGAACTTGAATGGATACATTCGTGCGACTGAATTAGAATAGATCGTACAAATGAATTAGAATGGATCGTACAAATGAATTAGAATAAATCGTACGAACGAATTAGAATGGATCGTACGAATGAATTAGAATGGATCGTGCGAATGAATTAGAATGGATCATACGAATAAATTAGAATGGATCGTGCGAATGAATTAGAATGGATCATGCGAGTGAATTAGAATAGATAGTACTAATTCATTCGCACGAATGTATCCATTCTAATTCATTCGTACGATCCATTCTAACTTATTCGTACGATTGTATCCATTCTAATTCATTCGTACGATCCATTCTAATTCATTCACATGATCCATTCTAATTCATTCGTATGATCCATTCTAATTCATTCGTACTATCCATTCTAATTAATTCGTACGATCCATTCTAATTCATTCGTACGATCCATTCTAATTCATTTGCATGGATGTATCAATTCTAATTCATTCACTCGATCCATTCTAATTCATTCGTACGATCCATTCTAATTCATTTGCATGGATGGATCCATTCTAATTCATTCGCATGAATGTATCCGTTCTAATTCATTCGTACGATCCATTGTAATTCACTCGGACGATCCATTCTAATTCAATCGTACGATCCAGTCTAATTCATTCGCACGAATGTATCCATTCTAATTCATTTGTATGATCCATTCTAATTCATTCGTACGATCCATTCTAATTCATTCGTACGATCCACTCTAATTCATTCGCACGAATATATCCATTCAAATTCATTCGCACGATCCATTCTAATTCATTCGTATGATCCATTCAAATTCATTTGCATGGATGTATCCATTCTAATTCATTCGTACAATCCATTCTATTTCATTCGTACGATCCATTCTAATTCATTCGTACGAATGAATTAGAATGGATACATTCGTGCGAATGAATTAGAATGGATCATACGAATGAATTAGAATGGATCGTTCGAATGAATTAGAATGGATCGTGCGAATGATTTAGAATGGATCGTACGAATGAATTAAAATGGATCATACGAGTGAATTAGAAAGGAATGTACGAATGAATTAGAATAGATCATACGAATGCATTAGAATGGATCGTACGAATGAATTAGAATGGATACATTTGTGCGAATGAATGAGAATAGATTTTACGAATGAATTAGAACGGATTTTATGAATGAATTAGAATGGATCGAACGAATGAATTAGAATGGATCATGCGAATGAATTAGAATGGATCGTGCAAATGAATTAGAATGGATCGTTCGAATGAATTAGAATGATCGTGCGAATGAATTAGAATGGATACATTCGTGCGAATGAATTGGAATGGATCGTATGAATGAATTAGAATGGATCGTACGAATGAATTAGAATGGATCGTGTGAATGAATTAGAGTGGATCATACGAATGAATTAGAATGGATACATTTGTGCGAATGAATTAGAATGGATAATACGAATGAATTAGAATAGATCGTGCGAATGAATTAGGATAGATCGTGCGAATGAATTAGAATGGATCGTACGAATGAATTAGAATGGATCGTATGAATGAATTAGAATGGATACATTCGTACGAATGAATTAGAATGGATCATGCGAATGAATTTGAATGGATCGTACAAATATATTAGAATGGATACATTTGTGCGAATGAATTAGAATGGATCGTATGAATGAATTATAATGGATTGTACGAATGAATTAGAATGGATCGTATGAATGAATTAGAATGGATCGTTCGAATGAATTAGAATGGATCGTGCGAATGAATTAGAATGGATCGTACGAATGAATTTGAATGGATCATTCGACTGAATTAGAATGGATCGTGCGAATGAATTACAATGGATACATTTGTGCGAATGAATGAGAATAGATTTTACGAATGAATTAGAATGGATCGTTTGAATGAATTAGAATGGAATGTGCGAATGAATTAGAATGGATCGTACGAATGAATTATAATGGATCGTTCGAATGAATTAGAATGGATCGTACGAATGAATTAGAGTGGATCATACGAATGAATTAGAATGGATACATTCGTGCGAATGAATTAAAATGGATCGTATGAACTAATTAGAATAGATCGTGCGAATAAATTAGAATAGATCGTGCGAATGAATTAGAATGAATGATACGAATGAATTAGAATGGATCGTATGAATGAATTAGAATGGTTCGTATGAATGAATTAAATGGATCATACGAATGAATTAGAATGGATACATTCGTGTGAATGAATTAGACTGGATCGTACGAATGAATTAGAATGGATCATTCGAGTGAATTAGAATGGATCGTACGAATGAACTTGAATGGATACATTCGTGTGACTGAATTAGAATAGATCGTACGAATGAAATAGAATGGATCATGCGAATGAATTAGAATGGATACATTCATGCGAATGAATTAGAATGGATCGTACGAATGAATTAAAATGGATACATCCATGCTAATGAATTAGAATGGATCGTACGAATAAACTAGAATGGATACATTCGTGCAAATGAATTAGAATGGATCATACGAATGAATTAGAATGGATCGTACGAATGAATTAGAATGGATCGTGTGAATGAATTAGAATGGATCATACGAATAAATTAGAATGGATACATTCGTACGAATAAATTAGAATGGATCATACGAATGAACTAGAATGGATACATTTGTGCGAATAAATTAGAATGGATCGTATGAATGAATTAAAATGGATCGTTCGAATGAACTAGAATGGATCGTGTGAATGAATTAGAATGGATCGTACGAATGAATTAGAATGGATCGTACAAATAAATTAGAATGGATCGTGTTTGGGGATATTTTTCGCTGGTCCGAGCGGGCTGCCTGCAAGACAAAGAAAAAGCGTAAGAACGGCTGGCTCCTTTAGGAGCGCAGACCCTCTGACGCTCAAGTCAGTCTCGGGTGTACAACGGCGAGCTGTAGTAGACGAAAGTGGTAGGGAAAAGGGTTTCCCACCTGTACTCTGGAGCCTGGGAGTGGGCATTTATAGACATTGGCGACCTACCGTTGCCCGACAAGTGGAGATTCTTTCCCGCGCCTTCTAGACCCCCACGTTCTGGCTCGCGCAGGTCTCTGACAGTCCTTGGAACTCGCGCCCCTGACATTCTTTGTCGTCGAGCCTGCCAGGCGGTTTGAGTGGGGGAGAGCATCTTTCTTGTTGCTGCCAGGTGGCCATTCTGGAATGTTCAAGTCTGTGAGGTCCCAAACTGACTAGGGCGGGCTTCCGTGGACCACGTTTGTCCACGTAGCTTCTGTGGGATTTCGACATCTGGCAGCCCTTCATGCTGTTCTATTGTGGGCGACCTCAGGTGGGAAGCCAAGGCGAGCTCGCCCTCCGTTGCTCCGCCTTCTCTTCCACATCTATCAAGAGTCGGACCTCATAGGAGCGACCTCTTCGATAAATAGGGGAGTCTTGGAGAGCTTGGGCGAGCTCCGGGGTGGTCTTGGGCGAGCTCCTGAGTGAGCTTGGGGCGTCTGTGGTGCCTGTGTCTTTGTATGCATGACGGTTTAACTCCCGCTGCCACTACCAGCGAACTCCCGCGCGAGCTTGGCGAGCTTTTGTGTGAGCTTGGGCGAGCTCTAGAGCGAGCTCGGATGAGCTTCTGAGCGAGCTTGGTCGAGCTCCTGGGCGAGCTCCTGAGCGAGCTCGGGCGAGCTCCTGAGCGAGCTCGGGCGAGCTCCTGAGCGAGCTCTTTGCCTTAGGCCCCTTCAGCCCAATGTGGATCTCACTCCCTGTCAAGATGAGGGGGGGGGAGGGCGAGCTCCTGGGCGAGTTCCCCACCCCCTGGAATCCTGGGGTCTATGGGATCTACAGGCAAGGGCGAGCTGATGTCGAGCGCACGGAGCTAGGGGCGGGCTCTGGGCGAGCTAGGAGGCGATCTCCTACGGGTAAGGGCTCCAACTCCTGGACGGACTTCAGCTACCCCCAACATTTGAGGGAGCGACCAAGGAGACTTTGATGCTTGCTCAGGAGTCTTTTTGTACATGCCGATCGGACTGGGAGCACCAGTCATTGGCGACCTCCACCCTGTGAGCTGCAGGCACCTACCGTGGGCGGTCTGCGCCGAGAGTTTTGACTGCCAGTATTTCACACACCGGGCGGGCCGCGAGCATTAGCCATGAGCGATCTCCTTCCGGTGCGAGCTTGCCTCACGGTGTCAGGGTCTGCTTCGGGCGAGCTTGGGCGCCTGCCGTGGGCGATCTTGTGACTGGGGTATCGCTCCAAATCTCCGATGGTCGTTTCATCTTAAATGCGGTGTAAGGCTCGATGTCGATACAATGAATCTCATCAAGAGATCCCGATCGGTGCGAGATACGTGTCTCCTTCTCATTCGTTTTGTCTTTATCAGAAAAAGACAGCGTCGGCGCCGGCGCAGCTTTCTCCACGCGTGGCCCACGTGGCACCTTCTGATTGGAGAGAGACGAACTGTCGCTTTAACCGTCGGCGTGTCACCTCGTTGGGCGCGCTCGGGTATTAACTGTGGCCCGATTCACCTGCCTCTCACCCGTCTATAAATAGGGGATGGGGGGCGATTTTTACCGCTGCGTGAAAACAGCTCTCCTTTCCTCCTTTGCTTTCAGCTCGCAGCTCGCTAGCACCCTCTCGCTCTTATGGCTACCTCTGTTGCCGCTTCTTCTTCTGCTGCTGCTGCTGCTGCTGCGTCCTCCCGAGAGGGGCCTCTCAACGTCGCCCCTATCTCGGTGCGAGCTCCGGGCTCAGGGGAAGAGGCATCTCCGAAGGAGCCCGCCGTCGTCTGGTTCAATGACATCGGGGGTGCGCCCATCCCCGATAGTCTGCGAACCGCGGTGGGCATCCCCCAAGAGCTCGCCATTCTTCCCCTTCCGAGCTCTGGGAGGCCGCTCTCGGGGACCACGATCTCTGTGGGGCAGATATGGTCAGGGCTCCGGCTGCCCCTGAACCATCTGGCCAGCGAGCTCCTGGAACTGGCGGGCTTATGCCCCGCCCAGCTTCCGGGAAACTCATGGGGGATCCTCTATGGGCTTGCTCGCATCGAGGAAGCCCTAAACGTGAGGATCCCCTTAGCCTACCTCCTGAAGAAGTGGTTCCTTAAATCGGGACCCGTCTTCAGCGAGGTAGACTATGGTCTGTTCTACCTCATGGGCCGCTCCGGCGAGGTGCTTCCGTTCACCATCGTCGAGAACAAGGACCGGTACTGGAAGGCGTACCCGTTCATGATCAACGGCGAGTGGCGAGGTCCTCGAGCTGGCGTCCCCTCTCTTCCCAGCAGACCGCCTCTCCCTGTCTTCAAGGAGATCGCGGAATACCGGGCAAAGGGGAAGAAGTGCATCGCCGCAGCCCGAGAGAAATCTCTCGACGAGGCGATTCTGCACTTCCTCGGGGGTCGAACCCCCGAGAAGGTCCTCACGTCGGACTTTTCTATCCTCTGGAAGGATCTCCGGACCGGAACCATCACCACCCGGCAGAAGGTGATGCGGAAGAAGGTCACAGTCTCCCGGCGCGCTGTCGCGACCTCCACGGTGGCTCCCGCGACCTCCGGGGCGGGGACCTCGGCGAAGAAGGGGAAGAAGCGGGCTTCCCCCATCAAGATCGTGGACAAGGACACCCTCGAGATGCTTCGCGAGGAGGACGTCGCCCAACCGCCGCCACCAGCCCGCGAAGCAGCCCCAGGTCAGGCGACCACCCTCTCTGTCATTTCTCCGAGGGCCTCAATCCTGGAGACTCGGCGACGTCGCATTACCTTTGTCGAGCCCGAGGATCCGCGCATCGAGCTTCTTCTCAGCATGGCGGAAGTGGAGTCCCCAATGGCTGAAGTGTTGATGCGCGGATTCCCAGGTGACCCTTCTAAAATTCTGTTTGTTGCGGTGATGACCCCAGAGATGGAGGGCGCCTCGCAGAAGAAGAAGAAGAAGAAAGCTCCTTCAGCCCGCCCGTCGGGAGAGGACAACACCGTTCGGGAGGCTCACGAAGCCTTCCAATGAGTCCTCAAGGAGCGGAGGAAGGCCGCCCTCGCAGAGGCGGGCTTGGGATCAGCCGACGATCTCAGCACGACCTCCAGCTCCGACGACGAGGAGCGGGCTTCGGGAGATGAGCCCGCGCCTGCAACTGCAGGGCTTTCCCCGCCCTTCGAGGGATCGGCTCCGCCGAGCTCGACCCCTCCTGTACCCGCTCCCAACACGTCCTCACCACCGGCCGCGCCTGCCCTCAGTGCGCCTGCACCCGCTGCTTCCAGCGCGCCCGCGCCTCCCAGCGAGCCCGGAGCTCCCAGTGCGCCCGCGGCTCCCAGCACGCCCGTAGCTCCCAGCGAGCCCGCAGCTCCCAGTGCGCCCGCGGCTCCCAGTGTGCCCGCGCCCACTACTCCCAGTGTGCCCGCGCCCGCTGCTTCCAGTGCGACCGTTGCCACGCTTCCCTCGACCTCCGAGGGTCCAGCCTCAGACCCCGCCCCCCTCACGCCCGCGGCTCCCATCCTTTCGGAGGAGCTGAGCGGGCTGGTCTACTGGTCCCCGGACCTGGGGGCCATCCTCGAGGACCTTCTGAGCTCAAGCTCGGAGGCCTCGGACCTTGGCGTCCCCGGAGAAGGGCGAGCCGCCGTGCCACCCTCGGCAACCGAAAAGGGCCCCAACGCCCAAGGGATTGAGGTCGCTCCGATCATGGCCCCCACGGTGCTTGAGCCCGCCGATGCTGCCGCCGCGGCGCCTCCCCCAGCCGCTCCGATCGAGGGAAGCCAGGCGGGCTCCTCCTCAGGCGACCCTGAGCGTGCCCCTCAGTACATGCGGGAGATCCTAGGGCGCAACATTTTCGCCCGGACTCCCTATATCGTCCTCGTCAACCGGCTTATCGAGGTAAGATTACCTTCGCACTTCCTTGCGTTAAATCCCTTTTCCTGTTCTTTCTTCTAACTCAACTGTTTCACCTTGCCGTAGGTGGAGCGGGTCAGCCGGGCTCTCACCGATGAGGTCGCTGGCGTCGCGGGGGACACGGTCGCCCTCTACGATGACACTCTCCATGGCTCGGAGAGGAGAGTAGACGAGCACATCCACCGGCTTCGCCAGATGGACCAATCCGGCGAGCTCCGAGCTGAGGTGGACCGGCTGTGCCAGCAAGCCGCCTCTGTTGATACGGAGGTTGCCCAGCTGCGCCAGCGGGCTGCCACTCTCACCATGACGCTAGCCTCGGTAGAGGATGCTCGTGCCCGCACCCTCGCAGATCTGCAGGAGGCGACCAAAGCCAAAGAGGCCGCTCAGAAGGAAATCCTCGAGCTTCGCAGCCAAGCGGCGGCCTCCAGGGACGAGATCGCGGCGCTGAAGGAGGCACATCTCCGCGACCTCCACTCCCAGCGAGAACGCCTCCAGTCGCAGCTGGGCGAGCTCCTCCAGAAGGGCGCGCTGGACGCCATCAAGAAATACAAGGCCGAAAGGTCAAAAAAGAGGAAGCGCGGCGACGACGAGGGTGCTGGTGCGGGCCCAGCCTAGGCTCTGTCTTTTGTAACCCCGAGGATGTAACTTGAACAACGAATGATATCTTTTTGAGCTCGCCTCTGTTTCTTATTCTCTGTGTTTCTTTTCTTTCTTTTTGCGAGTCCGCTCATGAGTCTTCGAAACCTTTCGCAGCGGCCTTGAGGGTCGTACCCCGGGCGAGGCAGCTAATTCGATTTAATCATTTTATTTTAAAATATATGCAAACGAAAAACTCGGCATGCTCGTCAAAACCCAATATAGTCTCTGAGCCCGGAAAACGATAAGCGAACCAAATAACTTCAAAAAATTTCCCTACACTCAGAGACTTAAACCATTTTTATTTTTGAAGGAAACTAATAAGTGCTAGCTGCCCCCTGTCCGGTTAAGTTCCCCCAAAGGTCCTGTTCACTGGACATGCCCTTAGAGGGGTTATCACGGGAAGTTCGGGCTACCTGAAAGGGTGGTCTCCCTTCTCAAGTATCCTTAATTCACGCCAGGATGCTTCCGTTCATGGCAGGTGAATGCGAAGGATCATGGTTAGGTTTTGAGTCCTTTAAACAGCGGACTACCCTAGAAATCTCAAGGTCGCTCACTTGCGGCCTCTGAGGATTCCAATCTTGCTTTAAGTCCGCACAACGGCGGACTGCCCCGGGAATCTCAAGGTCGCCTACTGGCGGCCTCTGAGGATCCCGGTCTTGCTTTAAGTCCGCTCGACGGCGGACTGCCCCGGGAATCTCAAGGTCGCCTACTGGCGGCCTCTGAGGATCCCGGTCTTGTTTTAAGTCCGCACAACGGTGGACTGCCCCGGGAATCTCAAGGTCGCCTACTGGCGGCCTCTGAGGATCCCGGTCTTGCTTTAAGTCCGCATGACGTCGGACTGTACTTTTTCGTAGATCAAGCGTGCTCTTGCTATGCCGAACTCCCGGACTGAATCCCTTGGTAAAACCGCCATCGTTCATTCATAACTTCTTCAGAAAATGACTTACAAAAAACCACTGGTCTTATGCATAGAATTTTTGGAGGTGGAAAGCATTCCAAGGTCATTCTATCAGGTCGCCTTCAGCGGTCATCAACTGGTAGGCCCCCGAACCTCGTGCTTCGCGCACTATATAGGGACCTTCCCAGTTCGTCGCGAGCTTCCCTGCATTAGGCTCCTGTGTGTTTGCGAACACCTTTCTTATCACCAGATCGCCAGTCTTGAACGCTCGATGGCGGACTCTTTTATCGTATGCGCGCTTCATTTCCTATCTGTATCCGGCGAGATGCAGGTTGGCGTGCTCTCGTCTCTCTTTGAGCTGATCGAGGGAGTCCGCGAGCAATCTGTCATTGTCGACCTCCTCCGCCGCAAGCCTTCTTTCGGTGGGTAGCTCGGCTTCTACGGGCAGTACGGCTTCACAGCCATAGGTGAGACCGAAGGGCGACTCGTTAGTTCAGCGACGTGGAGTAGTGCGATAGGCCCATAGGACTCCATCGAGCTCCTGCTCCCACAATCCCTTTTTTCCTTCCAGCCTTCTCTTGAGGTTGTCTAGGATCACGCGATTCGTGGCTTCGGCCTGCCCGTTGCTTTGCGGGTACCTCGAAGACGAAAACCTCAGGTCGACTCCATACTGGGCACAAAAGTTTCTGATCAAGCGATTGTCGAACTGTCGGCCGTTGTCTGTGATATGTATCCGGGGCAGACCGAAACGACAGAAGATATTCTTCCAAAGGAAGTCTTTCACCTGCTTTTTACCTATCTTAGCTAGCGGGACCGCTTCCACCCATTTGGTGAAGTAGTCCGTAGCCACTAAAATAAATTTCTTTTGCCGGGCTGATACGGGGAAAGGTCCAACAATGTCCAGTCCCTATTGCTGAAAAGGCCAGGGGCTCGCCAGGGGGTGCAGCTCTTCTGCGGGCATGTGATTTGTCGTGGCGTGCTTCTGGCATTGGATGCAACTTTGAGCGACCTTCAAAGCGTCTTGCTCCAGAGTGGGCCACCAATATCCTTGTCTCCTGATTTTCGCGGCCAGAGACCGCCCGCCGGCATGGTTCCCCAGCTCGCCGGAGTGAATGCTATCTAAAACTTCTTCAGTTTCGGGGTGCTCGATGCAACAAAGATTTGGCCCGCCGAAGGATTTCCTAAAAAGACGATCCCAGCGAATGAGATAGCGACCAGCGCACTTCTCCATTCGCCGAGCTTCTTCTCTGTCTTCCGGGAGCTCGCCCTTCCGGAGAAAACTGATAATAGGCGAGATCCATCCGCCTGGTGACACATCGGCAGCCACTTGGTTAACAGCGGGCTCTGCTGCTTGGAGCCGAGACTGATTTTGGACATGAAAATCTGGCGAGCTTCCGATCCTCCCAGCAGGGAGGCGGCATTTGCCAAAGCGTCAGCCCGCCTGTTATCGGCTCGCGGAATTTGCTCGAAGGAAATCTTTTCGAACTCCGCGGCCTTGCCTTTCACCAGATCTACGTAGCCCGCCATTCGTGTATCCCGGGAGGCATAATCTCCGTTGACTTGACAAATGATCAGCTGGGAGTCGCTGAAAACCTTCGACCATTTAGCGCCTACTTCTTGAGCGAGCTCTAGACCAGCCAGCAGCGCCTCATACTCTGCCTCGTTGTTGGTAGCAGCGAAATCCAGGCAGACAGATTTCTCAAGAAGTACCGACGGGGCAATCAGTGCGACCCCTATTCCGGCCCCCGAAACGTTGGAGGATCCATCGACGAATAATTCCCAGCCCGCCATCTCTGAATGCTTAGTTGGAGGCATCTCGCCTTGGTTGTCCAAGAACCTCGCCTTCCCAGGGTGTGCCTCAGTTGGCTCATCCTCCTAGTACTGGACCGGTTCTTCTATGGGGAAGTCCGCCAAGAAATCGGCGAGAGCCTGCCCTTTGACAGCAATTCGAGGGGCATACTCCAAACCATAGGCAGCGAGCTCGGTGGACCATCGATAGAGCCTGCCGGCTACCGAGGGTCTGGAGAGCGCGCTATTTAGAGGGTGCTCCGTGATGACTTTGACAGTGTGCGCCGAGAAGTAGGGGTGAATCTTTCTCACGGTAAGGACCAAGGCCAATGCGACCTTCTCGATTGGTCGATACCGGAGCTCGGCGGGAAGCATTGTGTGGCTTACAAAGTAGACATGCCGCTCTATCTTCGCTTCTTCAACCACGAGGACCCCGCACACCGCATTCTCGGTGACCGCCAGGTACACGCCCAGGTCGGCGCCATCCTTAGGCGCCGCTAGGATTGGCGGGCTCGCAAGATAGTCCTTGATCGTCTGAAAGGCGCGCTCACACTTTTCGTCCCAACAAATGCTTGCCCCTTTTCGAAGTAGCTCGAAAAGAGGTCGGCAATTATCTGAGGATTTGGAGATGAACCAATTTAGCGCGGCGATTTGCCCGCTCAATCTCTGGACCTCCTGCCGGGTTCTTGGTGCGGGCATTTCAACAAGTGCTCGGATTTGCCCAGGGTCGGCCTCGATCCCCCTGTGGGTGACCAGGTACCCTAGGAATTTCCCAGAAGTCACCCCAAATGCGCACTTTGCCGGGTTTAGCCTCATTTGGTACTTTCTCAGCACTTCGAAGATTTCGCGGAGATCGGCAACATGCCCTTCTCGCTCTCGACTCTTTACCAGGAGGTCATCTACATAAACTTCGACATTTCTGTCGATCTGATCTTTAAACATCCGAGTGACTAACCTTTGGTAGGTCGCTCCCGCGTTCTTCAGTCCAAACGGCATTACCCGATAGCAGAAAAGCTTCTGGTAGCCCGCCCCAGAATAGAAGGCGGTCTTCTCCTGATCTTCGACGTGGAGAGGTATCTGGTTATACCCCGAATATCCGTCCATAAAAGATAAGGCCCGGAACCCGACAGCTGCATCGACCAGCACGCCTATTCGCGGAAGGGGGAATCCGTCCTTCGGGCATGCTTTGTTAAGGTCGGTGAAATCGATGCACACTCTGACCGCTCCGCTCTTCTTGGGCACTGCCACGATGTTGGAGATCCACTCGGGGAAGTGCACCTCGCGTATAAAGCCAGCTCGCTCTAGCTTGTCTATCTCCACCGCCACTGCAATGGACTTCGCAGCTGGTATATGCCGAGCTTTTTGCTTGACCGGCGGGAAGTCTTTCATGGTGTGCAGACGATGACAGGCGACCTCCGGGTCAATCCCTGGCATGTCCGCAAAGCTCCAGGCGAAGACGTTACGGTATTCCCTGAGTATGTTGGTCAGGGCCAGGACCTCGCCCTTGGTTAGCGAGGTCCCGAGATGGACGATCCTCGGTCCGTCCTCGTCACTGACGTTGACTTCTTGCAGCGGCTCGGCAACGGGAAAACTTCCTCTCTGGGATCCCGACAGGCGACCTTTCTCCTCTAGCTCAAAATCCACACCGCTCCCACCCGGGGGTGAAGTAGGGGATTTAAGCGAGGAGACCTCCCTCGGGCTTTGGAGGAGCCCGCTCGAGGTGGGTGCTAATTGCTAGGAGAGCGTGGGCCTCTTGGCCTCAGCGACCTCAACGTCTGCGAGGTGAAAGACGTCCTGCTCGCACCTGGTAGCGGCGACCTGGTCTCTTCGAATTACCATGACCCCTCCGTTGGTGGGAAACTTGAGGGCCTGGTGATTAGGCGAGGACACCGCTTTCATCTGCCTCAACTAAAGTCGCCCTAGGATGGCATTGAAAGCGGACTTCCTATCCACCTCCGCGAAACGGACTTGACGTACCTCCGGGCCCGCCGTTACGGTGAGGGTTATCTCCCCTGCCACCTTAGCGACCTCGCCAGTGAAACCGGTGAGCGAGCCCGTTGAGGTAGACAAGTCAACTTGTCTCAACCCCATTCGCTGGAAGGCCGATAAGAACAGAATGTCTACGGCACTTCCTGGGTCAACCAGGACCCGCCTTACCTCGATGTTCACCATTATAAGGCGTATGACGAGGGGATCATTGTGGGGGGTAACAACCCCGGCCATGTCCTCCTCCGAGAACCAAATAAAGTCTCGGGCTTCTACCCTTGGTGTTTGGAGCAATACAGGGGTTAGAGAAACGGAGAATACCTTCTGAGCCCGCTCCATCTCTCTAACTTGTCGACGAACCTCGTTGCTGGATCTTGGGCCGTTCAAGCGCCCGCTGATAGTGTGACAGACCGTCGGCCCTCCCGGGGGAGGTGGAGGCAGGGCGGGCTCAGTGGGACCCGGGCGATCTCCCTCCCGAGGAGCCTGCGCCGGTATCACCTCGAACCTCCTTGGAGGCGAAATGAACTGATCCAAATGGCCTTGGGCGACCAAGTCCTCAAGGTGATTCCTTAGAGCCCGACATCTGTTGGTGTGATGCCCGGGACTGCGATGAAAGGCGCACCTTCGTGTATTATCGGTAGAGCCGGGCTCCCCCACCTGCAGGGGTGGTGGGTACTAGAAAAAGGGTTCATTCCGGATCTGGTGAAAGACTTGCCCTGGGGAGTGGGTTAACACGGTGAAATCCCGCTCCCCGGGTCCCGGAGGCAGGCGCCAGTTTGCCGGCCTTCCAGCGACCACCGCGGGGGCTTCAGTGGGCTGTACGGCAGGAGCTGCGGGCGGTCCGGGCAAAAGTACCGCCGGTGGCACCTCTCGCCTCTCCACGGCCTTAACGACGAGAGGTCGCAGGGCCGGAGGAGGTTGCTGCTCGACTGCCTTCCCTTTCCGATCTAACACCGCATCTTCGAGCTTGATGTGTTGCTGTTTGATGTGTTGCTGGATCTTTAATCACCAGGGCGTCGTGAAGTTTGCTTCCCTCGGGGAGAGCGTTCCGGAAAGCACTCACCATTGTGCGATCCTGGCGGACCGCATCCTCCAAAGCGAGATAGGCGCTTCGAAAATGCGTTGCGAAGCTTCGAAGGGTCTCGCGGGCTTCCATGGCCAAAGTGAAGAGAGACTCAATCCTCTTAGGGGGTTGCCTGTTGCAGCGGTACTGCTCCAGAAACAATCTGGAGAGAGTGGGGAAGTCAGGAATGGTGCCCGATGGCAATTTGTGGAACCAGTTTAACGCCGAGCCCGTCAAGCTACTCGGGAAGGCCCGGCACAAGACATGGTCTTGGTCCCGGAAAAATAGTAGCTTCCGGTAAGGCAAGAGATGGTCGACTGGATCTTGCGATCCATCGAACAGTACGAACTTGGGCGGGGTCCAATGGTGGGGGAAACCTCCTTGGTGCATCTCACTCGTGAAGGGCGAGCTACCTCCGTGAGCGGCGAGGTCCTCCAGCAGGTCTACAGGCGCGCTAGGTCGCTGC
This sequence comes from Chamaelirium japonicum, assembly GCA_947650365.1. Classification (NCBI taxonomy): domain Eukaryota; kingdom Viridiplantae; phylum Streptophyta; class Magnoliopsida; order Liliales; family Melanthiaceae; genus Chamaelirium; species Chamaelirium japonicum. Next base: position 2,005,437 of record CANTAL010000001.1, read on the forward strand.
CAGTGCCCGGGGAAAGCTCCCAAAGGCGGCTGCGCAGGCCCTATGCAGTCATGTACGCTCCCTCGTGGTCCTCCCCCTTGGCGACCTGAGGGGGTTCCTACGGAGTGACCCTCTCGTCGTCGATCTGCGGGCTCTCTTGGTACGACAGCGGGTCGATGAGAGGCGGTTGCCTCGCGAGCTCCATGTGGCAGAACCACCACGGGCTCCTTCCCCCGTCGCCGATGGCGCGAGTCGTGGTCTCTCTCCAGAGATCTCGCCTCAGATTCATCTGAATCAGCACTTCTGTCGTGACATCGGGAAATGGTTGCTTGTGAGGTCGCCTTGTTGCTTGACCGCTGGGTCACCAGCCTTTGCAATCTCGTAAGCGGGGTTTCCGGCACCCCGCACACGGCCACTCTCTCGACCGGGAGTTCCCGGTGGGAAACCTGCCGGGCCGGAATGGTCGTGGGCGGGTGTGATGTTGAAGCTGGTGGTCGCACCGGAGATACCGTCTTCGCCAGCCCGGACCGTCCGCTGGCCGCCGGAACCTGACGCAGTCGCGTCAGTTCCTCCATCATGGCCCGCTGGGTGGCCAACATCTCCAACAGGAGCTGGTCACTGAGCGGGACGTGGGGCTGGGGGGTCTCAACAGGAGGTTCGCTGCGCGCAGACCTCGCACGGGTCCTTGGTCGCCTGCATCCCCTCGTCGCCGGAGCTATCGTTGGGTTACGAGAGCCCACGGTGTTCAACCGCGTGGTCGTGGGCGTCCTCACAGGAACCAGTCGAAAGATCCCACATACGGCGCCAAATGTTTGGGGATATTTTTCGCTGGTCCGAGCGGGCTGCCTGCAAGACAAAGAAAAAGCGTAAGAACGGCTGGCTCCCTTAGGAGCGCAGACCCTCCGACGCTCAAGTCAGTCTCGGGTGCACAACGGCGAGCTGTAGTAGACGAAAGTGGTAGGGAAAAGGGTTTCCCACCTGTACTCTGGAGCCTAGGGGTGGGCATTTATAGACATTGGCGACCTATCGTTGCCCGACACGTGGAGATTCTTTCCCGTGCCTTCTAGACCCCCATGTTCTGGCTCGCACAGGTCTCTGACAGTCCTTGGAACTCGCGCCCCTGACATTCTTTGTCGTCGAGCCTGCCAGGCGGTTTGAGTAGGGGAGAGCATCTTTCTTGTTGCTGCCAGGTGGCTATTCTGGAATGTTCAAGTCTGTGAGGTCCCAAACTGACTAGGGCGGGCTTCCGTGGACCACGTTTGTCCACGTAGCTTTTGTGGGATTTTGACACCTGGCAGCCCTTCATGCTGTTCTATTGTGGGCGACCTCAGGTGGGAAGCCAAGGCGAGCTCGCCCTCCGTTGCTCCGCCTTCTCTTCCACATCTATCAAGAGTCGGACCTTATAGGAGCGACCTCTTCGATAAATGGGGGAGTCTTGGCGAGCTTGGGCGAGCTCCGGGGTGGTCTTGGACGAACTCCTGAGTGAGCTTGGGGTGTCTGTGGTGCCTGTGTCTTTGTATGGATGACGGTCTAACTCCCGCTGCCACTACCAGCGAACTCCCGCGCGAGCTTGGCGAGCTTTTGTGTGAGCTTGGGCGAGCTCTTGAGCGAGCTCGGACGAGCTTCTGAGCGAGCTTGGTCGAGCTCCTGGGCGAGCTTGGGCGAGCTCCTGAGCTAGCTCGGGCGAGCCCCTGAGCGAGCTTGGGCGAGCTCCTGAGCGAGCTTGGGCGAGCTCCTGGGCGAGCTCTTTGCCTTAGGCCCCTTCAGCCCAATGTGGATCTCGCTCCCTGTCAAGATGAGGGGGGGGAGGGCGAGCTCCTGGGCAAGTTCCCTACCCCCTGGAATCCTGGGGTCTATGAGATCCGCAGGCAAGGGCGAGCTGATGTCGAGCGTGCGGAGCTAGGGGCGGGCTCTGGGCGAGCTAGGAGGCGATCTCCTACGGGTAAGGGCTCTAACTCCTGGACGGACTTCAGCTACCCCCAACAGATCGTATGAATGAATTAGAATGGATACATTCGTGTGAATGAATTAGTACGATCCATTCTAATTCATTCATATGATCCATTTTAATTCATTCGCACGATCCATTCTAATTTATTCGTACGATCCATTCTAATTCATTCGTACGATCCATTCTAATTAATTCGTATGATCCATTCTAATTCATTTGCATGATCCATTCTAATTCATTCGAACGATCCATTCTAATTCATTCGTACGATCCATTCTAATTCATTCGCATGAATGTATCCATTCTGATTCATTCGTACGATCCATTTTAATTTATTCGTACGAATGTATCCATTCTAGTTCATTCGTATGATCCATTCTAATTCATTCACATAATCCATTCTAATTCATTCGTACGATCCATTCTAATTCATTCGTTTGATCCATTCTAATTCATTCGCACGAATGTATCCATTCTAATTCATTCATACGATCCATTCTAATTCATTCAGATGGATGTATCCATTCAAATTCATTCGTACGATCCATTCTAATTTATTCGCACGAATGAATCCATTCTAATTCATTCGCACGATCCATTCTAATTCATTCGTATGATCCAATCTAATTCAATCGCATGATCCATTCTAATTCATTCGTATGATCCATTCTAATTCATTCGTACGATCCATTCTAATTCATTCGCACGAATGTATCCATTCTAATTCATTCGTATGATCAATACTAATTCAATCGAATGATCCATTCTAATTCATTTGTACTTTTCATTCTAATTCATTCGCACGATCCATTCTAATTTATTCGTACGATCCATTCTAATTCATTCGTACGATCCATTCCAATTCATTCGTACGATCCATTCTAATTCATTCGTACAATCTATTTTAATTCATTCGTATGATCCATTCTAATTCATTCGCACGAATGTATCCATTCAAGTTCATTCATACGATCCATTCTAATTCACTCGGACGATCCATTCTAATTCATTTGTACGATCCAGTCTAATTCATTCGCACGAATGTATCCATTCTAATTCATTCGTATGATCCATTCTAATTCATTCGTACGAACCATTCTAATTCATTAATACGATCCATTCTAATTCATTCATATGATTCATTCTAATTCATTCAGACGATCCATTCTAATTCATTCGCACGATCTATTCTAATTCATTCGTATGATCCATTCTAATTTTCGCACGAATGTATCCATTCTAATTCATTCGTATGATCCACTCTAATTCATTCGTACGATCCATTCTAATTCATTCGTACGATCCATTCTAATTCATTCATACGATCCATTCTAATTCATTCGCACGATCCATTCTAATTCATTCGTATGATCCATTCAAATTCATTTGCATGGATGTATCCATTCTAATTCATTCGTACGATCCATTCTAATTCATTCGCACGAATGAATTAGAATGGGTACATTCGTGCAAATGAATTAGAATGGATACATCCATGCAAATGATTGTACGAATGAATTAGAATGGATACATCCATGCAATTGAATTTGAATGGATCATACGAATGAATAAGAATTGATCGTGCGAATGAATTAGAGTGGATACATTCGTGCGAATGAATTAAAATGGATCGTACGAATGAATTAGAATGGATCGTACGAATGAATTAGAATGGATCGTACGAATGAATTAGATTGGATTTTACGAATGAATTAGAATGGATACATTCGTGCGAATGAATTAGAATGGATCGTACGAATGAATAAGAATAGATCGTGTGAATGAATTAAAATGGATCGTCTGAATGAATTAGAATGAATGATACGAATGAATTAGAATGGATCGTATGAATGAATTAGAATGGATACATTCGTGCGAATGAATTAGAATGGATCGTACGAATGAATTAGAATGGGTCGTACGAATGAATTAGAATGGATCGTACGAACGAATTAGAATGGATCGTACGAATGAATTAGAACGGATCATGCGAATGAATTAGAATGGATCGTACGAATGAATTAGAATAGATTGTACGAATGAATTAGAATGGATCATACGAATGAATTAGAATGGATACACGAATTAATTAGAATGGATCGTACGAATGAATTAGAATGGATACATTCGTGAGAATGAATTAGAATGGATCATACGAATGAATTAGAATGGAATGTGCGAAAGAATTAGAATGGCACGATCCATTCTAATTCATTCGAACGATTCATTCTAATTCATTCGTGCGAATGAATTAGAATGGATCGTACGAATGAATTGGAATGGATCGTACGAATGAATTAGAATGGATCATACGATTGATTTAGAAAGGATCATACGAATGAATTAGAATGGATACATTCGTGCGAATGAATTAGAATGGATAGTACAAATGAATTAGAATGGATCGTACGAATGAATTAGAATAGATACATCCATGCAAAAGAATTAGAATGGATCGTACGAATGAATTAGAATGGATCGTGCGAGTGAATTAGAATGGATCGTACGAATGAATAAGAATCGATCGTAAGAATGTATTAGAATGGATCGTGCGATTGAATTAGCATGGATCATACAAATAAATTAGAATGTTCTAATTCATTCGCACGATCCATTCTAATTCATTTGTATGATCCATTCTAATTCATTCGTACGATCCATTCTAATTCATTTGTACTATGCATTCTAATTCATTCGTAAGATCCATTCTAATTCATTCGCACGATCTATTCTAATTCATTTGTATGATCCATTCTAATTCATTTGCACAAATGTATCCATTCTAATACATTTGTACGATCCATTCTAATTCATTCACACGATCCATTCTAATTCATACGTACGATCCATTCTAATTCATTCACACGATCCATTCTAATTCATTCGTACGATCCATTCTAATTCATTCGTATGATCCATTCTAATCATTCGTGTGGGGGAAAATCTTCGTGCCGACCCGAAGACTCTCGCAGCACCAGTCAATTGAAGGTTTGATTCGAGGAGATCGTTGTTCGATCTGTTGATTGAAGTTGAAGTCTTTGATATGTAAACAGAGATGCAATCAGAGAGATTGTTAACACGAGATGTGATCTCGGAGTTCAGCCGAAGTCTACGTCTCCGTGCTATAGGGAGCAACCCGAATTCACTAACACTTATGCTGGAGTGATCTCGACAGGCCGAGTATCACTGTAAACACTGATCTCTCCGAGAGAAAAAGAAGATCAAAGAGAGGTGGAAGATGGGAAGTTGGAAATCCCAGAGCTCTGGTTTTTAGAACTGAGAATTCGATTTCTTCAGAATCGATCCTCTTACATTCGAAGGCTCTGCTATTTATAGGATTCCCGGGGAGGAATTCCGGGGCAAATGGCGGTTTCTGCTGCCGTATCTGGGGATCCTCTAGGCAGGGCCGGTGGGTCCCTTGAAAGCCTTCAGGGGCCCACCAGGCAGGGCCGGTGGGTCCCGTTGCGGTCTCCGGGGGCCCACCGGGCAGGGCCGGTGGGTCCCGTAGCGGTCTCCGGGGGCCCACCAGGCAGGGCCGGTGGGTCCCGCTGTGGTACTCGGGGGCCCACCAGGCATGGCTGGTGGGTCCCGCTGTGGTACTCGGGGGCCCACCAGGCATGGCCGGTGGGTCCCGCTGTGGTACTCGGGGGCCTACCAGGCAGGGCCGGTGGGTTCCGCTGTGGTACTCGGGGGCCCACCAGGCAGGGCCGGTGGGTCCCGCTGTTGTACTCGGGGGCCCACCAGGCAGGGCCGGTGGGTCCCGCTGTTGTACTCGGGGGCCCACCAGGCAGGGCCGGTGGGTCCCGCTGTGGTACTCGGGGGCCCACCAGGAAGGGCCGGTGGGTCCCGCTGCTTGCAGATTTCTTACCAAAATTTGCACCCACAGTTACCCCCTCCAAGTTAGCTAAGAGGCCACCTTGGCTGGCTTGGATTCTTGGTGCAAAGCTAATGACCCCCTATCACACACGTAGAGGAGCTTTGTCGAGTGTTAGCGTTTGAAAATAGACTGATCGGTCAATTTTGACTGATCGGTCAAACTTGACTGATCGGTCAATTTTGACTGATCGGTCAAATTTGACTGATCGGTCAAATTTGACTGATCGGTCAATTTTGACTGATCGGTCAAACTTGACTGATCGGTCAAATTTGACTGATCGGTCAAATTTTAACTGATCGGTCAAATTTGACTGATCGGTCAAATTTTGACTGATCGGTCAAACTTGACTGATCGGTCAAATTTGACTGATCGGTCAATTTTGACTGATCGGTCAAACTTGACTGATCGGTCAAATTTGACTGATCAGTCAATTTTGATCGATCGGTTAAAATCAGCCGGTCAAGGTTTGGGTGATCTGGCAAAAAACCACGTTTTTTGCCAGATCCAGTAGAAAATCGACCGATCGGTTGATTTTAGCCGATCAGTCAAGTTTGACTGATCGGCTAAAATCAGCCGGTCAAGGTTTGGGTGATCTGGCAAAAAACCACGTTTTTTGCCAGATCCAGTAGAAAATCGACCGATCGGTCGAATTCGACTGATCGGTCAAGTCTGACCGATCGGTCAAAGTGATTGGTCGAAGTGATCGGTCAAATTTGATCGGTCAAAAGTGATCGGTCAAATTCAACCGGTCAAGGATCGGGTGATCGGTCAAAAGATATGGTTTTTTGATAGATCTAGTAGAAAATCGACCGATCAGTCGAATTCGACTGATCGGTCAAGTCTGACCGATCGGTCAAAGTGATCGGTTGAAGTGATCAGTCAAATTTGATCGGTCAAATTTGATCGGTCAAAAAGTGATCGGTAAAAAGTGATCGGTCAATTTTGATCGGTCAAATTTTGATCGGTCAAAAAAGTGATCGGTCAATTTTGATCTGTCAAATTTTGATCGGTCAAAAAAGTGATCGGTCAATTTCAACCTATAGATCGAGGTGATCGGGTGCAAATCACCGATGGAAGGGGAGTGTGTGAACACCTTCATGCCTGTTTATGGTACTAAAGGGAGAAGTGGAGGATGGTATGGTATTTTCGATCAGGTAGAGATCAGATTTGAGAGAAGAAGGTTGATTGATCGGCTAAATGATCAGAGAAGTAGCTGTTGAGTTGCCCAATCTTCGATCTGCTACTCGCCGCTCAGGTGTCGTTTAGGTTGAGGGCAAAGGGCTGCTGTTTGGAGAAGCTGATCGGGTAGGTGTTGCCGATCGGGTGGCAGTTGCCGTTCGGGAGGAGGTCGTCGATTGGGCAAAAACCAACCGGTCAGGATTTTGTTGATCGGTCAGAAACACATGTTTGGCGTCAGATCCAGTATGTTTTTGGCCGATCAGGTTGAGGACGAAGGGGAAGAAGGGGATCGAGGTTCGGGGATGGATGATCGAGGCTCGGGTGCCGGAGTTGAGAGGATGATCGAGGCTCGGGTGCCGGAGTTGAGAGGATGATCGAGGCTCGGGGATCCCTCTCAGTGTCCGATCGAGGCTCGGGGATCGGTCTTCCGAGGATGATCGAGGCTCGGGGGCTGGAGTTTTGAGAGGGGAGGAGCTGCTACTGCGAGAGGCCACCATCGTCTGGTGTTGAGGTCGAGGGTACAGATCGGAGTCGGGGTTGAAGGAGATGGTTGCCGATCGGCAAATATTACACTAGATCGGGCAAAACACCCCTCTATTTAACCGATCCCTCGAATCCTGACCGGTTGCCAGCGACCGATCGGTCGCAGGCAACCGATCAGAGGTCTTGAGTCCGGCTGCCGAGAGGGGAGGAGCTGCTAGATTGGATCTGAGGGTGAAGAGGTGAAGATTGATCTGCCCCCCACGTTGCTGTTGCTCGATCGAAGATGGGGAAGGAGGCCGATCCCCTCTCCGAGCTGTCATCGGTGCGGCGAGAGGAGATGGCGAGCTGGTGTCGATCAGGTTTGACGCCATCAGAGTCGATGCAGGCGCTGCTCCCTTGATCGTCCGGCCTGAAGATTTTGTTGTCTTTAGTCCCGAGAGTTCACATGATCCGGTGATTGAATGCCAGGTTGAATCTTCAATGGAAACCTTGTGATCGGATGCCACGTCAATGAGTACAAATTTCAGCCGTCGGTAATGGTGTTCGGTGAAGACTTCGCCGCTGATTGCACAATGGGGTTGAGAGTGGGTCTCTCACGTGAAGACCTTGCTGGTAGCACAATGGAGTTGATAGTGGGCTTCTCACGTGAAGACCTTGCTGGCAGCACAATGGATGGAGTTGATAGTGGGCTTCTCACGTGAAGACCTTGCTGGCAGCACAATGGATGGAGTTGATAGTGGGCTTCTCACGTGAAGACTTTGCTGGCAGCACAATGGATGGAGTTGATAGTGGGCTAGTGGGTCATTCGGTGGTACCTTCCCATTTGGTTGGTTGGTAACTCTCTCTCTGATTGTAGTTTGTCTTGGGCTTCACTTGAGAGTGGATGACATATGGTCCATGTGGATGGATGCCACTCTGTGCTCTGGTTAAATCAATGCCCTCCAATCCATAGATTTGAAAGAAGCAATGCTACTCACACCGTTTTTACAATTTAAATAGTATCCTTCTCCTTGATTGCAATCTAATCCTTGGGTAACTGAATGTACTGATTCTTTGATATGTCAAGTATTTGGACAAGGTGTATTGTAGGAAAGTGCGAGTCATGGCTGTTGATGTCGCACACGACCTATGTAGATGTAGAGACACGTTTTGATATGTCGCTGGTTGAATGTTGCAAATTGTATCGAATCTTGACTGATCAGTTAAGATGACCAGTTACTATATAAAGGTTGACGGTAGTCGGAAGATCGACCACCGACCGATCGTTTGTAGCACTGAACGTCGTCGTGATTGTCGGCCCTCTCACAGTAGTTGGTGCCTGCTAACATAGGAAAGCAATTTGAATGTTTGGGTATTCTGAATAGAATTCGAATGCCTTGCTACTGAATAGTGTTGAGGCCACGAGCGAAGACTTCGATTGAATGCCGAGACTCAGGTCTCGGACTTTGCTGCCACGTGCCAAGGTTGCAAGCTTGGACTTTCGACCAAATGTCAAGATGTCGGTCTCGGACTTTGCTATCAAACACTAGGACTAAATTTGGAGTTTGTTCGAATGCTGCGGTTCATGTCTCAGACTTTGCCCTTGAATGGTTGATGAGTTTTCGCCTTTGTTAATCGGCTTTTGAATCTTAGGACGATCTCTGGAGTGACATTGGCTGAATGCTGCTCGACGCGTTTGACCTTGATCTTCATGTCGAGATGTGTTGGGGCAAAGAGCTTTAGGCTTTGCTAGGGTGCCGAGAGCTGGTCTCGGATTTTGGACTTACTGCACGTCGAGGCAGCGAAGGTGTCTTGGATTATGTATCTGAGTGTTGATATTCTGGTAGCTTGAAATTGAGAGTTGTGCTGTTTCACAACCCGAAACCGTTTAACATTTGCACGTAAAGGGTCGTGTCGCAACACGAGGCCCTAAACTTGTTAAACGACCTGGTAGCTTGAAATTGAGAGTTGTGCTGTTTCACAACCCGAAACCGTTTAACATTTGCACGTAAAGGGTCGTGTCGCAACACGAGGCCCTAAACTTGTTAAACGACCTGGTAGCTTGAAATTGAGAGTTGTGCTGTTTCACAACCCGAAACCGTTTAACATTTGCACGTAAAGGGTCGTGTCGCAACACGAGGCCCTAAACTTGTTAAACGACCTGGTAGCTTGAAGGTTGAGCTGGCTCAACTTGAATTTGCTTGAAGGTTTGAAACTGAATGTTGCGCTGTCTCATAACTCAGAATTTGAACGGACAGGTAGATGTTTGAGAGCAATCTTTATTCATCATAGAAATTACATCAGAGACGGAAATCTATCTTTTTTTTGGCGAGATCAGTCGATAAGATCCTTTGCTTGCGATAGATTCGACGGTGTAGGTTCCTTCCCAGTTGGGAGTTAGTTTGCATTCGAGTGCCAAAGCTGTCTCCTTGGGCTTCGCCAAATGCCGAGGCAGCGAGTGCGCCTTGAACTTTGCATTCGAGTGCCAAGGCTGTCTCCTTGGGCTTCACCAAATGCCGAGGCAGCGAGTGCGCCTCGAACTTTTGCCTATCACCTCGTTGTAGTCTTCAAGTGAGCCCTTTTGTTTCGAACCTCACCCCCAATGTAGGGATTGGAGGAGGGTCAGACTTGAAAGGCTTAGGATATCGATGGGAGATATCGACGACTGATTGTCTAGAAAGAACGGGTTGTTGGATTGAAGAGCCGCCGACTCATTGAGTGAGTCTCGGGTCGAAACTGATATCGTTCTGAGTAACTTCCCTCTGGATGATCCTGATAGAGTCTTCGCCATTCAGTGAAAGCGGAGGAAGCAACCAGATCGCTCGTGTCCAATAGGTTGCCTGCTCAACCGAGGGAGCTGAGAAGTTTGACTTTGAAGATCAGTTGTCTGCTCAACCTATCTGATATTGTTGTCGAGCACATTGAGCTTTTTGAACGAATCCCACAGACGGCGCCAAACAGTGGGGGAATTTCTTCGTGCCGACCCGAAGACTCTCGCAGCACCAGTCAATTGAAGGTTTGATTCGAGGAGATCGTTGTTCGATCTGTTGATTGAAGTTGAAGTCTTTGATATGTAAACAGAGATGCAATCAGAGAGATTGTTAACACGAGATGTGATCTCGGAGTTCAGCCGAAGCCTACGTCTCCGTGCTATAGGGAGCAACCCGAATTCACTAACACTTATGCTGGAGTGATCTCGACAGGCCGAGTATCACTGTAAACACTGATCTCTCCGAGAGAAAAAGAAGATCAAAGAGAGGTGGAAGATGGGAAGTTGGAAATCCCAGAGCTCTGGTTTTTAGAACTGAGAATTCGATTTCTTCAGAATCGATCCTCTTACATTCGAAGGCTCTGCTATTTATAGGATTCCCGGGGAGGAATTCCGGGGCAAATGGCGGTTTCTGCTGCCGTATCTGGGGATCCTCCAGGCAGGGCCGGTGGGTCCCTTGAAAGCCTTCAGGGGCCCACCAGGCAGGGCCGGTGGGTCCCGTTGCGATCTCCGGGGGCCCACCGGGCAGGGCCGGTGGGTCCCGTAGTGGTCTCCGGGGGCCCACCAGGCAGGGCCGGTGGGTCGCGCTGTGGTACTCGGGGGCCCACCAGGCATGGCCGGTGGGTCCCGCTGTGGTACTCGGGGGCCCACCAGGCATGGCCGGTGGGTCCCGCTGTGGTACTCGGGGGCCTACCAGGCAGGGCCGGTGGGTCCCGCTGTGGTACTCGGGGGCCCACCAGGCAGGGCCGGTGGGTCCCGCTGTGGTACTCGGGGGCCCACCAGGCAGGGCCGGTGGGTCCCGCTGTTGTACTCGGGGGCCCACCAGGCAGGGCCGGTGGGTCCCGCTGTGGTACTCGGGGGCCCACCAGGCAGGGCTGGTGGGTCCCGCTGCTTGCAGATTTCTTACCAAAATTTGCACCCACAATTCGTACGAATGTAACCATTCTAATATATTTGTACGATCCATTCTAATTCATTCGCATGATCCATTCTAATTCATTCGTACGATCCATTCTAATTCATTCGTACGATCCATTCTAATTTATTAGTACGAATGTATCCATTCTAATTCATTCGTACGATCCAATCTAATTCATTCACACGATCCATTCTAATTCATTCATATAATCCATTGTAATTAATTCGCACGATCCATTCTAATTCATTCACATGACCCATTCTAATTCATTCGTATGATCCATTCTAATTCATTCGTACGATCCATTCTTATTCATTCGTATGATCCATTCTAATTCATTCGCACGAATGTATCCATTCTAATTAATTCGTACGAATAAATTAGAATGGATCGTACGAATAAAATAGAATGGATTGTGCGAATGAATTAGAATGGATACATCCATGCAAATGAATTTGAATGGATCATACGAATGAATTAGAATGGATCGTGCGAATGATTTAGAATGGATACATTCGTGCGAATGAATTAGAATGGATCGTACAAATGAATTAGAATGGATCGTACGAATGAATTAGAATGGATCATACGAATGAATTAGAATGGATCGTACGAATGAATTAGAATGGATATATTCGTACGAATGAATTAGAATGGATCTTACTAATGAATAAGAATGGATATATTCATGCGAATGAATTAGAATGGATTGAATTAGAATGGATCGTACGAATGAATAAGAATGGATCGTACGTATGAATTAGAATGGATCGTACGAATGAATTAGAATGGAATGTGTGAATGAATTAGAATGGATCGTACGAATGAATTAGAATGGATCGTTCGAATGAATTAGAATGGATCGTTCGAATGAATTAGAATGGAATGTGCGAATGAATTAGAATGGATCGTACGAATAAATTAAAATGGATCGTTCCAATGAATTAGAATGGATCGTTCGAATTAATTAGAATAGATCGTGCGAATGAATTAGAATGGATCGTTTGAATGAATTAGAATGAATCATACGAATGAATTAGAATGGATCGTATGAATGAATTAGAATGGATCATACGAATGAATTAGAATGGATCGTTCGAATGAATTAGAATGGATCTTGCTAATGAATTAGAATGGATCGTACGAATGAATTAGAATGGATCGTACGAATAAATTAGAATGGATCGTGCGAATGAACTAGAATGGATCATACGAATGAATTAGAATGGAATGTGCGAATAAGTTAGAATGGATAGTACAAATGAATTAGAATAGATCGTGCGAATGAATTAGAATGGATCATGCGAATGAATTAGAATGGATTGTACGAATGAATTTGAATGGATTGTACGAATGAATTAGAATGGATCGTACAAATGAATTAGAATGGATCGTGCGAATGAATTTGAATGGAATGTGCGAATGAGTTAGAATGGATAGTACAAATGAATTAGAATGGATCGTTTGAATGAATTAGAATAGATCGTACGAATGAATTAGAATGGATTGTATGAATGAATTAGGATGGATCGTACGAATGAGCTAGAATGGCTATATTCGTGCGAATGAATAAGAATGGATCATACAAATGAATTAGACTGGATTGTGCGAATGAATTAGAATGGAAACCTTGTGATCGGATGCCACGTCAATGAGTACAAATTTCAGCCGTCGATAATGGTGTTCGGTGAAGACTTCGCCGCTGATTGCACAATGGGGTTGAGAGTGGGTCTCTCACGTGAAGACCTTGCTGGTAGCACAATGGAGTTGATAGTGGGCTTCTCACGTGAAGACCTTGCTGGCAGCACAATGGATGGAGTTGATAGTGGGCTTCTCACATGAAGACCTTGCTGGCAGCACAATGGATGGAGTTGATAGTGGGCTTCTCACGTGAAGACCTTGCTGGCAGCACAATGGATGGAGTTGATAGTGGGCTAGTGGGTCATTCGGTGGTACCTTCCCATTTGGTTGGTTGGTAACTCTCTCTCTGATTGTAGTTTGTCTTGGGCTTCACTTGAGAGTGGATGACATATGGTCCATGTGGATGGATGCCACTCTGTGCTCTGGTTAAATCAATGCCCTCCAATCCATAGATTTGAAAGAAGCAATGCTACTCACACCTTTTTTACAATTTAAATAGTATCCTTCTCCTTGATTGCAATCTAATCCTTGGGTAACTGAATGTACTGATTCTTTGATATGTCAAGTATTTGGACAAGGTGTATTGTAGGAAAGTGCGAGTCATGGCTGTTGATGTCGCACACGACCTATGTAGATGTAGAGACACGTTTTGATATGTCGCTGGTTGAATGTTGCAAATTGTATCGAATCTTGACTGATCAGTTAAGATGACCAGTTACTATATAAAGGTTGACGGTAGTCGGAAGATCGACCACCGACCGATCGTTTGTAGCACTAAACGTCGTCGTGATTGTCGGCCCTCTCACAGTAGTTGGTGCCTGCTAACCTAGGAAAGCAATTTGAATGTTTGGGTATTCTGAATAGAATTCGAATGCCTTGCTACTGAATAGTGTTGAGGCCACGAGCGAAGACTTCGATTGAATGCCGAGACTCAGGTCTCGGACTTTGCTGCCACGTGCCAAGGTTGCAAGCTTGGACTTTCGACCAAATGTCAAGATGTCGGTCTCGGACTTTGCTATCAAACACTAGGACTAAATTTGGAGTTTGTTCGAATGCTGCGGTTCATGTCTCAGACTTTGCCCTTGAATGGTTGATGAGTTTTCGCCTTTGTTAATCGGCTTTTGAATCTTAGGACGATCTCTGGAGTGACATTGGCTGAATGCTGCTCGACGCGTTTGACCTTGATCTTCATGTCGAGATGTGTTGGGGCAAAGAGCTTTAGGCTTTGCTAGGGTGCCGAGAGCTGGTCTCGGATTTTGGACTTACTGCACGTCGAGGCAGCGAAGGTGTCTTGGATTATGTATCTGAGTGTTGATATTCTGGTAGCTTGAAATTGAGAGTTGTGCTGTTTCACAACCCGAAACCGTTTAACATTTGCACGTAAAGGGTCGTGTCGCAACACGAGGCCCTAAACTTGTTAAACGACCTGGTAGCTTGAAATTGAGAGTTGTGCTGTTTCACAACCCGAAACCGTTTAACATTTGCACGTAAAGGGTCGTGTCGCAACACGAGGCCCTAAACTTGTTAAACGACCTGGTAGCTTGAAATTGAGAGTTGTGCTGTTTCACAACCCGAAACCGTTTAACATTTGCACGTAAAGGGTCGTGTCGCAACACGAGGCCCTAAACTTGTTAAACGACCTGGTAGCTTGAAGGTTGAGCTGGCTCAACTTGAATTTGCTTGAAGGTTTGAAACTGAATGTTGCGCTGTCTCATAACTCAGAATTTGAACGGACAGGTAGATGTTTGAGAGCAATCTTTATTCATCATAGAAATTACATCAGAGATGGAAATCTATCTTTTTTTTGGCGAGATCAGTCGATAAGATCCTTTGCTTGCGATAGATTCGACGGTGTAGGTTCCTTCCCAGTTGGGAGTTAGTTTGCATTCGAGTGCCAAAGCTGTCTCCTTGGGCTTCGCCAAATGCCGAGGCAGCGAGTGCGCCTTGAACTTTGCATTCGAGTGCCAAGGCTGTCTCCTTGGGCTTCACCAAATGCCGAGGCAGCGAGTGCGCCTCGAACTTTTGCCTATCACCTCGTTGTAGTCTTCAAGTGAGCCCTTTTGTTTCGAACCTCACCCCCAATGTAGGGATTGGAGGAGGGTCAGACTTGAAAGGCTTAGGATATCGATGGGAGATATCGACGACTGATTGTCTAGAAAGAACGGGTTGTTGGATTGAAGAGCCGCCGACTCATTGAGTGAGTCTCGGGTCGAAACTGATATCGTTCTGAGTAACTTCCCTCTGGATGATCCTGATAGAGTTGTGGGTGCAAATTTTGGCAAAAATCCACCACGAGGACTACCGCGGGACCCACCGGCCCTGCCTGGTGGGCCCACGAGGACTATCGCGGGACCTACCAGCCCTACCCGGTGGACCCACGAGGACTACCGCAGGACCCACCGGCCCTGCCTGGTGGGCCCACAAGGACTACAGCGGGACCCATCGGCCCTGCCTGGTGGGTTCCCGAAGGCAACCGCGGGGCCCGCAGCTTTACCTGGAGGATCCCCGGATATTGCAGCAGAAACCGCCATTCGCCACCCGGAATGCCTATAAATAGCAGAGCCTTCGGATGTAAATGGATGAATCCATCGATTCCAGAAATCGAACTCTGAATTCTAAAAACCAGAGCTCTGAGATTACCAACTTCAGATCAACCATCTCCCTTTGATCTTCTTTCAGAGAGATCAGTGTTTACTGTGATACTCGGCCTGTCGAGATCACTTCACCATAAGTGTTAGTGAATTCGGGTTGCTCCCTATAGCACGGAGACGTAGGCTTCGGCTGAACTCCGAGATCACATCTCTTGTGTCAAACTCTCTGATTACTTTTCTGTTTACATATCGAAAGAAGCAACAACTTCAATCAACCGATCGACCAACGATCTTCGACGTCAACTTCAACTCCAATTGACTGGTGCTGCGAGAGTCTTCGGGTCGGCACGAAGATTATCCCCCACAGTTTGGCGCCGTCTGTGGGATCCGAGCGAGAAGCTGTGTTCTCTCCCTCTACTTCGACTACCAAATCAATAGCCAAACTTCCTCGCCCCCTCGGTTGATCAGACAACTGATCGGACGTCGGCAATCTCGTTGCACCCTTCTCACTCTGAATGGCGAGAAACAAACATCAGGGTCAACCAGAAGGAAGTAACACTCAACATCAACCTCGTCCTGAGACTCGTTCAATGAGTCAAAGGCTCAATTTCGGGCAGCCCCTTGCTGTTCCCGAGATAGGGGTTCATTCAGGAAGCGGGAGATCAGTCGATCGACCGATCGCCCCTCATCCTCATCAATCAATTGGGCAGACTGTCCCTGCTCCTGCTGAAGACCCTCCATCGACATACCAAGTCTCTGCAATCGATTTTCAACTACTCCAATTGGCGAAGCAAAACGCCACCCTCACTGCTGAGAGGGATGCTCTGAAGAAGGCAGCCTCCGAAGCTGGAATTGCTATTCCGATCCCCTCCGCAAGTGAGAGGGTTGATCCTCCTCGACATTCAATTCACTCCGAACAACGGAGGTCATTGGGCACTGATGCCCTCGGGAGAATTCGACGCGACCCAACTCCCTCTGCTGCTCCTTGGAAGCAGAGTGTCTGGGATCGTCTTGACGACGAGTCCTCCCAATCCTCTTCTGGTCGCAACTGCGACAAGAGGGCACCTTCAAAGATCAACGTACCAAGGAAGCACCAAATGAAAGGCGCTCCTTCAAAGAGTAGAGTCTCTCCTTCCATTCCATTTCAACGTGGACTTGGATCGGACCTTCGACATCGACTTCAACCGGCGAACACTTCGATGCCAGAGCAAGACCTTGCGATCTTGCCTCTTGACCCACCTCAAGGTCGAGGACATGGACGTAGGGACGGGTATTCCTCTGCCGGACCTCTCCATCGAAGTCTCTTCGAGACAGCATTTCCAAGGGGATGGAGAACCCCTATCCTCCCCAAATTCAACTGCATCCGAGGAGATCCAGCTCTCCACATCCTCGCCTTCAAACAAGCTCTAACGCCAAACGAAGAGGAAAACAACGTGCTCTGCCGCACCTTCGCAGGGAGCCTCGATGAGCCATCGCTCGATTGGTATCACAACCTTCGAGCTGGGTCCATCACCCAGTTCAATGTTTTGGCCAAACTCTTTGTGCAGCATTATCAGCTCAATCTGAAGCCTGAGAAGAAGCTCGACTCTCTCTATCGACTAAGGATGGGCGCCGACGAGACTCTCCGCAGCTTCACGAGAAGATTTCGCAACGAACATGCTGCCCTCTCCGGAAGACATCTAGATGATGAAGCCATTATGTTGGCTTTCCAGAACGCTCTCCGCTTCGATCTACACATCTACAACGACTTCATCCGCAATCCCCCTCCTTCTCTGGGAGCTATGTTTGATCGAATCCAGAGGGAGATCGAAGTGGAAGACGATCAAGTCGCTCGGAAAGGGCGGGAAACTAAGAGAAGGCCGGCTGAAAGGGAAGCTCCTAAGTATGCTGCAAAGGCTCACAACGCTGAAACAGCAGTCCCTCCGGCCAACAAAAGATCAAAGAATGATGGGCATCGATCTCCAACGAAGACCACTTTCACTGAGTGGAACATGCCAGTCGAGCAGATACTCGACCGTATTCAACACGATGAGTATCTTCGGAGGCCCAATCCTCTTCAACCAAATTCCAAATTCACAGCAGACAAAACAGTCTACTGTGAATTCCATCGAAGCCACGGCCACTCCACCGATCGGTGTTTTCGGCTAAAGTTTCATCTTGAAGACTTACTGCGAGAGGGCCACCTTCAAGAATTCGTCAATAATGGGCACGATCAACGTCGAACCTCTGCAAAGGGGAAAGAAGTGTGCTGGATACATCAAATCTCTTCCAACCGACAACCAATTTCTGTGAATGCCAATGTTTTTGGCATTCATGGAACCTTGCACAATCAAGCTTTGACCGGGAAGGAAGTCGATCGGCAGGTTCGACGCATCTTCCATGTCCGATCTACTGCAAACAAAGAAGATACCTGGATCGAGAAGCCCATCGAAGGTCTGGCTTGGCCATCCATAGTCTTCAACGACACCGATCTTCAAGGAGTTCACACTCCCCATCGAGACCCCCTGGTCTTGAAACTTATCATCGACGGGAGCACCGTCAACCGGATCCTCATCGACACCGGAAGTTCTATCGACATTATGTTCTCAGACTGTTTCAAACGTCTGGGACATAAGTATCAAAGTCTCGACGTCGTCCCGACTGTGATCACCGGCTTCAATGGTGAACAAAGCATCACAGTGGGCGAATCCAGATTTACCATCGACCTCAGCCGAGAGACTCGAGTCTCGGTGAGGTTTGCAATCGTCGAAGGAATGTCTAGCTATAACGCCATTCTTGGGCGACCATTCCTCCATCAGATCAATGCCATCTCCTCCTCTTACCATCAACTACTCAAATTTGCAACTGGAGAAGGCATTGTCTGCATTCGAGGTGATCAGCAAGCTGGAAGGTCTTGTGAAGCTGCTGCGGCAAAGACAGATCGAAAGATCAACATTGCTCCTCCAAAGCGACCACGAGACGAAGCTGGTCCCTCTTCTAAATAGCAATCAAAGGAGATTCCGCTGACCGAACCTCCACCAATCGAATGGGAAGCATCACCTTCCATAGAAGAAATCGTCCCGATCAACATAGGCAGTGGAGATCTCCCTCGACAAACATTTATTGGTACCGGTCTTAGCGACGCAGAAGCGCAAGACATGGTATCATTCCTCCAGTCCAACATCGACGTCTTCGCCTGGTGTTTCGAAGACATGCCTGGGATCAATCCAGAGGATGCTTGTCATCGACTTGCAATCAAAGAAGAGGTGAAGCCTGTCAAGCAAAAGCCACGCACCATCCGCCCAGAGCTTCAAGATGCTGTTCAAGAAGAAATCACCAAGCTACTCGCCGCAGGCTTCATCCGAGAAGTAGAGTATCCAACTTGGATCTCAAATATAGTGGCTGTTCCAAAGAAGAATGGGAAAGTCAGAGTCTGCATCGACTTTACCAATCTCAACAAGGCTTGCCCCAAAGACCCATTCCCCATGCCAAGGATTGATAGACTCGTCGATGCCACTGCTGGCCACGAGCTATTGTCTTTCATGGATGGGTACTCTGGGTACAATCAAATTCCTCTTCACGCCGACGATCAAGAGAAGACATGTTTTGTGACTAGCCGAGGCCTTTATTGCTACAATGTCATGCCATTCGGCCTCAAAAATGCTGGTTCCACCTATCAAAGGTTAGTCACGAAAATGTTCGAAGATCAGATCGGCCGCAACGTCGAAGTCTATATAGATGATCTCCTCACCAAGAGTTCCGTTCGGAGCAAACATCTATCTGATCTGGCTGAAACTTTCCAAGTCCTCCGAAAGTATCGAATGAAGCTCAATCCAGCCAAGTGCGCCTTCGGAGTTCAATCTGGCAAATTCCTGGGTCATCTTGTGACCAGGAGAGGTATTGAAGCCAATCCTGATCAAATTCGAGCCATCATCGATATGCCTTCACCTACAAATCGAAAAGAAGTTCAACGTCTCACTGGAAGGTTAGCAGCACTCAATCGATTCATCTCAAAGTCCTCAGACAAGTGCAAGCCACTCTTCGACAAACTACGAAAGGCGGATACCTCCGGCTGGAGTCCAACCTGTGAAGAAGCATTTCAAAGCATCAAGAAATATCTGGTGCAAGCTCCTATCCTGACTGCTCCACTTCCAAAAGAAGACTTGTGGCTCTACCTTGCCGTGACCGATCAAGCAATCAGCGCGGTCTTAGTCAGTAGAAGAGAAGGCATCGAACATCCAGTCTACTACATCAGCCACACTCTCCTTCCAGCTGAGACTCGCTACTCAAAAACTGAGAAGGTCATCTTGGCCTTGCTCACTGCATCGCGTCGTCTTCAACCGTACTTCGTCTCCCACCAGATTACTGTCATTTCAGAACACTCACTCAAAGACATCATTGACAAAGCTGGTCGGGCTGGTCGAATGACCAAATGGGTGATCGAAATGAGTGCTCTGGGGATTCAATTCGAATCTCGCACTTCAATCAAAGGTCAAGCAATTGCTGATTTTCTAGCTGACTTTCCAGTTGAAGACCCCATCACTTGGGAAGAAGATGTCGACATGCGCTTGGAAGATGAGGATAAGCCTCCAATCAATCCTGCAACGAAAAATGATCCAAGTCTTGACGTTATTTCTGCAACTCCTCCATGGAAGCTTTATACTGATGGAGCATCAAGTTCGATCGGTTCGGGAACTGGGATAGTCTTAATATCCCCCGAACTCGATCATTTCCAGAAGGCCACTCTCCTTGGGTTTAATGCCACCAACAACGAAGCTGAATATGAAGCACTCATTTCCGGACTCGAAATGGCAGAATCTCTGGGGGTAGATCGAATCATCATCTACAGCGACTCCCAATTGATCATAAGGCAAATCAATGGAGAGTACACAGCTCGAGAAGAAAGAATGCAACTCTACTTAGCCTTAGTACGACGTCTTCAACAACGTTTCACTACAATCGAGTTCATTCAAATTCCAAGAGCAGAGAATCGTGAAGCAGATGCTCTAGCTAATGCTGCCTCCGTCCTTGGAGACTCGCTCGGAGAAAGGCAGATACAAATTGATTATCAAGAATTGCCCAAGACCATCCCCGATCAGCAGATTCTTACTACTACAAAAGGATCTGGGGGTGGAGATCAGCTTGAAGATTGGAGACGACCAATTCTTGACTTCTTCAAACATGGCAAAATGCCAGAAGATCCAAATCAAGCCCGAAGACTTCAGAGGAAGCTCCCGTGCTACATTTTACAAGGTGAAGATTTATATTTCAAATCTCACAGCGGGATGTTACTCAAGTGCCTTGGTCCTGAACAAGCACAGGCAATCCTGATTGATATCCACTCTGGAGCTTGTGGAAATCATTCGGGAAGAAGATCCCTTGAAGCCAAGACGAAGCTACAAGGGTACTACTGGCCAACAATGGCAAGGGATGCTCAACAAGTCGTTCAAAAGTGCGAGCCTTGTCAACGGCATGCTCGAGCTATTCATCTCCCTGCAGATGAACTCTATCAATTATCAAGTCCCTGGCCCTTCCATCAATGGGGGTTAGACTTCTTGGGTCCTTTCCCTCCAACTCCAAGCAAGAAGAAGTATCTACTGCTGGCCACAGATTACTTCACCAAATGGGTTGAAGCTGTGCCCCTCTTCCGAGAGACTGATGACGAAGTGATCAAATTCATTCGGCACAACATCTTCTCAAGATTTGGTACACCTCAAGTTCTCGTTGCAGACAATGGAGCTCAGTTTGACTCCGACAAGTTTCGAGAGTTCTGTCTGAACCACGGTATCAAGCTATTCTATTCAACTCCAAGATATCCTCAATGCAATGGCCAAGCAGAAGCCTCCAACAGAGCTATTCTTGGTATACTCAAGAAGAAACTCAATGATAAGAAAGGATTGTGGGAGCAAGTCCTACCTGAAGTTCTTTGGGGGTATCGCACAACTCCGAGAAGATCAACTGGGTTCTCGCCTTTTCGCCTAACATATGGATCAGAGGCAGTACTCCCAATAGAAAATATATCAAGTACTTTGAAGACTAAGGCAGTTGAAGAAGGAATCAACAAAGAACTTCGAATCAATGATCTAGACTTCTCCGAAGAATTACGAGATCAAGCATCACTTCGTGCGGCCAAGTACCAGCAGAAGATCAAAAGAGCCTATGACGAGAAAGTCCACAAGAGACAGTTCCCAGTGGGTAGTCTAGTTCTCAGAGCAGTTTTCTACAACACCAAAGAGCACAGCAGTGGGAAACTTGCTCCCAACTGGGAAGGTCCATACATCATTGAGTCAGTTGGAGGCAAAGGTTCTTACAGACTGATCACACCAGAAGGAGATAGATTGCCTCGAGCTTGGAATGCTAGACACCTCAAGTTGTTCTATCCGTAATGAAAATTCTGTGATGAATAAAGCTCTCTTTCAAGTGTTCAAATGTACAAGTGTTCTGATTTTCAATTCAAGTTCTAAAGCAGTTTCAAGATATCCATTATTCAAATTACCAGGTCTTTTAACAAGTTTGGGTGTTAGGGTTGCGACCCAACCCCTTGCTAGCAAATGTTAAAAACTGACCATTTTCAAGTTACCAGGTCTTAACATGTTTGGGTGTTAGAGTTGCGACTCGACCCCTTACAAGCAAATGTTAAACTGACCTTCGAAATTCAATATCCAATTTCAATCAATTCGATATCGTCTAACAGGTTTGGGAGTTTGAGTTGCGACTCAACCCCTTACATTCAAATGTTATTCGAATTCAAGTTCAATTTTCAAAGTTACAGGTTTGGGTTATTGAGTTGCGACTCAACCCCTTACATTCAAGCACATGCATATTCAACTTACAGTCAAATGTATGAATACTCAATCATCCCAAATAGCATTCCAGAACTCAACATTCAAAGACATTCAACTCAAAAGAAGTTCAAGATTCAAATACCAAAAAGATGTTTTCTATTATCAAAAAATATGTCAGATACAAGGAGCTGTTACATTTCAAAAATTTACAAGTACTACAACAAAGAAGGAGAAAAGACTCAAGGCTTGGCCACACTCTTCGCATGCGACTTCTCCCCTTCAGATCCAGGACGAGATTTACTCGCCACTGATGCTTTGGAGGATCGGACGCTAGCTACATGAGTCCTGAGCGCTTCTGCCGCCTTCTCTGCCGTTTCCTTGTACACCTTGCACTCAGACAACGCGTGCTCCAATGCCTTCTTCGAAGTCTCTTCTCTGGCAGCGAAAGCAGCGTGCTGAGTAGCAAGTTGTTGCTTCAGCTCTTGAATCTCGATGGTGCGGCCACAGGACACGTCTTCAACCTTGGAGAGGCGAGTCTTCAAGGATTCGAGCTCGTGAGCCTGTGCCTCACATTTATCCTTCAGCCCCTTGATCTCCAGCTTCCCATTGCGAAGTTCCTCAATCTTGATTTTGAGAGAGGCTTTCTTCGAAGTCAGGAGCTCTCTCAGCTCGTCCCTCTCCGCGGTCAGCTGATTTATTTCATCAACAGCTTCTTTTGCTCCCGCCCTCATAGAGAGTTTGGTTGCAACATTCATAAGTGCTGAATTCTGCAAAAGAGCAAAAGAGTTGAATTATTCTGAAGAAAGATACGATTCAAATGATCGATCAAGCAGATGCACCTACCACCAGGTTTATTCTATCGAAAGCTTCATCCAAAGTAGCACTCGGAAGGTTGATGAGCTTCCTGATCGCAGCAGTGGGGCGGTTGATATCAACGTCACCCAAGTTCTTTATTGTTGGGGTCAATCCAGCAGGCGCACCTGCAGTCAAAAGGAATCAAAGTGTTAGAATATTTTCGAGCTTCAGATACAAGGTATTCAAGGTAAGTTGTTCGATTACCTGAGGTTTCGATCTTCGGTTCTTTGCCCTTCCGGCGTTCAGAGCCACTCTTAGGAGTCGATGTCTCCTGGATCGTGGTTGGCGCTGGTTGAGGTTGAGGAGCCCCATCGCCCACTCTACTTCCCCTCTCCAAGTTAGCAGGAGGGGAAGTATTCCTGGGAGGTGAAGCCCCCTCTTCTTGCGACTCGCCTGGCTGAATGAGCCCGGCCACCATGGCCTCCACCTCGTTCAGCAGAGAGCGAGATGGGGGTGGGGGTTGCTCGACCTCCACACCCCCGCTTGTTGTTGCTCCTTCGAGGCGGAGTATTTCTGGTGCAATTTGATCAAGGGGGGTGGGGTTGCTTCCAACCCCACCACTCTTCGACACCTTTATTTTGAAGCGCAATGGCTTTTTCAACTCATCAAATTTGTAGGTGGGAACCACCTTTTTTCCATCACCTTCGATGTCAAGAATTTCTTCCATCTGACGGGCTTTTATCTCGTCAATGGGAATTGGGATCGAATCCTCTCCTGTTGCACCACCAGTGGGGGTGGGAGGAATTTCTTCCTCACCACCCCCATTTTCATTATCTCCACCAGATGCGGTAGAAGACGGATCATCCTCGCCGTCCCCGTCCTCGTCTTCATCATTGCCACTGACGTCGTGGCTGATATTCTCTGTCTCCTCTTCTTCTTCCTTTTTCTTCCTCTCTTCTTCCTCTTCGTTCTTCTTTTCTTCTTCTTCATCTTCCTTAGGCTTGATGAGTGTTTTTCGCTTCTTCTTCGCGGGGCCTCTTTGGATAACCAACTTCTCATCCATAGTGGGCAATCGGCGCCTCGCGGTGTAGATTTTCTTCTCGGCCCTAATCTTCCGGATGATCTTGCCCGAGCTGGGATCCTCTTCATAATCAGAGTATAGGACTTCGTTGTCCTCATATCTATCTTTCGATCGATGGAGGAGATTGGCCTTGCCATATCTCACTGGGCAGTTGGAGAACTGCTTCCACGATCTCGTTCCACAAGTCAGCTCGAGGAACAAATTGTCAATGGCTCCCGCCCTCTCCGAACTCCAAGCGAAGATGCCTCCAGCACTGTACATCTTAACTGCGTCGTGCACGCTGTCTCGGGGGGTGTCGGGCACTGACATAGATGTCCACGCGCCGGAGACAGAGATAGGCCAGTCCGTGTACAGCTTGTCCGAAGGAACTGTATCTGTGAGCGGGCGCAGGGGAGATACTCCAGTCAAATTATAGAACGGGCTGTCCTTCCTATAGTTCCATCGATAATGGAAGAAGAAGTAGCCAAGCTCGATCCTGGCAGGTTCACCTTCCGGGATACTTGAGTAGCATGCCCTCAAGTCTTCCTGAAAATCTGATTCCACCCGGCAGAACGCATAGATGATCCGCCAAGCGTTCCCAGTGACTTGCCCCGGGCAAAGGCCAGATGTATTCAGTAGTCTTGCAGCAAAAGGTGGCAGAGGCAGACGCAGACCGCAGTTCATCTGGCCGATGGTCACGATGGTTCCCATGACCTTCTCGCTGCTGGCATAGTTGGTGAAGACGGTTTTCTTGTCGATGCCGAAAGCCGTCTGGATACTAGGGAGTGAAGGCTGCGCCCCTTTCCCTTCTGTGAAAAACGAGAGCAGTGTTTGCCACTTCTTTCTTTTGGTATCTGTGAACTCACCGCCAGTATTATACATGTACTCTGTCTCCTCTGTCAGCGGCATAAGCGGACCCAGAGCAAACTTCACTTTGGGGATGAATTCTGGCCTTGATGGCGCTGAGGCAAAACCTACCCCTTGGTGCCTCTTGCCCAGTTGGCCCAGTTCAACGAGAGCAGCCTTTCCTTTGCCACGGCCCCTCGGAGGAGAATGGACCTCGACAATTCCCTTCCCCTTTCCCTTCAAGGGAGCTGTACCAGACTTCTTCGAACTGCCAGATGAAGCCATTTCGACCGATCGAACGAGAACAAGAACAAGAACGGAAGATCAAAAGCAAAAGCTCTGGACTTCAAGAAAATTTTGGAAGCGTGAGGCAAAATGACAGCCGGTGAAAGCTTTTGTACCCAGGGTAAAACAGGTACGCAAATCGAGAAGACACGTGTCTTCACCATATCAAATCGCGTGTTTTTGTAGGTACACGTGGCATCCATCCGTAGCAAGCGCAAAACCAGGCGAACAGTCGCGACCAGGCGAAACGTCGGACCTACCGGTCCAGATGAACCAACGGTCCAAGCAAACCACCGGTCTGGGTAAACCGGACCGCCGGTTCAAAGCAACCATCAAGCAAACCAAGGATTCAAGACAAGAAGAATCAATCTCCATCAATGTTCAAAACTCCGCCAAAATATCGAAGAACAAAGCAGTAAACCTTCTCTGAAGGACAGGTTCAAAACTTTACTTCGATCAGTCAAATTTCTATTGGATCTGGCAAAAAACCAAGGTTTTTTGCCGATCACTCGAACCTTGACCGGATATTTTTCACCGATCGGACAAACATGTCCGATCGGCGAAAGTTATCTGATCGGTCAAATTTCTATTGGATCTGGCAAAAAACCAAGGTTTTTTGCCGATCACTCGAACCTTGACCGGATATTTTTCACCGATCGGACAAACATGTCCGATCGGCGAAAGTTATCTGATCGGTCAAATTTCTATTGGATCTGGCAAAAAACCAAGGTTTTTTGCCGATCACTCGAACCTTGACCGGATATTTTTCACCGATCGGACAAACATGTCCGATCGGCGAGAGTTATCTGATCGGTCAAATTTCTATTTGATCTGGCAAAAAACCAAGGTTTTTTGCCGATCACTCGAACCTTGACCGGATATTTTTCACCGATCGGACAAACATGTCCGATCGGCGAAAGTTATCTGATCGGTCAAATTTCTATTTGATCTGGCAAAAAACCAAGGTTTTTTGCCGATCACTCGAACCTTGACCGGATATTTTTCACCGATCGGACAAACATGTCCGATCGGCGAAAGTTATCTGATCGGTCAAATTTCTATTGGATCTGGCAAAAAACCAAGGTTTTTTGCCGATCACTCGAACCTTGACCGGATATTTTTCACCGATCGGACAAACATGTCCGATCGGCGAAAGTTATCTGATCGGTCAAATTTCTATTTGATCTAACAAAAAACCAAGGGTTTTTTCCGATCACCCGATTCTTGACCGGTTGAATTTTGCCCGATCGGACAAAATTTGACCGATCGGTCAAAAGTGACCGATCGGTCAAAATTTAACCGATCGGTCAAATTTCAGCTGATCGGTCAAAATTACTACTGGATCGGTCAAAAAACCCTGTTTTTTGACCGATCACCCGATTCTTGACCGGTTGAATTTTGCCCGATCGGTCAAAATTTGACCGATCGGTCAAAAGTGACCGATCGGTCAAAATTTAACCGATCGGTCAAATTTCAGCTGATCGGTCAAAATTACTACTGGATCGGTCAAAAAACCCTGTTTTTTGACCGATCACCCGATTCCTGACCGGTTGAATTTTGACCGATCGGTCAAAATTTGACCGATCGGTCAAAATTTGACCGATCGGTCAAAATTTGACCGATCGGTCAAATTTGACCGATCGGTCCAAATTGACCGATCGGTCCTTTTTTCACTAACATTTCGACAAATTTCTTCGTGTCCATTTTTCAAAACAGGAAGTTGCTATTTTTTGCACCAAGTCCAAGCCAGCCAGACTGCACTCTAGCTAGCTTGGAGGGGGTAACTGTGGGTGCAAATTTTGGCAAAAATCCACCACGAGGACTACCGCGGGACCCACCGGCCCTGCCTGGTGGGCCCACGAGGACTATCGCGGGACCTACCAGCCCTACCCGGTGGACCCACGAGGACTACCGCAGGACCCACCGGCCCTGCCTGGTGGGCCCACAAGGACTACAGCGGGACCCATCGGCCCTGCCTGGTGGGTTCCCGAAGGCAACCGCGGGGCCCGCAGCTTTACCTGGAGGATCCCCGGATATTGCAGCAGAAACCGCCATTCGCCACCCGGAATGCCTATAAATAGCAGAGCCTTCGGATGTAAATGGATGAATCCATCGATTCCAGAAATCGAACTCTGAATTCTAAAAACCAGAGCTCTGAGATTACCAACTTCAGATCAACCATCTCCCTTTGATCTTCTTTCAGAGAGATCAGTGTTTACTGTGATACTCGGCCTGTCGAGATCACTTCACCATAAGTGTTAGTGAATTCGGGTTGCTCCCTATAGCACGGAGACGTAGGCTTCGGCTGAACTCCGAGATCACATCTCTTGTGTCAAACTCTCTGATTACTTTTCTGTTTACATATCGAAAGAAGCAACAACTTCAATCAACCGATCGACCAACGATCTTCGACGTCAACTTCAACTCCAATTGACTGGTGCTGCGAGAGTCTTCGGGTCGGCACGAAGATTATCCCCCACAAGAGTCTTCGCCATTCAGTGAAAGCGGAGGAAGCAACCAAATCGCTCGTGTCCAATAGGTTGCCTGCTCAACCGAGGGAGCTGAGAAGTTTGACTTTGAAGATCAGTTGTCTGCTCAACCGATCTGATGTTGTTGTCGAGCACATTGAGCTTTTTGAACGAATCCCACAGACGGCGCCAAACTGTGGGGGAATTTCTTCGTGCCGACCCGAAGACTCTCGCAGCACCAGTCAATTGAAGGTTTGATTCGAGGAGATCGTTGTTCGATCTGTTGATTGAAGTTGAAGTCTTTGATATGTAAACAGAGATGCAATCAGAGAGATTGTTAACACGAGATGTGATCTCGGAGTTCAGCCGAAGCCTACGTCTCCGTGCTATAGGGAGCAACCCGAATTCACTAACACTTATGCTGGAGTGATCTCGACAGGCCGAGTATCACTGTAAACACTGATCTCTCCGAGAGAAAAAGAAGATCAAAGAGAGGTGGAAGATGGGAAGTTGGAAATCCCAGAGCTCTGGTTTTTAGAACTGAGAATTCGATTTCTTCAGAATCGATCCTCTTACATTCGAAGGCTCTGCTATTTATAGGATTCCCGGGGAGGAATTCCGGGGCAAATGGCGGTTTCTGCTGCCGTATCTGGGGATCCTCCAGGCAGGGCCGGTGGGTCCCTTGAAAGCCTTCAGGGGCCCACCAGGCAGGGCTGGTGGGTCCCGTTGCGATCTCCGGGGGCCCACCGGGCAGGGCCGGTGGGTCCCGTAGCGGTCTCCGGGGGCCCACCAGGCAGGGCCGGTGGGTCCCGCTGTGGTACTCGGGGGCCCACCAGGCATGGCCGGTGGGTCCCGCTGTGGTACTCGGGGGCCCACCAGGCATGGCCGGTGGGTCCCGCTGTGGTACTCGGGGGCCTACCAGGCAGGGCCGGTGGGTTCCGCTGTGGTACTCGGGGGCCCACCAGGCAGGGCCGGTGGGTCCCGCTGTTGTACTCGGGGGCCCACCAGGCAGGGCCGGTGGGTCCCGCTGTTGTACTCGGGGGCCCACCAGGCAGGGCCGGTGGGTCCCGCTGTGGTACTCGGGGGCCCACCAGGAAGGGCCGGTGGGTCCCGCTGCTTGCAGATTTCTTACCAAAATTTGCACCCACAGTTACCCCCTCCAAGTTAGCTAAGAGGCCACCTTGGCTGGCTTGGATTCGTGGTGCAAAGCTAATGACCCCCTGTCACACACGTAGAGGAGCTTTGTCGAGTGTTAGCGTTTGAAAATAGACTGATCGGTCAATTTTGACTGATCGGTCAAACTTGACTGATCGGTCAATTTTGACTGATCGGTCAAATTTGACTGATCGGTCAAATTTGACTGATCGGTCAATTTTGACTGATCGGTCAAACTTGACTGATCGGTCAAATTTGACTGATCGATCAAATTTGACTGATCGGTCAAATTTTAACTGATCGGTCAAATTTGACTGATCGGTCAAATTTTGACTGATCGGTCAAACTTGACTGATCGGTCAAATTTGACTGATCGGTCAATTTTGACTGATCGGTCAAACTTGACTGATCGGTCAAATTTGACTGATCAGTCAATTTTGATCGATCGGTTAAAATCAGCCGGTCAAGGTTTGGGTGATCTGGCAAAAAACCACGTTTTTTGCCAGATCCAGTAGAAAATCGACCGATCGGTTGATTTTAGCCGATCAGTCAAGTTTGACTGATCGGCTAAAATCAGCCGGTCAAGGTTTGGGTGATCTGGCAAAAAACCACATTTTTTGCCAGATCCAGTAGAAAATCGATCGATCGGTCGAATTCGACTGATCGGTCAAGTCTGACCGATCGGTCAAAGTGATTGGTCGAAGTGATCGGTCAAATTTTATCGGTCAAATTTGATCGGTCAAAAGTGATCGGTCAAATTCAACCGGTCAAGGATCGGGTGATCGGTCAAAAGATATGGTTTTTTGATAGATCTAGTAGAAAATCGACCGATCAGTCGAATTCGACTGATCGGTCAAGTCTGACCGATCGGTCAAAGTGATCGGTTGAAGTGATCAGTCAAATTTGATCAGTCAAATTTGATCGGTCAAAAAGTGATCGGTAAAAAGTGATCGGTCAATTTTGATCGGTCAAATTTTGATCGGTCAAAAAAGTGATCGGTCAATTTTGATCGGTCAAATTTTGATCGGTCAAAAAAGTGATCGGTCAATTTCGACCTATCGATCGAGGTGATCGGGTGCAAATCACCGATGGAAGGGGAGTGTGTGAACACCTTCATGCCTGTTTATGGTACTAAAGGGAGAAGTGGAGGATGGTATGGTATTTTCGATCAGGTAGAGATCAGATTTGAGAGAAGAAGGTTGATTGATCGGCTAAATGATCAGAGAAGTAGCTGTTGAGTTGCCCAATCTTCGATCTGCTACTCGCCGCTCAGGTGTCGTTTAGGTTGAGGGCAAAGGGCTGCTGTTTGGAGAAGCTGATCGGGTAGGTGTTGCCGATCGGGTGGCAGTTGCCGTTCGGGAGGAGGTCGCCGATTGGGCAAAAACCAACCGGTCAGGATTTTGTTGATCGGTCAGAAACACATGTTTGGCGTCAGATCCAGTATGTTTTTGGCCGATCAGGTTGAGGACGAAGGGGAAGAAGGGGATCGAGGTTCGGGGATGGATGATCGAGGCTCGGGTGCCGGAGTTGAGAGGATGATCGAGGCTCGGGTGCCGGAGTTGAGAGGATGATCGAGGCTCGGGGATCCCTCTCAGTGTCCGATCGAGGCTCGGGGATCGGTCTTCCGAGGATGATCGAGGCTCGGGGGCCGGAGTTTTGAGAGGGGAGGAGCTGCTACTGCGAGAGGCCACCATCGTCTGGTGTTGAGGTCGAGGGTACAGATCGGAGTCGGGGTTGAAGGAGATGGTTGCCGATCGGCAAATATTACACTAGATCGGGCAAAACACCCCTCTATTTAACCGATCCCTCGAATCCTGACCGGTTGCCAGCGACCGATCGGTCGCAGGCAACCGATCAGAGGTCTTGAGTCCGGCTGCCGAGAGGGGAGGAGCTACTAGATTGGATCTGAGGGTGAAGAGGTGAAGATTGATCTGCCCCCCACGTTGCTGTTGCTCGATCGAAGATGGGGAAGGAGGCCGATCCCCTCTCCGAGCTGTCATCGGTGCGGCGAGAGGAGATGGCGAGCTGGTGTCGATCAGGTTTGACGCCATCAGAGTCGATGCAGGCGCTGCTCCCTTGATCGTCCGGCCTGAAGATTTTGTTGTCTTTAGTCCCGAGAGTTCACATGATCCGGTGATTGAATGCCAGGTTGAATCTTCAATGGAAACCTTGTGATCGGATGCCACGTCAATGAGTACAAATTTCAGCCGTCGATAATGGTGTTCGGTGAAGACTTCGCCGCTGATTGCACAATGGGGTTGAGAGTGGGTCTCTCACGTGAAGACCTTGCTGGTAGCACAATGGAGTTGATAGTGGGCTTCTCACGTGAAGACCTTGCTGGCAGCACAATGGATGGAGTTGATAGTGGGCTTCTCACGTGAAGACCTTGCTGGCAGCACAATGGATGGAGTTGATAGTGGGCTTCTCACGTGAAGACCTTGCTGGCAGCACAATGGATGGAGTTGATAGTGGGCTAGTGGGTCATTCGGTGGTACCTTCCCATTTGGTTGGTTGGTAACTCTCTCTCTGATTGTAGTTTGTCTTGGGCTTCACTTGAGAGTGGATGACATATGGTCCATGTGGATGGATGCCACTCTGTGCTCTGGTTAAATCAATGCCCTCCAATCCATAGATTTGAAAGAAGCAATGCTACTCACACCTTTTTTACAATTTAAATAGTATCCTTCTCCTTGATTGCAATCTAATCCTTGGGTAACTGAATGTACTGATTCTTTGATATGTCAAGTATTTGGACAAGGTGTATTGTAGGAAAGTGCGAGTCATGGCTGTTGATGTCGCACACGACCTATGTAGATGTAGAGACACGTTTTGATATGTCGCTGGTTGAATGTTGCAAATTGTATCGAATCTTGACTGATCAGTTAAGATGACCAGTTACTATATAAAGGTTGACGGTAGTCGGAAGATCGACCACCGACCGATCGTTTGTAGCACTGAACGTCGTCGTGATTGTCGGCCCTCTCACAGTAGTTGGTGCCTGCTAACCTAGGAAAGCAATTTGAATGTTTGGGTATTCTGAATAGAATTCGAATGCCTTGCTACTGAATAGTGTTGAGGCCACGAGCGAAGACTTCGATTGAATGCCGAGACTCAGGTCTCGGACTTTGCTGCCACGTGCCAAGGTTGCAAGCTTGGACTTTCGACCAAATGTCAAGATGTCGGTCTCGGACTTTGCTATCAAACACTAGGACTAAATTTGGAGTTTGTTCGAATGCTGCGGTTCATGTCTCAGACTTTGCCCTTGAATGGTTGATGAGTTTTCGCCTTTGTTAATCGGCTTTTGAATCTTAGGACGATCTCTGGAGTGACATTGGCTGAATGCTGCTCGACGCGTTTGACCTTGATCTTCATGTCGAGATGTGTTGGGGCAAAGAGCTTTAGGCTTTGCTAGGGTGCCGAGAGCTGGTCTCAGATTTTGGACTTACTGCACGTCGAGGCAGCGAAGGTGTCTTGGATTATGTATCTGAGTGTTGATATTCTGGTAGCTTGAAATTGAGAGTTGTGCTGTTTCACAACCCGAAACCGTTTAACATTTGCACGTAAAGGGTCGTGTCGCAACACGAGGCCCTAAACTTGTTAAACGACCTGGTAGCTTGAAATTGAGAGTTGTGCTGTTTCACAACCCGAAACCGTTTAACATTTGCACGTAAAGGGTCGTGTCGCAACACGAGGCCCTAAACTTGTTAAACGACCTGGTAGCTTGAAATTGAGAGTTGTGCTGTTTCACAGCCCGAAACCGTTTAACATTTGCACGTAAAGGGTCGTGTCGCAACACGAGGCCCTAAACTTGTTAAACGACCTGGTAGCTTGAAGGTTGAGCTGGCTCAACTTGAATTTGCTTGAAGGTTTGAAACTGAATGTTGCGCTGTCTCATAACTCAGAATTTGAACGGACAGGTAGATGTTTGAGAGCAATCTTTATTCATCATAGAAATTACATCAGAGACGGAAATCTATCTTTTTTTTGGCGAGATCAGTCGATAAGATCCTTTGCTTGCGATAGATTCGACGGTGTAGGTTCCTTCCCAGTTGGGAGTTAGTTTGCATTCGAGTGCCAAAGCTGTCTCCTTGGGCTTCGCCAAATGCCGAGGCAGCGAGTGCGCCTTGAACTTTGCATTCGAGTGCCAAGGCTGTCTCCTTGGGCTTCACCAAATGCCGAGGCAGCGAGTGCGCCTCGAACTTTTGCCTATCACCTCGTTGTAGTCTTCAAGTGAGCCCTTTTGTTTCGAACCTCACCCCCAATGTAGGGATTGGAGGAGGGTCAGACTTGAAAGGCTTAGATATCGATGGGAGATATCGACGACTGATTGTCTAGAAAGAACGGGTTGTTGGATTGAAGAGCCGCCGACTCATTGAGTGAGTCTCGGGTCGAAACTGATATCGTTCTGAGTAACTTCCCTCTGGATGATCCTGATAGAGTCTTCGCCATTCAGTGAAAGCGGAGGAAGCAACCAGATCGCTCGTGTCCAATAGGTTGCCTGCTCAACCGAGGGAGCTGAGAAGTTTGACTTTGAAGATCAGTTGTCTGCTCAACCGATCTGATGTTGTTGTCGAGCACATTGAGCTTTTTGAACGAATCCCACAGACGGCGCCAAACTGTGGGGGAATTTCTTCGTGCCGACCCGAAGACTCTCGCAGCACCAGTCAATTGAAGGTTTGATTCGAGGAGATCGTTGTTCGATCTGTTGATTGAAGTTGAAGTCTTTGATATGTAAACAGAGATGCAATCAGAGAGATTGTTAACACGAGATGTGATCTCGGAGTTCAGCCGAAGCCTACGTCTCCGTGCTATAGGGAGCAACCCGAATTCACTAACACTTATGCTGGAGTGATCTCGACAGGCCGAGTATCACTGTAAACACTGATCTCTCCGAGAGAAAAAGAAGATCAAAGAGAGGTGGAAGATGGGAAGTTGGAAATCCCAGAGCTCTGGTTTTTAGAACTGAGAATTCGATTTCTTCAGAATCGATCCTCTTACATTCGAAGGCTCTGCTATTTATAGGATTCCCGGGGAGGAATTCCGGGGCAAATGGCGGTTTCTGCTGCCGTATCTGGGGATCCTCCAGGCAGGGCCGGTGGGTCCCTTGAAAGCCTTCAGGGGCCCACCAGGCAGGGCCGGTGGGTCCCGTTGCGATCTCCGGGGGCCCACCGGGCAGGGCCGGTGGGTCCCGTAGCGGTCTCCGGGGGCCCACCAGGCAGGGCCGGTGGGTCCCGCTGTGGTACTCGGGGGCCCACCAGGCATGGCCGGTGGGTCCCGCTGTGGTACTCGAGGGCCCACCAGGCATGGCCGGTGGGTCCCGCTGTGGTACTCGGGGGCCTACCAGGCAGGGCCGGTGGGTTCCGCTGTGGTACTCGGGGGCCCACCAGGCAGGGCCGGTGGGTCCCGCTGTTGTACTCGGGGGCCCACCAGGCAGGGCCGGTGGGTCCCGCTGTTGTACTCGGGGGCCCACCAGGCAGGGCCGGTGGGTCCCGCTGTGGTACTCGGGGGCCCACCAGGCAGGGCCGGTGGGTCCCGCTGCTTGCAGATTTCTTACCAAAATTTGCACCCACAATTCGTACGAATGTAACCATTCTAATATATTTGTACGATCCATTCTAATTCATTCGCATGATCCATTCTAATTCATTCGTACGATCCATTCTAATTCATTCGTACGATCCATTCTAATTTATTAGTACGAATGTATCCATTCTAATTCATTCGTACGATCCAATCTAATTCATTCACACGATCCATTCTAATTCATTCATATAATCCATTGTAATTAATTCGCACGATCCATTCTAATTCATTCACATGACCCATTCTAATTCATTCGTATGATCCATTCTAATTCATTCGTACGATCCATTCTTATTCATTCGTATGATCCATTCTAATTCATTCGCACGAATGTATCCATTCTAATTAATTCGTACGAATAAATTAGAATGGATCGTACGAATAAAATAGAATGGATTGTGCGAATGAATTAGAATGGATACATCCATGCAAATGAATTTGAATGGATCATACGAATGAATTAGAATGGATCGTGCGAATGATTTAGAATGGATACATTCGTGCGAATGAATTAGAATGGATCGTACAAATGATTTAGAATGGATCGTACGAATGAATTAGAATGGATCATACGAATGAATTAGAATGGATCGTACGAATGAATTAGAATGGATATATTCGTACGAATGAATTAGAATGGATCTTACTAATGAATAAGAATGGATATATTCATGCGAATGAATTAGAATGGAGTGAATTAGAATGGATCGTACGAATGAATAAGAATGGATCGTACGTATGAATTAGAATGGATCGTACGAATGAATTAGAATGGAATGTGCGAATGAATTAGAATGGATCGTACGAATGAATTAGAATGGATCGTTCGAATGAATTAGAATGGATCGTTCGAATGAATTAGAATGGAATGTGCGAATGAATTAAAATGGATCGTACGAATAAATTAAAATGGATCGTTCCAATGAATTAGAATGGATCGTTCGAATTAATTAGAATAGATCGTGTGAATGAATTAGAATGGATCGTTTGAATGAATTAGAATGAATCATACGAATGAATTAGAATGGATCGTATGAATGAATTAGAATGGATCATACGAATGAATTAGAATGGATCGTTCGAATGAATTAGAATGGATCTTGCTAATGAATTAGAATGGATCGTACGAATGAATTAGAATGGATCATACGAATGAATTAGAATGGATCGTACGAATAAATTACAATGGATCGTGCGAATGAACTAGAATGGATCATACGAATGAATTAGAATGGAATGTGCGAATAAGTTAGAATGGATAGTACAAATGAATTAGAATAGATCGTGCGAATGAATTAGAATGGATCATGCGAATGAATTAGAATGGATTGTACGAATGAATTTGAATGGATTGTACGAATGAATTAGAATGGATCGTACAAATGAATTAGAATGGATCGTGCGAATGAATTTGAATGGAATGTGCGAATGAGTTAGAATGGATAGTACAAATGAATTAGAATGGATCGTTTGAATGAATTAGAATAGATCGTACGAATGAATTAGAATGGATTGTATGAATGAATTAGGATGGATCGTACGAATGAGCTAGAATGGCTATATTCGTGCGAATGAATAAGAATGGATCATACAAATGAATTAGACTGGATTGTGCGAATGAATTAGAATGGATCATACGAATGAATTAGAAAGGATCATACGAATGAATTAGAATGGATCGTATGAATGAATTAGAATGGATTCATTCATGCGAATGAATTAGAATGGATGATACGAATAAATTAGAATAGATCGTGCGAATGAATTAGAATGGATCTTACGAATGAAATAGAATGGATAGTACGAATGAATTAGAATAGATCGTACGAATGAATTAGAATGGATCGTATGAATGCATTAGGATGGATCGTACGAATGAGCTAGAATGGATATATTCGTGCGAATGAATAAAAATGGATCATACGAATGAATTAGACTGGATCGTATGAATTAATTAGAATGGTTCGTATAAATGAATTAGAAAGGATCATACGAATGAATCAGAATGGATCGTACGAATGAATTAGAATGGATCGTACGAATGAATTAGAATGGATACATTCATGCGAATGAATTAGAATGGATCGTACGAATGAATTAGAATGGATTGTACGAATAAATTAGAATGGATCATACGAATGAATTAGAATGGATCGTACGAATGAATTAGAATAGATACATTTGTGCGAATGAATTAGAATGGATCGTACGAATGAATTAGAATGGATCGTACGAATGAATTAGAATAGATTGTACGAATGAATTAGAATGGATACATTCGTGCGAATGAACTAGAATGGATCATACGAATGAATTAGAATTGATCGTCCGAGTGAATTAGAATGGATCGTACGAATGAATTAGAATGGATACATTCGTGTGAATAAATTAGAATAGATCTTACTAATGAATTAGAATGGATACATTCGTGCGAATGAATTAGAATGGATCGTACGAATGAATAAGAATGGATCGTATGAATAAATTAGAATGGATTGTACGAAAGAATTAGAATGGATCATGTGAATGAATTAGAACATTCTAATTCATTCGTATGATCCTTTCTAATTCAATCGCACGATCCATTCTAATGCATTCGTACGATCCATTCTAATTCATTCGTACGATCCATTCTAATTCATTCACACGAATGTATCCATTCTAATTTATTCGTACGATCCATTGTAATTCATTCGCACGATCCATTCTAATTCATTCATACGATCCATTCAAATTCATTCGTATGATTCATTCTAATTCATTTCGACGATCCATTCTAATTCATTCACATAATCTATTCTAATTCATTCGTACGATCCATTCTAATTCATTCGCACGAATGTATCCATTCTAATTCATTCGTATGATCCATTCTAATTCATTCGTACGAACCATTCTAATTCATTCATACGAGCTATTCTAATTCATTCGTACGAGCAATTCTAAGTCATTCGTACGATACATTCTAAATAATTCGTACAATCCATTCTAATTTATTCGCACGATCTATTCTAATTCATTTATATGATCCATTCTAATTCATTCGCATGAATGTATCCATTCTAATTCATTCGTACGATCCATTCTAATTCATTCGCATGGATGTATCTATTCTAATTCATTTGTACGATCCATTCTAATTCATTCGCAAGAATATACCCATTCTAATTCATTCGCACGATCCATTTTAATTCATTCGTACGATGTATTCTAATTCAGTCGCACGAATGTATCCATTCAAGTTCATTCGTATGATCCATTCTAATTCACTCGGATGATCCATTCTAATTCATTCAAACGATCCAGTCTAATTCTTTCGCACGAATGTATCCATTCTAATTCATTCGTATGATCCATTCTAATTCATTTACACGAATGAGTTAGAATGGATTGTACGAATGAATTAGAATGGATCGTACGAATGAATTAGAATGGATCGTACAAATAAATTAGAATGGATACATTCGTACGAATGAATTAGAATGGATCATGCAAATGAATTAGAATAGATCGTACAAATATATTAGAATGGATACATTCGTGCGAATGAATTAGAATGGATCGTACGAATGAATTAGAATGGATCGTGCGAATGAATTAGAATGGATACATTCATGCGAATGAATTAGAATGGATCGTACGAATGAATTAGAATAGATTGTACGAATGAATTAGAATGGATACATTCGTGCGAATGAATAAGAATGGATCGTATGAATGAAATAGAATGGATTGTACGAATTAATTAGAATGGATCGTACGAATGAACTTGAATGGATACATTCGTGCGAATGAATTAGATTTATTCGTGAGAATTAATTATAATGGATCGTACGAGTGAATTAGAATGAATCATACGAATGAATTAGAATGGATCGTATGCATGAATTAGAGTGGATCATACGAATGAATTAGAATGGATCGTACGAGTGTAATTCATTTGTACGATCCATTCTAATTCATTTGTACGATCCATTCTAATTCAATTGTATGATCCATTCTAATTCAATCGTACGATCCATTTTAATTCATTCGCACGAATGTATCCATTCTAATATATTTGTACGATCCATTCTAATTCATTCGCATGATCCATTCTAATTCATTCGTACGAATATATCCATTCTAATTCATTCGTACGATCCATTCTAATTCATTCGGATGATCCATTCTAATTCATTCATATGATCCATTCTAATTCATTCGTACGATCCATTCTAATTCATTCGTACGATCCGTTCTAATTCATTCGCACGATCCATTCTAATTCATTCGAACGACCCATTCTAATTCATTCGTACGATCCATTCTAATGCATTCGTACGATCCATTCTAATTCATTCGTACGATCTATTCTAATTCATTCACACGATCCATTCTAATTCATTTGTACGATCCAATCTAATTCATTCGTTCGATACCAATTCTAATTCATTCATACGATCCATTCTAATTCATTCGTAAGATCCATTCTAATTCATTCGCACGAATGTATCTATTCTAATTCATTCGTACGATCCATTCTAATGCATTCGTACGATCCATTCTAATTCATTCGTACGATCCATTCTAATTCATTCATACGAATGTATCCATTCTAATTTATTCGTACAATCCATTCTAATTCATTCACACGATCCATTCTAATTCATTCGCACAAATATATCCATTCTAATTCATTCGTACAATCTATTCTAATTCATTCGTACGATCCATTCTAATTCATTCATACGATCCATTCTAATTCATTTGCACGAATGTATCCATTCTAATTCATTCGCACGATCCATTCAAATTCATTCGCACGATCCATTCTAATTCATTCATACGATCCATTCTAATTCATTCGTATCATTCATTCTAATTCATTCAGACGATCCATTCTAATTCATTCGCACGATCTATTGTAATTCATTCGTACGATCCATTCTAATTCATTCGAACGATCCATTCTAATTCATTCGTACGATCCATTCTAATTCATTCGCACATTCTATTCTAATTCATTCGTACGATCCATTCTAATTCATTCGACCGATCCATTCTAATTCATTCGTACGATCGATTCTAATTCATTCGCACATTCCATTCTAATTCATTCGTACGATCCATTCTAATTCATTCGTACGATCCATTCTTATTCATTCGTACGATCCATTCTAATTCAATCCATTCTAATTCATTCGC
Organism: Chamaelirium japonicum; assembly: GCA_947650365.1. Classification (NCBI taxonomy): domain Eukaryota; kingdom Viridiplantae; phylum Streptophyta; class Magnoliopsida; order Liliales; family Melanthiaceae; genus Chamaelirium; species Chamaelirium japonicum. The sequence continues at coordinate 2,045,168 of CANTAL010000001.1, forward strand.
ATGAATGTATGTATTCTTATTCATTAGTAAGATCCATTCTAATTCATTCGTACGAATGTATCCATTCTAATTCATTCGTACGATCCATTCTAATTCATTCGTATGATCCATTCTAATTCATTCGTACGGTCCATTCTAATTCTTTTGTACGATCCATTCTAATTCATTCGCACTAATGTATCCATTCTAATTCATTCGCACGATCCATTCTAATTCATTCGTATGATCCATTCAAATTCATTTGCATGTATGTATCCATTCTAATTCATTCGTACAATCCATTCTATTTTATTCGTACGATTTATTCTAATTCATTCGTACGAATGAATTAGAATGGAAACATTCGTGCGAATGAATTAGAATGGATCGTACGAATGAATAAGAATGGATCGTACGAATGAATTAGAATGGATCGTACGAATGAATTAGAATGGATCATGTGAATGAATTAGAATGGATCGTGCAAATTAATTACAATGGATCATAGGAATGAATTAGAATGGATCGTGTGAATGAATTAGAATGGATCGTACAAATGAATTAGAATGGATACATTCGTACGAATAAATTAGAATGGATCGTACAAATGAATTAGAATGGTTCGTACGAATGAATTAGAATGGATCATGCGAATGAATTAGAATGGATCATACAAATATATTAGAATGGATACATTCGTACGAATGAATTAGAATAGTTCGTACGAATGAATTAGAATGGATCGTGTGAATGAATTAGAATGGATCGTACGTATGAATTAGAATGGATCATGTGGATGAATTAGAATGGATCGTACAAATATATTAGAATCGATACATTCGTGCGAATGAATTAGAATGGATCATACAAATGAATTAGAATAGATCGTGCGAATGAATTAGAATGGATCTTATGAATGAATTAGAATGGATAGTACGAATGAATTAGAATGCATCGTATGAATGAATTAGAATGGATCGTACAAATATATTAGAATGGATCGTGCGAATGAATTAGAACATTCTAATTCATTCGTATGATCCATTCTAATTCAATCGCACGATCCATTCTAATACATTCGTACGATCAATCCTTATTCATTCGTAAGATCCATTCTAATTCACTCGCACGATCCATTCTAATTCATTCGTACGATCCATTCTAATTCATTTTCATGGATGTATCGATTCTAATTCATTCATACGATCTATTCTAATTCATTTCTACTATCCATTCTTATTCATTCGCATGAATGTATCCATTCTAATTCATTTGTACTATCCATTCTAATTTATTCGCACGAATGTATCCATTCTAATTCATTCGCACGATCCATTCTAATTCATTCGTACGATCTATTCTAATTTAGTCGCACGAATGTATCCATTGAAGTTCATTCGTACGATCCATTCTAATTCACTCGGACGATCCATTCTAATTCATTCGTACGTTTCAGTCTAATTCATTCGCACGAATGTATCCATTCTAATTCATTCGTATGATCCATTCTAATTCATTCATACGATCCATTCTAATTCATTCACACGAATATATCCATTCTAGTTCATACGTACGATCCATTCCAATTCATTCGCATGAATATATCCATTCTAATTTATTCGTACGATCCATTCAAATTCATTCGCACGAATGTATCCATTCTAATTCATTCGCACGATCCATTCTAATTCATTCGCACGATCTATTCTAATTCATTCGTATGATCCATATTAATTCACTCGCACGATCCACTCTAATTCGTTCGAACGATCCATTCTAATTCATTCGTACGATCCATTCTAATTCACTCGCACGATCCATTCTAAATCATTCGTACGATCCATTCTAATTCATTCGCACGAATGTATCCATTCAAATTTATTCATACGATCCATTCTAATTCATTCGCACGATCCATTCTAATTCATTCGCACGATCTATTCTAATTCATTCTTATGATCCATTCTAATTCATTCTCATGAATGTAGCCATTCCAATTCTTTTGTACGATCCATTCTAATTCATTCGTACGATCCATTCTAATTCATTCGTACGATCCATTCTAAATCTTTTCTACGATCCATTCTAATTCATTCGCACGAATTTATCCATTCTAATTCATTCGCATGATCTATTCTAATTCATTCGCATGATCCATTCTAATTCATATGTACGATCCATTCTAATTTATTCATACGATCCATTCTAATTCATTCGCACAAATGTAACCATTCTAATTTATTCGTACGATCCATTCTAATTCATTCGCACGATCCAATGTAATTCATTCGCACGATCCATTCTAATTCATTCGTACGATCCATTCTAATTCATTCGCACGAATATATCCATTCTAATTCAATCGTACGAATGAATTAGAATGGATCGTACGAATGAAATAGAATGGATTGTATGAATGAATTAGAATGGATACATCCATGCAAATGAATTTGAATGGATCATACGAATAGATCGTTCGAATGAATTAGAATGGATCGTGCGAATGAATTAGAATGGATCGTCTGAATGAATTAGAATGAATCATACGAACAAAATAGAATCGATCGTATGAATGAATTAGAATGGATCATACGAATGAATTAGAATGGATCGTTCGAATGAATTAGAATGGATCTTGCGTATGAATTAGAATGGATCGTACGAATGAATTAGAATGGATCGTACGAATGAATTAGAATGGATCGTGCGAATGAATTAGAATGGATCGTACGAATGAATAAGAATGGAATGTACGAATGAGTTAGAATAGATAGTACAAATGAATTAGAATAGATCGTGCGAATGAATTAGAATGGATCGTGCGAATGAATTAGAATGGATTGTACGAATGAATTAGAATGGATTGTACGAATGAATTAGAATGGATCGTACAAATGAATTAGAATGGATCGTGCAAATGAATTAGAATGGAATGTGCGAATGAGCTAGAATGGATAGTACAAATGAATTAGAATGGATCATTCGAATGAATTAGAATAGATCGTACGAATGAATTAGAATGGATTGATGAATGAATTAGGATGGATCGTACGAATGAGCTAGAATGGATATATTCGTGCGAATGAATAAGAATGGATCATATGAATGAATTAGACTGGATTATACGAATGAATTAGAATAGATCGTACGAATGAATTAGAAAGGATCATACGAATGAATTAGAATAGATCGTACGAATGAATTAGAATGGATTCATTCATGCGAATGAATTAGAATGGATGATACGAATAAATTAGAATAGATCGTGCGAATGAATTAGAATGGATCTTACGAATGAATTAGAATGGATAGTACAAATGAATTAGAATAGATCGTACGAATGAATTAGAATGGATCGTATGAATGAATAAGAATGGATCATACGAATGAATTAGAATGGATCATACGAATGAATCAGAATGGATCGTACGAATGAATTAGATTGGATATATTCATGCGAATGAATTAGAATGGATCGTACGAATGAATTAGAATGGATTGTACGAATAAATTAGAATGGATCATACGAATGAATTAGAATGGATCGTATGAATGAATTAGAATAGATACATTCGTGCGAATGAATTAGAATGGTTCATATGAATGAATTAGAATGGATCGTACGAATGAATTAGAATAGATTGTACGAATGAATTAGAATGGATACATTCGTGCAAATGAATTAGAATGGATTGTACGAATGAAATAGAATTGATCGTCCGAGTGAATTAGAATGGATCGTACGAATGAATTAGAATGGATACATTCGTGTGAATAAATTAGAATAGATCTTGCTAATGAATTAGAATGGATACATTCCTGTGAATGAATTAGAATGGATCGTACGAATGAATACGAATGGATCGTATGAATAAATTAGAATGGATCGTACGAAAGAATTAGAATGGATAATGTGAATGAATTAGAACATTCTAATTCATTCGTATGATCCTTTCTAATTCAATTGCACGATCCATTCTAATGCATTCGTACGATCCATTCTAATTCATTCGTACGATCCATTCCAATTCATTCACACGAATGTATCCATTCTAATTTATTCGTACGATCCATTCTAATTCATTCGCACGATCCTTTCTAATTCATTCATACGATCCATTCTAATTCATTCGTATGATTCATTCTAATTCATTCTGACGATCCATTCTAATTCATTCGCACGATCTATTCTAATTCATTCGTACAATCCATTCTAATTCATTCGCGTGAATGTATCCATTCTAATTCATTCGTATGATCCATTCTAATTCTTTCGTACAAACCATTCTAATTCATTCAAACGAGCTATTCTAATTCATTCGTACGAGCTATTCTAAGTCATTCGTACGATCCATTCTAAATCATTCGTACGATCCATTCTAATTCATTCGCACGATCTATTCTAATTCATTCATATGATCCATTCTAATTCATTCGCATGAATGTATCCATTCTAATTCATTCGTACGATCCATTCTAATTCATTCGCATGGATGTATCCATTCTAATTCATTTGTACGATCCATTCTAATTCATTCGCAAAAATATAGCCATTCGAATTCATTCGCACGATCCATTCTAATTCATTCGTACGATCTATTCTTATTCAGTCGCACGAATGTATCCATTCAAGTTCATTCGTATGATCCATTATAATTTACTCGGACGATCCATTCTAATTCATTCAAACGATCCAGTCTAATTCATTCGCACGAATGTATCCATTCTAATTCATTCGTATGATCCATTCTAATTCATTTACATGAATGAATTAGAATGGATCCTACGAATGAATTAGAATGGATCATACAAATGAATTAGAATGGATCGTACGAATAAATTAGAATGGATACATTCGTACGAATGAATTAGAATGGATCATGCGAATGAATTAGAATGGATCGTACAAATATATTAGAATGGATACATTTGTGCGAATGAATTAGAATGGATCGTACGAATGAATTAGAATGGATCGTGCGAATGAATTAGAATGGATACATTCGTGCGAATGAATTAGAATGGATCGTACGAATGAATTAGAATAGATTGTACGAATGAATTAGAATGGATACATTCGTACGAATGAATTAGAATGGATCGTACGAATGAAATAGAATGGATTGTACGAATTAATTAGAATGGATCGTACGAATGAACTTGAATGGATACATTCGTGCGAATGAATTAGATTGATTCGTGAGAATTAATTAGAATGGATCGTCCGAGTGAATTAGAATGGATCGTACGAATGAATTAGAATGGATCGTATGAATGAATTAGAGTGGATCATACGAATTAATTAGAATGGATCGTACGAGTGTAATTCATTCGTACGATCCATTCTAATTCATTCGTACGATCCATTCTAATTCAATCGTATGATCCATTCTAATTCATTCGTACAATCCATTCTAATTCATTCCTACGATCTATTTTAATTCATTCGCACGAATGTATCCATTCTAATATATTTGTATGATCCATTCTAATTCATTCGCATGATCCATTCTAATTCATTCGTATGAATATATCCATTCTAATTCATTCGTACGATCCATTCTAATTCATTCGGATGATCCATTCTAATTCATTCGTACGATCCATTCTAATTCATTCGTACGATCAATTCTAATTCATTCGCACGATCCATATTAATTCATTCGAACGACCCATTCTAATTCATTCGTACGATCCAATCTAATGCATTCATACGATCCATTCTAATTCATTCGTACGATCTATTCTAATTCATTCACACGATCCATTCTAATTCATTCGTACGAACCAATCTAATTCATTCGTTCGACCCATTCTAATTCATTCATACGATCCATTCTAATTCATTCGTAAGATCCATTCTAATTCATTCGCACGAATATATCTATTCTAATTCATTCGTACGATCCATTCTAATGCATTCGTACGATCCATTCTAATTCATTCGTACGATCCATTCAAATTCATTCATACGAATGTATCCATTCTAATTTATTCGTACGATCCATTCTAATTCATTCGCACGATCCTTTCTAATTCATTCGCACGAATGTATCCATTCAAATTCATTCGTATAATCTATTCTAATTCATTCGTACGATCCATTCTAATTCATTCATACGATCCATTCTAATTCATTTGCATGAATGTATCTATTCTAATTCATTCGCACGATCCATTCAAATTCAATCGCACGATCCATTCTAATTCATTCATACGATCCATTCTAATTCATTCGTATGATTCATTCTAATTCATTCAGATGATCCATTCTAATTCATTCGCACGATCTATTCTAATTCATTCGTACGATCCATTCTAATTCATTCGAACGATCCATTCTAATTCATTCGTACGATCCATTCTAATTCATTCGCATATTATATTCTAATTCATTCGTACGATCCATTCTAATTCATTCGACCGATCCATTCTAATTCATTCGTACGATCCATTCTAATTCATTCGCACATTCCATTCTAATTCATTCGTACGATCCATTCTAATTCATTCGTACGATCCATTCTTATTCATTCGTACGATCCATTCTAATTGAATCCATTCTAATTCATTCGCATGAATGTATGCATTCTTATTCATTAGTAAGATCCATTATAATTCATTCGTACGAATGTATCCATTCTAATTCATTCGTACGATCCATTCTAATTCATTCGTATGATCCATTCTAATTCATTCGTACGGTCCATTCTAATTCTTTTGTACGATCCATTCTAATTCATTCGCACGATCCATTCTAATTCATTCGTATGATCCATTCAAATTCATTTGCATGTATGTATCCATTCTAATTCATTCGTACAATCCATTCTATTTTATTCGTACGATTCATTCTAATTCATTTGTACGAATGAATTAGAATGGAAACATTCGTGCGAATGAATTAGAATGGATCGTACGTATGAATAAGAATGGATCGTACGAATGAATTAGAATGGATCGTACGAATAAATTAGAATGGATAATGTGAATGAATTAGAATGGATCGTGCAAATTAATTACAATGGATCATAGGGATGAATTAGAATGGATTGTGTGAATGAAATAGAATAGATCGTACAAATGAATTAGAATGGATACATTCGTACGAATAAATTAGAATGGATCGTACAAATGAATTAGAATGGATCGTACGAATGAATTAGAATGGATCATGCGAATGTATTAGAATGGATCATACAAATATATTAGAATGGATACATTCGTACGAATGAATTAGAATAGTTCATACGAATAAATTAGAATGGATCGTGTGAATGAATTAGAATGGATCATACATATGAATTAGAATGGATCTTGTGGATGAATTAGAATGGATCGTACAAATATATTAGAATGGATACATTCGTGCGAATGAATTAGAATGGATCATACAAATGAATTAGAATAGATCGTGCGAATGAATTAGAATGGATCTTATGAATGAATTAGAATGGATAGTACGTATGAATTAGAATGGATCGTATGAATGAATTAGAATAGATCGTACAAATGAGTTAGAATGGATCGTGCGAATGAATTAGAACATTCTAATTCATTCGTATGATCCATTCTAATTCAATCGCACGATCCATTCTAATACATTCGTACGATCCATTCTTATTCATTCGTACGATCCATTATAATTCACTCGCACGATCCATTCTAATTCATTCGTACGATCCATTCCAATTCATTTGCATGGATGTATCGATTATAATTCATTCATACGATCCGTTCTAATTCATTTGTACTATCCATTCTTATTCATTCGCACGAATGTATCCATTCTAATTCATTTGTACTATCCATTCTAATTTATTCGCACGAATGTATCCATTCTAATTCATTCACACGATCCATTCTAATTCATTCGTACAATCTATTCTAATTCAGTCACATGAATGTATCCATTCAAGTTCATTCGTACGATCCATTCTAATTCACTCGGACGATCCATTCTAATTCATTCGTACGTTCCAGTCTAATTCATTCGTACGAATGTATCCATTCTAATTCATTCGTATGATCCATTCTAATTCATTCATACGATCCATTCTAATTCATTCGCACGAATATATCCATTCTAGTTCATACGTACGATCCATTCCAATTCATTCACATGGATATATCCATTTTAATTTATTCGTACGATCCATTCAAATTCATTCGCACGAATGTATCCATTCTAATTCATTCGCACGATCCATTCTAATTCATTCGCACGATCTATTCTAATTCATTTGTATGATCTATTTTAATTCACTCGCACGATCCACCCTAATTCGTTCGAACGATCCATTCTAATTCATTCGTACGATCCATTCTAATTCACTCGCACGATCCATTCTAAATCATTCGTACAATCCATTCTAATTCATTGGCACAAATGTATCCATTCTAATTCATTCATACGATCCATTCTAATTCATTCGCACGATCCATTCTAATTCATTCACACGATCTATTCTAATTCATTCGTATGATCCATTCTAATTCATTCTCACGAATGTAGCCATTCCAATTCTTTTGTACGATCCATTCTAATTCATTCGTACGATCCATTCTAATTCATTCGTACGATCCATTCTAAATCTTTTGTACGATCCATTCTAATTCATTCGCACGAATGTATCCATTCTAATTCATTCGTACAATCCATTCTAATTCATTCGCACGATCCATTCTAATTCATTCGCACGATCTATTCTAATTCATTCGCATGATCAATTCTAATTCATATGTACGATCCATTCTAATTTATTCATACGATCCATTCTAATTCATTCGCACAAATGTAACCATTCTAATTTATTCGTACGATCCATTCTAATTCATTAGCACGATCCAATCTAATTCATTCGCACGATCCATTCTAATTCATTCGTACGATCCATTCTAATTAATTCGCACGAATGTATCCATTCTAATTCAATCGTACGAATGAATTAGAATGGATCGTACGAATGAAATAGAATGGATTGTACGAATGAATTAGAATGGATACATCCATGCAAATGAAATTGAATGGATCATACGAATAGATCGTTCGAATGAATTAGAATGGATCGTGCGAATGAATTAGAATAGATCGTCTAAATGAATTAGAATGAATCATACGAATGAATTAGAATCGATCGTATGAATGAATTAGAATGGATCATACGAATGAATTAGAATGGATCGTTCGAATGAATTAGAATGGATCGTACGAATGAATTAGAATGGATCGTATGAATAAATTAGAATGGATCGTGCGAATGAATTAGAATGGATCGTACGAATGAATTAGAATGGAATATACGAATGAGTTAGAATAGATAGTACAAATGAATTAGAATAGATCGTGCGAATGAATTAGAATGGATCGTGCGAATGAATTAGAATGGATTGTACGAATGAATTAGAATGGATCGTACAAATGAATTAGAATGGATCGTGCGAATGAATTAGAATGGAATGTGCGAATGAGTTAGAATGGATAGTACAAATGAATTAGAATGGATCGTTCGAATGAATTAGAATAGATCGTACGAATGAATTAGAATGAATCGTATGAATGAATTAGGATGGATCGTACGAATGAGCTAGAATGGATATATTCGTGCGAATGAATAAGAATGGATCATACAAATGAATTAGATTGGATTGTACGAATGAATTAGAATGGATCGTACGAATGAATTAGAAAGGATCATACGAATGAATAAGAATAGATCGTACGAATGAATTAGAATGGATTCATTCATGCGAATGAATTAGAATGGATGATACGAATAAATTAGAATAGATCGTGCGAATGAATTAGAATGGATCTTACAAATGAATTAGAATGGATAGTACGAATGAATTAGAATAGATCGTACGAATGTATTAGAATGGATCGTATGAATGAATTCGAATGGATCGTACAAATGAATTAGAATGGATCGTGCGAATGAATTTGAACATTCTAATTCATTCGTATGATCCATTCTAATTCAATCGCGCGAATGAATTAGGATGGATCGTACGAATAAATAAGAATGGATCATACGAATGAATTAGAATGGATCGTATGAATGAATAAGAATGGATCATACGAATGAATTAGAATGGATCATACGAATGAATCAGAATGGATCGTACGAATGAATTAGATTGGATATATTCATGCGAATAAATTAGAATGGATCGTACGAATGAATTAGAATGGATTGTATGAATAAATTAGAATAGATCATACGAATGAATTAGAATGGATCGTACGAATGAATTAGAATAGATACATTCGTGCGAATTAATTAGAATGGTTCGTATGAATGAATTAGAATGGATCGTACGAATGAATTAGAATAGATTGTACGAATGAATTAGAATGGATACATTTGTGCAAATGAATTAGAATGGATTGTACGAATGAATTAGAATTGATCGTCCGAGTGAATTAGAATGGATGGTACGAATGAATTAGAGTGGATACATTCGTGTGAATAAATTAGAATAGATCTTGCTAATGAATTAGAATGGATACATTCCTGCGAATGAATTAGAATGGATCGTACGAATGAATAAGAATGGATCGTATGAATAAATTAGAATGGATCGTACAAAAGAATTAGAATGGATAATGTGAATGAATTAGAACATTCTAATTCATTCGTATGATCCTTTCTAATTCAATCGCATGATCTATTCTAATGCATTCGTACGATCCATTCTAATTCATTCGTACGATCCATTCTAATTCATTCACACGAATGTATCCATTCTAATTTATTCGTACGATCCATTCTAATTCATTCGCACGATCCTTTCTAATTCATTCATACGATCCATTCTAATTCATTCGTATGATTCATTCTGACGATCCATTCTAATTCATTCGCACGATCTATTCTAATTCATTCGTACAATCCATTCTAATTCATTCGCATGAATGTATCCATTCTAATTCATTTGTATGATCCATTCTAATTCATTCGTACGAACCATTCTAATTCATTCATATGAGCTATTCTAATTCATTCGTACGAGCTATTCTAAGTTATTCGTACGATCCATTCTAAATCATTCGTACGATCCATTCTAATTCATTCGCACGATCTATTCTAATTCATTCATATGATCCATTCTAATTCATTCGCATGAATGTATCCATTCTAATTCACTCGTACGATCCATTCTAATTCATTCGCATGGATGTATCCATTCTAATTCATTTGTACGATCCATTCTAATTCATTCGCAAGAATGTACCCATTCTAATTCATTCGCACGATCCATTCTAATTCATTCGTACGATCTATTCTAATTCAGTCGCACGAATGAATCCATTCAAGTTCATTCGTATGATCCATTCTAATTCACTCGGACGATCCATTCTAATTCATTCAAACGATCTAGTCTAATTCATTCGCACGAATGTATCCATTCTAATTCATTCGTATGATCCATTCTAATTCATTTACACGAATGAATTAGAATGGATCGTACGAATGAATTAGAATGGATCTTATGAATAAATTAGAATGGATACATTCGTACGAATGAATTAGAATGGATCATGCGAATGAATTAGAATGGATCGTACAAATATATTAGAATGGATACATTTGTGCGAATGAATTAGAATGGATCGTACGAATGAATTAGAATGGATCGTGCGAATTAATTAGAATGGATACATTCGTGCGAATGAATTAGAATGGATCGTACGAATGAATTAGAATAGATTGTACGAATGAATTAGAATGGATACATTCATGCGAATGAATTAGAATGGATCGTACGAATGAAATAGAATGGATTGTACGAATTAATTAGAATGGATCGTACGAATGAACTTGAATGGATACATTCGTGCGAATGAATTAGATTGATTCGTGAGAATCAATTAGAATGGATCGTCCGAGTGAATTAGAATGGATCGTACGAATGAATTAGAATGGATTGTATGAATGAAATAGAGTGGATCATACGAATGAATTAGAATGGATCGTACGAGTGTAATTCATTCGTACGATCCATTCTAATTCAATCGTATGATCCATTCTAATTCATTCGTACAATCCATTCTAATTCATTCAAACGATCCATTTTATTTCATTCGCACGAATGTATCCATTCTAATATATTTGTACGTTCCATTCTAATTCAATCGCATGATCCATTCTAATTCATTCGTACGAATATATCCATTCTAATTCATTGGTACGATCCATTCTAATTCATTCGGATGATCCATTCTAATTCATTCGTACGATCTATTCGAATTCACTCGCACGATCCATTCTAATTCATTCGAACGATCCATTCTAATTCATTCGTATGATCCATTCTAATTCACTCGCATGATCCATTCTAAATCATTCGTACGATCTATTCTAATTCATTCGCACGAATGTATCAATTCTAATTCATTCGTACGATCCATTCTAATTCATTCGCACGATCCATTCTAATTCATTCGCACGATCTATTCTAATTCATTCGTATGATCCATTCTAATTCATTCTCACGAATGTAGCCATTCCAATTCTTTTGTACGATCCATTCTAATTCATTCGTACGATCCATTCTAATTCATTCGTACGATCCATTCTAAATCTTTTGTACGATCCATTCTAATTCATTCGCACGAATGTATCCATTCTAATTCATTCGTACAATCCATTCTAATTCATTCGCACGATCCATTCTAATTCATTCGCACGATCTATTCTAATTCATTCGCACGATCCATTCTAATTCATATATACGATCCATTCTAATTTATTCATACGATCCATTCTAATTCATTCGCACAAATGTAACCATTCTAATTTATTCGTACGATCCAATCTAATTCATTCGCACGATCCAATCTAATTCATTCTAATTTATTCGTACGATCCATTCTAATTCATTCGTACGATCCATTCTAATTCATTAGCATGAATGTATCCATTCTAATTCAATCGTACGAATGAATTAGAATGGATCGTACGCATGAAATAGAATGGATTGTACGAATGAATTAGAATGGATACATCCATGCAAATGAATTTGAATGGATCATACGAATAGATCGTTCAAATGAATTAGAATAGATCGTGCGAATGAATTAGAATGGATCGTTTGAATGAATTAGAATGAATCATACGAATGAATTAGAATGGATTGTATGAATGAATTAGAATGAATCATGCGAATGAATTAGAATGGATATATTCGTGCAAATGAATTAGAATGGATCGTACAAATGAATTAAATGGATACATTCGTGCGAATAAATTAGAATGGATCGTACGAATGAATTAGAATAGATCGTTCGAATGAATTAGAATGGATCATGCGAATGAATTAGAATGGATCATCTGAATGAATTAGAATGAATCGTGCGAATGAATTAGAATGAATCGTATGAATGAATTAGAATGAATTGTACGAATGAATTAGAATGGATACATTCATATGAATTAGAATGGGTCGTCCGAGTGAATTAGAATGGATCGTACGAATGAACTTGAATGGATCGTTCGAATGAATTAGAATGGATACATTCATGCGAATGAATTAGAATGGATCATACGAATGAATTAGAATGGATCGTACGAATGAATTAGACTGGATCATACGAATGAATTAGAATGGATCGTATGAATGAATGAGAATGGATCATACGAATGAATTAGAATGGATTGTACGAATGAATTAGAATAGATGGTACGAATGAATTAGAATGGATCGTTGGAATGAATTAGAATAGATCGATCGTGCGAATGAATTAGAATGGATTGTACGAATCGAATGAATTAGAATGGATAGTGCGAGTGAATTTGAATGGATCGTACGAATGAATTAGAATGGATAGTACGAATGAATTAGAATGGATTGTGCGAATGAATTAGAATGGATCGTTTGAATGAATTAGAAAGGATCATACGAATGAATCAGAATGGACCATACGAATGTATTAGAATGAATCATACGAATGAATTAGAATGGATCGTATGAATGAATTAGAATAGATCGTCTGAATGAATTAGAATGAATCATACGAATGAATTAGAATGGATCATGTGAATGAATTAGAATGGATCATATGAATGAATTACAATGGATCGTGCGAATGAATTAGAATTGATCATACGAATGAATTAGAATGGATCGTGCGAATGAATTAGAATAGATCGTGCAAATGCATTAGAATACGATCGTACGAATGAATTAGAATGGATCATACGAATGAATTAGAAGGGATACATCCATGCAAATGAATTAGAATGGGTCGAATGAATTAGAATGGATCATATGAATGAATTAGAATGGATCGTACGAATGAATTTGAATAGATCGTACGAATGAATTAGACTGGATCGTACGAATGAATTAGAATGGATCGTCTGAGTTAATTAGAATAGATCATACGAAAGAACTTGAATGGATCGTATGAATGAATTAGAGTGGATTGTCTGAATGAATTAGAATGAATCATACGAATGAATTAGAATGGATTGTAAGAATGAATTAGAATGGATTGTGCGATTGAACTAGAATTGATCGCACGATCCATTCTAATTCATTCGAACGAACCATTCTAATTCATTCGTATGATCTATTCTAATTCATTCGCACAAATGTATCCATTCTTATTTATTCATACGATCCATTCTAATTCATTCGTACGATCCATTCTAATTCATTCGGATGATCCATTCTAATTCATTCGAACGATCCATTCTAATTTATTCGTACGATCCATTCTGATGCATTCGTACGATCCATTTTAATTCATACGAATGTATCCATTTTAATTCATTCGTACGATCCATTCTAATTCATTCGTACGATCTATTCTAATTCATTCTTACGATCCATTCTAATTCATTTGCACGATCCATTCTAATTCATTCGTACGATCCATTCTAATTTATTCACACGATCTATTCTAATTCATTCGTACGATCCATTCTAATTCATTCGAACGATCCATTCTAATTCATTCGCACGATCCATTCTAATTCATTCGCACGATCCATTCTAATTCATTCGCACGATCCATTCTAATTTATTCGTATGATCCACTCTAATTCATTCATACGATCCATTCTAATTCATTCATACGATCCATTCTAATTCATCCATTCTAATTCCTTCGTACGATCCATTCTAATTCATTTGTACGATCGATTCTAATTCATTCGCACGATCTATTCTGATTCATTCGTACGATCCATTCTAATTCATTCGTATGATCCATTCTAATTCATCCATTCTAATTCCTTCGTACGATCCATTCTAATTCTTTCGTACGATCTATTCTAATTCATTTGCACGATCTATTCTAATTCATTCGTACGATCCATTCTAATTCATTCGTATGATTCATTCTAATTCATTCGTACGATCCATTCTAATTCATTCGCATATTCCATTCTAATTCATTCATACGATCCATTCTAATTCATTCGTATGATTCATTCTAATTTATTCATACGATCCATTCTAATTCATTCATATGATTCGTTCTAATTCATTCAGACGATCCATTCTAATTTATTCGTATGATCCATTCAAATTCATTCGGACGATCCATTCTAATTCATTCATGCGATCCATTCTAATTCATTAGTACGATCCATTCTAATTCATTTGTACTATCCATTCTAATTCATTCAGACGATCCATTCTAATTCATTCGCACGAATGTATCCATTCTAGTTCATTTGTACGATCCATTCTAATTCATTCGTACGGTCCATTCTAATTCATTCGTATGATCCATTCAAATTCATTTGGATGGATGTATCCATTCTAATTCATTCGTACGATCCATCCTAATTCATTCATACGATCCATTCTAATTCATTCGTATGATCCATTATAATTTATTCGTATGATCCATTCTAATTCATTCGCACGAATTTATCCATTCTAATTCATTCGCACGATCCATTCTAATTCATTTGTATGATCCATTCAAATTCATTTGCATGGATGTATGCATTCTAATTCATTCGTACAATCCATTCTATTTCATTCGTACGATCCATTCTAATTCATTCATACGATCCATTCTAATTCATTCGCACGATCCATTCTAATTCATTCGTATGATCCATTCAAATTCATTTGCATGGATGTATCCATTCTAATTCATTCGTACAATCCGTTCTAATTCATTCGTATCCATTCTAATCCATTCGTATGATCCATTCTAATTCATTTGTACGAATGTATTCATTCTAATTCATTCATACGATCCATTCTAATTCATTCGTATGATCCATTATAATTCATTCGCACGATCCATTCTAATTCATTCGTACGATCCATTCTAATTCATTCGTACGATCCATTCTATTTCATTCGCACGAATGAATCCATTCTAATTCATTCGCACGATCCATTCTAATTCATTTGTATGATCCATTTTAATTCATTCGCATGATCCACTCTAATTCATTCGTACGATCCATTCTAATTCATTCGTACGATCCATTCTAATACATTCGTACGATCCATTCTAATTCATTCACAATCCATTCTAATTCATTCGAACGATCCATTCTAATTTATTCGTATGATCCATTCTAATTCATTCGGACGATCCATTCTAATTTATTCGTATGATCCATTCTAATTCATTCGAATGATCCATTCTAATTTATTCGTACGATCCATTCTAATTCATTCAGACGATCCATTCTAATTCATTCGCATGATCCATTCTAATTCATTCGTACGATCCATTCTAATTCATTCGTACGATCCATTCTAATTAATTCACGATCCATTCCAATTCTTTCACGATCCATTCTAATTCATTCGGACGATCCATTCTAATTCATTCGGACGATCCATTCTAATTCATTAGGATGATCCATTCTAATTCATTTGTATGATCCATTCTAATTCATTCGAACGATCCATTCTAATTTATTCGTAGGATCCATTCTAATTCTTTCGTACGATCCATTCTAATTCATTCGCACGATCCATTCTAATTCATTTGGACGATCCATTCTAATTCATTCGCACGATCCATTCTAATTCGTTCACACGATCCATTCTAATTCGTTCGCATGATCCATTCTAATTCATTCGAACGATCCATTTTAACTCATTCGTGCGAATGAATTAGAATGGATCGCACGAATGAAATAGAATGGATTGTACGAATGAATTAGAATGGATCGTCCGAATGAATTAGAATGGATCGTATGAATAAATTATAATGGATCGTTCGAATGAATTAAAATGGATCATACGAATGAATTAGAATGGATCGTACGAATGAATTAGAATGGATCATACGAATGAATTAGAATGGATCGTGCAAATGAATAAGAATGGATCGTACGAATGAATTAGAATGGACCGTACGAATGAATTAGAATGGATCGTGCGAATGAATTAGAATGGATCGTCCGAATGAATTAGAATGGATCGTACGAATAAATTAGAATGGATCATTCGAATGAATTAGAATGGATCATACGAATGAATTAAAATGGATCGTCCGAATGAATTAGAATGGATCGTTCGAATGAATTAGAATGGATCACACAAAAGAATTAGAATGGATCGTACGAATGAATTAGAATGTATCGTACGAATGAACTTGAATTGATACATTCGTGCGACTGAATTAGAACGGATCGTACGAATGAAATAGAATGGATCGTACGAATAAATTAGAATGGATCGTATGAATGAATTTGAAAGGATCATGCGAATAAATTAGAATGGATCATACGAATGAATTAGAATGGATCGTACGTGAATGAGTTAGAATGGATCGTATGAATGAATTAGAATGGATCGTACGAATGAATTAGAATGGATCTTATGAATAAATTAGAATAGATACATTTGTGCGAATGAATTAGAATGGATTGTACGAATGAATCAGAATGGATCGTACGAATGAATTAGAATGGATCGTACGAATAAATTAGAATGGATACATTCATGTGAATGAATTAGAATGGATCGTACGAATGATTTAGAATGGACTGTACAAATGACTTAGAATGGATACATTCATGGGAATGAATTAGAATAGATCATACGAATGAATTAGAATGGTTCATTCGAATGAATTAGAATGGATCGTTCGAATGAATTAGAATGGATCGTACGAATGAATTTGAATGGAATGTGCGAATGAATTAGAATGGATCGTACGAATGAATTAGAAAGGATCGTACGAATGAATTAGAATGGATCGTTCGAATGAATTAGAATGGATCGTACGAATGAATTAGAATGGAATGTGCGAATGAATTAGAATGGATCGTACGAATAAATTAGAATGGATCGTTCGAATGAATTAGAATAGATCATTCGAATGAATTAGAATGGATCGTACGGATGAATTAGAATGGATCGTACGAAGGAATTAGAGTGGATCGTACGATCGAATTTGAATGGATCGTACGAATGAATTAGAATGGATCGTAAGAATAAATTAGAATGGATCGTGCGAGTGAATTAGAACATCGTACGATCCATTCTAATTCATTTGTACTTTCCATTCTAACATTCTAATTCATTCGAACGATCCATTCTAATTCATTCACGATGATTCATTCTAATTCATTCAGATGTAATTCATTCGCACGATCCATTCTAATTCATTTGCACGATCTATTCTAATTCATTCGTATGATCCATTCTAATTCATTCGCATGATCCACTCTAATTCATCCATACGATCTACTCTAATTCATTCGCACGATCCATTCTAATTCATTCGTACGATCTATTCTTATTCTTTCGTACGATCTATTCTAATTCATTCGTACGATCCATTCTAATTCATTAGTATGATCCATTCTAATTCATTCGTACGACCCATTCTAATTTATCCGTACGATCAATTCTAATTCATTCGCACGATCCATTCTAATTCATTCGCACGATCCATTCTAATTCATTCGCACGATCCATTGTAATTCATTCGCACGATCCATTCTAATTCATTCGTACGATCCATTCTAATTCATTTGTACGATCCATTCTAATTCATTCGAACGATCCATTCTAATTCATTCGTACGATCCATTCTAATTCATTCGTACGATCCATTCTAGTTCATTCGTTTGATCCATTCTAATTCATTCAAACGATCCATTCTAATTCATTCGTATGATCCATTCTAATTCATTCGTACGATCCATTCTAATTCATTCGTACTATCCATTCTAATTCACGTGCTAATGAATTAGAATGGAATGTGCGAATAAATTAGAATGGATCGTACGAATTAATTAGAATGGATCGTTCGTATGAATTAGAATGGATTATTCGAATGAATTAGAATGGATCATACGAATGAATTAGAATGGATCGTCCGAATGAATTAGAATGGAATGGATCGTACGAATAAATTTGAATGGATACATTCGTGTGAATGAATTATAATGGATCGTGTGAATGAATTAGAATGGATCATGCGAATAAATTAGAATGGATCGTCCGAGTGAATTAGAATGGATCGTGCGAATGAATTAGAATGGATCGTCCGAATGAATTAGAATGGATCGTACGAATAAATTAGAATGGATTGTGCGAATGAATTAGAATGAATCATACGAATGCATTAGAATGGATCGTGCGAATGAATTAGAATGGATCGTACGAATGACATAGAATGGATCCATTCGTGCGAATGAATTAGAATGGATCATACGAATGAATTAGAATGGATCCTACGAATGAATTAAAATGAATCGTACGAATGAATTAGGATGGATCGTGAATGAATTAGAATGGATCGTTCGAATGAATTTGAATGTTAGAATGGATTGTACAAATGAATTAGAATGGATCGTACGAATAAATTAGAATGGATCGTACGAATGAATTAGAATGGAATGTGCGAATGAATTAGAATGGATCGTGCGAATGAATTAGAATGGATCGTACGAATAAATTAGAATGGATCGTGCGAATGAATTAGAATGAATCGTCTGAAAGAATTAGAATGAATCGTACGAATAAATTAGAATGGATCATACGAATGAATAAAAATGGATCGTGTGAATGAATTAGAATGGATCGTACGAATGAATTAGAATGGATTATGCGAATGAATTAGAATGGATCGTCCGAGTGAATTAGAATGTATTGTGCTTATGAATTAGAATGGATCGTCCAAATGAATTAGGATGGATCGTACGAATAAATTAGGATGGATCGTTCGAATGAATTAGAATAGATCGTGCGAATGATTTAGAATGGATCGTACGAATGACTTAGAATGGATACATTCGTGCGAATGAATTAGAATGGATCATATGAATGAATTAGAATGGATCATACGAATGAATTAGAATGGATTGTACGAATGAATTAGAATGGATTGTGAATGAATTAGAATGGATCGTTTGAATGAATTAGAATTTTAGAATGGATAGTACAAATGAATTAGAATGGATTATACGAATGAATTAGAATGGATCGTGCGAATGAATTAGAATGGATCGTGCGAATGAATTAGAATGGATCGTGCGAATGAATTAGAATGGATCGTACGAATGCATTAGAATGGATCGTATGAATGAATTAGAATGGATAGTGCGAATGAATTAGAATGGATCGTTCGAATGAATTAGAATGGATCGTCTGAATGAATTAGAATGAATCATACGAATGAATTAGAATGGATCGAATGAATGAATTAGAATGGATACGTTCGTATGAATTAGAATGGATCGTATGAATGTATTAGAATGGATCGTGCGAATGAATTAGAATGGATCGTATGAATGAATTAGAATGGATCATATGAATGAATTAGAGTGGATCATGCGAATGAATAAGAATGGATCGTGCGAATGAATTAGAATGGATCGTACGAATGCATTAGAATGGATCGTATGAATGAAATAGAATGGATCGTGCGTATGAATTAGAATGGATCATATGAATGAATTAGAGTGGATCATGCGAATGAATTAGAATGGATCGTGCGAATGAATTAGAATGGATCGTGCGAATGAATTAGAATGGATCGTATGAATGAATTAGAATGGATACATTCATGCGAATGAATTAGAATGGTTCATCTGAATTAATTAGAATGGATCGTACCAATGAATTAGAATGGATCGTGGGAATGAATTAGAATGGATCGTACGAATGAATTTGACTGGATCGTGCGAATGAATTAGAATGGATCGTGCGATTGAATTAGAATGGATCATACGAATGAATTAGAATGGACCTTGTGAATGAATTAGAATGGATCGTACGAATGCATTAGAATGGATCGTGCGAATGAATTAGAATGGATCGTACGAATGAATTAGAATGGATACATTCATGCGAATGAATTAGAATGGATCGTCTGAATGAATTAGAAAGAATCATACGAATGAATTAGAATAGATCGAACGAATGAATTAGAATGGATCGTTCGAATGAATTAGAATAGATACATTCGTATGAATTAGAATGGATCATACGAATGAATTAGAATGGATCGTGCGTATGAATTAGAATGGATCGTACGAATGAATTAGAATGGATCGTTCGAATGAATTAGAATGGATCGTACGAATGAATAAGAATGGATCGTGCGAATGAATTAGAAGGGATCGTACGAATGAATTAGAATGGATCGTACGAAAAAATTAGAATGGATCGTACGAATGAATTAGAATAGATCATGCGAATGAATTAGAATGGATCGTATGAATGCATTAGAATGGATCGGATGAATGAACTAGAATGGATCGTGCGAATGAATTAGAATGGATCATTTGAATGAATTAGAATAGATCATAGGAATGAATTAGAGTGGATCATGCGAATAAATTAGAATGGATTGTACGAATTAACTAGAATGGATCGTACGAATGAATTAGAATGGATAGTATGAATGAATTAGAGTGGATCATGCGAATGAACTAGAATGGATCGTGCGAATGAATTAGAATAGATCGTACGAATAAATTAGTATAGATCGTACGAATGAATTAGAATGGATCATACGAATTAATTAGAATGGATCATGCGAATGAATTAGAATGGATCGTGCGAATGAATTAGAATGGATCGTACGAATGAATTAGAATGGATCGTACGAATGAGTTAGAATGGATCATGCGAATGAATTAGAATGGATCATATAAATGAATTAGAGTGGATCATGCGAATGAATTAGAATGGATTGTGCGAATGAATTAGAATGGATCGTACGAATGAATTAGAATGGATCGTATGATTGAATTAGAATGGATCATGTGAATGAATTAAAATGGATCGTATGAATGAATTAGAATGGATCGTTCGAATGAATTAGAATGGATCGTGCGATTGAATTAGAATGGATACATTCGTGCGAATGAATTAGAATGGATCGTACGAATGAATTAGAATGGATTATCTGAATGAATTAGAATGGATAGTCTGAATGAATTAGAATGAATCATACGAATTGATTAGAATGGATCGAACAAATAAATTAGAATGGATACATTCATATGAATTAGAATGGATCGTATGAATGAATTAGAATGGATCAAACAAATGAATTAGAATGGATACATTCGTTTGAATTAGAATGGATCGTATGAATGAATTAGAGTGGATCATGCGAATGAATTAGAATGGATAGTGCGAATGAATTAGAATGGATCGTACAAATGAATTAGAATGGATCGTGCGAATGAATTAGAATGGATTGTACGAATGAGTTAGAATGGATCGTGCGAATGAGTTAGAATGGATCGTACGAATGAATTAAAATGGGTGCGAATGAATTAGAATGGATCGTATGAATGAATTAGAGTGGATCATGCAAATGAATTAGAATGGATCGTGCGAATGAATTAGAATAGATAGTACGAATGATCTAGAATGGATCGTGCGATCGAATTAGAATAGATCGTACGAATGAATTAGAATGGATCGTCCGAGTGAATTAGAATGGATCATACGAATGAATTAGAATGGATCGTACGAATGAATTAGAAAGGATCGTACGAATGAATTTGAATAGATCATCTGAATGAATTAGATTGGATCGTCTGAGAGAATTAGAATAGATCATACGAATGAATTAGAATGAATCATATGAATGAATTAGAATAGGTCGTTCGAATGAATTAGAATGGATCGTCTGAATGAATTAGAATGAATCATACGAATGAATTAGAATGGATCGAACGAATGAATTAGAATAGATCGTACGAATGAATTAGAATGGATCGTGCGATTGAATTAAAATAGATCATACGAATGAATTAGAATGGATCGTGTGAATGAATTAGAATGGATCGTACGAAAGCATTAGAATGGATCGTGCGAATGAATTAGAATGGATCGTACGTGTAACATCCGCCCCAAACAGACAAGATTTTGTCCGCTTTGCCCGTGCCCGCACGAGAACTTCCCAGGAGGTCACCCATCCTGGTACTACTCTCGCCCGAGCACGCTTAACTACGGAGTTCTTACGAATTCCGTAGCGCCGCACGGTTTTAAAACGCGTCTTCTATGTTTGGGAGGGGAAATTATATAACTAGCTCAGGATCTCCTTCTCTCCAGGCGATGTGGGGCTAACTCATGGCCTTGTATACCTCACCTCACCTCACCTCACCTCATCCATCTTGGCATTCCCGCATCAGGAGTCTTGGCTCTTGGCTATTGGCCTATTGGATCTTGGTCGTCACAATCCACCCCCCTTAGGGCTACACGTCCTCGTGTAGGGTTAGACCCCCCCATAACGAGGAGAACCGGCTCTGATACCATTTTTGTAACATCCGCCCCAAACATATAAGATTTTGTCCGCTTTGCCCGTGCCCGCACGAGAACTTTCCAGGGAGGTCACCCATCCTGGTACTACTCTCGCCCGAGCACGCTTAACTACGGAGTTCTTACGAATTCCGTAGCGGCGCACGGGCAAAGCGGACAATATCTTGTGTGTTTGGGGCGGATGTTACAAAATGGTATCAGAGCCGGTTCTCCTCGGGATGGGGGGGTCTAACCCTACACGAGGACGTGTAGCCCTGAGGGGGGTGGATTATGACGACCAAGATCCAATAGGCCAATAGCCAAGAGCCAAGACTCCTGAGGCGGGAATGCCAAGATGGATGAGGTGAGGTGAGGTGAGGTGAGGTGTACAAGGCCATGAGTTAGCCCCACATCGCCTGGAGAGAAGGAGATCCTGAGCTACTTATATAATTTCCCCTCCCATACATAGAAGACGCGTTTTAAAACCGTGCGCCACTACGGAATTCATAAGAACTCCGTAGTTAAGCGTGCTCTAGCGAGAGTAGTACTAGGATGGGTGACCACCCTGGGAAGTTCTCGTACGGGCACGGGCAAAGCGGACAAAATCTTATATATTTGGGTCGGATGTTACAAAATGGTATCAGAGCCGGTTCTCCTCGCAATGGAGGGGTCTAATCCTACACAAGGACGTGTAGCCCTAATAACATCCGCCCCAAACACACAAGATATTATCCGCTTTGCCCGTGCCCGCACGAGAACTTCCCAGGGAGGTCGCCCATCCTGGTACTACTCTAGCCCGAGCACGCTTAACTACGGAGTTCTTACGAATTCCGTAGCGGCGCACGGGCAAAGCGGACAATATCTTGTGAGTTTGGGGCGGATGTTACAAAATGGTATCAGAGCCGGTTCTCCTCGGGATGGGGGGGTCTAACCCTATACGAGGACGTGTAGCCCTGAGGGGGTGGATTGTGACGACCAAGATCCAATAGGCCAATAGCCAAGAGCCAAGACTCCTGAGGCGGGAATGCCAAGATGGATGAGGTGAGGTGAGGTGAGGTGAGGTGTACAAGGCCATGAGTTAGCCCCACATCGTCTGGAGAGAAGGAGATCCTGAGTTACTTATATAATTTCCCCTCCCAAACATAGAAGACGCATTTTAAAACCGTGCGCCACAACGGAATTCGTAAGAACTCCGTAGTTAAGCGTGCTCGAGCGAGAGTAGTACCAGGATGGGTGACCACCCTGGGAAGTTCTCGTGTGGGCACGGGCAAAGCGGACAAAATCTTATATGTTTGGGGCGGATGTTACAAAATGGTATCAGAGCCTGTTCTCCTCGTTATGGGGGGGGTCTAACCCTACACGAGGACGTGTTGCCCTAAGGGGGGTGGATTGTGACGACCAAGATCCAATAGGCCAATAGCCAAGAGCCAAGACTCCTAAGGCGGGAATGCCAAGATGGATGAGGTGAGGTGAGGTGTACAAGGCCATGAGTTAGCCCCACATCGCCTGGAGAGAAGGAGATCCTGAGCTAGTAATATAATTTCCCCTCCCAAACATAGAAGACGCGTTTTAAAACCGTGCGCCGCTACGGATTTCGTAAGAACTCCGTAGTTAAGCGTGCTCGGGCGAGAGTAGTACCAGGATGGGTGACCACCCTGGGAAGTTCTCGTGCGGGCACGGGCAAAGCGGACAAAATCTTGTGTGTTTGGGACGGATGTTACAAAAGGATGGGTGACCTCCTAGGAAGTTCTCGTGCGGGCACGGGCAAAGCGGACAAAATCTTGTGTGTTTGGGGCGGATGTTACAAAATGGTATCAGAGCCGGTTCTCCTCGTTATGGGGGGGTCTAACCCTACACGAGGACGTGTAGCCCTAAGGGGGGTGGATTGTGACGACCAAGATCCAATAGGCCAATAGCCAAGAGCCAAGACTCCTGAGGCGGAAATGCCAAGATGGATGAGGTGAGGTGAGGTGAGGTGAGGTGTACAAGGCCATGAGTTAGCCCCACATCGCCTGGAGAGAAGGAGATCCTGAGCTAGTTATATAATTTCCCCTCCCAAACATAGAAGACGCGTTTTAAAACCGTGCGCCGCTACGGAATTCGTAAGAACTCCGTAGTTAAGCGTGCTCGGGCGAGAGTAGTACCAGGATGGGTGACCTCCTGGGAAGTTCTCGTGCGGGCACGGGCAAAGCGGACAAAATCTTGTGTGTTTGGGGCGGATGTTACAAAATGGTATCAGAGCCGGTTCTCCTCGGGATGGGGGGGTCTAACCCTACACGAGGACGTGTAGCCCTGAGGGGGGTGGATTGTGACGACCAAGATCCAATAGGCCAATAGCCAAGAGCCAAGACTCCTGAGGCGGGAATGCCAAGATGGATGAGGTGAGGTGAGGTGAGGTGAGGTGAGGTGTACAAGGCCATGAGTTAGCCCCACATCGCCTGGAAAGAAGGAGATCCTGAGCTACTTATATAATTTCTCCTCCCAAACATAGAAGACGCGTTTTAAAGCCGTGCGCCGCTACGGAATTCGTAAGAGGACAAAATCTTGTGTGTTTGGGGCGGATGTTACAAAATGGTATCAGAGCCGGTTCTCCTCGTTATGGGGGGTTCCAACCCTACACGAGGACGTGTAGCCCTAAGGGGGGTGGATTGTGACGACCAAGATCCAATAGGCCAATAGCCAAGAGCCAAGACTCCTGAGGCGGGAATGCCAAGATGGATGAGGTGAGGTGAGGTGAGGTGAGGTGTACAAGGCCATGAGTTAGCCCCACATCACTTGGAGAGAAGGAGATCCTGAGCTAGTTATATAATTTCCCCTCCCAAACATAGAAGACGCGTTTTAAAACCGTGCGCCGCTACGGAATTCGTAAGAACTCCGTAGTTAAGCGTGCTCGGGCGAGAGTAGTACCAGGATGGGTGACCTCCTGGGAAGTTCTCGTGCGGGCACGGGCAAAGTGGACTAAATCTTGTGTGTTTGGGGCGGATGTTACAGTACGAATGAATTAGAATGGATACATTCATGCGAATCAATTAGAATGGATCGTCTGAATGAATTAGAATGAATCATACGAATGAATTAGAATAGATTGAACGAATGAATTAGTATGGATACATTCGTATGAATTAGAATAGATCATATTAATGAATTAGAGTGGATAATGAGAATGAATTAGAATAGATCGTGCGAATAAATTAGAATGAATCGTACGAATGAATTAGAATGGATCGTGCGAATGAATTAGAATGGATCGTATGAATAAATTAGAGTGGATCATGCGAATGAATTAGAATGGATCATGCAAATGAGTTAAAATGGATAGTACGAATGAATTAGACTGGGTCGTACAAATGAATTAGATTGGAATGAGAGAATGAAATAGAATGGACTGTACGAATGAATTAGAATGGATCGTACGAATGAATTAGAATGGATCTTACGAATGAATAAGAATGGATCATATGAATGAATTAGAATGGATCATGCGAATGAATTAGAATGGATCGTGCGAATGAATTAGAATGGATCGTACGAATGAATTAGAATGGATCGTGCGAATGAATTATAATGGATCGTACGGATGAATTAGAATGGATCATACGAATGAATTAGAATGGATCGTATGAATGAATTAGAATGGATTGTACGAATGAATTAGAATAGATCGTGCGAATGAATTAGAATGGATCTTACGAATTAATTAGAATGGATAGTACGAATGAATTAGAATAGATTGTACGAATGAATTAGAATGGATCGTACGAATGAATTAGAATGGATCGTCCGAGTGAATTAGAATAGTTCGTAAGAATGAATTAGAATGGATCGTACGAATGAATTAGAATGGATCGTATGAATGAATTAAATGGATCAAACGAATGAATTAGAATGGATCGTACGAATGAAATAGAATGGATTGTTCGAATGAAATAGAATCGATTGTACGAATGAATTAGAATGGATATTACGAATGAATTAGAATAGATACATTCGTGCGAATGAATTAGAATGGATCATGCGAATGAATTAGAATGGATCGTATGAATGAATTAGAATGGATCGTGCGAATGAATTAGAATGGATCATACGAATGAATTAAAATGGATCGTACGAATAAATTAGAATGGATCGTACGAATGAATTAGAATGGATCGTGTGAATGAATTAGAATGTATCGTACGAATGAATTAGAATGGATCGGGTGAATGAATTAGAATGGATCGTCTGAATGAATTAGAATGGATCGTATTAATGAATTAGAATGGATTGTCCGAATGAATTAGAATGGATCGTACGAATAAATTAGAATGGATCGTCTGAATGAAATAGAATGGATACATTCGTATGAATTAGAATGAATCGTGTGAATGAATTAGAATGGATCGTGCGAATGAATTAGAATGCATACATTCGTGCGAATGAATTAGAATGGATACATTCGTGCGAATGAATTAGGATGGATCTTGCGAATGAATTAGAATGGATCGTCTGAATGAATTAGAATGAATCATACGAATGAATTAGAATAAATCATACGACTGAATTAGAATGGATCGTGCGAATGAATTAGAATGGATCGTTCGAATGAATTAGAATGGATCGAACGAATGAATTAGAATGGATCGTACAAATGAATTAGAATAGATTGTACGAATGAATTAGAATGAATCGTTCGAATGAATTAGAATGGATCGTACATAATGATTTAGAATGGATACATTCGAATGAATTAGAATGGATACATTCGTACGAATGAATTAGAATGGATCGTGCGAATTAATTACAATGGATCCATTCACATAATCCATTCAAATTCATTCGTACGATCCATTCTAATTTATTCGCATGATCTATTCTAATTCATTCATATGATCCATTCTAATTCATTCGAATGATCCATTCTAATTCATTCGCACGATCCATTCTAATTCATTCGTATGATTCATTCTAATTCATTCGTATGATTCATTCTAATTTATTCAGACGATCCATTCTAATTCATTCGCACGATCCATTCTAATTCATTCGCACGAATGTATCCATTCTAATTCATTCGTACGATCCATTCTAATATATTCGGACGATCCATTCTAATTCATTCGCACAATCCATTCTAATTCATTCACACGAATGTATCCTTCTAATTCATTCACACGATCCATTCTAATTCATTCGTATGATCCATTCTAATTCATTCGTACGATCCATTCTAATTTATTCGTACGATCCATTCTAATTCATTCATACGATCCATTCTAATTCATTCGCATGATCCACTCTAATTCATTCATACGATCCATTCTAATTCATACGAATGTATCCATTCTAATTTATTCGTTCGATCCATTCTAATTCATTCGTATGATTCATTCTAATTCATTTAGACGATCCATTTTAATTCATTCGAACGATCCATTCTAATTAATTCGCACGATCCATTCTAATTCATTCGCACGAATCTATCCATTCTAATTCATTCGAATGTATCCATTCTAATTCATTTGCATGGATGGATCCATTCTAATTCATTCGCACGAATGTATCCATTCTAATACATTCGTACGATCCATTCTAATTCATTCGTATGATCCATTCAAATTCATTCGCACGATCCATTCTAATTCATTCACATGATCCATTCTAATTCATTCGTATGATTCATTCTAATTCATTCACATGATCCATTCTAATTCATTCGTACGATCCATTCTAATTCATTCGCACGATCCATTCTAATTCATTCACACGATCCATTCTTATTCATATGAATGTATCTATTCTAATTCATTCAGACGATCCATTCTAATTCATTCGTACGATCCATTCTAATTCATTCGCACGATCCATTTTAATTCATTCGCACGATCCATTCTAATTCATTCACATGATCCATTCTAATTCATTCGTATGATCCATTCTAATTCATTCGAACAATCCATTCTAATTCATTCGTACGATCCATTCTAATTCATTCGTATGATTCATTCTAATTCATTCATACGATCCATTCTAATTCATTTGCACAATCCATTCTAATGCATTCATACGATCCATTCTAATTTATTCATACGATCCATTCTAATTCATTCGCACGATCCACTCTTATTCATTCGTACGATCTATTCTAATTCATTCGCACGATCCATTCTAATTCATTCGTACTATCCATTCTAATTCATTCGCACGATCCATTCTAATCATTCGCATGATCCATTCTAATTCATTCGTACAATTCATTCTAATTCATTCGCACGATCTATTCTAATTCTTTCGCACGATCCATTCTAATTCATTCGTACGATCCATTCTAATTCATTCGTATGATCCATTCTAATTCATTCGCACGAATGTATCAATAGATCATACGAATGAATTAGAATGGATCGTACGAATGAATTAGAATGGATCATGTGAATGAATTAGAATGGATCGTACGAATGAATTAGAATGGATCGTTCAAATGAATTAGAATGGATCGTACGAATGAATTAGAATGGATCGTGCGAATGAATTAGAATGGATCGTACGAATGAATTAGAATGGATTATACGAATGAATTAGAATGGATCATACGAATGAATTAGAATGAATCATACGAATGAATT
This sequence comes from Chamaelirium japonicum, assembly GCA_947650365.1. Taxonomy (NCBI): domain Eukaryota; kingdom Viridiplantae; phylum Streptophyta; class Magnoliopsida; order Liliales; family Melanthiaceae; genus Chamaelirium; species Chamaelirium japonicum. Next base: position 2,075,455 of record CANTAL010000001.1, read on the forward strand.
TGAACGGATTGTACGAATGAATTAGAATGAATCATACGAATGAATTAGAATGGATATATTAATGCGAATGAATTAGAATGGATCGTCTGAATGAATTAGAATGAATCATATGAATGAATTAGAATGGATCGTGTGAATAAATTAGAGTGGATCATGCGAATGAATTAGAATGGATCATGCGAATGAATTAGAATGGATTGTGCGAATGAATTAGAATGGATCGTCTGAATGAATTAGAAAGGATCATACGAATGAATCAGAATGGATCATACGAATGAATTATAATGAATCGTGCGAATGAATTATAATGGATCGTACGGAATGAATTTGAATAGATCGTACGAATGAATTAGAGTATATCGTATGAATGAATTAGAATGGATCGAACGAATGAATTAGAATGGATACATTCGTATGAATTAGAATGGATCATACGGAATGAATTAGAATGGATACATTCGAATGAATTAGAATGGATCGTACGAATGAATTAGAATAGATCGTGCGAATGAATTAGAATGGATCTTACGAATGAATTAGAATGGATCGTGCGAATGAATTATGATAGATCGTTTGAATGAATTAGAATGGATCGTTTGAATGAATTAGAATGGATCGTACGAATGAATTAGAATGAATCATACGAATAAATTAGAATGGATCGTACGAATGAATTAGAATGGAATGTGCGAATGAATTAGAATAGATTGTACGAATGATTTAGAATGAATCATACGAATGAATTAGAAATATTCGTACGAATAAATTAGAATGGATCATACGAATGAATTAGAATGGATCGTACGACTGAATTAGAATGGATCGTACGAATGAATTAGAATGGATCGTACAAATGAATTAGAATGAATCATACAAATGAATTAGAATGGAAAGTACAAATGAACTAGAATAGATATAATCTAATTCATTCGAACGATCCATTGTAATTCATTCGAATGATCCATTCTAATTCATTCGCATGATCCACTCTAATTCATTGATACGATCCATTCTAATTCATTCGGACAATCTATTCTAATTCATTCGTACGATCCATTCTAATTCATTCGCATGAATGTATCCATTCTAATTCATTCGCACAATCCATTCTAATTCATTCGTATGATCCATTCTAATTCATTCGTATGATCCATTCTGATTCATTCGTACAATCCATTCTAATTCATTCGAACGATCCATTCTAATTCATTCGTATGATCTATTCTAATTTATTCGTACGATCCATTCTAATTCAGTCGTACGATCCATTCTAATTCATTCGTTCGATCCATTCTAATTCATTCAGACGATCCATTCTAATTCATTCGAACAATCCATTCTAATTCATTCGTATGATTCATTCTAATTCATTTAGACGATCCATTCTAATTCATTCACACGATCCATTCTAATTCATTTGTATGATTCATTCTAATTTATTCGTAGGATCCATTCTAATTCATACGCACGATCCATTCTAATTCATTCGTATAATTCATTCTAATTCATTCATACGATCCATTTAAATTCATTCATACGATCCATTCTAATTCATTTGCATGATCCATTCTAATTCATTCGCACGATCCATTCTAATTCATTCGCACGATCCATTCTAATTCATTCGTACGAATGTATCCATTCTAATTGATTCACGATCCATTCTAATTCAATCATATCGCACGATCCATTCTAATTCATTCGTACGATCTATTTTAATTCATTCGCATGATCCATTCTAATTTATTCATATTATCCATTCTAATTTATTCGCATGATCCATTCTAATTCATTTGTATGATCCACTCTAATTCATTCATACGATCCATTCTAATTCATACGAATGTATCCATTCTAATTCATTCGTTCGATCCATTCTAATTCATTCGTATGATTCATTCTAATTCATTCGTTCGATCCATTCTAATTCATTCGTACGATCCATTCTAATTCATTCGTACGAATGTAACCATTCTAATATATTTGTACGATCCATTCTAATTCATTCGCATGATCCATTCTAATTCATTCGTACGATCCATTCTAATTCATTCGTACGATCCATTCTAATTTATTCATATGAATGAATCCATTCTAATTCATTCGTACGATCCATTCTAATTCATTCACCCGATCCATTTTAATTCATTCATATGATCCAATGTAATTAATTCGCACGATCCATTCTAATTCATTCACATGATCCATTCTAATTCATTCGTACGATCCATTCTAATTCATTCGTATGATCCATTCTTATTCATTCGTATGATCCATTCTAATTCATTCGCACGAATGTATCCATTCTAATTCATTCGTACTAATGAATTAGAATGGATCGTACGAATGAAATAGAATGGATCATACGAATGAATTCAAATGGATCGTGGGAATGAATTAGAATGAATCGAACGAATGAATTAGAATGGATATGTGGGGGAAAATCTTCGTGCCGACCCGAAGACTTCGCCTCACCAGTCAATTGAAGTTTAAGTTGACGTCGAAGATCGTTGGTCGATCTGTTGATTGAGGTTGGTGCTTTTTGATATGTAGATAGAGAGATGCAATCAGAGAGAGTGTTTGACACGAGAAGTGATCTCGGAGTTCAGCTGAAGCCTACGTCTCCGTGCTATAGGGTGCAACCCGAATTCACTAACACTTTTCTCGAAGTAACCTCGACAGGCCGAGTGCTACTGAATTCTTCTTTGATCTCTTCAAAGACAAGAAGATGATCAAGTAGAGGTGAAGGGTGAGAAGATAGAAATTCCAGAGCTCTGGTTCTGAAAATCAGATCTCAGAGTGGAAGATAGATTTCGGATCCTTTTACATTCGAAGGGTCTGCTATTTATAGAACTCTCTGGTGGTAAGTGGCGGTTTCTGCTGCAGCATTTGGGGATTCTCCAGGTAAAGCTGGTGGGCCCCGCTACCGTCTTCTGGGGGATTTCGCAGGCTTTTGGTCCCACCAGGCGGGGCCGGTGGGTCCCGTGGCAGTCCTCGTGGGCCCTCGTGGGCCCACCAGGCAGGGCCAGTGGGACCCGTGGTTGTCTTCGTGGGCCCTCGTGGGCCCACCAGGCAGGGCCGGTGGGTCCTGTGGTAGTTGGTAAACTTCTGCCAAAATTTGCACCCACAGTTACCCCCTCCAAGTTAGCTAGAGTTCGTTCTGGCTGGCTTGGATTTGGTGCAAAAAACAGCAACACCCTGTCTAGAAAAGGCACAAAGAGGCTTGTCGAAATGTTAGTATAAAAAAGGCTGATCGGTCAATTTTGACTGATCGGTCAAATTTGACCGATCGGTCAGTTTCAACCGGTCAAGGATTGTGTGATCGGTCAAAAAACATGCTTTTTTGACCGATCCAGTGGAAAAATTGACCGATCGGTTGATTTTGACCGATCGGTCAATTTTGACCGATCGGTCAAATTTGACCGATCGGTTAAATTTGATCGAACGGTCAATTTCAACCGGTCAAGGATTGTGTGATCGGTCAAAAAACATGTTTTTTTGACCGATCCAGTGGAAAAATTGACCGATCGGTTGATTTTGACCGATCGGTCAATTTTGACCGATCGGTTAAATTTGACCGAACGGTCAATTTCAACCGGTCAAGGATTGGGTGATCGGTAAAAAAACATGGTTTTTTGACCGATCCAGTGGAAAATTGACCGATCGGTTGATTTTGATCGATCGGTCAATTTTGACCCATCGGTCAAATTTGACCGATCGGTTAAATTTGACCGAACGGTCAATTTCAACCGGTCAAGGATTGGGTGATCGGTCAAAAAACATGGCCTTTTGACCGATACAGTAGAAATTTGACCGATCGGTTGATTTTGACCGATCGGTCAATTTTGACCGATCGGTCAAATTTGACCGATCGGTTAAATTTGACCGAACGGTCAATTTCAACCGGTCAAGGAGTGGGTGATCGGCAAAAAACCTTAGTTTTCCGCCTGATCCAGTGGAAAATTGAGCGATCGGTTGATTTTGACCGAACGGTCAAGTTTGACCGTTCGGCTAAAATCAACCGGTCAAGGTTTGGGTGATCGGCAAAAAACCTTAGTTTTCCGCCTGATCCAGTAGAAAATCGACCGATCGATTGATTTTGACCGAACGGTCAAGTTTGACCGTTCGGCTAAAATCAGCCGGTCAAGGTTTGGGTGATCGGCAAAAAACCTCAGTTTTTAGCCAGATCCAGTAGAAAATCGACCGATCGATTGATTTTGACCGAACGGTCAAGTTTGACCGTTCGGCTAAAATCAACCGGTCAAGGTTTGGGTGATCGGCAAAAAACCTCAGTTTTTAGCCAGATCCAGTAGAAAATCGACCGATCGATTGATTTTGACCGAACGGTCAAGTTTGACCGTTCGGCTAAAATCAACCGGTCAAGGTTTGGGTGATCGGCAAAAAACCTCAGTTTTTAGCCAGATCCAGTGGAAAATTGACCGATCGGTTGATTTTGACTGAACGGTCAAGGTTGACCGTTCGGCTAAAATCAACCGGTCAAGGTTTGGGTGATCGGCAAAAAACCTCAGTTTTTAGCCAGATCCAGTGGAAAATTGACCGATCGGTTGATTTTGACCGAACGGTCAAGTTTGACCGTTCGGCTAAAATCAACCGGTCAAGGTTTGAGTGATCGGCAAAAAACCTTAGTTTTTCGCCTGATCCAGTAGAAAGTCGACCGATCAATTGATTTTGACCGAACGGTCAAGTTTGACCGTTCGGCTAAAATCAGTCGGTCAAGGTTTGGGTGATCGGCAAAAAACCTTAGTTTTTAGCCAGATCCAGTGGAAAATTGACCGATCGGTTGATTTTAACCGATCGGTCAAGTTTGACCGAACGGCTAAAATCAGCCGGTCAAGGTTAGTCTCGAACCTGTACTTTTGAGGAAGTGGTATAGCTTGTACTTTTCCTTTGATCTTTTGGCAGTCTTGAATATCGATGGAGTTTGATTTTTTCTGCTCTGAATCTTCGGTTTGCCTGAATGTAATTTCGAACCGGCGGTCCGGTTCACTCGGACCGGTGGTTTGCTTGGTCTGGTGGTTCGAGTGGACCGGTGGTCTGACGCTTCGTCTGGCCCCGACTATTCGTCTGGTTTTGCGCTTGCTACGGATGGATGCCACGTGTACCTACAAAAACACGCGATTTGATATGGTGAAGACACGTGTCTTCTTGATTTTTGCACCGGTTTTACCCTGGGTATATAATTTTTCTCGCTGTCTTTTTTCGCCTCACGCTTTCAGAATTTTTCTAAGTCCAGACTCTTTGCTTTCCATCTCTCGTTCTTCATCTCCTTTCGATCGGTCAAATGGCGTCTTCGGGTAGTTCGAAGAAGAGTGCAGTTCCTTCCAAGAGGAAGGGCAAGGAAGTTGTCGAGGTCTCTTCTGCTCCGAAGGGCCGAGGCAAAGGCAGGGCCGAATTGATCGAGCTTGGCCAACTGGGCAAGAGGCACCAAGGAGTGGGATTCGCTACTGCACCGTCAAGGCCAGAGCAGATCCCCAAGGCTAAGTTTGTTCTCTGCCCGCAGCTACCTTTGGCGGCGGAGCCTGAGTTTGGGTACAACATCGGCAGTAAACTTACAGATGCAAAGAGGGAGAAGCTGCATGAGTTGCTGTCATTTTTCACAGAGGGAAAGGCTCGACCAGCGCTTCCGGGTGTTTTATCCGCTTTTGGCGTTGATAGGCGGACAGTCTTTGTTTCGTGGGCGAGCAAGGAGCAAGTGATGGGAACCATCGTCACGATCGGCCAGCTCAACTGTGGACTACGCCTTCCGCTGCCTCCTTTCGCCGCGAGGTTGCTGAACACCTTCGGTCTCTGTCCCGGACAGGTTACTGGGAACTCCTGGAGGATCATCTACGCTTTCTGTCGCGTAGAGTCGGACTTCCAGAAGGAACTTAGGGAATGCTACTCCAGCCTCCCTGAAGGTGAAGAAGCTCGAATCGAGCTGGGATATTTCTTTTATCACTACCGATGGGCCTGGAGGAAGGATAGCCCGTTCTACTATCTGACAGGTGTCACTGCCCTCCGCCCAATTTTTGACACCATTGGCTCTGACAAGCTTTACACAGGCTGGCCGCTGTCGGTGTCTGGTGCGTGGACTCCTCTGTTAGTACCGGAGGTTCCCCGATACAAGGTGCACAAAGAGACTGATATGTACTGCACAGGAGGAGCTCTCTCTTGGCCTCCAGAGCGAGTAGGGGTCCTTGACAACCTCTTCTTGGAGTTGACATGCGGGACTCGATCTTGGAAACAGTTCTCGAATTGCCCGGTTTGACATGGCAAAGCCAACCTTCTCCATCGATCAAAGCTTCGCTACGAAGATAATGAGGTCATCTACTCAGATTACGAGGAGGATCCTCAGTCTGAAAAAATTGTTAGAAGGCTTCGATTCAAGAAGAAGGCTTATGGAGCCAGGCGCGCACTTCCCTCAGAGGAGAAATTGGTGATACCTCGCCAAGGCCCAGCAAAGAAGAAGAGGAAAATCCCCATTAAGCAGGAGGATGATGAGAAGAAAAAGGATGAAGATGAAGAGGAAGTAGAGAGAGAGGAAGGTGGAGGTGAAGATGAAGAGAATGCAGATGGTGATGATGATGATAATGAAGATGTCGACGGCGATGAAGAGGATGGCGAAGATGATAATGAAGATGGGGGTGGTGAGGAAGAAATTCCTCCCACCCCCACTGATGGTGGCCAAGGACGTGGGGATGGTGAGGAAGAAATTCCTTCCACCCCCACTGGTGGTGCTGACGAGGAATCGCAGCCTATCCTCATAGACGAGGGTAAGGCTCGCAAGATGGAGGGAGTGATGGACGCAATAGGCGATGGCCCCAAAGTGATTCCTACTTATCACTTTGGGGATTTGAAGAAGAACCCCCTGCGCTTCAAGATCAAGATATCGAGGAGTGGTGGGGTTGGAAGCAACCCTACACCCCTCGATCAGATACCTCCCGAGGTTCCCCGTCTCGAAGGGGCAACTACAAGTGGGGGTGTGGAGGTTGAACAACCCCCACCCCCTTCACGATCTCTGGCTGAGGAGGTAGCAGCCATGGTGGCAGGGCTCGATAATTCGAGCGGGCGAGAAGACGAAGGGGGAGCCTCACCTCCTCGGGATGTTCCCTCTCCTGCTCACATGGAGAGAGGAAGCCGGGTGGGTGATGCTACCCCCCAACCCTTGCCAGAGCCAACCCCCATCAAGGAGAAATCGACCCCCAAGGGTAAGAGCTCCGACCGTGGGAAGGGAAAGGCTCCTCAGGTCGAGGCTTCAGGTATCTGCATTAACTTGCTTCGATTGCCTTGTCTTGTCTTGTCTTGTCTTTGAAGTTTGAAAATATTTGAAAATATTCTAACACTTTGATCTCTTGTGTTGTTTGCAGGTGCGCCTGTTGGCTCGACTCTGAAGATGAAGAGCTTGGGTGATGTTGACATCAACCACCCGACCAGCGTGATCCGGAAGCTTTGCAATATTTCGGAAGCAACTTTTGAAGAAGCCTTCGATCGGCTAGATGTAGTGGTATGTGCATCTGCTTGATCTTTCATTCGAGTTGTATCTTCGGAATAATTCTAACTCTCTATTCTCCTGCAGAGCTCAGCAGTTTTGAGAATCACAAGCTCCCTCTCTAGGAAAGCAGGAGAGCGGGAGGCCGCCTCTGAGGTAAGCCATTTGACAGTCGAACTGAAGGCTGTGAGCGAGGAGAGAGATGGGCTGAGGGAGCTCCTGACTTCGAAGAAAAACTCTCTCAAGGCCAAAATCGAGGATCTTCGCAAGGGGAAGCTGGAGATCAAGGGGCTGCAGGATCGTTGTGAGGTGCAGAGTCACGAGCTTGAATCCTTGAAGAATGGACTCTCCAAGGTTGAGGATGTGTCCTGCGGTCGCACCAACGAGATCAAGGAGCTGAAAGAACGACTTGCTGCTCAACATGCTGCTTTTACTGCCAGGGAGGAGACTTCCAAGAAGGCATTGGAGCATGCATTGTCTGAATGCAAGAGTTACAAAGAAACGGCCGAGAAAGAGGCAGAGGCACTCAGGGCACATGTTAGCAGTGTCCGATCTTCTAAAGCTTCGGTTGCGAGCAAGCCTCGTGGCGAATCTGAAGGAGAAAAGTCGCGTGCTCCAAGCGTAGCCAAGCCCTGATGTATTTCTACCTTTTCTTTGTTGTTTACACTTGTAAACTCTTGACATGTAGCAGCTCATCATTGTATTTGGCAAATTTTGATAATAATAGAAATCGTTTTGGGTGTTTGAAAGTTGGATGTCACTTGAGTGGAATGCTTTTGGATATCATGTACTGGATAGCATTGGAATAGATACAATCTTTCGAATGTAATGGGTCGAGTCGCAACTCAATTACCAAAACTTATTGTAACTTGAAAATTGAACTTGAATTCGTGTAACATTTGAATGTGAGGGGTTGAGTCGCAACTCAAGCACCCAAACCTGTTAGACGATATTGAAATTGTTTGAAATTGAATATTGAAATTTGAAGGTCAGTTTAACATTTAGTGAGGGGTTGAGTCGCAACTCATCACCCAAACTTGTTAAAAGACTTGGTAATTTGAATATGGTCAGTTTAACATTTGCTAGTAAGGGGTTGAGTCGCAACTCTAACTCCCAAACTTGTTAAAAGACCTGGTAACTTGAATGTGGATAATTTGAAACTGCTTCAGAACTTGAATTGAAAAGCTGAACACTTGCACATTTGAACATTTGAAAGAGATCTTTATTCATCACAGAATTTACATCATGGATAGAACAACTTGAGGTGTCTAGAATTCCAAGCTCGAGGCAATCTATTTCCTTCTGGTGAGATCAGTCTGTAAGAACCTTTGCCTCCTACTGATTCAACGATATACGGGCCTTCCCAGTTGGGAGCAAGCTTCCCACTGCTGTGTTCTTTGGTGTTGTAAAAAACTGCTCTGAGAACTAGACTGCCCACAGAGAACTGCCTCTTGTAGACTTTCTCGTTGTAGGCTCGTTTGATCTTTTGTTGGTACTTGGCCACACGAAGTGAAGCTTGATCTCGTAATTCTTCAGAGAAGTCTAGATCATTGATCCGAAGTTCTTCGTTGATTCCTTCTTCAACTGCTCTGGTCTTCAGAGTACTTGATATGTTTTCTGTTGGGAGTACTGCTTCTGATCCATATGTTAGACGAAAGGGCAAGAACCCTGTTGATCTTCTCGGAGTTGTGCGATACCCCCAAAGAACTTCAGGTAGGACCTGTTCCCACAATCCTTTCTTACTGTTGAGTTTCTTCTTGAGTATACCAAGTATAGCTCTATTTGAGGCTTCAGCTTGACCATTGCATTGAGGATATCTTGGAGTTGAATAGAATAGCTTGATACCGTTGTTCAGACAGAACTCTCGGAATTTGTCGGAATCAAATTGAGCTCCATTGTCAGCAACGAGAACTTGAGGTGTACCAAATCTTGAGAAGATGTTGTGCCGAATGAATTTGATCACTTCGTCGTCAGTCTCTCGAAAGAGGGGCACAGCTTCCACCCATTTGGTGAAGTAATCAGTGGCCAGCAGTAGATACTTCTTCTTGCTCGGAGTTGGAGGGAAAGGACCCAAGAAATCTAACCCCCATTGATGGAAATGCCAGGGACTTGATAGTTGATGAAGCTCATCTGCAGGGAGATGGATAGCTCGAGCGTGTCATTGGCATGGCTCGCATCTTTGAACAATTTGTTGAGCATCTTTGGCCATTGTAGGCCAGTAATAACCTTGTAGTTTCGTCTTAGCTTCAAGAGATCTTCCTCCCGAATGGTTCCCACAAGCTCCAGAGTGGATATCAATCAGGATTGCCTGTGCTTGCTCGGGACCAAGGCACTTGAGCAACATCCCGTTGTGAGATTTGAAGTATAGATCTTCTCCTTGTAGAATGTAGCATGGGAGCTTCCTTTGAAGCCTTCGGGCTTGATTTGGATCTTCTGGCATTTTGCCATGTTCGAAGAAGTCGAAAATTGATTGTCTCCAGTCTTCAAGCTCACTTGTAGTAGTGAGGTTTGATGTCAGTTGATCTCCATCCCCAGATACTTTTGTAGTAGCAAGGATCTGTTGATCGGGGATGGTCTTGGGCATTTCTTGATAATCGATCTGTATTTGCCTTCCTCCGAGTGAGTCTCCAAGAACTGAGGCAGCATTGGCTAAGGCATCTGCTTCTCGGTTCTCTGCTCTGGGGATTTGAATGAATTCAGCGTTAGTAAAACGTTGTTGAAGACGTCGTACTAAGGCCAAGTAGAGTTGCATTCTTTCTTCACGAGCTGTGTACTCTCCATTGATTTGCCTTATGATCAACTGGGAGTCGCTGTAGACGATGATTCGATCTACCCCCAGGGATTCCGCCATTTCGAGTCCGGAAATGAGTGCTTCATATTTAGCTTCGTTGTTGGTGGCATTAAACCCGAGGAGAGTGGCCTTCTGGAGATGATCAAGTTCGGGGGATATTAAGACTATCCCAGTTCCCGAACCGATCGAACTTGAAGCTCCATCAGTATAAAGCTTCCATGGAGGAGTTGCAGCAGTAGCTTCGAGATTTGGATCAATTTTTGTTGCAAGGTTGATCGGAGTATTGTCCTCATCTTCTAAGCGCATGTCGACATCTTCTTCCCAAGTGATGGGGTCTTCAACAGGAAAATCAGCTAGAAAATCAGCAATAGCTTGACCTTTGATAGAAGTGCGAGATTCGAACTGAATCCCCAAAGCACTCATTTCGATCACCCATTTGGTTATTCGACCAGCTCGACCAGATTTGTCAATGATATCTTTGAGCGAGTGTTCTGAAATGACAGTGATCTGGTGAGAGACGAAGTATGGTTGGAGACGACGCGATGCAGTGAGCAAGGCCAGGATGACCTTCTTAGTTTTTGAGTAGCGAGTTTCAGTCGGAAGAAGAGTGTGGCTGATATAGTAGACTGGATGTTCGATACCTTCTCTTCTACTGACTAAGACCGCACTGATTGCTTGATCGGTAACGACGAGATAGAGCCACAATTCTTCTGTTGGAAGTGGAGCAGTCAGGATAGGAGCTTGCACCAGATATTTCTTGATGCTTTGAAAAGCTTCTTCGCAAGTTGAACTCCACCCTGAAGTATCCGCCTTTCGTAGTTTGTCGAAGAGAGGCTTACATTTGTCTGAAGACTTTGAGATGAATCGATTGAGGGCAGCGAGTCTTCCAGTGAGACGATGTACTTCTTTTCGATTAGTAGGTGATGGCATGTCGAGGATGGCTCGAATTTGATCATGATTGGCTTCAATACCTCTCCTGGTCACAAGATGACCCAGGAATTTGCCAGATTGAACTCCGAAAGCGCACTTGGCAGGATTGAGCTTCATACGATACTTTCGAAGGACTTGAAAGGTTTCAGCCAGATCAGATAGATGCTTCCCTCTAGTGGAGCTCTTGGTGAGGAGATCATCGACATAGACTTCGACGTTGCGACCGATCTGATCTTCGAACATTTTTATGACTAACCTTTGATAGGTAGATCCAGCATTTTTGAGGCCGAATGGCATTACATTGTAGCAGTAGAGACCTCGGCTAGTCACGAAGCATGTCTTCTCTTGATCATCCGGATGAAGCGGGATTTGATTATATCCAGAATACCCATCCATGAAAGACAATAGCTCGTGGCCAGTAGTGGCATCGACGAGTCTATCGATCCTTGGCATGGGGAATGGGTCTTTGGGGCAGGCTTTGTTGAGATTGGTAAAGTCGATGCAGACTCTGACCTTCCCGTTCTTCTTTGGAACAGCAACTATGTTAGAGATCCAGGTAGGATACTCTACTTCACGAATGAAGCCTGTGGGGGAAAATCTTCGTGCCGACCCGAAGATTCTCGCAGCACCAGTCAATTGGAGTCGAAGTTGATGCTGAAGATCGTTGATCGATCTGTTGATTGAAATTGGAGCTTCTTTGATATATAAACAGAAAAGCAATCAGAGAGAGATTTTGACACAAGAGAAGTGATCTCGGAGTTCAGCCGAAGCCTACGTCTCCGTGCTATAGGGTGCAACCCGAATTCACTAACACTTATATTGAAGTGATCTCGACAGGCCGAGTATCACTGTAAACCCTGATCTCTCTGAAAGAAGATCAAAGGGAGATGGTTGATCTGAAATTGGTAATCTCAGAGCTCTGGTTTTTAGAATTCAGAGTTCGATTTCTGGAATCGATCCCTTTACATTCGAAGGCTCTGCTATTTATAGGCATTCTGGGTGGCGAATGGCGGTTTCTGCTGCAGTATCTGGGGATTCTCTAGGTAAAGTTACGGGCCCCGTAGTTGTCCTCGTGGACCCACCAGGCAGGGCCGGTGGGTCCCGCGGTAGTCCTCGTGGGCCCACCAGGCAGGGCCGGTGGGTCCCGCGGTAGTCCTCGTGGGCCCACCAGGCAGGGCTGGTGGGTCCCGCGGTAGTCCTCGTGGGCCCACCAGGCAGGGCCGGTGGGTCCCGCGGTAGTCCTCGTGGGCCCACCAGGCAGGGCCGGTGGGTCCCGCGGTAGTCCTCGTGGGCCCACCAGGCAGGGCCGGTGGGTCCCGTGGTGGATTTTTGCCAAAATTTGCACCCACAGTTACCCCCTCCAAGCTAGCTAGAGTGCATTCTGGCTGGCTTGGATTTGGTGCAAAGAACAGCAACTTCCTGTTTGAAAATAGGACACGAAGAAACTTGCCGCGTATTAGCGTAAGAAAGGACCCATCGGTAAATTTTGACTGATCGGTCAAATTTTGACCGATCGGTCAAATTTTGTCCGATCGGACAAATTTTGACCGATCGGTCAAGTTTTGACCGATCGGTCAAAATTCAACCGGTCAAGAATCAGGCGATCGGTCAAAAAACATGGTTTTTTGACCGATCCAGTACAATTTTGACCGATCAAATGATTTTTGCCGATCGGACAAGTTTGTCCGATCGGTCAAAAATTATCCGATCAAGGTTCGAGTGATCGGTCAAAAAGACAGGGTTTTTTGACCGATCCAGTACAAATTTGACCGATCGAATGATTTTTGCCGATCGGACAAGTTTGTCCGATCGGTCAAAAATTATCCGGTCAAGCATCGAGTGATCGGCAAAAACCCTTGGTTTTTTGCCAGATCTAGTAGAAATTTGACCGATCAGATAACTTTCGCCGATCGGACATGTTTGTCCGATCGGTGAGAAATATCCGGTCAAGGTTCGAGTGATCGGCAAAAACCCTTGGTTTTTTGCCAGATCCAGTAGAAATTTGACCGATCAGATAACTTTCGCCGATCGGACATGTTTGTCCGATCGGTGAAAAATATCCGGTCAAGGTTCGAGTGATCGGCAAAAAACCTTGGTTTTTTGCCAGATCTAGTAGAAATTTGACCGATCAGATAACTTTCGCCGATCGGACATGTTTGTCCGATCGGTGAAAAAATATCCGGTCAAGGTTCAAGTGATCGGCAAAAAACCTTGGTTTTTTGCCAGATCTAGTAGAAATTTGACCGATTAGATAACTTTCGCCGATCGGACATGTTTGTCCGATCGGTGAAAAATATCCGGTCAAGGTTCGAGTGATCGGCAAAAAACCTTGGTTTTTTGCCAGATCCAGTTGAAATTTGACCGATCAGATAACTTTCGCCGATCGGACATGTTTGTCCGATCGGTGAAAAAATATACGGTCAAGGTTCGAGTGATCGGCAAAAAACCTTGGTTTTTTGCCAGATCCAGTTGAAATTTGACCGATCAGATAACTTTCGCCGATCGGACATGTTTGTCCGATCGGTGAAAAAATATACGGTCAAGGTTCGAGTGATCGGCAAAAAACCTTGGTTTTTTGCCAGATCCAGTTGAAATTTGACCGATCAGATAACTTTCGCCGATCGGACATGTTTGTCCGATCGGTGAAAAATATCCGGTCAAGGTTCGAATGATCGGCAAAAAACCTTGGTTTTTTGCCAGATCCAGTTGAAATTTGACCGATCAGATAACTTTCGCCGATCGGACATGTTTGTCCGATCGGTGAAGAAATATCCGGTCAAGGTAAAGTTCGAACCTGCCCTTCAGAGAAAGTTTGCTGCTTTGTTCTTCGATATTTTGGCAGAGTTTTGAACATTGATGGAGCTTGATTCTTCTTGTTTTGAATCCTTGATTGGCTTGATGGTTGCTTTGAACCGGCGGTCCGGTTTACCTAGACCGGTGGCTTGATTAGACCGTTGGTTCATGCGGACCGGTAGGTCCGACGTTTCGTCTGGTCCGACGGTTCGCCTGATTTTGCGCTTGCTATGGATGGATGCCACGTGTACCTGCAAAAACACGCGATTTGATATGGTGAAGACACGTGTCTTCTCGATTTGCGTACCTGTTTTACCCTGGGTACAAAAGCTTTCACTGGCTGCCATTTTCGCCTCACGCATTCAGAATTTTCTTGAAGTCCAGAGCTTTTACTTTCCTGCTTTCTGATCTGTTCTTGTTCTTGCTTCTAGTTCGATCGGTTCAAATGGCTTCATCTGGCAGCTTGAAGAAATCTGGTACAACTCCCTCGAAGAGAAAGGGGAAGGAGATTGTGGAGGTTCAATCTCCTCCGAGGGGCCGTGGCAAGGGAAAGGCGGCTCTCGTTGAACTCGGCCAGCTGGGTAAAAGGCACCAAGGTGTTGGGTTTGCCTCAGCGCCATCAAGGCCAGAGTTCATCCCGAAGGTGAAGTTTGTTCTGGGCCCTCTCATGCCCCTGACGGATGAGACGGAGTATATGTATAATGTAGGCGGTGAGTTCACAGACACGAAGAGGAAGAAGTGGCAAGCACTTCTCTCTTACTTTACTGAAGGGAAAGGAGCGCAGCCCTCGCTCCCCAGCATCCAGACGGCTTTCGGCATTGACAAGAAGACCGTCTTCACCAACTATGCCAGCAACGAGAAGGTCATGGGAACCATCGTGACCATCGGCCAGATGAACTGCGGTCTGCGTCTGCCGTTGCCCCCCTTTGCTGCAAGACTTTTGAATACATCTGGCCTCTGCCCGGGACAAGTGACAGGGAATGCATGGCGAATCATTTACGCCTTCTGCAGAGTGGAGTCAGATTTTCAAGAGGACTTGAGGGCCTGCTACTCCAGTATCCCGGATGGGGAACCTGCCAGGATCGAACTTGGGTATTTCTTCTTCCATTATCGATGGAGTTACAGGAAGGACAGCCCGTTCTACAATCTGACCGGCGTGTCTCCGCTGCGACCGCTAACTGATACAGTTCCTTCGGACAAACTGTATACAGATTGGCCTATCTCCGTCTCCGGAGCGTGGACATCCATGTCTGTGCCCGACACCCCTCGAGACAGCGTGCATGAGGCGGTCAAGATGTACAGTGCTGGAGGCATCTATGCTTGGACCTCCGAGAGGGCAGGAGCAATCGACAATTTGTTCCTCGAGTTGACCTGTGGAACCAGGTCGTGGAAGCAGTTCTCCAACTGCCCAGTGAGATATGGCAAGGCCAATCTCCTCCACAGATCGAAGGACAGGTATGAGGACAACGAAGTCCTATACTCTGATTATGAAGAGGATCCCAGCTCGGGCAAGATCATCCGGAAGATTAGGGCCGAGAAGAAGATCTACACCGCGAGGCGCCGATTGCCCACTATGGATGAGAAGTTGGTTATCCAAAGAGGCCCCGCGAAGAAGAAGCGAAAAACGCTCATCAAGCCTAAGGAAGACGAAGAAGAAGAAAAGAAGAAGAGCGAAGAGGAAGAAGAGAGGAAGAAAAAGGAAGAAGAAGAGGAGACAGAGAATATCAGCCACGACGATAGTGGTAGTAATGAAGACGAGGAAGGAGACGATGAGGATGATCCGTCTTCCACTCCCTCTGATGGGGATGGTGAGAATGGGGGTGGTGAGGAAGAAATTCCTCCCACCCCCACTGTTGGTGCAATGGGGGAGGACTCGATCCCCATTCCCATTGACGAGGTAAAAGCCCGTCAGATGGAGGAAATTCTCGACACTGAAGGCGATGGAAAAAAGGTGATTCCCGCCTACAAATTCGAAGAGTTGAAGAAGCCATTGCGCTTTAAAATAAAGGTGTCGAAGAGTGGTGGGGTTGGAAGCAACCCCACCCCCATCTATCAAATTGCACCAGAAGTACTTCGCCTCGAAGGAGCAACAACAAGCGGGGGTGTGGAGGTTGAGCAACCCCCACCCCCATCTCGCTCTCTGCTGAACGAGGTGGAGGCCATGGTGGCGGGACTGATCGAACCCGGAGGGCATCATGAGGAAGAAAGAGTTTCACCTCCCCGCGATGTTCCCTCTCCTATCCATTTGGAGAGGGGAAGTCGCGTTGGTGATGGGGCTCCTCAACCTCAACCGGCCCCGGCTCCTACTCAGAAGAAAACCCCTAAGGATGGCTCTGAGCGCCGGAAGGGCAAGGAACCGAAGGTTGAAACCTCAGGTAATCGAACAACTTACTTTGAATACTTGTATCTGGAGCTCGAAAATATTCTAACACTTTGATTCCCTTTGACTGCAGGTGCGCCTGCTGGATTGTCCCCAACAATAAAGAACTTGGGTGATGTTGATATCAACCGCCCCACTGCTGCAATTAGGAAGCTTATCAACCTCCCGGGGGCTACTTTGGATGAAGCTTTCGATAGAATAAACCTGGTGGTAAGTGCATCTGTTTGATCGGTCATTTGAATCGTATCTTTCTTCAGAATAACTCAACTCTTTTGTTCTTTTGCAGAATTCAGCACTTATGAATGTTGCAACCAAACTCTCCATGAGGGCGGGAGCAAAAGAAGCTGTAGATGAAATAAACCAGCTGACCGCGGAGAGAGATGAGCTGAGAGAGCTCCTGACTTCGAAGAAAGCCTCTCTCAAAGTCAAGATCGAGGAACTTCGCAACGGAAAATTGGAGATCAAGGGGCTGAAGGATAAGTGTGAGGCACAGGCTCACGAGCTCGAATCCTTGAAGACTCGAATCTCCAAGGTCGAGGAAGTGTCCAGTGGTCGCACCATCGAGATCCAAGAGCTGAAGCAACAACTTGCTACTCAGCATGCTGCCTTCATTGCCAGAGAGGAGACTTCCAAGAAGGCATTGGAGCATGCATTGTCTGAGTGCAAGGTTTATAAGGAAACAGCGGAGAAAGCGGCTGAAGCACTACGGACTCATATAGCTAGCGTCCGATCTTCCAAGGCCTCGGTGGCGAGCAAAGCTCGTGCTGGATCTGAGGGAGAGAAGTCGCATGCGAAGAGTGTGGCAAAGCCTTGAGACTTTTCTCCTTCTTCTCTGTTGTACTTGTAAATTTTTGAAATGTAACAGCTCTTTGTATCTGACATATTTTGATGATAATAGAAAACATCTTTTTGGTATTCGAAACTTGCACCTCTTTTGAGTTGAATGTCTTTGAATGTTGAGTTCTGGAATGCTATCTGAAATGATTGAGTATTCGTACATTTGAATGTAAGTTGAATATGCATATACTTGAATGTAAGGGGTTGAATCGCAATTCAAACACCCAAACTTGTAACTTTGAAAATTGAATTTGAACTCGAATAACATTTGAATGTAAGGGGTCGAGTCGCAACTCAAACTCCCAAACCTGTTAGACGATATCGAATTGATTGAAATTGGATATTTGAATTTCGAAGGTCAGTTTAACATTTGCAAGTAAGGGGTCGAGTCGCAACTCTAACACCCAAACATGTTAAGACCTGGTAACTTGAAAATGGTCAGTTTTTAACATTTGCTAGTAAGGGGTTGGGTCGCAACCCTAACACCCGAACTTGTTAAAAGACCTGGTAATTTGAATGTGAATAGCTTGAAACTGCTTCAGAACTTGAATTGAAAATCAGAACACTTGTACATTTGAACACTTGAAAGAGAGCTTTATTCATCACAGAATTTACATTACGGATAAAACAACTTGAGGTGTCTAGCATTCCATGCTCGAGGCAATCTATCTCCTTCTGGTGTGATCAATCTGTAAGAACCTTTGCCTCCAACTGACTCAATGATATATGGACCTTCCCAGTTGGGAGCAAGCTTTCCACTGCTGTGTTCTTTGGTATTGTAGAAAACTGCTCTGAGAACTAAACTACCCACTGAGAACTGTCTCTTGTGGACTTTCTCATCGTAGGCTCTCTTGATCTTCTGTTGGTACCTAGCCACACGAAGTGATGCTTGATCTCGTAATTCTTCGGAGAAATCTAGATCATTGATCCGAAGTTCTTCATTGACTCCTACTTCAACTGCTCTGGTCTTCAGAGTGCTTGATATATTTTCTGTTGGGAGTACTGCCTCTGATCCATATGTTAGGCGAAAAGGCGAGAAACCAGTTGATCTTCTCGGAGTTGTGCGATATCCCCAAAGAACTTCAGGTAGGACTTGTTCCCACAATCCTTTCTTATCATTGAGTTTCTTCTTGAGTATACCAAGAATAGCTCTGTTGGAGGCTTCTGCTTGGCCATTGCATTGAGGATATCTTGGAGTTGAATAGAATAGCTTGATACCATGGTTCAGACAGAACTCTCGAAACTTGTCTGAGTCAAATTGAGCTCCATTGTCAGCAACAAGAACTTGAGGTGTGCCAAACCTTGAGAAGATGTTGTGCCGAATGAATTTGATCACTTCGTCATCAGTCTCTCGGAAGAGGGGCACAGCTTCAACCCATTTGGTGAAGTAATCCGTGGCCAGGAGTAGGTACTTCTTCTTGCTTGGAGTTGGAGGGAAAGGTCCCAAGAAGTCTAACCCCCATTGATGGAATGGCCAGGGACTTGATAATTGATGAAGTTCATCTGCAGGGAGATGAATAGCTCGAGCGTGCCGCTGGCAAGGCTCGCACCTTTGAACGACTTGTTGAGCATCCCTTGCCATTGTTGGCCAGTAGTACCCTTGTAGCTTCGTCTTGGCTTCAAGAGATCTTCCTCCTGAATGATTTCCACAAGCTCCGGAGTGGATATCAATCAGGATTGCCTGTGCTTGTTCAGGACCAAGGCACTTGAGTAACATCCCGCTGTGAGATTTGAAATATAAATCTTCACCTTGTAAAGTGTAGCATGGGAGCTTCCTTTGAAGCCTTCGGGCTTGATTTGGATCTTCTGGTATTTTGCTATGTTTGAAGAAGTCAAGAATTGGTCGTCTCCAATCTTCAAGCTGATCTCCACCCCCAGATCCTGTTATAGTAGTAAGGATCTGTTGATCGGGGATGGTCTTGGGCACTTCTTGATAATCGATCTGTATTTGTCTCCCTCCGAGTGAGTCTCCAAGAACTGAGGCAGCATTGGCTAAGGCATCTGCTTCTCGGTTCTCTGCTCTGGGGATTTGAATGAATTCAGCGCTAGTAAAACGTTGTTGAAGACGTCGTACTAAGGCCAAGTAGAGTTGCATTCTTTCTTCTCGAGCTGTGTATTCTCCATTGATTTGCCTTATGATCAACTGGGAGTCGCTGTAGACATTGATTCGATCTACCCCCAGAGATTCCGCCATTTCGAGTCCGGAAATAAGTGCTTCATATTCAGCTTCGTTGTTGGTGGCATTAAACCCAAGGAGAGTGGCCTTCTGGAGATGATCGAGTTCGGGGGATATTAAGACTATCCCAGTTCCCGAACCGATTGAACTTGATGCTCCATCAGTATAAAGCTTCCATGGAGGAGTTGCAGCAATAACTTCAAGACTTGGATCAATTTTTGTTGTAGGATTGATCGGGGGATTATCCTCATCTTCTAAGCGCATGTCTACATCTTCCTCCCAAGTGATGGGGTCTTCAACTGGAAAGTCAGCTAGAAAATCAGCAATTGTTTGACCTTTGATAGAAGTGCGAGATTCGAATTGAATCCCCAGAGCACTCATTTCGATCACCCATTTGGTCATTCGACCAGCTCGACCAGCTTTGTCAATGATATCTTTGAGCGAATGTTCTGAAATGACAGTGATCTGGTGAGAGACGAAATATGGTTGGAGACGACGCGATGCAGTGAGCAAGGCCAGGATGACCTTCTCAGTTTTTGAGTAGCGAGTCTCAGCCGGAAGAAGAGTGTGGCTGATGTAGTAAACTGGATGTTCGATGCCTTCTCTTCTACTGACTAGGACCGCGCTGATTGCTTGATCGGTCACAGCAAGGTAGAGCCACAAGTCTTCTTTTGGAAGTGGAGCAGTCAGGATAGGAGCTTGCACCAGATATTTCTTGATGCTTTGAAATGCTTCTTCACAGGTTGGACTCCAGCCGGAGGTATCTGCCTTTCGTAGTTTGTCGAAGAGTGGCTTGCACTTGTCTGAGGACTTTGAGATGAATCGATTGAGTGCTGCTAACCTTCCAGTAAGACGTTGAACTTCTTTTCGATTTGTAGGTGAAGGCATATCGATGATGGCTCGAATTTGATCAGGATTGGCTTCAATACCTCTCCTGGTCACAAGATGACCCAGGAATTTGCCAGATTGAACTCCGAAGGCGCACTTGGCTGGATTGAGCTTCATTCGATACTTTCGGAGGACTTGGAAAGTTTCAGCCAGATCAGATAGATGTTTGCTCCGAACGGAACTCTTGGTGAGGAGATCATCGACATAGACTTCGACGTTGCGACCGATCTGATCTTCGAACATTTTGGTGACTAGCCTTTGATAGGTGGAACCAGCATTTTTGAGGCCGAATGGCATGACATTGTAGCAGTAGAGACCTCGGCTAGTCACAAAACATGTCTTCTCTTGATCGTCTGGATGAAGTGGAATTTGATTGTACCCAGAGTACCCATCCATGAAAGATAATAGCTCGTGGCCAGCAGTGGCATCGACGAGCCTATCAATCCTTGGCATGGGGAATGGGTCTTTGGGACAAGCCTTGTTGAGATTGGTAAAGTCGATGCAGACTCTAACCTTCCCATTCTTCTTCGGAACAGCCACTATGTTAGAGATCCATGTTGGATACTCTACTTCTCGGATGAATCCAGCTGCGAGTAACTTGGTAATTTCTTCTTGAACAGCAACTTGCAGCTCTGGTCGAATGGTGCGAGGCTTTTGCTTGACAGGCTTCACCTCTTCTTTGATTGCAAGTCGATGACAAGCATCCTCTGGATTGATACCAGGCATGTCTTCGAAACACCAGGCGAAGACGTCGATGTTGGACTTGAGGAAGGATACCATGTCTTGCGCTTCTGCGTCGCTAAGACCGGTACCAATAAATGTTTGTCGAGGGAGATCTCCACTGCCAATGTTGATCGGGACGATTTCTTCTATTGAAGGTGATGCTTCCCATTCGATTGGTGGAGGTTCGGTCAGCGGAATCTCCTTTGATTGCTATTTAGAAGAGGGACCAGCTTCGTCTCGTGGCCGCTTTGGAGGAGCAATGTTGATCTTTCGATCTGATCTGTCTTTGCCGCAGCAGCTTCACAAGACCTTCCAGCTTGCTGATCGCCTCGAATGCAGACGATGCCTTCTCCAGTTGCGAACTTGAGTAGTTGATGATAAGAAGAGGAGATGGCATTGATCTGGTGGAGGAAGGGTCGCCCAAGGATGGCGTTGTAGCTGGAGACTCCTTCGACGATTGCAAACCTCACCGAGACTCGAGTTTCTCGGCTAAGGTCTAGAGTGAATCTCGATTCGCCCACTGTGATGCTTTGTTCACCATTGAAGCCGGTGATCACAATCGGGACGACGTCGAGGCTTTGATATTTATGTCCCAGACGTTTGAAACAGTCTGAGAACATAATGTCGATGGAGCTTCCAGTGTCGATGAGGATTCGATTGACGGTGCTCCCGTCGATGATGAGTTTCAAGACCAGGGGGTCTCGATGTGGAGTGTGAACTCCTTGAAGATCGGTGTCGTTGAAGACTATGGATGGCCAAGACAGACCTTCAATGGGCTTCTCGATCCAGGTATCTTCTTTGTTTGCAGTAGATCGAACATGGAAGATGCGTCGAACCTGCCGATCGACTTCCTTCCCGGTCAAAGCCTGATTGTGCAAGGTTCCATGAATGCCAAAAACATTGGCATTCACAGAAATTGGTTGCCGGTTGGAAGAGATTTGATGTATCCAGCACACTTCTTTCCCCTTTGCAGAGGTTCGACGTTGATCGTGCCTGTTGTTGACGAATTCTTGAAGGTGGCCTTCTCGCAGTAAGTCTTCAAGATGGAACTTCAGCCGAAAACACCGATCGGTGGAGTGGCCGTGACTTCGATGGAATTCACAGTAGACTGTTTTGTCTGCTGTGAATTTGGAATTTGGTTGAAGAGGATTGGGCCTTCGAAGATACTCGTCGTGTTGAATACGGTCGAGTATCTGCTCGACTGGCATGTTCCACTCGGTGAAAGTGGTCTTCGTTGGAGATCGATGCCCATCTTTCTTTGGTCTCTTGTTGGCTGGAGGTGCTGCTGCTTCAGCGTTGTGAGCCTTTGCAGCATACTTAGGAGCTTCTCTTTCAGCAGGCCTTCTCTTGGTTTCTCGCCCTTTCCGAGCGACTTGATCGTCTTCCACCTCAATCTCCCTCTGTATTCGATCGAACATAGCTCCCAGAGAAGGAGGGGGATTGCGGATGAAGTCATTGTAGATGTGTAGATCGAAGCGGAGAGCGTTCTGGAAAGCCAACATGATGGCTTCATCATCCAGATGTCTTCCAGAGAGAGCAGCATGCTCGTTGCGAAACCTCCTCGTGAAGCTGCGGAGAGTCTCATCTGCACCCATCCTTAGTCGATATAGAGAGTCGAGCTTCTTCTCGGGCTTCAGATTGAGTTGGTAGTGCTGTACAAAGAGTTTAGCCAAAATATTGAATTGGGTGATGGACCCAGCTCGAAGGTTGTGATACCAGTCAAGCGATGGCTCATCGAGGCTTCCTGCGAAGGTGCGGCAGAGCACGTTGTTTTCCTCTTCGTTTGGCGTTAAAGCTTGTTTGAAGGCGAGGATGTGGAGAGCTGGATCTCCTCGGATGCAGTTGAATTTGGGGAGGATAGGGGTTCTCCATCCCCTTGGAAATGCTGTCTCGAAGAGACTTCGATGGAGAGGTCCGGCAGAGGAATACCCGTCCCTACGTCCATGTCCTCGACCTTGAGGTGGGTCAAGAGACAAGATCGCAAGGTCTTGCTCTGGCATCGAAGTGTTTGCCGGTTGAAGTCGATGTCGAAGGTCCGATCCAAGTCCACTTTGAAATGGAATGGAAGGAGAGACTCTACTCTTTGAAGGAGCGCCTTTCATTTGGTGCTTCCTTGGCATATTGATCTTTGAAGGTGCCCTCTTGTCGCAGTTGCGACCAGATGAGGATTGGGAGGACTCGTCGTCAAGACGATCCCAGACACTCTGCTTCCAAGGAGCAGCAGAGGGAGTTGGGTCGCGTCGAATCCTTTCGAGGGCATCAGTGCCCATTGACCTCCGTTGTTCGGAGTGAATTGAATGTCGAGGAGGATCAACCCTCCCACTTGCGGAGGGGATCGGAATAGCAATTCCAGCTTCGGAAGCTGCCTTCTTCAGAGCATCCCTCTCAGCAGTGAGGGTGGCGTTCTGTTTCGCCAGTTGGAGTAATTGGAAATCTGTTGCAGAGACTTGGTAAGTTGATGGAGGATTTTCAGCAGGAGCAGGGACAGTCTGTCCAGTTGATTGATGAGGATGAGGGGCGATCGGTCGATCGACAGATCTTCCGCTTCCTGAGTGAACCCCCATCTCGGGGACAGCAAGAGGCTGCCCGAAGTTGAGCCTTTGACTCATTGAACGAGTCTCAGGACGAGGTTGATGTTGAGTGTTACTTCCTTCTGGTTGACCCTGATGTTTGGTTCTCGCCATTCAGAGTGCGAAGGGTGCAACGAGATTGCCGACGTCCGATCAGTTGTCTGATCAACCGAGGGGGCGAGGAAGTTTGGCTATTGATCTGGTATTCGAAGTAGAGAGAGAGAACACAGCTTCTTGCTCGGATCCCACAGACGGCGCCAAACTGTGGGGGAAAATCTTCGTGCCGACCCGAAGATTCTCGCAGCACCAGTCAATTGGAGTCGAAGTTGATGCTGAAGATCGTTGATCGATCTGTTGATTGAAATTGGAGCTTCTTTGATATATAAACAGAAAAGCAATCAGAGAGAGATTTTGACACAAGAGAAGTGATCTTGGAGTTCAGCCGAAGCCTACGTCTCCGTGCTATAGGGTGCAACCCGAATTCACTAACACTTATATTGAAGTGATCTCGACAGGCCGAGTATCACTGTAAACCCTGATCTCTCTGAAAGAAGATCAAAGGGAGATGGTTGATCTGAAATTGGTAATCTCAGAGCTCTGGTTTTTAGAATTCAGAGTTCGATTTC
The DNA here is from genome assembly GCA_947650365.1 of Chamaelirium japonicum. Taxonomy (NCBI): domain Eukaryota; kingdom Viridiplantae; phylum Streptophyta; class Magnoliopsida; order Liliales; family Melanthiaceae; genus Chamaelirium; species Chamaelirium japonicum. Next base: position 2,099,658 of record CANTAL010000001.1, read on the forward strand.
TGGAATCGATCCCTTTACATTCGAAGGCTCTGCTATTTATAGGCATTCTGGGTGGCGAATGGCGGTTTCTGCTGCAGTATCTGGGGATTCTCTAGGTAAAGTTACGGGCCCCGTAGTTGTCCTCGTGGACCCACCAGGCAGGGCCGGTGGGTCCCGCGGTAGTCCTCGTGGGCCCACCAGGCAGGGCCGGTGGGTCCCGCGGTAGTCCTCGTGGGCCCACCAGGCAGGGCTGGTGGGTCCCGCGGTAGTCCTCGTGGGCCCACCAGGCAGGGCCGGTGGGTCCCGCGGTAGTCCTCGTGGGCCCACCAGGCAGGGCCGGTGGGTCCCGCGGTAGTCCTCGTGGGCCCACCAGGCAGGGCCGGTGGGTCCCGTGGTGGATTTTTGCCAAAATTTGCACCCACAAAGCCTACTGCGAGTAGCTTGGTAATTTATTCTTGAACAGCAACTTGCAACTCTAGTCGGATGGTGCGTGGCTTTTGCTTGACAGGCTTCATTTCTTCTTTGATCGCAAGTGTGGGGGAAAATCTTCGTGCCGACCCGAAGACTTTCGCAGCACCAGTCAATTGAAGTTGAAGTTGACGTTGATTGAAGTTGAAGCCTTTTGATATGTCAATAGAAAGAGATATGCAATCAGAGAGTAGACACGAGAGGTGATCTCGGAGTTCAGCCGAAGCCTACGTCTCCGTGCTATAGGGAGCAACCCGAATTCACTAACACTTATGTCGAAGTGATCTCGACAGGCCGAGTATCACTAGAAACACTCTGATCTCTTCGAAGGAGAGAAGAAGATCAAAGAGAGATGGTAGATGGGAAGTTGGAAATCCCAGAGCTCTGGTTTTAGAACTGAGAGTTCGATCCATTTACATTCGAAGGCTCTGCTATTTATAGGATTCTCTGGGAGGAATTCCGGGGTAAATGGCGGTTTCTGCTGTTGTATTTGGGGATCCTTCTGGTAAGGCTGGTGGGTCGTGCTGTTGTCTTCGGGGGCCCACCAGGCAGGGCCGGTGGGTCCCGTTGTAGTCCTCGGGGGCCCACCAGGCAGGGCCGGTGGGTCCCTCTGTAGTCTTCGGGGGCCCACCAGGCAGGGCCGGTGGGTCCCGCTGTAATCTCCGAGGGCTCACCAGGCAGGGCCGGTGGGTCCCGCTGTAGTCTCCGGGGGCCCACCAGGCAGGGCCGGTGGGTCCCGCTGTAATCTCCGGGGGCCCACCAGGCAGGGCCGGTGGGTCCCGCTGTTTGCAGACTTCTTGCCAAAATTTGCACCCACAGTTACCCCCTCTAAGTTAGCTAGAGATCATCTGGCTGGCTTGGATTCGTGGTGCAAAGCTAACGACCCCCTGTCACACACACAGAGGAGCTTGCAAAATGTTAGCATCAAAATAGACCGATCGGTCAAAATTTAATGGCGAGCTCCGGAGCGGGCTACGGGCGAGCTCCTGAGTGAACTTGGGCGAGCTTGGGCGAGCTCCTGAGCGAGCTTAGGCGAGCTCCTGAATGAGCTTGGACGAGCTCTTGAGCGAGCTTTGGCGAGCTCTTGAGCGAGCTTGGATGAGCTCTTGAGCGAACTTTGGCGAGCTCTTGAACGAGCTTGGACGAGCTCTTGAGCGAGCTTTGGCGAGCTCTTGAACGAGCTTGGACGAGCTCTTGAGCGAGCTTAGGCGAGCTCCTGAACGAGCTTGGACGAGCTCTTGAGCAAACTTTGGCGAGCTCTTGAACAAGCTTGGACGAGCTCTTGAGCGAGCTTTGGCGAGCTCCTGAGCGAGCTTGGGCGAGCTCCTGAACGAGCTTGGACGAGCTCCTGAACGAGCTTGGGCGAGCTCCTGAGCGAGCTTGGGCGAGCTCCTGAGCGAGCTTTGGCGAGCTCCTGAACGAGCTTGGACGAGCTCCTGAGCGAGCTTAGGCGAGCTCCTGAACGAGCTTGGACGAGCTCTTGAGCGAGCTTGGACGAGCTCTTGAGCGAGCTTTGGCGAGCTCTTGAACGAGCTTGGGCGAGCTCCTGAGCGAGCTTGGGCAAGCTTCTGAACGAGCTTGGACGAGCTCTTGAGCGAGCTTTGGCGAGCTCTTGAACGAGCTTGGACAAGCTCTTGAGCGAGCTTTGGCGAGCTCTTGAACGAGCTTGGACGAGCTCTTGAGCGAGCTTTGGCGAGCTCTTGAACGAGCTTGGACGAGCTCTTGAGCGAGCTTAGGTGAGCTCTTGAACGAGCTTGGACGAGCTCTTGAGCGAGCTTTGGCGAGCTCTTGAACGAGCTTTTGAGCGGTCAAAAAGTGATCGGTCAAAAGTGATCGGTCAAATTCAGCCGGTCAAGGTCGAAGTGATCGGTCAAAAAACATAGTTTTTTGGCCGATCCAATAGGAATTCGACCGATCGGTCAAAAGTGATCGGTCACTGTGATCGGTCAAATTCAGCCGGTCAAGGTCGAAGTGATCGGTCAAAAAACATAGTTTTTTGGCCGATCCAGTATGAATTCGACCGATCGGTCAAAAGTGATGGCGAGCTCCGGAGCGGGCTACGGGCGAGCTCCTGAGTGAACTTGGGCGAGCTTGGGCGAGCTCCTGAGCGAGCTTAGGCGAGCTCCTGAACGAGCTTGGAAGAGCTCTTGAGCGAGCTTTGGCGAGCTCTTGAGAGAGCTTGGACGAGCTCTTGAGCGAGCTTTGGCGAGCTCCTGAACGAGCTTGGACGAGCTCTTGAGCGAACTTTGGCGAGCTCTTGAACGAGCTTGGACGAGCTCTTAAGCGAGCTTTGGCGAGCTCCTGAGCGAGCTTGGGCGAGCTCCTGAGCGAGCTTAGGCGAGCTCCTGAACGAGCTTGGACGAGCTCCTGAACGAGCTTGGACGAGCTCTTAAGCGAGCTTTGGCGAGCTCCTGAGCGAGCTTGGGCGAGCTCCTGAGCGAGCTTTGGCGAGCTCTTGAACGAGCTTGGACGAGCTCTTAAGCGAGCTTTGGCGAACTCCTGAGCGAGCTTGGGCGAGCTCCTGAGCGAGCTTCGGCGAGCTCCTGAACGAGCTTGGACGAGCTCCTGAACGAGCTTGGACGAGCTCTTGAGCGAGCTCTTGAACGAGCTTTTGAGCGGTCAAAACGTGATCGGTCAAAAGTGATCGGTCAAATTCAGCCGGTCAAGGTCGAAGTGATCGGTCAAAAAACATAGTTTTTTGGCCGATCCAGTAGGAATTCGACCGATCGGTCAAAAGTGATCGGTCACTGTGATCGGTCAAATTCAGCCGGTCAAGGTCGAAGTGATCGGTCAAAAAACATAGTTTTTTGGCCGATCCAGTATGAATTCGACCGATCGGTCAAAAGTGATGGCGAGCTCCGGAGCGGGCTACGGGCGAGCTCCTGAGTGAACTTGGGCGAGCTTGGGCGAGCTCCTGAGCGAGCTTAGGCGAGCTCCTGAACGAGCTTGGACGAGCTCTTGAGCGAGCTTTGGCGAGCTCTTGAGCGAGCTTGGACGAGCTCTTGAGCGAGCTTTGGCGAGCTCCTGAACGAGCTTGGACGAGCTCTTGAGCGAACTTTGGCGAGCTCTTGAACGAGCTTGGGCGAGCTTGGGCGCCAAGTGTTTCCGTTGTAGTGAGAGAATGATGGCTAGTGATGGTTGATAGCCTCAGACTTTGCCCTTGAATGGTTGATGAGTTTTCGTCTGTAAGTTTTTGAATCTTCAGGCATTTTGTAATGCCAAAAGTTGTTGGGGGATTGTTTCTCCTATCTCCTCAGTTGACAGAAATTAGGCCGCAATATTCTCTCAACTAATTTGGAGCGTGGAGCACATGTCTTTGTATGTTGATGCTGGCTATAGAAAATTATAGATTCACCCCCTCATCAGTGGTGGACTTCCAGAATGTGTCTACCTTGAGCATGAGAGCGCGTGATGCTCTCTTATATGAGTGTCGAGCGGTAAAAGTCTTCTATAGTGACTTGGTAAGTTTGAGGAATGTCCTGCCTCTGGAGTGACGTTGGCTGAATGCTGCAGATCGCGTGGGATCTTGATCTTCATGTCGAGATGTGTTGGGGCTGAGAGCTTGGTGCTTTGTTAGGGTGCCGAGAGCAGGTCTCGGATTTTGGACTTGCTGAGTGCTGAGGCGATGGTCGCTTCGGACTTTGTCTGTGAGCACCGGAGCTCTCTATCTGAGTTCGTTAGGTGTCAAGACGGTGTAGAGCATCTTGAACTTTTCATTCGAGTGCTGAGGCTTGTCTTTGGACTTTGCTGCACGTCGAGGTAGCGAAGGTGTCTCGGATTATGTATCTGAGTGTTGATATTCTGGATAGAATAGAATGATTGAATAGGTTTAACATTTGCACATAAGGGGTCGTGTCGCAACACGAGGCCCCAAACTTGTTAAACGACCTGGTAACTTGAAATTGAGAGTTGTGCTGTCTCATAACTCAGAATTTGAACGGACAAGTAGACGTTTGAGAGCAATCTTTATTCAGCATAGAAATTACATCAGAGACGGAAATCTATCTCTTTTTGGTGAGATCAGTCGATATGATCCTTTGCCTCCTATCGATTCGACAATGTATGGACCTTCCCAGTTGGGAGCTAGTTTGCTGCTGTTGTGCTCTTCATTGCCGGTGTTTGTTGGTATGATCTTGCCTTCCTTTGACAAATTCTTGGAAATGTCCTACACGTAGCAGATCTTCCAAATGATACCTTAGCCGGTGGCATTGGTCGGTAGAATGGCCATGACTGCGATGGAAATCACAGTAGGCTGTTTTGTCTGCAGTGAACTTGGTGTCGGGCTGCAGTGGGTTAGGCCATCGAAGGAACTCTTCGTGCTGAATACGATCGAGGATTTGATCGATTGGTAGATTCCACTCGGTGAAAGTGGTCTTCTTTGGAGGAGATTGGCGTCCATCGTTTCTTGATCGCTTGTTGGCTGGAGGAGCTGCTGCCTCAGCATTGTGGGCCTTAGCAGCATACTTAGGAGCTTCTCTCTCAGCAGGCCTTCTCTTTGACTCTCGCCCTTTTCGAGCGGCTTGATCGTCTTCCACCTCAATCTCCCTCTGGATTCGATCGAACATAGTACCCAGAGAAGGAGGAGGATTGCGGATGAAGTCGTTGTAGATATGTAGATCGAAGCGGAGAGCGTTCTGGAAAGCCAGCATGATGGCTTCATCATCCAGATGTCTTCCAGAGAGGGCAGCATGCTCGTTGCGAAATCTCCTCGTGAAACTTCGGAGAGTCTCGTCAGCACCCATCCTTAGCCGATAGAGAGAGTCGAGCTTCTTCTCGGTCTTCAGATTGAGTTGATAATGCTGCACGAAGAGTTTAGCCAAAACGTCGAACTGGGTGATGGATCCAGCTCGGAGATTGTGATACCAGTCGAGTGATGGCTCATCGAGACTTCCTGCGAAGGTGCGGCAGAGCACGTTGTTTTCTTCTTCGTGCGGCGTTAGAGATTGCTTGAAGGCGAGTATATGGAGAGTTGGATCTCCTCTGATGCAGTTGAATTTGGGGAGGATAGGAGTTCTCCATCCTCTTGGAAATGTTGTCTCGAAGAGACTTCGATGGAGAGGTCCGGCGGAGGAATAACCATCTCTACGTCCGTGTCCTCGACCTGGATGTGTGTCAAGGGGCAAGATCGCAAGGTCTTGCTCAGGCATTGAAGTATTTGTCGGTTGAAGTCGATGTCGGAGGTCCGATCCAAGCCCACGTTGAAGTGGAATGGAAGGGGAGACTCTACTCTTTGAAGGAGCGCCTTTCATTTGGTGCTTCCTTGGTATATTGAGCTTTGATGGTGCCCTCTTGTCGCAGTTGCGGCCAGAAGACGATTGGCAAGACTCGTCGTCAAGGCGATCCCAAACACTCTACTTCCAGGGGGCAGCAGAGAGAGTTGGGTCGCGTCGGATCCTCTCGAGGGCAGCAGTGCCCATTGACCTCCGTTGCTCGGAGTGAATTGAATGTCGAGGAAGATCGACCCTCTCACTTGTAGAGGGGATAGGAAGAGCGATCCCAGCCTCAGATGCTGCCTTCTTAAGAGCATCCCTCTCAGCGGTGAGGGTGGCGTTTTGCTTTGCCAATTGGAGAAGTTGGAAATCGACCGCCGAAATTTGATAGGTCGATGGAGGATCTTCAGCAGGAGCTGGGGCTGTTTGCCCTATTGACTGTCGTGCGGGATGGATGATCGGCCGATCGACGGATCTTCCACTCCCTGAACGAACCCCCATCTCGGGGACAGCAAGGGGCTGTCCGAAGTTGAGCCTTTGACTCATTGAACGAGTCTCAGGACGAGCCTGTTGTTGAGTGTTACTTCCTTCTGGTTGACCTTGATGTTTCGTCCACGCCATTCAGAGAGCGAAAGGTGTAACGAGAGTGCCGTCCGATCAGTTGTCTGATCAACCGCGAGGGCGAGGAAGTTTGACTATCAAGATCCGTTGTAGGTTCAACCGATCAAGTAGAAGCGGAGAGTTGGACTTTTTGATCGGATTCCCACAGACGGCGCCAAACTGTGGGGGAAAATCTTCGTGCCGACCCGAAGACTTTCGCAGCACCAGTCAATTGAAGTTGAAGTTGACGTTGATTGAAGTTGAAGCCTTTTGATATGTCAATAGAAAGAGATATGCAATCAGAGAGTAGACACGAGAGGTGATCTCGGAGTTCAGCCGAAGCCTACGTCTCTGTGCTATAGGGAGCAACCCGAATTCACTAACACTTATGTCGAAGTGATCTCGACAGGCCGAGTATCACTAGAAACACTCTGATCTCTTCGAAGGAGAGAAGAAGATCAAAGAGAGATGGTAGATGGGAAGTTGGAAATCCCAGAGCTCTGGTTTTAGAACTGAGAGTTCGATCCATTTACATTCGAAGGCTCTGCTATTTATAGGATTCTCTGGGAGGAATTCCGGGGTAAATGGCGGTTTCTGCTGTTGTATTTGGGGATCCTTCAGGTAAGGCTGGTGGGTCCTGCTGTTGTCTTCGGGGGCCCACCAGGCAGGGCCGGTGGGTCCCGCTGTAGTCCTCGGGGGCCCACCAGGCAGGGCCGGTGGGTCCCTCTGTAGTCTTCGGGGGCCCACCAGGCAGGGCCGGTGGGTCCCGCTGTAATCTCCGAGGGCTCACCAGGCAGGGCCGGTGGGTCCCGCTGTAGTCTCCGGGGGCCCACCAGGCAGGGCCGGTGGGTCCCGCTGTAGTCTCCGGGGGCCCACCAGGCAGGGCCGGTGGGTCCCGCTGTTTGCAGACTTCTTGCCAAAATTTGCACCCACAGCAAGTCGATGGCAAGCGTCATCTGGATTGATCCCAGGCATGTCTTCGAAGCACCAAGCGAAGACGTCGATATTGGACTGGAGGAAGGATACCATGTCTTGCGCTTCTGCGTCACTAAGACCGGTACCAATGAAAGTTTGTCGAGGGAGATCTCCCCTGCCGATGTTGATTGGGATGATTTCTTCAACTGAAGGTGATGCTTCCCATTCGATTGGTGGAGGTTCGGTCAGCGGGATCTTCTTTGATTGCTATTTGGAAGAGGGACCAGCTTCATCTCGTGGCCGCTTTGGAGGAGCAATGTTGATCTTTCGATCTGTCTTAGCCGCAGCAGCCTCACAAGATCTTCCAGCTTGCTGATCACCTCGAATGCAGACGATGCCTTCTCCAGTTGCAAATTTGAGTAGTTGATGATAAGAAGAGGAGATGGCATTGATCTGGTGGAGGAATGGTCGCCCGAGGATGGCGTTGTAGCTGGATACTCCTTCGACAATTGCAAACCTGACCGAGACTCGAGTCTCTCGGCTGAAGTCGAGAGTGAATCTCGACTCACCCACCGTGATGCTTTGTTCGCCGTTGAAGCCAGTGATCACGGTCGGGACGACGTCGAGGCTTTGATACTTATGCCCCAGACGTTTGAAACAGTCTGAGAACATAATGTCGATGGAGCTCCCGGTGTCGATGAGGATCCGATTGACGGTACTTCCGTCGATGATAAGTTTCAAAACCAGGGGGTCTCGATGTGGAGTATGAACTCCTTGAAGATCGGTGTCGTTGAAGACGATGGACAGCCAAGCAAGACCTTCGATGGGCTTCTCGATCCAGGTATCTTCCTTGTTCGCAGTAGAACGAACGTGGAAGATGCGTCGAACTTGTCGATCCACCTCCTTCCCGGTCAAATTTTGATTGTGCAATGTTCCGTGAATACCAAAGACATTGGCACTCACAGAAATAGGTTGCCGGTCAGAGGAGATTTGATGTATCCAACACACTTCTTTCCCCTTTGCAGAGGTTCGACGTTGATCGTGCCCGTTGTTGACGAATTCTTGAAGGTGGCCCTCTCGCAATAAATCATCAAGATGGAACTTCAACCGATAGCACCGGTCGGTGGAGTGGCCGTGACTTTGATGGAATTCGCAGTAGACTGTTTTGTCTGCTGTGAATTTGGAATTTGGCTGAAGAGGATTGGGCCTTCGAAGATACTCGTCGTGTTGAATGCGGTCGAGTATCTGTTCGATTGGTAAATTCCACTCAGTGAAAGTGGTCTTCGTTGGAGATCGACGCCCGTCATTCTTTGATCGTTTGTTGGCTGGAGGGGCTGCTGCTTCGGCATTGTGAGCTTTGGCAGCATACTTGGGAGCTTCTCTCTCCGCAGGCCTTCGCTTTGTTTCTCGCCCTTTTCGAGCAACTTGGTCATCTTCAACCTCGATCTCTCTCTGGATTCGATCGAACATAGCTCCCAGAGAAGGAGGGGGATTGCGGATGAAGTCGTTGTAGATGTGTAGATCGAAGCGGAGAGCGTTCTGGAAAGCCAACATGATGGCTTCATCATCCAGATGTCTTCCAGAGAGGGCAGCATTGTGGGGGAAAATCTTCGTGCCGACCCGAAGACCTTCGCAGCACCAGTCAATTGGAGTCGAAGTTAATGTCGAAGATCGTTGGTCGATCGGTTGGTTGAAGTTGTTGCTTTTTTGATATGTAAACAGAAAAGCAATCAGAGAGAGAGATTTTGACACAAGAGAAGTGATCTCGGAGTTCAGCCGAAGCCTACGTCTCCGTGCTATAGGGAGCAACCCAAATTCACTAACACTTATGTTGAAGTGACCTCGACAGGCCGAGTATCACTGAAAGCTCCCTGATCTCTTCGAAAGAGAGAAGAAGATCGAAGAGAGATGGTAGATCGGAGGTTAGAAATCCCAAAGCTATGGTTCTGAAAGTCAGATCTCAGAGTGGAAATCAGATTTTCAGATTGGATCCTTTTACATTCGAAGGCTCTGCTATTTATAGGCATTCCGGGTGGCGAAGGGCGGTTTTTGCTATCGTATTTGGGGATCCTTCAGGTAAAGTTGCGTCCTCGTGGGCCCACCAGGCAGGGCCGGTGGGTCCCGTGGTAGTCCTCGTGGGCCCACCAGGCAGGGCCGGTGGGTCCCGCTGTAGTCTTCGTGGGCCCACCAGGCTGGGCCGGTGGGTCCCGCTGTAGTCCTCGTGGGCCCACCAGGCAGGGCCGGTGGGTCCCGTGGTGGATTTATGCCAAAATTTGCACCCACAAGCATGCTCGTTGCGAAACCTCCTAGTGAAACTTCGGAGAGTCTCGTCAGCACCCATCCTTAGCCGAGAGAGAGAGTCGAGCTTCTTCTCGGGCTTCAGATTGAGCTGATAATGTTGCACGAAGAGTTTAGCCAAGACATCGAACTGGGTGATGGACCCAGCTCGGAGATTGTGATACCAGTCGAGTGATGGCTCATCGAGACTTCCTGCGAAGGTGCGGCAGAGCACGTTGTTTTCTTCTTCATGCGGCGTTAGAGCTTGCTTGAATGCAAGGATGTGGAGAGTAGGATCTCCTCGTACGCAGTTAAATTTGGGGAGGACAGGAGTTCTCCAGCCCCTTGGGAATGTTGATTCAAAAAGGCTTCGATGTAGGGGTCCAGCAGAGGAATAGCCATCCCTACGACCATGTCCTCGACCTAGAGGTGGGTCAAGAGGCAAGATCGCAAGGTCTTGCTCAGGTATTGAAGTATTGGCCGGTTGAAGTCGATGTCGGAGATCCGATCCAAGCCCACGTTGAAGTGGAATGGAAGGGGAGACTCTACTCTTTGAAGGAGCGCCTTTCATTTGGTGCTTCCTTGGTATATTGAGCTTTGAAGGTGCCCTCTTGTCGCAGTTGCGGCCCGAAGACGATTGGGAAGACTCGTCGTCAAGGCGATCCCAAACACTCTGCTTCCAGGGGGCAGCAGAGGGAGTTGGGTCGCGTCGGATCTTCTCAAGGGCAGCAGTGCCCATTGACCTCCTTTTGCTCGGAGTGAATTGAATGTCTAGGAAGGTCGATCCTCTCACTTGTAGAGGGGATAGGAAGAGCGATCCCAGCCTCAGAAGCTGCCCTCTTCAGAGCATCCCTCTCAGCGGTGAGGGTAGCGTTTTGCTTCGCCAATTGGAGTAGTTGGAAGTCGACCGCAGAGACTCCGTAGGTCGATGGAGGGTCTTCAACAGGAGTGGGAGCAGTTTGCCCAATCGATTGTCGTGCAGGATGGGCGATAGGTCGATCGACAGATCTCCCACTCCCTGAACGAACCCCCATCTCGGGGGCAGCAAGGGGCTGCCCAAAGTTGAGCCTTTGACTCTTTGAACGAGTCTCAGGACGAGCTTGTTGTTGAGTGTTACTTCCTTCTGGTTGACCCTGGTGTTTCGTCCTCGCCATTCAGAGAGCGAAGGGTGCAACGAGAGTGCCGACGTCCGATCAATTGTTTGATCAACCGAGGAGGCGAGGAAGTTTGGCTCTCAAGATCGGTTGTATGCTCAACCGATCAAGTAGTAGCGGAGAGTTTGGCTTTTTGCTCGTATCCCACAGACGGCGCCAAACTATGGGGGAAAATCTTCGTGCTGACCCGAAGACTTCGCCTCACCAGTCAATTGAAGTTGAAGTTGACGTCGAAGATCGTTGGTCGATCTGTTGATTGAGGTTGGTGCTTTTTGATATGTAGATAGAGAGATGCAATCAGAGAGAGTGTTTGACACGAGAAGTGATCTCGGAGTTCAGCCGAAGCCTACGTCTCCGTGCTATAGGGTGCAATCCGAATTCACTAACACTTTTCTCGAAGTAACCTCGACAGGCCGAGTGCTACTGAATTCTTCTTTGATCTCTTCAAAGACAAGAAGATGATCAAGTAGAGGTGAAGGGTGAGAAGATAGAAATTCCAGAGCTCTGGTTCTGAAAATCAGATCTCAGAGTGGAAGATAGATTTCGGATCCTTTTACATTCGAAGGGTCTGCTATTTATAGAACTCTCTGGTGGTAAGTGGCGGTTTCTGCTGCAGCATTTGGGGATTCTCCAGGTAAAGCTGGTGGGCCCCGCTACCGTCTTTTGGGGGATTTTGCAGGCTTTTGGTTCCACCAGGCGGGGCCGGTGGGTCCCGTGGCAGTCCTCGTGGGCCCTCGTGGGCCCACCAGGAAGGGCCGGTGGGTCCCGTTGTAGTCTTCGTGGGCCCTCGTGGGCCCACCAGGCAAGGCCGGTGGGTCCTGTGGTAGTTGGTAAACTTCTGCCAAAATTTGCACCCACAGGATACATTCGTATGAATTAGAATGGATCGTACAAATGAAATAGAATGGATTGTACGAATGAATTAGAATGGATCGTACGAATAAATTAGAATAGATCGTGCGAATGGATTAGAATGGATCTTACGAACGAATTACAATGGATAGTACGAATGAATTAGAATGGATTGTGCGAATGAATTAGAATGGATCGTACGAATGAATTAAAATGGTTTGTATGAATGCATTAGAATGGATCGTGCGAATGAATTAGAATGGATCGTATGAATGATTTAGAATGGATCGTACAAATGAATTAGAATGGATCGTCCGAGTGAATAAGAATGGATCGTATGAATGTATTAGAGTGGATCATGCGAATGAATTAGATTGGATCGTATGAATGAATTAGAGTCGATCGCGCGAATGAATTAGAATGGATCTTACGAGTAAATTAGAATGGATCGTACGAATGAATTAGAATGGATCGTACGAATGAATTAGAATGGATCGTCCGAGTGAATAACAATGGATCGTATGAATGAATTAGAGTGGATCATGCGAATGAATTAGAATGGATCGTACGAATGAATTAGAAAAGATCGTTCGAATGAATTAGAATGGATAGTCCGAGTGAATTAGAATGGATCGTATAAATAAATTAGAATGGATCGTACGAATGAATTAGAATGGATTGTACGAATGAATTAGAATGGATTGTCCGAGTGAATAAAAATGGATCGTATGAATGAATTAGAGTGGATCATGCGAATGAATTAGACTGTACCGTGCGAATGAATTAGAATGGATCATACGAATGAATTGGAATGGATCGTACGAATGAATTAGAATGGATCATCTGAATGAATTAGAATGGATCGAACGAATAAATTAGAATGAATCGTACAAATAAATTAGAATGGATTGTACGAATGAATTAGAATGGATCGTACGAATGAATTAGAGTGGATCATGCGAATGAATTAGAATGGATCGTACGAATGAATTAGAATGGATCGTTCGAATGAATTAGAATGGATACATTCGTATGAATTAGAATGGATCGTGTGAATGAATTAGAAAGAATTATACGAATGAATAAGAATGGATCGTACGAATGAATTAGAATGGATTGTACGAATGAATTAGAATGGATCATACGAATGAATTAGAATGGATCGTGCGAATGAATTAGAATGGATACATTCGTGCGAATGAATTATAATGGATCGTACGAATGAGTTAGAATGGATTGTACGAATGAATTAGAATGGATCGTATGAATGAATTAGAGTGGATCATGCAAATGAATTAGAATGGATCGTACGAATGAATTAGAATGGATCGTTCGAATGAATTAGAATGGATACATTCGTATGAGTTAGAATGGATCGTGCGAATGAATTAGAATGAATCATACGAATGAATAAGAATGGATCGTACGAATGAATTAGAATGGATCATGCGAATGAATTAGAATGGATCGTACGAATGAATTAGAATGGATTATACGAATGTATTATAATGGATCGTACGAATGAATTAGAATAGATCGTGTGAATGAATTAGAATGGATACATTCGTACGAATGAATTTGAATGGATCGTGCGAATGAATTAGAATGGATCATCTAAATGAATTAGAATGGATCGTATGAATGAATTAGAATGGATCGTATGAATGTATTAGAGTGGATCATGCGAATTAATTACAATGGATCATATGAATGAATTAGAATGGATCATGCGAATAAATTAGAATGGATCGTCTGAATGAATTAGAATGAATCAAATGAATAAATTAGAATGGATCATATGAATGACTTAGAATGGATACATTCGTGCGAATGAATTAGAATGGATCATAATGAATTAGAATGGATCGTGTGAATGAATTAGAATGGATCGTATGAATGAATTAGAGTGGATCATGCGAATGAATTAGAAAGGATTATATGAATTAATTGGAATGGATCGTACGAATGAATTAGAATAGATTGTACGAATGAATTAGAATGGATCGTGTTGATGAATTAGAATGGATCGTCTGAATGAATTAGAATGAATCGTCCGAGTGAATAAGAATGGATCGTGTGAATGAATTAGAATGGATCGTTCGAATGAAATAGAATGGATTGTACGAATGCATTAGAATGGATCGTATGAATGAATTAGAATGGATCGTACGAATGAATTAGAATGGATCGTACGAACGAATTAGAATGGATCGTATGAATGAATTAGAATGGATCGTACGAATGAATTAGAATGGATTGTGCGAATGCATTAGAATGGATCGTGCGAATGAATTAGAATGGATCGTACAAATGAATTAGAATGGATCGTACAAATGAATTAGAATGGATCATTCAAATGAATTAGAATGGATCGTCTGAATGAATTAGAATGAATCATACGAATGAATTAAAATGGATCGTATGAATGAATTGGAATGGATACATTCGTATGAATTAGATTGGATCGTATGAATGAATTAGAGTGGATCATGCGAATGAATTAGAATGGATCGTGCGAATGAATTATAATGAATCATACGAATAATATAGAATGGATTGTATGAATGAATTAGAGTTGATCATGCGAATGAAATAGAATGGATCGTACGAATGAATTAGAATAAATCATACGAATAAAATAGAATGGATTGTACGAATGAATTAGAATGGATCGTACGAATGAATTAGAATCGATCGTGCGAATGAATTAGAATTGAATGTGCGAATGAAATAGAATGGATTGTTTGAATGAATTAGAATGGATTTTATGAATGCATTAGAGTGGATCATATGAATGCGTTAGAATGGATCGTGCGAATGAATTAGAATGGATCGTACGAATGAATTAGAATGGATCGTACGATTGAATTCGAATGGATCACACGAATGAATTAGAATGGATTGTGCGAATGAATTAGAATGGATTATGCTAATGAATTAGAATGGATCATACAAATATATTAGAATGGATACATTCATACGAATAAATTAGAATGGATCGTACGAATGAATTAGAATGGATCATACGAATGAATTAGAATGGATCGTATGAATGAATTAGAATGGATCATATGAATGAATTAGAATGGATCATTCGAATGAATTAGAATGGATCGTACGAATGAATTAGAAAGGATCATACGAACTATTTGGAATGGATCGTACGAATGAATTAGAATGGATTATACGAATGAATTAGAATGGATCGTATGAATGAATTAAGATGGATTGTACGAATGAAATAGAATGGATCGTACGAATGAATTAGAATGGATACATCCATGTATGAATTAGAATGGATACATTCGTGCGAATGAATTAGAATGGATCATACGAATTCATTCGAACGATCCATTCTAATTCATTCATACGATCCATTCTAATTCATTCGTCTGATCTATTATAATTCATTCGTACGATCCATTCTAATTCATACGAATGTATCCATTCTAATTCATTCGTACAATCCATTCTAATTCATTCGCACGATCTATTCTAATTCATTCGTACGATCCATTCTTATTCATTCGTATGATTCATTCTAATTCATTCGCACACGAATGTATCCATTCTAATTCATTCATACAACCCATTCTAATTCAATCGCACGATCCATTCTAATTTATTCGTACGATCCATTCTAATTCATACAAATGTATCCATTCTAATTCATTAGTTTGATCCATTCTAATTCATTCGAACGATCCATTCTAATTCATTCGCACGATTGATTCTAATTCATTCAGACGATCCATTCTAATTCATTCAGACGATCCATTCTAATTTATTCGCACATTCCTTTCTAATTCATTCGTACGATCCATTCTAATTCATTCGCACGATCCATTCTAATTTATTCGTACTATCCATTCTAATTCATTTGAACGATCCATTATAATTGATTCGTACGATCCATTCTAATTCATTCGTATGATCCATTCTAATTCATTCGTACGAATTTATCCATTCTAATTCATTCGCACGATCCATTCTAATTCATTCGCATAATCCATTCTAATTCATTCGCACATTCCATTCTAATTCATTCGTACGATCCATTCTAATTCATTCGTACGATCCATTCTAATTCAAACGTATGATCCATTCTATTTCATTCTTACGATCCATTCTAATTCATTCGCACAATCCATTCTAATTCATTGGCACGATCCATTTTAATTCATTCGAATGATCCATTCATTCGTACTATTCATTCTAATTCATTCGTAAGATCCATTCTAATTCATTCGCACATTCCATTCTAATTCATTCGTACGATCCATTCTAATTTATACGAATGTATCCATTCTAATTCATTCGTACGATCCATTCAAATTCATTCGCACGATCTATTCAAATTCATTCGTACGATCCATTCTAATTCATTCGTATGATCCATTCTAATTCAATCGAACGATACATTCTAATTCATTCGTACGATCCATTCTAATTCATTCGTACGAATGCATCCATTCTAATTCATTCGTACGATCCATTCTAATTCATTCTTACTATCCATTCTAATTCATTCGTAAGATCCATTCTAATTCATTCGTACGATCCATTCTAATTCATTCGTACGATCCATTCTAATTCATTCGCACGATCCATTTTAATGTATTCGTATGATCCATTCTAATTCATTCGCACGATCCATTCTAATTCATTCATACGATCGATCCATTCTAATTCATTCGTACGATCCATTCTAACTCATTCGCACGATCCATTCTAATTCATTCGCACATTCCATTCTAATTCATTCGTATGATCCATTCTAATCCATACAAATGTATCCATTCTAATTCATTCGAACGATCCATTCTAATTCATTCGCACGATCTATTCTAATTCATTTGTACGATCCATTCTAATTCATTCGCACGATCCATTATAATGCATTCGTACGATCCATTCTAATTCATTCGCACGATCCATTCTAATTTATTCGCACGATCCATTCTAATTCATTCGTATGATCCATTCTAATTCATTCGCACGATCCATTCTAATGCATTCGTACGATCCATTCTAATTCATTCGCACGATCCATTCTAATTCATTCGTATGATTCATTCTAATTCATTCACACGATCCATTCTAATTCATACATATGATCCATTCTAATTCATTCACATGATCCACTCTAATTCATTCATATGATTCATTCTAATTCATACGCACGATCCATTCTAATGTATTCGTACGATCCATTCTAATTCATTCGTACGACCCATTCTAATTCATTCGTACGATCCATTCTAATTCATTCGTACGATCCATTCTAATTCATTCGTACGATCCATTCTAATTCATTCGTACGATCTATTCTAATTCATTCGCACGATCCATTCTAATTCATTCGTACTATCTATTCTAATTCATTCGCACGATCCATTCTAATTCATACGAATGTATCCATTCTAATTCATTCGCACGATCCATTCTAATTCATTCGAACGATTCATTCTAATTCATTCGTACAATCCATTCTAATTCATTCAAATGATCCATTATAATTCATTCGTATGATTCATTCTAATTCATTCGTACGATCCATTCTAATTCATTCGTACGATCCATTCTAATTCATTCGCACGATCTATTCTAATTCATTCGTACGAATGTACTCGCCTTTGTTTTCTCCCTAAGGTCGCCCCTAATAAAAGCAGCAAAAAGACCGCCAGGTGTCAGTACCCCTCTGAAGCTACGTGGACGATTGTAGTCCACGAAAGCCTGCCAAAGTCGGTCTGGAACCTTCCAGACTTGAAGTTTCCAAAGATGCCATCTGGCCGAGACAAGACAGGTACATCCCCCTCTCACCACAGCCTGGCGAGCTAGACGACAAAGGCTGTTAGAAGCCCATGTGATAAAGGCTGTCAGAGACCCATGTGGGCCGGCACAAGGGACCTGGAAGGTGCCGGAAAGAACTGCCATGCGTTGCGTCCTGATTGGCCATAGATGGCTATAAAGGTGAACCCCCAAGCTCCAAAGTACAGGTTGGAAGCCCTCATCCCTACCACTTCCCTCTACAACAGCTCTCCACTGTTGATACCTGTTCTGACTTGAGCATCGGAGGGTCTGCGCTCCTAAGGGAGCTAGCTGTTCTTATGTTTTCTGTCTTGCAGGAAGACCGCTCGGACCAACGAAAAATATCCCCAAACAGATACATTCGTGCGAATGAATTAGAATGAATTGTACGAATAAATTAGAATGGATCGGACGAATGAATTAGAATGAATCGTGCGAATGAATTAGAATAGATCGTACAAATTAATTAGAATGGATACATTCATGCAAATGAATTAGAATGGATCGTACAAATGAATTAGAATGGATCATACGAATGAATTAGGATGGATCGTACGAATGAAATAGAATGGATCGTATGAATGAATTAGAATGGATCGTGCGAATGAATTAGAATGGATCGTACGAATGAATTAGAATGGATCGTACAAATGAATTAGAATGGATACATTCATGTGAATGAATTAGAATGGATCGTACGAATGAATTAGAATGGATCGTACGAATGAATTAGAATAGATCGTGCAAAGTTATTAGAATGGATCGTACAAATAATTAGAATGGATACATTCGTGCGAATGAATTAGAATGGATCGTACGAATGAATTAGAATGGATCATACAAATAAATTTGGATGGATCGTACGAATGAATTAGAATGGATCGTGTGAATGAATTAGAATGGATCGTATGAATTAATTAGAATGGATCGTACGAATGAATTTGAATGGATCGTACGAATATAATAGAATGGATCGTGCGAATAAATAAGAATGGATTGTACGAATGAATTAGAATAGATACATTCGTGCGAATGAATTAGAATGGATCGTACGAATGAGTAAGAATGGATAGTACGAATGAATTAGAATGGATTGTACGAATGAATTAGAATGTATCGTGCGAATGAATTAGAATGGATCGTATGAATGAATTAGAATGGATACATTCGTGCAAATGAATTAGAACGGATCATACGAATAAATTAGAATGGATCGTATGAATGAATTAGAATGGATACATTCGTGCAAACGAATTAGAATGTATCATACGAATGAATTAGAATGGATCGTATGAATGAACTATAGTAGATCAAGCGAATGAATTAGAATGGATCGTACGAATGAATTAGAATGGATATATTCGTGCGAATGAATTAGAATGGATCGTACGAATGAATTAGAAAGGATCGTTAGAAATAAATTAAAATAGATTGTGCGAATGAATTAGAATAGATCATACGAATGAATTAGAATAGATACATTAATGCGAATGAATTAGAATGGATCGTATGAATGAATTAGAATGGATCGTATGAATGAATTAGAATGGATTATGCGAATGAATTAGAATGGATCGTACGAATGCATTAGAATGGATACATTCGACTGAATGAATTAAAATGGATTGTACGAATGAGTTAGAATGGATCGAATGAAAGATTTAGAATGGATCGTACGAATGAATTAGAATGGATCGTACGAATGAATTAGAATGGATACATTCATGTGAATGAATTAGAATAGATCGTACGAATGAATTAGAATGGATCGTACTAATGAATTAGAATGGATCATGCGAATAAATTAGAATAGATCGTACGAATGAATTAGAATGGATACATTCATACGAATGAATTAGAATGGATCGTACGAATGAATTAGAATGGATACATTTATACGAATGAATTAGAACGGATCGTACGAATGAATTAGAATGGATCCTACAATTGAATTAGATTGGATCGTACGAATGAATTAGAATGAATCGTGCGAATGAATAAGAATGGATCGTACGAATGAATTAGAATGGATACATTCGTGCGAATGAATAAGAATGGATCATACGAATGAATTATAATGGATCGTACGAATGAATTAGAATGGATCGTGCTAATGAATTAGAATGGATAGTACGAATGAATTAGAATGGATACATTCGTGCAAATGAATTATAATGGATTGTACGAATAAATTAGAATGCATCGTATGAATAAATTTGATTGGATCGTACGAATGAATTTAGAATGGATCATACGAATGAATTAGACTGGATCGTGCGAATGAATTAGAATAGACCGTAGGAATGAATTAGAATGGATATATTCGTGCGAATGAATTAGAATAGATCATACGAATGAATTAGAATGGATTGTACGACTGAATTAGAATGGATCATACGAATGAATTAGAATGGATCGTATAGAATGGATCATACGAACTAATTAGAATGGATCATAAGACTGAATTAGAATGGATACATTCGTGCGAATGAATTAGAATGGATTGTACGAATAAAATAGAATAGATCGTACAAATGAATTAGAATGGATTGTACGAATGAACTAGAATGGATCGTGCGAATGAATTAGAATGGACCGTAGGAATGAATTAGAATGGATACATTCGTGCGAATAAATTAGAATAGATCATACGAATGAATTAGAATGGATTGTACAACTGAATTAGAATGGATCATACGAATGAATTAGAATGGATCGTACGAATGAATTAGAATGGATCATGCGAATGAATTAGAATGGATCATACGAATGAATTAGAATGGATACATTCGCGCGAATGAATTAGAATGGATCGTACGAATGAATTAGAATGGTTCATATGAATGAATTAGAATGGATAGTGTGAATGAATTAGAATGGATCGTACGAATGAATTACAAAGGATTATACGAATGAATTAGGATGGATCGTACGAATGAATTAGAATGGATCATACGAATGAATTAGGATGGATCGTACACATTAATTAGAATGGATCGTACGAATGAAGTAGAATTGATTGTGCCAATTATATAGAATAGATCGTACGAATGAATTAGAATGGATACATTCGTGCGAATAAATTAGAATGGATCGTACGAATGAATTAGAATGGATCATACGAATGAATTAGAATGGATCGTGCGAATTAATTACAATGGATCATATAAATGAATTTGAATGGATCATATGAATGAATTAGAATGGATCGTACGAATGAATCAGAATGGATCTTACGAATGAATTAAAATGGATACATTCATGCGAATGCGCACGAATGTATCCATTCTAAATCATCCGTGTGATCCATTATAATTCAATCGCACGATCCATTCTAATTCATTCGTATGATCCATTCTAATTCATTCGTATGATCCATTCTATTTTATTCGTATGATCCATTCTAATTCATTCGCACGAATGTATCCATTCTAATTCTTTCGTATGATCCATTCTAATTCAATCGCTGGATCCATTCTACTTCATTCGTATGATCCATTCTAATTCATTCGTACGATCCATTCTAATTCATTCGTACGATCCATTCTAATTCATTCACACGAATGTATCCATTCTAATTCATTCGCACAATGCATTCTAATTCCTTGGTATGATCCATTCAAATTCATTTGCACGGATGTATCCATTCTAATTCATTCGTACAATCCATTCTAATTCATTCATATAATCCATTCTAATTCATTCGTACGATCCATTCTAATTCAATCGCACGATCCATTTTAATTCAATTGCACGATCCATTCTAATTCATTCGTACGATCCATTCTAATTCATTCCTATGATCCATTCTAATTCATTCGCATGAATGTATCTATTCTAATTCATTCGCACGATCCATTCTAATTCATTCGTATGATTCATTCTAATTCATTCAGATGATCCATTCTAATTCATTCGTACGATCCATTCTAATTCATTCGTACAATCCATTCTAATTCATTCGAACGATCCATTCTAATTCATTCCAACGATCCATTCTAATTCATTCGTACAATCTATTCTATTTCATTCGTACGATCCATTCTAATTCATTCGTACGATCCAGTCTAATTCATTAGTATGATCCATTCTTATTCATTCGCACGGATATATCCATTCTAATTCATTCGTACGATCCATTCTAATTCATTCGTATGATCCATTCTAATTCATTCGTACGATCCATTCTAATTCATTCGCACGATCCATTCTAATTCATTTGCATGAATGTATCCATTCTAGTTCATTCGTACGATCCATTCTAATTCATTCGAATGGATGTATCCATTCTAATTCATTTGCATGATCGATTCTAATTCATTCGTACGATCCATTCTAATTCATTTGCATGGATGGATCCATTCTAATTCATTCGCACGAATGTATCCATTCTAATTCATTCATACGATCCATTCTAATTCACTCCGACGATCCATTCTAATTCATTCGTACGATCCAGTCTAATTCATTCACACGAATATATCCATTCTAAATCATTCGCACGATCCATTCTAATTCATTCGTACGATCTATTCTAATTCAGTCGCACGAATGTATCCATTCAAGTTCATTCGTACGATCCATTCTAATTCACTCGGACGATCCATTCTAATTCATTCGTACGATCCAGTCTAATTCATTCGCATGAATGTATCCATTATAATTCATTCGTATGATCCATTCTAATTCATTCATACGATCCATTCTAATTCATTCGCACGAAAATATCCATTCTAGTTCATTGGTACGATCCATTCTAATTCATTCGTATAGATGTATCCATTCTAATTCATTCGTACGATCCATTCTAATTCATTAGCACGAATGTATCCATTCTAATTCATTCGCACGATCCATTCTAAATCATTCGCACGATTTATTCTAATTCATTCGTACGATCCATTCTAATTCACTCACACGAATGTATCCATTCTAATTCATTCACATGATCCATTCTAATTCATTTGTAAGATCCATTCTAATTCATTTGTACTATCCATTCTAACTCATTCGCACATTCCATTCAAATTCATTCGTACGATTCATTCTAATTCATTCAGACGATCCATTCTTATTCATTCGTATGATCCATTCTAATTCTTTCGCAAGAATGTATCCATTCTAATTCATTCGTACGATCCATTCTAATTCACTCGCACGATCCATTTTAATTCATTCGTACGATCCATTCTAATTCATTCGCATGAATGTATCCATTCTAATTCATTCTCACGATCCATTCTAATTCATTTGCACGATCTATTCTAATTCATTCGTACGATCCATTCTAATTCACTCACACGAATGTATCCATTCTACTTCATTCGCATGATCCAATCTAATTTATTCGTACGATCCACTCTAATTCATTTTTACTATCCATTCTAACTCATTCGCACATTCCATTCTAATTCATTCATACGATCCATTCTAATTTATTCGGACGATCCACTCTTATTCATTCGTACGATCCATTCTAATTCATTCATACAACCCATTCTAATTCATTCGTAAGATCCATTCTAATTCATTCGTATGATCCATTCTAATTCACTCGCACGATCCATTCTAATTCATTCATACGATCCATTCTAATTCATTCGCACGAATGTATCCATTCTAATTCATTCGCACGATCCATTCTAATTCATTCATACGATCTATTCTAATTCAGTAGCACGAATGTATCCATTCAAGTTCATTCATACGATCCATTCTAATTCACTCGGACGATCCATTCTAATTCATTCGTACGATCCAGTCTAATTCATTCGCACGAATGTATCTATTCTAATTCATTCGTATGATCCATTCTAATTCATTCGTACGATCCATTCTAATTCATTCGCACGAATGTATCCACTCTAGTTCATTCGTATGATCCATTCTAATTCATTCGCATGGATGTATCCATTCTAATTCATTCGTATGATCCATTCTAATTCATTCGCATGAATGTATCCATTCTAATTCATTCGCACGATCCATTCTAATTCATTCGCATGATCTATTCTAATTCATTTGTACGATCCAATCTAATTTATTCGCACGAATGTATCCATTCTAATTCATTCGCATAATCCATTCTAATTCATTCGTACGATCCATTCTAATTCATTTGTATCGTCCGAATGAATTAGAATGGATCGTACGAATGAATTAGAATGGAATGTGCGAATGTGTTAGAATAGATAGTACAAATTAATTAGAATGGATCGTACGAATAAATTAGAATGGATCAAGCGAATGAATTAGAATGGATACAACGAATGAATTAGAATGGATCGTACGAATGAATTAGAATGGATTGTGCGATTGAATTAGAATAGATCATACGAATGAATTAGAATGGATCATGTGAATGAATTAGAATGGATCGTATGAATGAATTCGAATGGATACATTCGTACCAATAAATTAGAATGGATCGTACGAATGATTTAGAATGGATCGTACGAATGAATTAGAATGGATACATTTGTGCGAATGAATTAGAATGGATCGTTCGAATGAATTAGAATGGATCGTGCGAGTGAATTAGAATGGATTGTACGAATGAATTAGAATAGATCGTGCGAATGAACTAGAATGGATCGTGCGAATGAATTAGAATGGATACATTCGTGCGAATGAATTAGAATGGATCGTACGAATGAATTAGAATGGATACATCTATCCGAATGAATTAGAATGGATCGTTTCATTGAATTAGAATGGATCGTGCGAATGAATTAGAATGGATACATTCGTGCGAATGAATTAGAATGGATCGTATGAATGAATTAGAATGGATACATCCATCCGAATGAATTAGAATGGATCGTACGAATGAACTAGAATGGATACATTCGTGCGAATGAATTAGAATGGATCGTGCGAATGAATTAGATTGGATCGTACGAATGAATTAGAATGGATCGTGCGATTGAATTAGAATGGATCATACGAATGAATTAGAATGGATCATACGAATGAATTGGAATGGATCGTACGAATGAATTAGAATGGATCGTATGAATGAATTTGAATGGATACATCCATGCGAATAAATAAGAATGGATCGTACGAATGAACTAGAATGGATACATTTGTGCGAATGAATTAGAATGGATCGTACGAATGAATTAGAATAGAGTGTACGAATGAATTAGAATGGATCGTACGAATGAATTAAAATGAATCATACGAATGAATTAGAATGGATCATTTGAATGAATTAGAATGGATTGTACGAATGAATTGGAATGGATCGTTCGAATGAATTAGAATGAATCGTGCGAATGATCCATTCTAATTCATTCGCACGATCCATTCTAATTCATTCGCACGATCCATTCTAATTCATTCGCACAATCCATTCTAATTCATTCGTACGATCCATTCTAATTCATTCGTTCGACCCATTCTCATTGATTCATACGATCCATTCTAATTTATTCGCATTATCCATTCTAATTCATTCGTACGATCCATTCTAACTCATTCGCACAAATGTATCTATTCTAATTTATTCATACGATCCATTCTAATTCATTCGTATGATCCATTCTAATTCATTCGTACAATCCATTCTAATTCATTCGCACGATCCATTCTAATTCATTTGTACTGTCCATTATAACTCATTCGTACGATATCCATTCTAATTCATTCGTACGATCCATTCTAATTCATTCGCACGAATGTATCCATTCTAATTCATTCGCACGATCCATTCTAATTCATTCGTAAGATCCATTCTAATTCATTCGCACAATCTATTCTAATTCATTCGTATGATCCATTCTAATTCATTCGCACAAATGTATCCATTCTAATTCATTCGTACGATCCATTCTAATTCATTTGCACGATCCAATCTAATTCATTCGTACGAATGAATTTGAATGGATCATGCTAATGAATTAGAATGGATCGTACGAATGAATTAGAATGGATCATGCGAATGAATTAGAATGGATCGTATGAATGAATTAGAATAGATTGTACGAATGAATTAGAATGGATCATACGAATGAACTTGAATGGATACTTTCGTGTGACTGAATTAGAATAGATCGTACGAATGAATTAGAATGGATCGTGCGAATGAATTAGAATGGATACATTCGTGCGAATGAATTAGAATGGATCGTACGAAAGAATTAGAATGGATCGTGCGAGTGAATTAGAATGAATCGTACGAATGAATTAGAATGGATAAATTCTTGCGAAAGAATTAGAATAGATCGTACGAATGAATAAGAATGGATCGTACGAATGAATTAGAATGGATCGTACGAATAAATTAGAATGGAATATGCGAATGAGTTAGAATGGATAGTACAAATGAATTAGAATGGATCGTATGAATGAATTAGAATGGATCATGCAAATGAATTAGAATGGATACATTCGTGCGAGTGAATTAGGATGGAACATACGAATGAATTAGAATGGATCGTTCGAATCAATTAGAATAGATCGTACGAGTGATCTAGAATGGATCGTGCGAATAAATTAGAATGGATACATCCATGCGAATGAATTAGAAAGGATCGTACGAATGATTTAGAATGGATCATGCGAGTGAATTAGAATGGATCGTACGAATGAATTAGAATGGATCGTTCGAATGAATTAGAATGGATCGTGCAAGTGAATTAGAATGGATCATACGAATGAATTACAATAGATCATGCGAATGAATTAGAATGGATCGTGCGAATGAAATAAAATGGATACATTCGTGCGAATGAATTAGAATGGATCGTACGAATGAATTAGAATGGATACATCCATGCGAATGAATTAGAATAAATCATACGAATGAATTAGAATGGATCGTACGAATGAATTAGAATGGATACATTCGTGCGAATGAATTAGACTGGATCGTACGAATGAATTAGAATGGATCGTACGAATGAATTAGAATGGATCGTTCGAATGAATTAGAATGGATCGTGCAAGTGAATTAGAATGGATCATACGAATGAATTACAATAGATCATGCGAATGAATTAGAATGGATCGTGCGAATGAAATAAAATGGATACATTCGTGCGAATGAATTAGAATGGATCGTACGAATGAATTAGAATGGATACATCCATGCGAATGAATTAGAATAAATCATACGAATGAATTAGAATGGATCGTACGAATGAATTAGAATGGATACATTCGTGCGAATGAATTAGACTGGATCGTACGAATGAATTAGAATGGATCGTCCAAGTGAATTAGAATGGATCGTATGAATGAACTAGAATGGATACATTCGTGCGAATGAATTAGAATGGATCGTACGAATGAATTAGAATGGATCATACGAATGAATTAGAATGGATACATTCGTGCGAATGAATTAGACTGGATCGTACGAATGAATTAGAATGGATCGTCCGAGTGAATTAGAATGGATCGTACGAATGAATTAGAATGGATCGTACGAATGAATTAGAATGGATATATTCGTGCGAATGAATTAGAATGGATCCATCCATGCAAATGAATTAGAAGGGATCGTATGAATGAATTAGAATGGATCGTGCGAATGAATTAGAATAGATACATCCATGCGAATGAATTAGAATGGATCGTACGAATGAACTAGAATGGATACATTCGTGCGAATGAATTAGAATGGATCGTACGAATGAATTAGAATGGATCGTGCGAATGAATTAGAATGGATCGTCGGAATGAATTACAATGGATCGTACGAATGAATTAGAATGGATACATTCGTGCAAATGAATTAGAATGGATCATATGAATGAATTAGAATAGATCGTGCGAATGAATTAGAATGGATCATACGAATGATTTTGAATGGATCGTACGAATGACTTAGAATAACTCGTACGAATGAATTAAAATAGCTCGAATGAATTAATTAGAATGGTTCGTACGAATGAATTGGAATGGATCATACGAATGAATTAGAATAGATCATACGAATGAATTAGAATGGATACAACCATTGAAATGAATTCGAATGGATCATACGAATGAATTAGAATGGATCATAATGAATTAGAATGGATCATAATGAATTAGAATAGCTCGTACGAATGAATTAGAATAGCTCGTACGAATGAATTAGAATGGTTCGTACGAATGAATTAGAATGGATCGTACGAATGATTTAGAATGGATCGTACAAATGATTTAGAATAGCTCGTACGTATGAATTAGAATAGCTCGTATGAATGAATTAGAATAGCTCGTACGAATGAATTAGAATGGCTCGTACGAATGAATTAGAATGGATCGTATGAATGATTTAAAATGGATCGTACGAATGAATTAGAATGGATCGTAGGAATGAATTAGAATGGATCGTGCGAATGAATAAGAATGGATCGTACGAATGAATTAGAATGGATCGTACGAATGAATTTGAATGGATTGATGAATGAATTAGAATGGATCGTGCGAATGAATTAGAATTGATCGTACGAATGAATTAGAATGGATCGTTCGAATGAATTAGAATGGATCGTATGAATGAATTAGAATGGAATGTGCGAATTAGTTAGAATGGATAGTACAAATGAATTAGAATGGATCATGCGAATGAATTAGAATGGATCGTGCGAATGAATTAGAATGGATCGTACGAATGAATTAGAATGGATCATGCGATTGAATTAGAATGAATACATTCATGCGAATGAATTAGAATGGATCATACGAATGAATTAGAATAGATCGTGCGAATGAATTAGAATGGATCGTACGAATGATTTAGAATGGATCGTACGAATGAATTAGAATGGATCGTATGAATGATTTAGAATGGATCGTGGGATTGAATTAGAATGGATCATACGAATGAATTAGAATGGATACATTCGTGCAAATGAATTAGAATGGATCGTACGAATGAATTAGAATAGATCGTGCGAATGAATTAGAATGGATCGTCTGAATGAATTAGAATGAATCATACGAATGAATTAGAATGGATCGTATGAATGAATTAGAATGGATCGTGCGAATAAATTAGAATGGATCGTACGAATAAATTAGAATGGATACATTCGTGTGAATGAATTTGAATGGATCGTACGAATGAATTAGAATGGATCGTACGAATGCATTAGAATGGATCGTACGAATGAATTGGAAAGGATACATTCGTGCGAATGAATTAGAATGGATCTTACGAAAGAATTAGAATGGATCGTATGAATGAATTAGAATGGATACATTCGTGCGAATGAATTAGAATGGATCTTCCGAGTGAATTAGAATGGATCGTACGAATGAATTAGAATGGATACATTCGTGCGAATGAATTAGAATGGATCATACAAATATATTAGAATGGATACATTCGTGCGAATGAATTAGAATGGATCGTACGAATGAATTAGAATAGATCATACGAATGAATTAGAATGGATCGTGCGATTGAATTAGAATGGATACATTCGTGCAAATGAATTAGAATGGATCATACGAATGAATTAGAATGGATCGTACGAATGAATTAGAATGGATCGTACGAATGAATTAGAATGGTTCGTGCTACTGAATTAGAATGGATCATACGAATGAATTAGAAAGGATCGTGTGAATGAATTATAATGGATCGTACGAATGAATTAGAATGGAATGTGCGAATGAGTTAGAATGGATAGTACAAATGAATTAGAATGGATCGTGCGATTGAATTAAAATGGATCATACGAATGAATTAGAATGGATACATTCGTGCGAATAAATTAGAATGGATCATACGAATGAATTAGAATAGATCGTGCGAATGAATTAGAATGGATCGTGCAAATGAATTAGAATGGATCGTGCGAATGAATTAGAATGGATACATTCATGCGAATAAATTAGAATAGATCGTACGAATGAATTAGAATGGATCGTACGAATGAACTAGAATGGATCATATGAATGAGTTAGAATGGATCGAATGACTGAATTAGAATGGATCGTGTGATTGAATTAGAATGGATCGTACGAATGAATTAGGATGGATCGTGCGAATGAATTAGAATGGAATGTGCGAATGAGTTAGAATGGATCGTGCGAGTGAATTAGAATGGATCGTACGAATGAATTAGAATGGATCGTTCGAATTAATTAGAATGGATCGTGCGAGTGAATTAGAATGGATCGTACGAATGAATTAGAATAGATCGAGCGAATGAATTAGAATGGATCGTGCGAATGAATTAGAAAGGATACATTCGGGCGAATGAATTAGAATGGATCATACGAATGAATTAGAATGGATACATCCATGTGAATGAATTAGAATGGATCGTGCGAATGAATTAGAATGGATTGTACGAATGAATTAGAACGGATCATACGAATGAATTAGAATGGATCATGCAAATGAATTAGAATGGATCGTACAAATATATTAGAATGGATATATTCGTGCGAATGAATTAGAATGGATCGTATGAATGAATTAGAATAGATCGTACGAATGAATTAGAATGGATTGTGCGATTGAAGTAGAATGGATATATTCATGCGAATGAATTAGAATGGTTCATACGAATGAATTAAAATAGATCGTGCGAATGAATTATAATGGATCATACGAATTATTTAGAATGGATCGTACGAATGACTTAGAATAGCTCATACGAATGAATTAGAATGGTTCGTACGAATGAATTAGAGTGGTTCATACGAATGAATTAGAATGGATCCTACAAATGAATTAGAATGGATCGAACGAATGAATTAGAATGGATCATACGATTGAATTAGAATGGAAACATTTGTACGAATGAAATTGAATGGATTGTACGAATGAATTAGAATGGATCGTGTGATTGAATTAGAATGGATCATACGAATGAATTAGAATGGATACATTCATGCGAATGAATTAGAAAGGCTCGTTCGAATGAATTAGAATGGATCGTGCGAGTGAATTAGAATGGATCGTATGCATGAATTAGAATAGATCGTGCAAATGAATTAGAATGGAACGTGCGAATGAATTAGAATGGATACATTCGTGAAAATAAATTAGAATGGATACATCCATGCGAATGAATTAGAATGGATTGTACGAATGAACCTGAATTGATATATTCGTGCGAATGAATTAGAATGGATCGTACGAATGAATTAGAATCGATCGTACGAATGAATTAGAATTGATCGTGCGAATGAATTAAAATGGAATGTGCGAATGAGTTAGAATAGATAGTACAAATGAATTAGAATGGATCATGCGAATGAATTAGAATGGATCGTGCGAATGAATTAGAATGGATCGTACGAATGAATTAGAATGGATCGTACGAATGAATTAGAATGGATCGTACGAATGAATTATAATGGATCGTACGAAAGAATTATATTGGATCGTACGAAAGAATTATAATGGATCGTACGAATGAATTAGAATGGATCGTACGAATGAATTAGAATGGATCGTACGAATGAATGAGAATGGATCGTGCGAATGAATTAGAATGGATCGTCTGAATGAATTAGAATGAATCATACGAATGAATTAGAATGGATCGTATGAATGAATTAGAATGGATCGTGTGATTGAATTAGAATTGATCATACGAATGAATTATAGATCGTGCAAATGAATTAGAATGGATCGTACGAATGAATTATAGATCGTGCAAATGAATTAGAATGGATCATACGAATGATTTAGACTGGATCGTGCGAATGAATTAGAATGGATACATCCATGCGAATGAATTAGAATGGATCGTGCGAATGAACTAGAATGAATACATTCGTACAAATATATTAGAATGGATCGTACGAATGAATTAGAATGGATCGTGCGAATGAATTAGAATGGATTGTACGAATGATTTAGAATGGATCGTGCGAGTGAATTAGAATTGATCGTACGAATAAATTAGAATGGATCGTTCGAATGTATTAGAATGGATCGTGCGAGTGAATTAGAATGGATCGTACGAATGAATTAGAATGGATCGTGCGAATGAATTAGAATGGATCGTGCGAATGAATTAGAATGGATACATTCGTGCGAATGAATTAGAATGGACCATACGAATGAATTAGAATAGATCGTGCGAATGAATTAGAATGGATCGTATGAATGATTTAGAATGGATCGTGCGAATGAATTAGAATGGATACATTCTTGCGAAAGAACTAGAATGGTTCGTATGAATGAATAAGAATGGATCGTCCGAATGAATTAGAATGGATCGTACGAATGAATTAGAATGGATCGTGCGAGTGAATTAGAATAGATTGTACGAATGAATTAGAATGGATCGTATGAATGAATTAGTATGGATCGTGCGAATGAAATAGAATGAATACATTCGTGCGAAAGAATTAGAATGGATCGTACGAATGAATTAGAATGGATCGAATAAATGAATTAGAATGGATACATCCATGCAAATGAATTAGAATGGATTGTATGAATGAATTAGAATGGATTGTACGTTCATTCGTACAATCCATTCTATTTCATTCGTACGATCCATTCTAATTTATTCGTACTAATGAATTAGAATGGATACATTCATGCGAATGAATTAGAATGGATCGTACGAATGAATTAGAATGGATCGTTCGAATTAATTAGAATGGATCGTGTTGGGGGTAGCTGAAATCCGTCCAGGAGTCGGGGCCCTTATCCGTATGAGCTCGCCTCCTAGCTCGCCAACGGCCCGCCCCTAGCTCCGCGCGCTCGTCACCAGTTCGCCCTTGCCTATGGATCTCATAGACCCCAAGATTCCAAGGGAGGGGGAACTCGCCCAGGAGCTCGCCCCCCCCCCCCCTCTGTGCTCACCAAATCATCTTAACAGGGAGCGAGATCCACATTGGGCTGAAGGGGCCTTTGTGCATCTTAGTGCAAAGCTCGCTCAGGAGCTCGCCCAAGCTTGCTCAGGAGCTCGCCCAAGCTCGCTCAGGAGCCCGCTCAAGCTTGATCAGGAGCTTGCCTATGTTCGCACAGGAGCTCGCCCAAGCTCGCACAGGAGTTCGCTTGTAGCTGCAGCGGGAGTTAGACCATCATGCATACAAAGACACAGGCACCACAGACGACCCCAGCTCACTCAGGACCTCGCCCAAACTCGCCAAGACTCCCCTTCTTATCGAAGAGGTCGCTCCTACGAGGTCCGACTCTTGATAGATGTAGAGGAGAAGACGGAGCGACCAAGGGCAAGCTCGCCCTTGCTTCCCCCCCGAGGTCGCCCGCAATAAAGCAGCATAAAGGGTTGCCAGGTGTCAAAACCCCACTGAAGCTACGTGGATGATTGTAGTCCACGGAAGCCCGCCAGAGTCAGTTTTGAGACCTCCCAGACTTGAATATTCCAGAATAACCGCCTGGCAGCAACAAGAAAGATGCTCTCCCCCACTCAAACCGCCTGACAGGCTCGACGACAAAGAATGTCAGGGGTGCGAGTTCCAAGGACTGTCAGAGACCCACGCGAGCCAGAACGTGGGGGTCTAGAAGGCGCTGGAAAGAACCTCCACGTGTGGGGCAACGGTAGGTCGCCAATGTCTATAAATGCCTACCCCTAGGCTCCAAAGTACAGGTGGGAAACCCTCATCCCTACCACTTTCGTCTACTATAGCTCGCCGTTGAGCACCGGAGACTGACTTGAGCGTCGGAGGGTCTGCGCTCCTAAGGGAGCCACCCGTTCTCATGTTCTTTCTTTGTCTTGCAGGTAGACCGCACGGACCAGCGAAAAAGATCCCCAAACATTTGGCACCGTCTGTGGGATCTTTCGACTGGTTCCTGCGAGGACGCCCACGACCACGCGGTTGAACGCCGGGGGCTCTCGTAACCCAAGGATGGCTCCGGCGACGAGGGGACGCAGGCGACCGAGGACCCGTGCAAGGTCTGCACGCAGTGAACCTCCTGCTGAGACCCCCCAGCCCCATGTCCCGCTCAGTGACCAGCTCCTGTTGGAGATGTTGGCCACCCAGCAGGCCATGATGGAGGAACTGACGCGACTGCGTCAGGTTCCAGCGGCCAGCAGATGGTCCGGGCCGGCGAAGACGGCATCTCCGATGCGCCCACCAGCTTCAACATCGTGCCCGCCCGCGACCATTCCGGCTCGGCAAGCCTCCCACCGGGAACCCCCGGTTGAGAGAACGGCCGTGCGCGGGGAACCGGAAACCCCGCTTACGAGATTGCAAAAGCTGGTGACCCAGCGGTCAAGCAACAGGGCGACCTCGCAAGCAACCATTCCCCGACGTCGCGGTAGAAGCGCCGATTCAGATGAATCTGAGGCGAGATCTCTGGAGAGAGACCGCGACCCGCGTCATCGGCGATGGGGGAAGGAGCCCGTGGTGGCTTTGCCACATGGAGCTCGCGAGGCAACCGCTTCTCATCGACCCGCTATCGTACCAAGAGAGCCCGCAGATCGACGAGGAGGTCACTCCGCTGGAACCCCCTCAGGTCGCCATGGGGGAGGACCCCGAGGGAGCGTGCATGACCGCATAGGACCTGCGCAGCCGCCTCTGAAAATTATCCCCGGGCACTGGCAGCGACCTAACGCGCCTGTAGACCTGCTGGAGGACCTCGCCGCCCACGGAGGCAGCTCGCCCTTCACGAGTGAAGTGCACCAAGGAGGTTTCCCTCACCATTGGACCCCGCCCAAGTTTGTATTGTTCGATGGATCGCAAGATCCTATCGACCATCTCTTGGCTTACCGGAAGCTGCTATTTTTCTGAGACCAAGACCATGTCTTGTGCCGGGCTTTCCCGAGTAGCTTGACGGGCTCGGCGTTAAACTGGTTCCACAAATTGCCATCGGGCACCATTCCAGACTTCCCTACTCTCTCTAGATTGTTTCTGGAGCAGTACCGCTGCAACAGGCAACCCCCTAAGAGGATCGAGTCCCTCTTCACCTTGGCTATGGGAGCCCGCGAAACCCTTCGAAGCTTCGCGACGCGCTTTCGAAGCGCCTACCTTGCCCTGGAGGACGCGGTCGGTCAAGATCGCACGATGGTGAGCGCTTTCCGGAACGCCCTCCCCGAGGGAAGCAAACTTCATAATGCGCTGGTGATCAAGGATCCCCGCACGATGGTCGAGCTCTTCGCCCTTGTCCAGCAACACATCAAGCTTGAAGATGCGGTGTTAGACCGGAAGGGGAAGGCAGTTGAGCAACGACCTCCGCCGGCTCTGCGACCTCTCATTGTTAAAGCCGTAGAAAGACGGGAGGCACCCCCGGTTGTACCTTTGCCCGGACCGCCTGCAGCTCCTGCAGTACAGCCCGCTGAAGTCCCCACGGTGGTCGCTGGATGGCCGGTGAACTGGTGCCTGCCTCCGGGACCCGGGGAGCGAGATTTCATCGTGCTAACCCACTCCCCAGGGCAAGTCTTTCACCAGATCCGGAATGAACCTTTTTTTCAGTATCCACCACCCCTGCAGGTCGGGGAGCCCGGCTCTACCGATAATACGCGGAGGTGCGCCTTTCATCGCAGTCCCGGGCATCACACCAACAGATGTCGGGCTCTGAAGAACCACTTAGAGGACTTGGTCGCCCAAGGCCATTTGGATCAGTTCATTTCGCCCCTAAGGAGGTTCGAGGTGGTACCAGCGTGGGCCCCTCGGGAGGGAGACCGCCCGGGGCCCACTGAGCCCGCTCTGCCTCCACCCCCACCAGGAGGGCCGGCGGTCTTTCACACCATCAGCGGGTGCCTGAACGGCCCGAGATCCAGCAATGAGGTTCGTCGGCAAGTTAGAGAGATGGAGCGGGCTCAGAAGGTATTCTCCGTTTCTCTAAATCCTGTATTGCTCCAAACACCTACCCGAGACTTCATCTGGTTCTCGGAGGAGGACATGGCTGGGGTTGTTACCCCCCACAATGATCCCCTCGTCATACGCCTTATGATGGCGAATATCGAGGTAAGGCGGGTCCTGGTTGACCCAGGAAGTGCCATGGACATCCTATTCTTGTCGGCCTTCCAGCGAATGGGACTGAGACAAGTTGATTTGTCTCCCTCAACGGGCTCGCTCAGCGGTTTCACGGGCGAGGTCGCTAAGGTGGCAGGGGAGATAACCCTCACCGTAACGGCGGGCCCGGAGGCACGTCAAGTCCGCTTCGCGGTGGTTGATGGGCAGTCCGCTTTCAATGCCATCCTAGGGCGACCTTGGTTGAGGCAGATAAAAGCGGTGTCCTCGCCTAATCACCAGGCCCTCAAGTTCCCCACCGATAGAGGGGTCGTGGTAATTCGAGGAGACCAGGTCGCTGCTACCAGGTGCGAGCAGGACGTCTTTCACCTCACAGATGTGGAGGTCGCTGAGGCCAAGAGCCCCGCGCCCTCCTAGCAATTAGCGCCCACCTCGAGCGGGCTCCTCCAAAGCCCGAGAGAGGTCTCCTCGCTTAAATCCCCTACTTCACCCCCGGGTGGGAGCGGTGTGGATTTTGAGCTCGAGGAGAAAGGTCGCCTGTCGGTATCCCAGAGAGGAAGTTTTCCCATTGCCGAGCCGCTGCAAGAAGTCAACATCGGTGGCGAGGACGGACCGAGGATCGTCCATCTCGGGACCTCGCTAACGGTCCTGGCCCTAACCGACAAACTCAGGGAGTACCGTGATGTATTCGCCTGGAGCTTCGCGGACATGCCAGGGATTGACCCGGAGGTCGCCTGTCATCGTCTGCACACCATGAAAGAATTCCCGCCGGTCAAGCAAAAAGCTCGGCACGTACCTGCTGCGAAGTCCATTGCAGTGGCGGCGGAGATAGACAAGCTAGAACGAGCTGGCTTCATACGCGAGGCGCACTTCCCCGAGTGGATCTCTAATATCGTGGCAGTGCCCAAGAAGAGCGGAGCGGTCAGAGTGTGCATCGATTTCTCCGACCTTAACAAAGCATGCCCGAAGGATGGATTCCCCCTTCCGCGAATAGGCACGCTGGTCGACGCAGCTGTCGGGTTCCGGGCTTTGTCTTTTATGGACGGATATTCAAAGTATAACCAGATACCTCTCCACGTCAAAGATCAGGAGAAGACCGCCTTCTATTCTGGGGCGGGCTACCAGAAGCTTTTCTGCTATCAGGTAATGCCGTTTGGACTGAAGAACGCGGGAGCGACTTACCAAAGGTTAGTCACTCAGATGTTTAGAGATCAGATCGGTAGAAATGCTGAAGTTTATGTAGATGACCTCCTGGTAAAGAGTCGAGAACGAGAGGGGCATGTTGCGGATCTCCGCGAAATCTTTGAAGTATTGAGAAAGTACCAAATGAGGCTAAACCCGGCAAAGTGCGCATTCGGGGTGACTTCTGGGAAATTCCTAGGGTACCTGGTCACCCACAGGGGGATCGAGGCCGACCCTGGGCAAATCCGAGCGCTTGTCAAAATGCCTGCACCAAGAACCCAGCAGGAGGTCCAGAGGTTGAGCGGGCGAATCGCCACACTAAACCGGTTCATCTCCAAATCCTCAGATAATTACCGACCTCTTTTCGAGTTACTTCGAAAAGGAGCGAGTATTTGTTGGGATGAAAAGTATGAGCGCGCTTTCCAAAAGATCAAGGACTATCTGGCGAGCCCGCCAATCCTAGCAGTGCCTAAGGATGGCGCCGAGCTGGGCGTGTACCTGGCGGTCACCGAGAATGCGGTGAGCGGGGTACTCGTGGTTGAAGAAGCGAAGATAGAGCGGCCTGTCTACTTTGTAAGCCGCACAATGCTTCCCGCCGAGCTCCGGTATCGACCAATCGAGAAGGTCGCATTGGCCTTGGTCCTTACCGCGAGAAAGCTTCACCCCAACTTCTCGGTGCACACTGTCAAGGTCATTACGGGGCACCCTCTGAAGAGCGCACTCTCCAGACCCTCGGTAGCCGGCAGGCTTTATCGATGGTCCACCGAGCTCGCTGCCTATGGTTTGGAGTATGTCCCTCGAGTTGCGATCAAAGGGCAGGTTCTCACGGATTTCTTGGCGGACTTCCCCATAGAAGAACCGGTCCAGTACCAGGAGGATGAGCCAACTGAGGCACACCCTGGGAAAGCCAGGTTCTTGGGTGGTCAAAGCGAGCCTCCTCCAACTAAGCATTCAGAGATAGCGGACTGGGAGCTATTCGTTGATGGATCCTCCAGCGCTTCGGGAGCAGGGATCGGGGTCGCACTGATTGCCCAATCGATACTCCTTGAAAAATCAGTCCGGCTGGATTTCGCTGCCACCAACAACGAAGCAGAGTACGAGGCACTGCTCGCCGGACTAGAGCTCGCTCAAGAAGTAGGCGCCAAACGGTTGAAAGTCTTCAGCGACTCCCAGCTGATCATTTGCCAAATCAAAGGAGATTATGCCTCCCGGGATACGCGAATGGCGGGCTACGTGGATCTGGTAAAAGGCAAGGCCGTGGAGTTCGAAAAGATCTTCTTCGAGCAAATTCCGCGAGCCGATAACAGGCGATCTGACGCATTGGCAAATGCCGCCTCCCTGTTAGGAGGACCGGAAGCTCGCCAGATTTTCATCGAAGTCCAAAATCAGTCTCGACTCCAAGTAGCGGAGCCCGCTGTTAACCAAGTATCGGCCGATGTGTCACCAGGCGGATGGATCGCGCCGATTATTCGTTTTCTCCTAAGAGGCGAGCTCCCGGAAGACAGAGAAGAAGCTCGGCGAATGGAGAAGTGCGCTGGTCGCTATCTCATTCGATGGGATCGTCTTTTCAGGAAATCCTTCGGCGGGCCAAATCTTCGTTGCATCGAGCACCCCGAAACCGAAGAAGTTTTGAATAGCATTCACTTTGGCGAGCTGGGGAACCATGCCGGAGGGCGGTCTCTGGCTGTGAAAGTCCGAAGGCAGGGATATTGTTGACCCACTCTGGAGCAAGACGCTTTGAGGGTCGCTCAAAGCTGCGTCCAATGCCAGAAGCACGCCACAACAAATCACATGCCCGCAGAAGAGCTGCATCCTCTGGCGAGCCTCTGGCCTTTTCAGCAATGGGGACTGGACATTGTGGGACCTTTCCCCGTATCAGCCCGGCAAAAGAAATTCATCTTAGTGGCTACGGACTACTTCACCAAATGGGTGGAAGCGGTCCCACTAGCTAAAATAGGTGAAAAGCAGGTGAAAGACTTCCTTTGGAAGAATATCTTCTGTCGTTTCGGCCTGCCCCGGATACTTATCACAGACAATGGCCGACAGTTCGACAATCACTTGATCAGAAACTTTTGTGCTCAGTATGGAGTCGACCTAAGGTTTTCCTCCCCGAGGTATCCCCAAAGCAATGGGCAGGCCGAAGCCACAAATCGCGTAATCCTGGACAACCTCAAGAAGAGGTTGGAAGAAAAGAAGGGACTATGGGAGCAGGAGCTCGATGGAGTCCTATGGGCCTACCGCACTACTCCACGTCGCTCAACTAATGAGTCACCCATCAATCTCACTTATGGTTGCGAAGCCGTGCTGCCCATAGAGGCCGAGCTGCCCACGGAAAGAAGGCTTGCGGCGGAGGAGGTCGACAACGACAAACTGCTCGCCGACTCCCTCGATCAGCTCGAAGAGAGACGAGAGCGCGCCAACCTGCACCTCACCGGGTACCGGCAGGAAATGAAGCGCGCATACGACAAAAGAGTACGCAGGGAAGCTCGCGGCGAACTGGGAAGGCCCCTACATAGTATGCGAAGCACGAGGCTCGGGGGCTTACCAGTTGATGACCGCTGAAGGCGACCCGTTAGAGCGACCTTGGAATGCTTTGCACCTCCGAAAATTTTATGCATAAGACCAGTGGTTTTTTGTAAGTCATTTTCTGAAGAAATTATAAATGAACGATGGCAGTTTCACCAAAGAATTCAGCCCGGGAGCTCGGCGTAGCAAGAGCACGCATGATCTACGGAAAAATACAGTCTGCCGTCGTGCGGACTTAAAGCAAGACCGGGACCCTCAGAGGCCGCCAGTAGGCGACCTTGAGATCCACGGGGCAGTCCGCCATTGTGCAGACTTAAAGCAAGACTAGAATCCTCAGAGGCCGTAAATGAGCGACCTTGAGATTTCCAGGGTAGTCCGCTGTTTAGTGGACTCAAAACCTAACCAGGATCCTTCGCGTTCACCTGCCATGAACGGAAGCATCCTGGCGTGAATTAGGGATACTTGAGAAGGGCGACCACCCTTTCAGGTAGCCCGAACTTCCCTTGGTAACCCCTCTAAGGGCGTGTCCGGTGAACAGGACCTTCGGGGGAATTTAACCGGGCAGGGGGCAGCTAGCACTTATTAGTTTTCTTCAAAAATAAAAATGATTTAAGTCTCTGAGTGTAGGAAAGTTTTTGAAGTTATTTGGTTCGCTTATCTTTTCCGGGCTCAGAGTCTATATCGAGTTTTAGCAAGCATGCCGAGTTTTTCGTTTGCATATATTTTAAAATAAAATGGTTGAATCGAATTAGCTGCCTCGCCCGGGGTATGACCCTCAAGGCCGCTGCAAAAGGTTTTGGAACAGACTCATGAGCGGACTCGCAGAAAGAAAGGAAGGAAACACAGAAAGGAATGAACACAGAGACGGGCTCAAAAAGATAAAAGATTTCATTGATCAAAACAAAAAAATTACAAAATTTACGAGCTCAAGGCTTGCTGGTCTCCGCCCCGCTGTCATCTCCTCGGCGCCGTTTCTTCGACCTCTCGGTCTTGTATTTTTCCACAGCGGCCAGGGCGCCTTTCTTGAGGAGATCATCCAGCTGAGCTTGGAGGCAACCTTGTTGAGCCCGAAGGCCTTCGGCGTGCGTATCCTTCAGAGCGGCGATCTCTGCCTTCAGAGCAGCGACCTCGCCCTGAAGTTCAGGCGCCTCCTTCCTAGCGGTCTCTCTGGCGGTCACAGCCTCGTCCCGCTCCGCTGTGGCCTTTCGGAGGTCGTCGGGGGTCTTGAGCTGGGCCGTCTCCAGCTCGGCCATGCCCGACACGAGGGTCGCGACCCTCTGCCGAAGCTCCTCCGCCTCTTTCAGCGCTGCGGTGTGCGAAGCCCGTTGGAGCTCGTGAATGTGCTCGTCCACCTTGAGTTTAGATCCCCGAAGGGAATCGTCGAACAAGGCGGCCAGCGCTTTCCCGGCCCCAGCGACCTCCGCGGCCAGCGCCTGGCTCTGTTTCTTCGCCTGTATAAGGAAGATGAAAAAGTTAGCGAAAAAATGAGATTTTATGCGTAGGGGTGGAGAAAGTGAGAGATACCTTGGTCAGGCGTTCGCTTATGGAAGCGAAGGGGGCTCGGGCGAAGACGTTGCGGCCCAGCAGCTGCCGCACGTAGTAGGGCGCCCTCCCCTCTTCCGCAAAGGAGCCTGCGCTGGGACCCCCTGGAGCTTCAGTAGGAGGTGGCACGCCGGGGGAAGAAGTGGGGGCCGACACCTCCCCCGGGCGAACTCCGGTTGCTGGCGGGCTGGGAGGGCCCGCCCTGGCCTCTTGGGCCTCCGACTCCGAGCTGGAGGACTCAGAGTCGGAGCCAATGTCCACAAAGCTAGGGGACCTGTAGACCAGGTCCCCCAGGCCTTGCTGGGAGCCCGTTCCCTCCTGGCCCCCTGCAGGAGGTGAGGCCGGAGGGACGGGAGCTGCTGGCGGCGAAGAGGTCGCAGCGGTGGCTGTGGTTTCGCCCTGCTGGACCCGTACCCCGGCAGCGGAAGATGGAAGCTCCCACCCGCTCGAACCCGCCTCTGATGCGGGGGCTGGAGGAGCCAGAAGCTTCTCCACTTGGGCGGAAGAGGCAGGCTCCGTCCGGGAAGGTTGAGGGGTGGGCTCTTCCTCCTCGGAGTCTGATGCCTCATCCTCGGAGTCCGTCCAATCGGGTTCTGAGTCGAAGATCGCCTCCTTTAATGCTTTTCGTCGCAGCTCCACTTGGGCGCTCGAAGGCGCGAGCCTCGCGCGCTTCGCCTTCTTCTTCCCGTGACCCTCCATTTCCTGCGTCATCACTGCCACACGGAGAGGGACTGTCAGATCGCCTGGGAAGTGGCCCATGAGTATTCGAGCCATCTCGGATTCGACCTCCGCCATGGATAGCAGGAGTTCGACGTTTGGATCGTCGGGCTCGAGGAATTGAAGCTTGCGACGGATAGTGGGGATCGGGGCGGATGGCTGACCTGTGCCGGCGTCTGGGCGAGGAGGTGGTGGAGGCGCGGAGGCCGCTTCCTCGCGGAGCATCTCCATTGTGTCGGGGTCGTTGAGGCGGATGGGCGAAGCCCGCCTGTAGACCACCTTCTTGCGGGGGTTACCCCCCGAGCTCCCTGCCCCCTTGCTGGTCCCCTCGGAGGGAGGAGGGGCATCCTTCTTTTTCCGGACAGACTTCTGCTTGGGCAGAATCGCGCCGGTCTTCCCGTCCTTCAGCTGGAAGGCGAAGTCCGAGGCGGTGATCTTCTCCGGGGTTCGCCCACCAAGGTAGTGGAGGAACGCCTCGTCCAGAGATCGCTCCCGATCAGAAGCGATGCACTTCTTCTTCCCAGCCCGAAAGAAGGTGATCTCCCGGAAGACCACCGTCGTGGGAACCCCGGGGTGAGCCGGGACTCCGCTGTGCCGCCCGCGCCAGTCGCCGACCACCACGAAAGGATAGTCCTTCCAGTGGCGGTCCTTGTTCTCGATGGCGGAGAAGGGGAGCACCTCGCCAGGCCGCCCGGCGAGGTAAAAGTAGCCGCAGCCCGCGGTGCTGAAGACCGGCCCGGGTTTGAGGAGCCACTTCTTGAGCAAGTAGCACAGTGGGATCCTCACCTTCAGGGCGGTCTCCAGCTGGAAGAGCCCGTAGAGTATCCCCCAGGAGTTTCCTGAGAGTTGGGCGGGGTAAAGCCCCGTCAACTCCAGGAGCTCCCCGGCGAGATGACTCAGGGGGAACCGCAGCCCGGACCACAGCAGCCCGACGGAGGCTATTGTGCCCTGGGGCGGCCTCCCCGTGAGTGGCATCTCGGTGACGAGGATCTCCCGAGGGAGATCGATCGCCGCCCGGATACTGTCCCCGACGGGCAACCCGATAGGGTTTTGCAGCCAGACCATCGCTCTCTTAGCGGCGGGCTCAGAAGCTTGGGCGGCGGCGGCAGCAGCAGCAATAGCAGCAACGACGTCGGCAGCGGAGTGTTAGGATTGATGTGTTCTAAGCTTGTAAAACTTTATGTTTTGGTCTAATAAAGATTGATAGTTATAATTATATGAGATGCATATAGGTGCGTAACATAGTTACGTGTTCTTTTGAGAACAGAGAGCCATGGTTATATGGTAGTCCACTGAGTTGAAGACTGAGTGGATTGGTCCCGTATAACCTAAATATGTTCGCAGCTATGATCAGGTTGGTCGCCTCATCATGGTAAGCTGTTGGCGATGACAGTTCATGGGAAGTCTTCACCATGGTCATCACCAGGCACAGTGTCTGTGGCTGAACGGAACTAACACGGTGTACAGATCAGTGAGCAGACACTGGTACACTAAGCCGTGTTTCTGCTTAGGGTAAAACGGTCCTAAACCCTGAGGAAACACGACTGATGGACTAACCAGTTGCGTGGTGCTTTGGCGCACCAATGTGTGAGGGTCCATATGCAGTGATCCAAAACCACGGTGTACTGGGTTACCCGGCTGGCGTTGCATTAGCGTGTCACTCCTGCAGGTCATCCACACCCCTGAAGGGAGGTGCGTTCCTTGGTGTGACTTACACTGTACCAAACCCAGGCCTGGTGGTCATCAGTTTGACTGTTGACCGGGTTCGATTACTCGACGGGGTAATCAGAGGTACGATGTATGGGTCAACCTGGAAGGAACCAAGTCATATGATCATTCGAGTCTGACGGTAGTCTTCACCGCTCGAAGTGAATCATGGCATCAAGTGGAGGGACAGCGGGTTTACCACTACTAAGCGGAGAGCAGGGGTATGATGGAGAACATAGTAAGTCTGGGTGAATTGGAGTGCAGCCTGCGTCGCACTCTGGGTGGCTACGCAGGTTAACTCGAGCTCAGAGGATCGATGGTACACTCGGGTAGTGTGTCGATCGAGCTTGAGTTGGAAGCCATGAACCCCGGTCCCTGATGGTTCCACCTTATCAACATTATGCACGGTTCTTGAACCGTCTCCTCGGAACACCATAAGCAGGAGGAAGAAAGAAGTATACGCTCCGTGTGTGCTTGGCACTAGAGCACGGTAGATGCGTAACTACATACGAGTACTAAGGGTTGAGCCCGGGATTAGTACAGAGTCGTATGTAGTAATCCCTAGCCATAAGTGAACTTCGCTGCATAGGTGCGATGCACCGGGGTATGTTGCGAGTTGACTAGTTGACTTTGCTAGAGGCACCCTCCGGTGGCCTCAGTTAATAGTAAGTAACTAGTAGATATCACTTAAGTAATGGCCGTTAGGTATCGCACGCTAGAAATGGTCAAAATGAGGCGTCGGGGCGTTTTGGTAAAAACCTCACTCTGCCGGACCTCACTGTTGGCCGATCCTAGTGGTGGGACACCTCACCAGGGCCGACCCTATGATATAGGGATGAGAATCCCTCATCTATAGGGCCGGCCATATGGATAGGGATGGGGCGATAAATCGGTTAATATCGAGCCCTAAAAAGTGGGAAAACGGATAAATACGCGGAGAGATAAAAGGGAGATAATGGAGAGATAATGAGAGGGGGTTAATATCCCCTTGGATCCTTATCCAAGGGGTGTTGGCCGGCCCTATAAAGCCCTATGGGGCGCCGGCCCCATGTGCAAGGAAATCCGAACCCCCTCTTCTCTCATCTCTCTAGTTTTTCTCCCGTTTCATCTCTCGTTTCCCGCTTGCTACTTCGTCTTCCTCGCGTGGAGTTCTGAAGAAGGAGAAGGGTCGTTCTTCGGAGGCACTCAGAGATCCGAGAGCGACGTTCCGTGCATCGTGTGAGATCGGGTGAACAAGAAGGCAACATCTCCATTCGTACCGTCGGCATCTTCGCGAACGATCTTCCGTCTCCATCGACAAAGAAGACAATTCTCCGCGGTTAAAAGATCCGTACGAAAGGTATGTGTAATCTAACATGTAGATCTAGCGAGCATTATGATTTG
The DNA here is from genome assembly GCA_947650365.1 of Chamaelirium japonicum. Taxonomy (NCBI): domain Eukaryota; kingdom Viridiplantae; phylum Streptophyta; class Magnoliopsida; order Liliales; family Melanthiaceae; genus Chamaelirium; species Chamaelirium japonicum. Next base: position 2,143,834 of record CANTAL010000001.1, read on the forward strand.
CATCCATGCTAGTTAATCATTACGCTAGATTGCCGTTAGGGGTTTTCGATTCTCGTGCATACACATGCACACAGATGTAGAATAGTTTCCATGAAAAGTTAAATAGTGTAACGTGCACCATGAATGGTCTTTCGACCGCCAAATCGCTTCCGCTGCGAGCCTCTGACCCGGATTAGTTTCCAACAATTGGTATCAGAGCCGCATTAGTGGTGTGCGTTTCACGTTTTTTCATGAAACGAACATGTGTGCGCATGATGAATGCGTGAGATCATCGGGGTTCTTACGCTTAGATCATGCATATGTATAGATTGTGCTTGTTCTATTAATCATTCTTGCAGGGCGCCGCTATAAAAAATCTAGATCTATGCTTTGTGCTTGCTACCGGGGGTCGGACCCCGAGTTAGCAAATGTCTGGATTTGCTTTCTGTGTGTGGATATGTAATTGAGCCATAGATTGGGCGAGCGATGGGATTTGTCCATCCTCGGTTTCCCATGGCCTTTTTCTAGGTGTGTTTTCTTTTCTTTCTAGGAAATTGTGTACGACCGAGCACTTGCTCGTAGCGTACTAGAATTTTCGGTTACAGATTGAGAAGAAAAATGTGCCAAAGAAATCCACCATCGGGAGCGGAAGCGGAACCCTGGAGGATGAAGACGATCCGGCAAAGTGTTCGCGAGCGCGATGAAGGAGCCGGACCGAGGAACCTTGCGAAGAAAGCTAGATGCCTGTGCTGTGCTAATTAGGTTCAGGGGTCGGACCCTGAACTTAATTCAGTTTTTTAATGGTTGCTTTCTTTAATTAGTTCTTTATGCTTCATATCGAACCCCGATGAGATAATGTTATTATCTGTCTTCAGAGGGATGCCTTTCCCCTCCGGTCCAAGCGACTGTTTGAGGTTAGGATCCCGCTAGATGACGCCTATTATTTAGTTGACTTTTGATGTTAGTGGGATCCCATCACATATGGTTATGCCACCATTAGGAGAGCACCCGACTAGTCGGGTGTGCCTATTTGGCCAGCATCGAAATCAAAGATGAGATGGAGATCCATTGAACATCAATTGTCAAATCTATAAGCGAGGCGCCATGACTAGTGGGAGTCCTTTCCAGTGAGTCTGACTCTAGGATTAGCTCCAGAGCATTAGCGTGATAACCAATTTTGCAAAGCATCGATATTCTTGGAATATGTAATGTGACCCTTGAATGGAGAAATCCACTTAAGGCAGGGACTATGATATTCCGAGAGTTATTAATGCTAGGCAAAGGGCTTGAACGCTAGTGGGAGCATGGTGTGACCAGGGTCTAGTATTTAGGAGGTCGCTACCTTTGCATTAGCATAAATTCATACTCGCAAAATAACCCTCAGAATTATAAGGGATGCAAGAGAGGACTTTTATAAGATCCTCTGGCCTCCACGGCCAGTCGTTTTGTGTTTGGGTGGGGATGCATAACTTCACACCCCCTAGGGTGGGAGCTGTGTGTTTCCATGCCAAATTACTTAATGACCTCCCTGTGGATATGGCGATTACGGGGCCAGGAGAGAAGGGCTTTTCATCCCACCCTAGTGGGGGCCGCATGAACTCCCGTGTCGTAATTGCTTAGGCTCGTGGGTAAGCATCCTAAGTACACGTGAGGTATTCGTTGCGAAGACAACGGTGATCACGTGGTACTGGCCGAAAGATAACCATGGTCCATCACAGCCCTTAGTTGGCAGATTTGGATAGGGCCAAGGAAAAGGCCCGTGTGAGCGGATTGACGCTGTATGATGCCCCCTAGGGCAGGTACAGTCGATTCCGAGATCTTACATACATGGTTAATTAATCCATGGTAATGACTTCGCTTGAGGGTAGCGTCGACATATGGATATAATTAGCTTGTTTTAAAAATCCATAAAATAAGTTTTTATGCATACTCATTATTCAATCTTTATTTTCAGATGACTAAGTTAGACCCCCTGTCCGCTATCCTAAATGACCACAAACTTACCGGTCCCAACTATGAGGACTGGAAGCGCAACCTGTACCTGGTCCTAAGGATTGGTAAACATATGACAGCCCTTAATGACCCTGAGCCAGATTTGCCAGGACCCAATGCCACAGAGGCACAGTTAAAGGCATTCACTGACTGGAAGGAATCCAATGAGATATGTAAATGCTATATTATAGCATCCTTGCAAACAACTCTGCAGAAGCAAGTCGAGGAGATGCCCGACGCTTCTGACATGATGTTGTATTTGAAGGAGATGTTTGAAGGTCACAATCGCGTTACGCGATACCTTACCATCAAGAAACTCGTCGGCACTAAGATGTCCAATGGGACGCTGGTTCGGGAACACATGATGAAAATGTTTGGGTTCCAGAACGAACTAGCTACCATGGACATTGTGCTAGAAGGCGAGGTGATGACAGACATCTTCCTCTCGTCACTGTCTGGAGCCTTTGAAGGCTTTGTCACCAACTTTAATTTGAACAAGTTGGCTATGACAAATGCAGAGCTTCTGGGAGCTCTCCAGGCAGCTGAGGATGGCTTCAAGCAGAAGGGCGAAGCACTTCACGTGCAACGTAGATCCTTCAAGAAGCCTGGTAAACCTCAGGGCAAGAAACATAAAAGGAAACCTAAGTCATTGCCTGTGCAGGACTCTGCTGGAGCCTCTGGGTCTGGAGAATCAAAGAAACCGGGCACGAAGTGCTTCCGGTGTGGCCAGAAGGGTCATTGGAAGAAGGACTGCAAGAAGCCTCAGAATGCTGGTGAAGGTAATCTACAACTCTTAGTTGTTGAATCATTTCTTTCAAGTAATAGTACTTTTGCTAGTTGGATTGTGGATTCTGGATCCACTAACCATGCCTGTAACTCTCTTCAGGGGTTTCGGGAAAGCAGAAGATTGCTTGATGGAGAAGTGACCCTGAGCATGGGAACTGAGGCCGTGGCTGCTGCTGAAGCTATTGGAGATGTTAATCTTAGTTTTTCGAATAATAAGACTTTGACACTTAGAGATGTCTTTTATGTACCGTCCTTGCGACGTAACTTAATTTCTGTTTCTTCTTTAGTTAATGAAGGTTATTCAGTTTATTTTGATGCTTCTGGTGTGTCGTTTAAACTGAATGGAACTTTTATAATAAGAGGAATGGTTCAGAATCATCTCTATGTTGTAAGTCCTAAATTTGAAAAAGATAACATAATAACTTCAGCATTTAATGTTAATTCATCTAAGCGTAAGAATCCTTCGGAAAATTTAACCCACCTGTGGCACTTACGACTTGGGCATATTGCCTTAGATAGGATCCATAGAATGGTGAAGGCCGGGCTTCTGGAAACAGATCCTACGGAGATCCTTCCCACCTGTGAATCCTGCCTGGAAGGCAAGATGACCAAGAGGTCCTTTAAAGGCAAAGGAGTAAGAGCCACTGAGGTATTAGAGTTAATCCATTCGGATGTATGTGGACCCATGAACGTCAAGGCGATAGGTGGCCATGAGTATTTCATCACATTCATTGATGATTACTCAAGATATGGTTACATTTACCTGATGCATCGGAAGTCGGAATCCTTTGACATGTTCAAAGAGTTCAGGGCTGAAGTAGAAAAGCAGACAGGTAAATATATAAAAACCCTTCGATCTGATCGAGGAGGTGAATACCTATCTGACGAGTTCCTAGGGTATATGGTGGAGCATGGGATAAAAACCCAGTTAACTGCTCCAGGTACCCCACAACAGAATGGAGTTTCCGAGAGAAGGAATCGAACCTTGTTGGACATGGTTCGTAGCATGATGAGTTACGCCAGTTTACCAATGACCTTTTGGGGATATGCCCTACAAACAGCAGTTTATATTCTGAATCACGTTCCGTCTAAGTCAGTGCCTCTGACCCCTAGAGAACTGTGGTCAAAGCGAAAGCCATTGATACAGCATTTCAGAATATGGGGATGCCCTGCACATGTGCGAAGGGATAAGAGGGAAAAGATGGAATCTAAAACCAGAGTATGCTTATTTGTAGGGTATTCCAAGGAGACCAAAGGTGGTCTATTTTATGATCCTGAGGAAAAGAAAGTGATCGTTTCTACGAACGCCTATTTCCTAGAACAGGATTATATTGTGGACCACAAACCTACTAGTAAGGTAGTTCTGGATGAACTGCTGGGTACTAGTTCAGATAGCGCATCCAAAAGCATAGTGGGAACTGACATTACAGATAATAATATACCAGATACTGTAGAACCTGTTAATCCTGTAACACCACCACCACCTCGTCGCAGTGGGAGAAACATCAGAGCTCCTGACAGATACTATGGAGAAACCTTATTGGTTGATCCAGAGGGTCAGGAGGATGACCCACTGAGCTACGATGAGGCAGTGGGAGCTTCTGACAGCTCTGACTGGCAAAAGGCTATGGAGGTAGAAATTGAATCAATGTCCCATAACGCAGTCTGGACTCTTGTTACACCATCATCCAATATTAAACCTATTGGGTGTAAGTGGGTGTATAAGAAGAAGAGAGGATCCGATGGTACAATAGAGACTTATAAAGCTAGATTAGTTGCCAAGGGTTACACCCAGAGAGAAGGGATCGACTTTGACGAAACCTTCTCGCCGGTAGCTATGATAAAGTCTATTCGGATCCTCCTATCCATTGCAGCCCATTATGACTGGGAGATCTGGCAAATGGATGTCAAGACAGCATTCCTTAATGGAAATTTGGAAGAAGACATTTATATGATTCAGCCACCAGGCTTTGAGTCAGAGGGTCAGGAACATCTAGTTTGCAAGTTGCAGAAGTCAATTTATGGACTAAAGCAAGCATCTAGAAGTTGGAACATCCGTTTTGATCAGGCAATCCAGTCGTATGGATTTACTCAAAACGAGGATGAACCATGTGTATACAAGAGGACTGATAAGACCACAGTAGTATATTTGATACTTTACGTAGACGATATTCTGCTCATTGGAAATGATGTAGGAACATTGTCAACGGTAAAGGTCTGGTTGTCAACACAGTTCGATATGAAAGACCTAGGTGAAGCGAGTTATGTTTTGGGGATCAAGGTAACACGTGATCGCCAGAACAGGATTCTCTCGCTGTCACAGGCTGCGTATATAGATAAGGTTATGGCTAGATTTGACATGCAAAACTCCAAGAAGGGTTTTGTGCCATTTAGACATGGCATAAAACTGTCTAAGGATCAAAGTCCTAAGACACCTGAGGAGAGAGCAGAAATGCAGAAGATACCTTATGCCTCGGCATTGGGTAGTCTAATGTATGCTATGCATTGTACAAGGCCAGATATCTGTTTCGCAGTAGGCATGATGGGTCGGTTTCAGTCGAATCCGGGTCCAGATCACTGGACAGCTGTGAAGTGTATACTCAAGTACCTTCGTAGAACAAGGGACTATGAGTTGGTTTACACTGGACAAGAACTGACGCCGATTGGATATACAGATTCTGACTTTATGTCAGATTTGGAATCCAGAAAATCGACATCAGGTTTTGTGTTTATGTTAGGAGGAGGAGCGGTTAGTTGGCAGAGTGTGAAGCAGAAATGCATCGCAGACTCTACCACAGAGGCTGAGTACGTTGCAGCGTGCGAGGCAGCCAAAGAGGCGGTATGGCTCAAGAAATTCCTTACGGATTTGGGGTGCGTACCAGAGGCCCAGTTACCTATTGTGCTTTACTGCGACAATAGTGGGGCGGTAGCACAAGCCAAGGAGCCAAGACATCACCAAAAGGGGAAGCACATCGAGCGCAAGTTCCACTTGATTCGGCAGTTTCAAAAGCAAGGGCGAGTAGCGGTGACGCAGATTGCATCTACAGATAATGTTGCTGATCCTTTCACAAAGGCAATACCTACCAAGGCATTCGAGCGACATGTGGACGCGATGGGAGTCAAAACCGTTTTGCTTCGCTAGACCAAGTGGGAGATTGTTAGGATTGATGTGTTCTAAGCTTGTAAAACTTTATGTTTTGGTCTAATAAAGATTGATAGTTATAATTATATGAGATGCATATAGGTGCGTAACATAGTTACGTGTTCTTTTAAGAACAGAGAGCCATGGTTATATGGTAGTCCACTGAGTTGAAGACTGAGTGGATTGGTCCCGTATAACCTAAATATGTTCGCAGCTATGATCAGGTTGGTCGCCTCATCATGGTAAGCTGTTGGCGATGACAGTTCATGGGAAGTCTTCACCATGGTCATCACCAGGCACAGTGTCTGTGGCTGAACGGAACTAACACGGTGTACAGATCAGTGAGCAGACACTGGTACACTAAGCCGTGTTTCTGCTTAGGGTAAAACGGTCCTAAACCCTGAGGAAACACGACTGATGGACTAACCAGTTGCGTGGTGCTTTGGCGCACCAATGTGTGAGGGTCCATATGCAGTGATCCAAAACCACGGTGTACTGGGTTACCCGGCTGGCGTTGCATTAGCGTGTCACTCCTGCAGGTCATCCACACCCCTGAAGGGAGGTGCGTTCCTTGGTGTGACTTACACTGTACCAAACCCAGGCCTGGTGGTCATCAGTTTGACTGTTGACCGGGTTCGATTACTCGACGGGGTAATCAGAGGTACGATGTATGGGTCAACCTGGAAGGAACCAAGTCATATGATCATTCGAGTCTGACGGTAGTCTTCACCGCTCGAAGTGAATCATGGCATCAAGTGGAGGGACAGCGGGTTTACCACTACTAAGCGGAGAGCAGGGGTATGATGGAGAACATAGTAAGTCTGGGTGAATTGGAGTGCAGCCTGCGTCGCACTCTGGGTGGCTACGCAGGTTAACTCGAGCTCAGAGGATCGATGGTACACTCGGGTAGTGTGTCGATCGAGCTTGAGTTGGAAGCCATGAACCCCGGTCCCTGATGGTTCCACCTTATCAACATTATGCACGGTTCTTGAACCGTCTCCTCGGAACACCATAAGCAGGAGGAAGAAAGAAGTATACGCTCCGTGTGTGCTTGGCACTAGAGCACGGTAGATGCGTAACTACATACGAGTACTAAGGGTTGAGCCCGGGATTAGTACAGAGTCGTATGTAGTAATCCCTAGCCATAAGTGAACTTCGCTGCATAGGTGCGATGCACCGGGGTATGTTGCGAGTTGACTAGTTGACTTTGCTAGAGGCACCCTCCGGTGGCCTCAGTTAATAGTAAGTAACTAGTAGATATCACTTAAGTAATGGCCGTTAGGTATCGCACGCTAGAAATGGTCAAAATGAGGCGTCGGGGCGTTTTGGTAAAAACCTCACTCTGCCGGACCTCACTGTTGGCCGATCCTAGTGGTGGGACACCTCACCAGGGCCGACCCTATGATATAGGGATGAGAATCCCTCATCTATAGGGCCGGCCATATGGATAGGGATGGGGCGATAAATCGGTTAATATCGAGCCCTAAAAAGTGGGAAAACGGATAAATACGCGGAGAGATAAAAGGGAGATAATGGAGAGAAAATGAGAGGGGGTTAATATCCCCTTGGATCCTTATCCAAGGGGTGTTGGCCGGCCCTATAAAGCCCTATGGGGCGCCGGCCCCATGTGCAAGGAAATCCGAACCCCCTCTTCTCTCATCTCTCTAGTTTTTCTCCCGTTTCATCTCTCGTTTCCCGCTTGCTACTTCGTCTTCCTCGCGTGGAGTTCTGAAGAAGGAGAAGGGTCGTTCTTCGGAGGCACTCAGAGATCCGAGAGCGACGTTCCGTGCATCGTGTGAGATCGGGTGAACAAGAAGGCAACATCTCCATTCGTACCGTCGGCATCTTCGCGAACGATCTTCCGTCTCCATCGACAAAGAAGACAATTCTCCGCGGTTAAAAGATCCGTACGAAAGGTATGTGTAATCTAACATGTAGATCTAGCGAGCATTATGATTTGCATCCATGCTAGTTAATCATTACGCTAGATTGCCGTTAGGGGTTTTCGATTCTCGTGCATACACATGCACACAGATGTAGAATAGTTTCCATGAAAAGTTAAATAGTGTAACGTGCACCATGAATGGTCTTTCGACCGCCAAATCGCTTCCGCTGCGAGCCTCTGACCCGGATTAGTTTCCAACACGGAGGCCATGAGGGAAAGTGAAAGAGCGAGCTAGCACGAAATCAAGGGAGAAGGGAGAGTTGTTTTCTTGTTTGCGCGTGGGGGAAGTAACCCCCCCCCCGTCTCTTATTTATAGGCAGGCGAGAGGCGAGTGAATCGGGCCGCAGTTAATGCCCAAGCGCGCCCAACGAGGCGACATGACGGTTATTGAAGCGACAGCTCGCTTCTTTCCAGTAATAAAGCGCCACGTGGGCCACGCGTCGAAAGGGCTGCGCCGGCACCGACGCTGTCTTTTGCTGGCAGAAAGAGGAACAAATCGGAGCATGATGCGTGTACCACGCTGATCGGGATCTCATGATGAGATTCATTGTATCGACCTCGAGCCTCGCACCGCATTTAAGATGAAACGACCGTCGGAGATTTGGAGCGATACCCGAGTCACAAGATCGCCCACGGCAGGTGCCCGAAGCTCGCCCGAAGCAGACCCTGACCGTGTGTGGCGCGTTCACACCGGAAGGAGATCGCTCGTGGCTGATGCTCCCAGACCGCCCAGTGTTTGTGAAATACTGGGTGTCAAAACTCTCGACACAGATCGCTCGTAGCTGATGCTCCCAAACTGCCCAGTGTTTGTGAAATACTGGGTGTCAAAACTCTCGACGCAGATCGCTCATGGCTGATGCTCCCAGACCGCCCAGCGTTTGTGAAATACTGGCAGTCAAAACTCTCGGCGCAGACCGTCCACGGCAGGTGCCCGCAGCTCACAGGATGGAGGTCACCAATGACTGGTGCTCCCAGTCTGACCGGCGTGTGCAATAAGACTCCTGAGCGAGCGTCAAAGTCTCCTTGGTCGCTCCCTCAGGAGGGGGTAATGTTGGGGGTAGCTGAAATCTGTCCAGGAGTCTAGGCCCTTATCCGTATGAGCTCGCCTCCTAGCTCGCCAACGGCCCGCCCCTAGCTCCGCGCGCTCGTCACCAGTTCGCCCTTGCCTATGGATCTCATAGACCCCAGGATTCCAAGGGATGGGGAACTCGCCCAGGAGCTCGCCCCCCCCCCCCCCCCCCCCCCCCCCGTGCTCACCAAATCATCTTAACAGGGAGCGAGATCCTGTGGGTGCAAATTTTGGCAAGAAGTCTGTAAGCAGCAGGACCCACCGGCCCTGCCTGGTGGGCCCACGAAGACTACAGCGGGACCCACTGGCCCTGCCTGGTGGGCCCACGAAGACTACAGCGGGACCCACCGGCCCTTCCTGGTGGGCCCATGAAGACTATTGCGGGACCCACCGGCCCTGCCTGGTGGGCCCAATAGCCTGTGGAATCCCCCAGAAGACGGTAGCGGGGCCCACCAGCTTTACCTGGAGGATCCCCAGATACTGCAGCAGAAGCCGCCATTTACCACCAGAGAATCCTATAAATAGCAGAGCCTTCGAATATAAAAGGATCGAAATTCAAATCCAGAGAGAGAATCCAGAGAGAAAGATCAGGGCCATCATCATCTGATATCTGATTTCAGAAATCAGAGATTTGGAAGTTCCAACCCTCTCAACATTCAACGTTCCTCGATCTTCTTCTTGTCCTTGAAGAGATCAGTGAGACTTCAGTGACACTCGGCCTGTCGAGGTCACTTTGATCAAAGTGTTAGTGAATTCGGGTTACTCCCTATAGCACGGAGACGTAGGCTTCGGCTGAACTCCGAGATCACATCTCTCGTGTCCAATTTTCTCTGCTTGCATATCGAGACTTCGAATTCCAATCGATAGATCGAACAACGATCCACTACTCAAAACTTCGACTGACTGGTGAGGAGAAGTCTTCGGGTCGGCACGAAGATTTTCCCCCCACAGTTTGGCGCCGTCTGTGGGATCCGAGCGAAAAGTCAAGCTCTCTCCACTACTACTAGATCGGTTAAGTATACAACCGATCCTGATAGCCAAACTTCCTCGCCCCCTCGGTTGATCAGACAACTGATCAGACGTCGGCAGTCTTGTTGCACCCTTCGCTCTCTGAATGGCAAAAACTAAGCACCAGGGTCAACCAGAAGGAAGTAAAACTCAACAACAAGCTCGTCCTGAGACTCGTTCAAGGAGTCAAAGGCTCAACTTCGGGCAGCCCCTTGCTGTCCCCGAGATGGGGGTTCGCTCAGGGAGTGGGAGATCTGTCGATCGACCGATCGCCCATCCCGCACGACAATCAATTGGGCAAACAGTCCCCGCTCCTGCTGAAGACCCTCCATCGACCTACCTCTACGGTCGACTTCCAACTGCTCCAATTGGCGAAGCAAAACGCCACCCTCGCCGCTGAGAGGAATACTCTTAAGAAAGCAGCTTCCGAGGCTGGGATCGCTCTTCCTATCCCCTCTACAAGTGAGAGGGTCAATCTTCCTCGACATTCAATCCACTCCGAGCAACGGAGGTCAATGGGCACTGCTGCCCTCGAAAGGATTCAACGTGACCCAACTCCCTCTGCTGCCCCCTGGAAGTAGAGTGTTTGGGACCGCCTCGACGACGAGTCCTCCCAATCATCTTCTGGTCACAACTGCGATAGGAAGGCTCCTTCAAAGCCCGATATACCAAGGAGACACCAGATGAAAGGCGCTCCTTCCAAGAGTAAAGTCTCCCCTTCCATTCCACTCCAACGTGGACTCGGATCGGACCTTCGCCACCGACTCCAACCTGCTGATATTCAGAGGCCTGAACAAGACCTCTCGATTCTACCTCTCGATCTACATCAAGCTCGGGGGCATGGTCGTAGAGATGGGTACTCCTCTGCCGGGCCTCTCCACCGGAGTCTATTCGAATCAATATTTTCAAGGGGATGGAGAACTCCCACTCTCCCCAAATTCAATTGCATCAGAGGAGATCCAACTCTCCATATACTTGCCTTCAAGCAAGCCCTGACACCACACGAAGAAGAAAACAACGTACTTTGTCGCACTTTTGCCGGAAGTCTCGACTGGTATCACAATCTCCGAGCTGGGTCCATCACCCAGTTCGATGTTTTGGCTAACCTCTTTGTGCAGCACTATCAACTCAATCTGAAGCCAGAAAAGAAGCTCGACTCCCTCTATCGGCTAAGGATGGGTGCTGACGAGACTCTCCGTAATTTCACAAGAAGAATTCGCAACGAGCATGCTGCTCTCTCTGGAAGACATCTGGATGATGAAGCCATCATGTTGGCTTTCTAGAACGCCCTCCGATTCGATCTACACATCTACAACGACTTTATCCGCAATCCCCCTCCTTCTTTGGGTTCTATGTTCGATCGAATCCAGAGGGAGATTGAGGTTGAAGATGATCAAATAGCCCGAAAAGGGAGAGAGTCGAAGCGAAGGCCCGTGGAAAGAGAAGCTCCGAAGTATGCTGCCAAAGCTCACAACGCAGAGGCAGCGGCTCCTCCAGTCAACAAGCGAGCAAAGAATGATGGACGTCAATCTCCTACGAAGACCACTTTCACCGAGTGGAATTCACCAATCGAGCAGATACTCGACCGCATTCAACACGAAGAGTTCCTTCGAAGGCCCAATCCTCTTCAGCCAAACTCAAAATTCACGGCTGACAAAACGGTCTACTGCGACTTCCACCGAAGTCATGGCCATTCCACCGATCGGTGCTATCGGCTGAAATTCCATCTTGAAGACCTATTGCGAGAAGGCCACCTTCAAGAGTTCGTCAATGGCGGACAAGATCAACGTCGAACCTTTGCAAAGGGAAAAGAAGCATGTTGGGTCCATCAAATCTCCTCCAATCGGTGACCAATCTCTGTGAATGCCAATGTCTTTGGTATTCATGGAACGTTGCACAATCAAACCTTGACTGGGAAGGAAGTGGATCGACAAGTTCGACGCATCTTCCATGTTCGTTCTGCTGCGAACAAGGAGGATACCTGGATCGAGAAGCCTATCGAAGATTTAGCTTGGCCAACCATTGTCTTCAACAACTCCGACCTTCAAGGAGTTCATACTCCCCATCGAGACCCCCTGGTCTTGAAACTCCTCATCGACGGAAGCACCGTCAACCGGATCCTCATCGACACCGGGAGCTCCATCGACATTATGTTCTCGGATTGCTTCAAGTGTCTGGGACATAGATACTCAAGCCTCGACGTCGTACCGACCGTGATCACTGGCTTCAACGGCGAACAAAGCATCACGGTGGGAGAATCGAGATTCATGCTCGATCTTAGCCGAGAGACTCGAGTCTCGGTGAGATTCGCAATAGTCGAAGGAGTGTCTAGCTACAACGCCATTCTCGGGCGACCAATCCTCCACCAGATCAATGCCATCTCCTCTTCTTATCACCAACTTCTCAAGTTTGCAACGGGAGAAGGCATCGTCTGCATTCGAGGCGATCAGCAAGCTGGGAGGTCTTGTGAGGCTGCTGTGGCTAAAACAGATTGAAAGATCAATATTGCTCCTCCAAAGCGGCCACGAGATGAAGCTGGTCCCTCTTCCAAATAGCAATCAAAGGAGATTCTGCTGATCGAACCCCCACCAATCGAATGGGAAGCCTCACCTTCAATTGAAAAGATCATCCCAATCAATATCGGCGGCGGAGATCTCCCTCGACAAACGTTCATTGGTATCGGTCTTAGCGACGCAGAAGCGCAAGACATGGTATCTTTCCTCCAGTCCAATATCGACGTCTTTGCTTGGTGCTTTGAAGACATGCCTGGGATCAATCCAGATGACACTTGTCACCGACTCGCGATCAAGGAAGAGGTGAAGCCTGTCAAGCAAAAGCCACGCACCATCCGACCAGAGCTACAAATTGCCGTTCAAGAAGAGATCACCAAGCTACTCACAACAGGCTTCATCCGTGAAGTAGAATATCCTACTTGGATCTCTAACATAGTTGCTGTTCCAAAGAAGAATGGGAAGGTCAGAGTCTGCATCGACTTCACCAATCTCAACAAAGCGTGTCCCAAAGATCCCTTCCCCATGCCAAGGATAGATAGACTCGTCGATGCCACTGCTGGCCACGAGCTATTGTCTTTTATGGATGGATACTCTGGGTACAATCAAATTCCTCTTCACGCTGATGATCAAGAGAAGACATGTTTTGTGACTAGCCGGGGTCTCTACTGCTATAATGTAATGCCATTCGGCCTCAAAAATGCTGGATCCACCTATCAAAGGTTAGTCACAAAGATGTTCGAAGATCAGATCGGTCGCAACGTCGAAGTCTACGTCGATGATCTCCTCACCAAGAGTTCCACTCGAGGAAAACATCTATCCGATCTGGCAGAAACCTTTCAAGTCCTCCGAAAGTATCGCATGAAGCTCAATCCTGCCAAGTGCGCTTTTGGAGTTCAATCGAGCAAATTTCTGGGTTACCTTGTGACCAGAAGAGGTATTGAAGCTAACCCCGACCAAATTCGAGCTATTCTCGACATGCCATCGCCTACCAATCGGAAGGAAGTGCAACGCCTCACTGGAAGACTAGCTGCCCTCAATCGGTTCATCTCAAAGTCCTCCGACAAGTGTAAGCCTCTTTTCAACAAGCTGCGAAAGGTAGATACATCGGGATGGAGCCCTGTTTGTGAAGAAGCTTTTCAAGGCATCAAGAAATATCTGGTGCAAGCTCCTATCCTGACTGCTCCACTTCCAAAAGAAGACTTGTGGCTCTATCTCGCCGTGACCGATCAAGCAATCAGTGCGGTCCTAGTCAGTAGAAGAGAAGGCGTCGAGCATCCAGTCTATTATATCAGCCACACTCTTCTTCCGGCTGAAACTCGCTACTCAAAAACTGAGAAGGTCATCCTGGCCTTGCTCACTGCATCGCGTCGTCTCCAACCTTACTTCGTTTCCCACCAGATCTTTGTCATTTCAGAACACCCGCTCAAAGATATCGTTGACAAAGCTGGTCGAGCTGGTTGAATGACCAAATGGGTGATCGAAATGAGTGCTCTGGGAATTCAGTTCGAATCTCGCACTTCTATCAAAGGTCAAGCTGTTGCTGATTTTCTAGCTGACTTTCCAGTTGAAGACCCCATCACTTGGGAAGAAGATGCCGACATGCGCTTAGAAGATGAGGATAATCCTCCAATCAATTTTACAACAAAAATTGATCCAAGTCTCGAGGCTATTGCTACAACTCTTCCATGGAAGCTTTACACTGATGGAGCTTCAAGTGCGATCGGTTCGGGAACTGGGATAGTCTTGGTATCCCCCGAACTTGATCATCTCCAGAAGGCCACTCTCCTCGGATTCAATGCCACCAACAACGAAGCCGAATACGAAGCACTCATTTCCGGACTCGAAATGGCTGAATCCCTGGGGGTAGATCGAATCATCGTCTACAGCGATTCCCAACTGATCATAAGGCAAATCAATAGAGAATATACAGCTCGAGAAGAAAGAATGCAACTCTATTTGGCCTTAGTACGACATCTTCAACAACGTTTTACTAATACTGAATTTATTCAAATCCCAAGAGCAGAGAACCGAGAAGCAGATGCCTTAGCCAATGCTGCCTCAGTTCTTGGAGACTCACTCGGAGGAAGGCAAATACAGATCGATTATCAAGAAGTGCCCAGGACCATCCCCGATCAACAGATCCTTGCTACTACAAAGAAATCTGGGGTGGAGATCAATTAATGTTGAACCTTACTACTGCAAATGAATTTGAAGATTGGAGACAGTCAATTTTTGACTTCTTCAAATATGGCAAAGTACCAGAAGATCTCAATCAAGCCCGAAGACTTCAAAGGAAACTTCCTTGCTATACTATTCAAGGAGAAGATCTATATTTTAAATCTCACAACGGGATGTTGCTCAAGTGCCTGAGTCCCGAGCAAGCACAAGCAATCCTGATTGATATCCACTCTGGAGCTTGTGGGAATCATTCGGGAGGAAGATCTCTTGAAGCCAAGATGAAGATACAAGGTTACTACTGGCCTACAATGGCAAAAGATGCTCGCCAAGTTGTTCAAAGATGCGAGCCATGCCAACGACACGCTTGAGCTATCCATCTCCCTGCAGATGAGCTTCACCAATTGTCGAGTCCATGGCCCTTCCATCAATGGGGGTTGGACTTCTTGGGGCCTTTTCCACCAACTCCTAGTAAAAAGAAATATCTGTTGCTAGCCACCGATTACTTCACCAAATGGGTCGAAGCTGTGCCCCTCTTCCGAGAGACCGATGATGAAGTGATCAAGTTCATTCGACATAACATCTTCTCAAGGTTTGGCACACCTCAAGTTCTTGTCGCTGACAATCGAGCTCAATTCGACTCTGACAAGTTCCGCAATTTCTGTCTGAATAACGGAATCAAGCTTTTCTATTCAACTCCAAGATATCCTCAATGCAATGGTCAAGCTGAAGCCTCAAATAGAGCTATTCTTCATATACTCAAGAAGAAACTCAACGATAAAAAAGGATTGTGTGAACAGGTCCTACCTGAAGTCCTTTAGGGGTATCGCACAACTCCGAGAAGATCAACAGGGTTCTCACCCTTTCGTCTAACATATGGATCGGAAGCAATACTCCCAACAGAAAACATATCAAGTACTCTGAAGACCAGGGCAGTTGAAGAAGGAATCAACGAAGAGCTTCGGATCAACGATCTAGACTTCTCTGTAGAACTACGAGACCAAGCTTCCCTTCGTGTGGCCAAGTACCAGTAGAAGATCAAACGAGCCTACGATGAGAAAGTCTACAAGTGACAGTTCCCAGTGGGCAGCCTAGTTCTCAGAGCAGTTTTCTATAACACCAAAGAACACAACAGTGGGAAACTTGCTCCCAACTGGGAAGGTCCATACATTGTCGAATCAATGGGAGGCAAAGGCTCTTATCGACTGATCTCACCAGAAGGAGATAGATTGCCACGAGCTTGGAATTCTAGACACCTTAAATTGTTCTATCCATGATGTAAAGGCCATGATGAATAAAGTTCTTTTGCAAATGTTCAAGTGTGCAAATATTTAGCTTTTCAATTCAAGTTCTGAAGTAGCTTCAAATCGTCTTGATTCAAATTACCAGGTCGTTTAACAAGTTTGGGAGTGAGTTGCGACTCAACCCCTTACAGGCAAATGTTAAACGGTTTCGGGTTGTGTTACAACACAACCTTCAAATTACTACGTCTATTTAACATGTTTGGGAGCTTTGTGTTGCGACACTACCCCTTAGTTACAACTGTTAAATGGCTTTCAATTTCAAATTCAATATCGTCTAACAGGTTTGGGTACTTGAGTTGCGACTCAACCCCTCACATAAATGTTAACGATTCCAAGTTGTGCATTGCAACAACCTTCAATTTTCAAGTTACTTAACATATTCGGGTGATTGAGTTGCGACTCGACCCCTTATTTTCAAGTGTGTGAATATCCAATCATTCCAATAACATTCCAGAACTCAACATTCAAAGAATTCAATACCAGAGACATTCAATTTTCAAACACCAAAAAGATTTCTATTATCAAAAATTGTCAAGTACAGGAGTGAGCTTTTTCATATCAAGAGTTTACAAGTGTAAACAACAAAAAAGAAGATGGGAGATCTCAAGGTTTCGCCACACTTTGCGCACGTGACTTCTCTCCCTCGGATCCAGCGCGAGCTTTGCTCGCAACCGAAGCCTTTGAAGATCGGACACTGCTGGCATGGGCCCTAAGTGCCTCCATCGCCTTCTCGGCTGTTTCCCGGTAGCTCTTGACTTCAGATAGCGCATACTCTAACTCCTTCTTGGAGGTCTCCTCTCGGGCAGCAAAGGCAGCATGCTGGGCAGCAAGTTGTTCCTTCAGCTCCTTAACTTCAGTTGCACGATCACTAGACACGGTCTCAACCTTGCAGAGCCGATTCTTCAAGGATTCAAGTTCATGACCCTGTGCCCCATTACGGTTCTGCAACCCCTATCTCTCCAGTTTCTCTTTGCGAAGCTCCTCGATCTTGGCCTTGAGAAACTCCTTCTTTGAGGACAGCACCTCCCTCAGCTTGTCCCTCTCCTCACGGGAAGCCTTCAGTTCAGCTGTCAAACGGGATACTTCAGCTAAAGCTTCCCTTTCTCCCGCCTTCCTGGAGAGCTTGCTTGCGACTTTCAAAACTGCTGAGTTCTGCAAAAGTACAAAAGAGTTAGAATTATTTTGAAGATACAACTCAAATGATCGATCAAGCAGATGCGCATACCACCACTTCGAGCCGATCAAAAGCTTTGTCCAGAGTAGCTTCCGGAAGGTTGCAAAGTTTCCGGATCACACCAGTGGGGTGGTTGATATCAACATCACCCAAATTCTTTATCTTTTGAGTCGAGCCAACAGGCGTACCGGCAATCAACACAAGAGTTCAAAGAGTTAGAATATTTTCAACTTCAAAGACAAAGCAATCAAGATGGTGAATCATTCCGAATACCTGAGGCATCGACCCTAGGCTCTTTTCCCTTCCCATGGCCAGAGCTCTTACCCTTTGAGGTAGATTTCTCCTTAGAGGGGGTCGGCTTCTTCTGAAGTTGGGGAGTCTCATCCCCAACACGACTTCCTCTCTCCATGTGGGCTGGAGAGGGAATGCCCCGAAGAGGTGAGATCCCCTCTTCACCTTGTGGCTGCTCGAGCCCAGCCACAAGGGCTGTCATCTCCTCAGCCAGAGAGTGAGAGGGAGAAGGAGGCTGCTCAACCTCCAAACCACCGCTTGCAGTCGGGCCTTCAAGACGAGGCACCTCTGGGGGTATCTGGTCGAGGGGCGTAGGGTTGCTTCCAACCCCACCGCTCCCCGAAAACTTGATCTTGAAACGAACTGGTCGCTTCTTCAATTCCTCAAAGTGGTAGACGGGCTGTGCTTTCTTGCCGTCGCCCTCCGCCTCCAGAACCTCCTCCATACGACGGGCCTTAGCCTCGTCAATAAGGATGGGTTGTGAGTCCACATCATCCCCACCAGTGGGGGTGGGAGGAATTTCTTCCTCGCCACCCCCATGTCCTTTGCTCCCACCAGTGGGGGTGGGAGGAATTTCTTCCTCACCACCCCCATGTCCTTTGCCGCCATCAGTGGGGGTGGGAGGAATATCCCCACCACCCCCATCGTCATCATCTTCATCATCTTCATTTCCTCCTTCGTCGCTGCCATTGCTGTCATCAGCATCATCATCGTTATCATCATTGCCACCCTCATCCTCTTCACCTCCACCTTCCTCCTCTCTCTCTTCTTCCTCTTCTTCTTCTTCCCCCTTTTTCTCTTCTTTTTTCTTCTCCTCCTCCTCAACATAGACTTTCCTTTTCTTCTTTGCCTGGCCTTGGCGACGAATCACCAGTTTCTCCTCTGTGGGTAAGGTCCGCCTGGCTCCGTACGCCTTCTTCTTGACTCGAATGTTTCTAACAATTTTGCCAGATTGAGGGTCCTCCTCATAATCGGAATAGATGACCTCGTTATCTTCATAAAGAACCTTCGATCGATGGAGGAGGTTGGCATTGCCGTGTCGAACCGGGCAATTCGAGAATTGCTTCCATGATCGAGTCCCGCATGTCAGCTCCAGGAAAAGATTGTCAATAGCCCCCACTCGCTCCGAAGACCACGAGAGAGCTCCTCCTGCACAGTACATGTCTATCTCTTTGTGCACCTTGTACCGGGGAGTCTCAGGTACCGACAGAGGAGTCCATGCACCCGACACCGATAGTGGTCAGTCAGTGTAGAGCTTGTCTGAGCCGATGGTGTCAACAATCGGGCGAAGGGCAGAGACACCGGTCAGATTGTAGAATGGACTATCTTTCTTCCAAGCCCATCGATAATGATAGAAGAAATACCCCAGCTCGATCCGGGCTACTTCACCATCAGGGAGGCTGGAGTAGCATTCCCTGAGTTCCTTCTGGAAGTCAGACTCTACGCGATAGAAAGCGTAGATGATCCTCCAGGCATTCCCAGTGACCTGCCCGGGACAAAGACCGGAGGTGTTCA
The DNA here is from genome assembly GCA_947650365.1 of Chamaelirium japonicum. NCBI lineage: Eukaryota > Viridiplantae > Streptophyta > Magnoliopsida > Liliales > Melanthiaceae > Chamaelirium > Chamaelirium japonicum. The sequence goes on from CANTAL010000001.1 coordinate 2,162,727, forward strand.
GCAACCTCGCAGCAAAAGGCGGCAATGGAAGGCGCAGTCCACAGTTGAGCTGATCAATGATGACGATGGTTCCCATCACTTGCTCCTTGCTCGCATACGTGACGAAGATTGTCCACCTGTCGATACCAAAAGCGGATAGAACTCCCGGAAGCGCTGGTCGAGACTTCCCCTCTGTAAAACATGCTAGCAACTTCTGCAGCTTCTCCCTCTTCAAGTCAGTAAGTTTGCCACCAATGTTATACGCAAACTCAGGTTCCGCCTCCAAAGGCAGCTGCGGGCAAAGAACAAATCTCGCTTTGGGGATGTGCTCCGGACGGGAGGGTGCAGAAGCAAACCCCACTCCCTGGTGCCTCTTGCCCAATTGACCAAGCTTGATCAACTCGGCTCTGCCTTTGCCACGTCCCTTCGGGACAGATGTTTCTTCAGCGATTTCCTTCCCCTTCCTCTTGGAAGGAACCGCGACCTTCTTCGAACTACCGGAGGATGCCATTCAATCGATCGAGAGGGAACAGAGAAAGGGAGATCGGAAGCAAAAGCTCTGGACTTCGAAAATTTTCTAAAAGCGTGAGCCGAAAATGACAGCCAAAGAAGCTTAAGTATCCTCAGGGAATTAGGCGCACAAATCGAGATGACACGTGTCATCACCATATCAAATCGCGTGTTTTTGTAGGTACACGTGGCATCCATCCGTAGCAAGCGCAAAACCAGGCGAACAGTCGGGACCAGACGAAACGTCGAACCGGCCGGACCACCGGTTCAAGCGAACCACCGGTTCAAGCGAATCATTGGCTCTACCAAACCACTGGGCCTGAAGATTCAACTCGTTGCTCAAGTATTTTGTCCGATCAACCGGCAGGATGGTGGGTAATTTACCATAGGATCAGGCAAAAAACTTGGGTTTTTTGCCGATCACCCAAACCTTGACCGGCTGATTTTAACCGATCGGTCAAACTTGACCGATCGGTCAAAATCAACCGATCGGTCGATTTTCTACTAGATCAGGCAAAAAACTTGGGTTTTTTGCCAATCACCCAAACCTTGATCGGCTGATTTTAACCGATCGGTCAAACTTGACCGATCGGTCAAAATCAACCGATCGGTCGATTTTCTACTGGATCAGGCAAAAAACTTGGGTTTTTTGCCGATCACCCAAACCTTGACCGGCTGATTTTAACCGATCGGTCAAACTTGATCGATCGGTCAAAATCAACCGATCGGTCAATTTTTTGCTGGATCGGGCAAAAATCTTGGGTTTTTTGCTGATCACCCAAACCTGACTGGCTGATTTTAACCGATCGGTCAAACTTGATCGATCGGTCAAAATCAACCGATCGATCGATTTTCTACTGGATCAGGCAAAAAACTTGGGTTTTTTGCCGATCACCCAAACCTTGACCGGCTGATTTTAACCGATCGGTCAAAATCAATCGATCAGTCGATTTTCTACTGGATCAGGCAAAAAACTTGGGTTTTTTGCCGATCACCCAAACCTTGACCGGCTGATTTTAACCGATCGGTCAAACTTGACCGATCGGTCAAAATCAACCGATCGGTCGATTTTCTACTGGATCAGGCAAAAAACTTGGGTTTTTTGCCGATCACCCAAACCTTGACCGGCTGATTTTAACCGATCGGTCAAACTTGACCGATCGGTCAAAATCAACCGATCGGTCGATTTTCTACTGGATCAGGCAAAAAACTTGGGTTTTTTTGCCGATCACCCAAACCTTGACCGGCTAATTTTAACCGATCGGTCAAACTTGACCGATCGGTCAAAATCAACCGATCAGTCGAATTTCTACTGGATCAGGCAAAAAACTTGGGTTTTTTGCCGATCACCCAAACCTTGACCGGTTGATTTTAACCGATCGGTCAAAATCAACCGATCGGTCGATTTTCTACTGGATCAGGCAAAAAACTTGGGTTTTTTGCCGATCACCCAAACCTTGACCGGCTGATTTTAACCGATCGGTCAAACTTGACCAATCGATCAAAATCAACCGATCGATCGATTTTCTACTGGATCGGGCAAAAAACTTGGGTTTATTTGCCGATCACCCAAACCTTGACCGACTGATTTTAACCGATCGGTCAAACTTGACCGATCGGTCAAAATCAACCGATCAGTCGATTTTCTACTGGATCAGGCAAAAATTTTTTTGCGTTTTTTGCCGATCACCCAAACCATGACCGGCTGATTTTAACCGATCGGTCAAACTTGACCGATCGGTCAAAATCAACCGATCGGTCGATTTTCTACTGGATCGGTCAAAAAACTATGTTTTTTGACCGATCACTCCAACCTTGACCGGTTGAATTCGACCGATCGGTCAAAATTGACCGATCGGTCAAGTTTGATCGATCGGTTAAGTTTGACCGATCGGTTAAATTTGACCGATCGGTTAAATTTGACCGATCGGTCAAATTTGACCGATCAGTCTATTTTTTTGCTAACTTTTTGACAGAGCTCCTTTTGACAGGGGATCGATAGCTTTGCACCAATAATCCAAGCCAGCCAAGGCGGCCTCTTAGCTAACTTGGAGGGGGTAACTGTGGGTACAAATTTTGGCAAGAAGTCTGTAAGCAGCAGGACCCACCGGCCCTGCCTGGTTGGCCCACGAAGACTACAGCGGGATCCACTGGCCCTGCCTGGTGGTCCCACGAAGACTACAGCGGGACCCACCGGCCCTGCTTGGTGGGCCCACGAAGACTATCGCGGGACCCACCGGCCCTGCCTGGTGGGCCCAATAGCCTATGGAATCCCCCACAAGACGGTAGCGGGGCCCACCAGCTTTACCTGGAGGATCCCCAGATACTGCAGCAGAAGCCGCCATTTACCACCAGAGAATCCTATAAATAGCAGAGCCTTCAAATGTAAAAGGATCGAAATTCAAATCCAGAGAGAAAGATCAGGGCCATCATCATCTGATATCTGATTTCAGAAATCAGAGATTTGGAAGTTCCAATCCTCTCAACATTCAACTTTCCTCGATCTTCTTCTTGTCCTCGAAGAGATCAGTGAGACTTCAGTGACACTCGGCCTGTCGAGGTCACTTTGATCAAAGTGTTAGTGAATTCGGGTTGCTCCCTATAGCACGGAGATGTAGGCTTCGGCTGAACTCCGAGATCACATCTCTCGTGTCCAATTTTCTCTGCTTGCATATCGAGACTTCGAATTCCAATCGATAGATCGAACAATGATCCACTACTCAAAACTTTGACTGACTGGTGAGGAGAAGTCTTCGGGTCGGCACGAAGATTTTCCCCCCACAGATCCACATTGGGCTGAAGGGGGCTTTGTGCATCTTAGTGCAAAGCTCGCTCAGGAGCTCGCCCAAGCTTGCTCAGGAGCTCGCCCAAGCTCGCTCAGGAGCCCGCTCAAGCTTGATCAGGAGCTTGCCTAAGTTCGCAAAGGAGCTCGCCCAAGCTCGCACAAGAGTTCGCTTGTAGTGGTAGCGGGAGTTAGACCGTCATGCATACAAAGACACAGGCACCACGGACGACCCTAGCTCACTCAGGAGCTCGCCCAAACTCGCCAAGACTCCCCTGCTTATCGAAGAGGTCGCTCCTGCGAGGTCCGACTCTTCATAGATGTGGAGGAGAAGACGGAGCGACCAAGGGCAAGCTCGCCCTTGCTTCCCCCCCGAGGTCGCCCGCAATAAAGCAGCATAAAGGGTTGCCAGGTGTCAAAACCCCACTGTAGCTACGTGGATGATTGTAGTCCACGGAAGCCCGCCAGAGTCAGTTTTGAGACCTCCCAGACTTGAATATTCCAGAATAACCGCCTGGCAGCAACAAGAAAGATGCTCTCCCCCACTCAAACCACCTGGCAGGCTCGATGACAAAGAATATCAGGGGTGCGAGTTCCAAGGACTGTCAGAGACCCACGCGAGCCAGAACGTGGGGGTCTAGAAGGCGCTGGAAAGAACCTCCATGTGTGGGGCAACGGTAGGTCGCCAATGTCTATAAATGCCTACCCCTAGGCTCCAAAGTACAGGTGGGAAACCCTCATCCCTACCACTTTCGTCTACTATAGCTCGCCGTTGAGTACCGGAGACTGACTTGAGCGTCGCAGGGTCTGCGCTCCTAAGGGAGCCAGCCGTTCTCACGTTCTTTCTTTGTCTTGCAGGTAGACCGCACGGACCAGCGAAAAAGATCCCCAAACAGATCGTACAAAAGAATTGAAAAGGCTACATTCGAGAGAATGAATTAGAATGGATCGTACGAATGAATTAGAATGGATACATTCGTACGAATAAATTAGAATGAATCGTACGAATGATTTAGAATGGATCGTACTAATGAATTAGAATGGATACATTCATGCGAATGAATTAGAATGTATCATCTGAATGAATTAGAATGAATCATACGAATGAATTAGAATGGATCGTATGAATGAATTAGAATGGATCGTGCGAATGAATTAGAATGGATCGTGCCATTGAATTAGAATGGATCATACGAATGAATTAGAATGGATCGTACAAATGAATTAGAATGGATCGTGCGATTGAATTACAATGGATCATACGAATGAATTAGAATGAATACATTCGTGCGAATGAATTAGAACGGATCGTACGAATGAAATAGAATGGATTATACGAATGAATTTGAATGGATTGTACGATTGAATTAGAATAAATCATGCGAATGAATTAGAATGGATCGTACGAATGAATTAAAATGGATCGTACGAATGAATTAGAATGGATCGTATGAATGAATTAGAACGGATCGTACCAATGAATTAGAATGGATCATGCGAATGAATTAGAATGGAATGTGCGAATGAGTTAGAATGGATAGTACAAATGAATTAGAATGGATCGTGCGAGTGAATTAGAATGGATCGCACGAATGAATTAGAATGGATCATGCGAATTAATTAGAATGGATCGTACAAATATATTAGAATTGATACATTCATGCGAATGAATTAGAATGGATCGTACGAATGAATTAGAATAGATCGTACGAATGAATTAGAATGGATCGTGCGAATGAATTAGAATGGATACATTCGTGCGAATGAATTAGAATGAATCGTACGAATGAATTAGAATGGATCGTACAAATGAATAAGAATGGATCGTGCGATTGAATTAGAATGGATCATATGAATGAATTAGAATGAATCGTGTGAATGAATTAGAATGGATCGTACGAATGAATTAGAATGGATACATTCGTACGAATAAATTTGAATGGATCGTACGAATGATTTAGAATAGATCGTACGAGTGAATTAGAATGGATACATTCATGCGAATGAATTAGAATGGATCGTCTGAATGAATTATAATGAATCATACGAATGAATTAGAATGGATCGTATGAGTGAATTAGAATGGATTGTACGAATAAATTAGAATACATCGTGCGATTGAATTTGAATGGATCGTACAAATGAATTAGATTGGATACATTCGTGCGAATGAATTAGAATGGATCCTACAAATGAATTAGAATGGATCATACGACCGAAATAGAATGGATCGTACGAGTGAATTAGAATTGATCGTATGAATGAATTAGAATGGATACATTCGTGCGAATGAAGTAGAATAGATCGTACGAATGAATTAGAATGGATCGTGCGAGTGAATTAGAATGGATCGTATAAATAAATTAGAATGGATCGTACGAATGAATTAGAATGGATCGTGCGAATGAATTAGAATGAATCGTACGAATGAATTAGACTGGATCGTATGAATGAATTAGAATGGATCATCCGAGTGAATTAGAATGGATCGTACGAATGAATTAGAATGGATACATTCGTGCGAATGAATTAGAATGGATCGTGCGAATGAATTAGAATGGATTGTACGAATGAATTAGAATAGATCGTACGAATGAATTAGAATGGATCATACGAACGAATTAGAATGGATCATACAAATATATTAGAATGGATACATTTGTGCGAATGAATTAGAATGAATCGTATGAATGAATTAGAATAGATCGTACGAATGAATTAGAATGGATCGTGCGATTGAATTAGAATGGATCATACGAATGAATTAGAATGGATACATGCGTGCGAATGAATTAGAATGGATCGTACGTATGAAATAGAATAGATTGTACGAATGAATTAGAATGGATCGTGCGATTGAATTAGAATGGATCATACAAATGAATAAGAATAGATACATTCGTGCGAATGAATTAGAATGGATCGTACGAATGAATTAAAATAGATCGTGCGAATGAATTAGAATGGATCGTGCGAATAAATTAGAATGGATTGTACAAATGAATTAGAATGGATCGTACGAATCAATTAGAATAGATTATGTGAATGAATTAGAATGGATCATACAAATATATTAGAATGGATACATTCGTTCGAATGAATTAGAATGGATTATACGAATAAATTAGAATGGATCGTACGAATGAATTAGAATGGATCGAACTAATGAATTAGAATGGTTCTTACGAATGAATTAGAATGGATTATACGAATGAATTAGAATGGATCGTATGAATGAAATTGAATGAATCATGTGACTGAATTAGAATGAATCGTACAAATATATTAGAATGGATACATTCGTGCGAATGAATTAGAATGGATCGTACGAAAGAATTAGAATCGATCATATGAATGAATTAGAATGGATCGTGCGAATGAACTAGAATGGATCGTACGAATGAAATAGAATGGTACGAATGAATTAGAATGGATACATTCGTGCGAATGAATTAGAATGGATCATACAAATGAATTAGAATGGATCGTATGATTGAATTAGAATGGATACATCCATTCAAATGAATTAGAATGGATCGTACGAATGAATTAGAATGGATCGTACGAATGAATTAGAATGGAAACATTCATGCGAATGAATTATAATGGATCGTACGAATGAATTAGAATGGATCATACGCAAATGAATTAGAATGGATCGTGCGAGTGAATTAGAATGGATCGTACGAATGAATTAGAATGGATCGTACAAATATATTAGAATGGATACATTCGTGCGAATGAATTAGAATGAATCGTACGAATGAATTAGAATAGATCGTACGAATAAATTAGAATGGATCGTGCGATTGAATTAGAATGGATCATACGAATGAATTAGAATGGATACATTCGTGCGAATGAATTAGAATGGATCGTACGTATGAAAAAGAATGGATTGTACGAATGAATTAGAACGGATCGTGCGATTGAATTAGAATGGATCATACGAATGAATAAGAATAGATACATTCGTGCGAATGAATTAGAATGGATCATACGAATGAATTAGAATAGATCGTACGAATGAATTAGAATGGATCGTGCGAATGAATTAGAATGGATTGTACAAATGAATTAGAATGGATCGTACGAATGAATTAGAATAGATTATGCGAATGAATTAGAATGGATCATACAAATACATTAGAATGGATACATTCATACGAATGAATTAGAATGGATTATACGAATAAATTAGAATGGATCGTACGAATGAATTAGAATGGATCGAACGAATGAATTAGAAAGGTTCTTACGAATGAATTAGAATGGATTGTACGAATGAATTTGAATGGATCGTATGAATGAAATTGAATGAATCATGTGACTGAATTAGAATGAATCGTACAAATATATTAGAATGGATACATTCGTGCGAATGAATTAGAATGGATCGTACGAAAGAATTAGAATCGATCGTACGAATGAATTAGAATGGATCGTGTGAATGAATTAGAATGGATCGTACGAATGAAATAGAATGGTACGAATGAATTAGAATGGATACATTCTTGCGAATGAATTAGAATGGATCATACGAATGAATTAGAATGGATCGTATGAATGAATTAGAATGGACACATCCATGCAAATTAATTAGAATGGATCGTACGAATGAATTAGAATGGATCGTACGAGTGAATTAGAATGGAAACATTCGTGCGAATGAATTATAATGGATCGTACGAATGAATTAGAATGGATCATACACAAATGAATTAGAATGGATCGTGCGAGTGAATTAGAATGGATCGTAAAAATATATTAGAATGGATACATTCGTTCGAATGATTTAGAATGGATCATACGAATGAATTAGAATATATCATACGAAAGAATTAGAATGGATCATGCGATTGAATTAGAATAGATCATACGAATGAATTAGAATGGATACATTCGTGCAAATGAATTAGAATAGATCGTACGAATGAAATAGAAAGGATTGTACGAATGAATTAGAATGGATCGTGCGATTGAATTAGAATGGATCATACGAATGAATTAGAGTAGATATATTCGTGCGAATGAATTAGAATGGATCGTACGAATAAATTAGAATAGATCGTGCGAATGAAATAGAATGGATCGTGCGAATGAATTAGAATGGATTGTACAAATGTATTAGAATGGATCGTACGAATGAATTAGAATGGATCATGCGAATGAATTAGAATGGATCATACAAATATATTAGAATGGATACATTCGGACGAATGAATTAGAATGGATTATACGAATAAATTAGAGTGGATCGTACGAATGAATTAGAATGGATCGTACGAATGAATTAGAATGGATCTGACGAATGAATTAGAATGGATTGTAAGAATGAATTAGAATGGATCGTATGAATGAATTTGAATGAATCATGCGACTGAATTAGAATGGATCGTACAAATATATTAGAATGGATACATTCGTGCGAATGAACTAGAATGGATCGTACGAAAGAATTAGAATCGATCGTACGAATGAATTAGAATGGATCGTGCGAATGAATTAGAATGGATCGTACGAATGAAATAGAATGGTACGAATGAATTAGAATGGATACATTCGTGCGAATGAATTAGAATGGATCATACGAATGAATTAGAATGGATCGTATGAATGAATTAGAATGGATACATCCATACAAATGAATTAGAATAGATCATACGAATGAATTAGAATGGATCGTACAAATGAATTAGAATGGAAATATTCGTGCGAATGAATTATAATGGATCGTACGAATGAATTAGAATAGATCGTACGCAAATGAATAAGAATGGATCGTGCGAGTGAATTAGAATGGATCGTACGAATGAATTAGAAAGGATCGTACAAATATATTAGAATGGATACATTCATTCGAATGAATTAGAATGGATCATACGAATCAATTAGAATAGATCGTACGAATGAATTAGAATGGATCGTGCGATTGAATTAGAATGGATCATATGAATGAATTAGAACGGCTACATTCGTGTGAATGAATTAGAATGGATCGTACGAATGAAATAGAACGGATTGTACGAATGAATTAAAATGGATCGTGCGATTGAATTAGAATGGATCATACGAATAAATTAGAATAGATACATTCATGCGAATGATATAGAATGGATCGTACGAATGAATTAGAATAGATCGTGCGAATGAATTAGAATGGATCGTGCGAATGAATTAGAATGGATTGTACAAATGAATTAGAATGGATCGTACGAATGAATTAGAATGGATCATGCGAATGAATTAGAAAGGATTATACAAATATATTAGAATGGATACATTCGTACGAATGAATTAGAATGGATTATAAGAATAAATTAGAATGGATTATACGAATGAATTAGAATGGATCGTGCGAGTGAATTAGAATGGATCGCATGAATGAATTGGAATGGATCTTGCGAATTAATTAGAATGGATCGTACAATCTAGTCTAATTCATTCGCACAATCCATTCTAATTCATTCGTACGATCTAGTCTAATTCATTCGCATGAATGTATCCATTCTAATTCATTCGTATGATCCATTCTAATTTATTCGCACAATCCATTCTAATTCATTCGCACGAATGTATCTATTCTAATTCATTCGTACGATCCATTCTTATTCATTCGCACGTCCATTCCAATTCATTCATACGATCCATTCTAATTCATTCGTACGATCCATTCTAATTCATTCGCACGAATGTATCCATTCTAATTCATTCGTACGATCCATTCTAATTCATTTGCTTGATCCATTCTAATTCATTCGTATGATCCATTCTAATTCATTCGTATGATCCATTCTAATTCTTTTATACGAATCATTCTAATTCATTCGTACGAGCTATTCTAATTCATTCGTACGAGCTATTCTAAGTCATTCGTACGATTCATTCTAAATCATTCGTATGATCCATTCTAATTCATTCGCACGATCTATTCTAATTCATTCGTATGATCCATTCTAATTCAATCGCACGAATGTATCCATTCAATTCATTCGTACGATCCATTCAAATTCATTCGTACGATCTATTCTAATTCATTCGCACGATCCATTCTATTTCATTCGTACGATCCATTCTAATTCATTCGCACGAATGTATCCATTCTAGTTCATTCGTACGATCCATTCTAATTCATTCGTACGATCCATTCTAATTCATTCACACGATCCATTCTAATTCATTCGTACGATCCATTCTAATTCATTCGTACGATCCATTCTAATTCACTCGCACGATCCATTCTAATTCATTCGTACGATCCATTCTAATTCATTCGCACAAATGTATCTATTCTAATTCATTCATACGATCAATTCTAATTCACACGTACGATCCATTCTAATTCGATCGTACAATCCATTCTAATTCATTCGAACGAAATATTCTAATTCATTTGTACAATCTATTCTATTTCATTCGTACGATCCATTCTAATTCAATCGCACGAATGTATCCATTCTAATTCATTCTTATGATCCATTCTAATTCAATCGCACGATCCATTCTAATTCATTCTTACGATCCATTCTAATTCATTCGTACGATCCATTCTAATTCATTCGTACGATCCATTCTAATTCATTCACACGAATGTATCCATTCTAATTCATTCGCACGATCCATTCTAATTCATTCTATGATCCATTCAAATTCATTTGCATGGATGAATCCATTCTAATTCATTCGTACAATCCATTCTAATTCATTCGTATGATCCATTCTAATTCATTCGTACGATCCATTCTAATTCAATCGCACGATCCATTCTAATTCATTTATACGAGCTATTCTAATTCATTCGTTTGATCCATTCTAATTCATTCGTACAATCCATTCTAATTCATTCGCATGAATGTACCCATTTTAATTCATTCGTACGATCCATTCTGATTCATTCGTATGATCCTTTCTAATTTATTCGTACGATCCATTCTAATTCATTCATACGATCCAGTCTAATTCATTCGTATGATCCATTCTTATTCATTCGCACAAATATATCCATTCTAAATCATTCGCACGATCCATTCATTCATATGATCCATTCTAATTCATTCGTACAATCCATTCTTATTCATTCGCACGATCCATTCTAATTCATTCGCACGATCTATTCTAATTCATTCGTACGATCCATTCTAATTCATTCAAACCAATGTATCCATTCTAATTCGTTCGTATGATCCATTCGTATTCATTCGCACGAATATATCCATTCTAATTCATTCACGTGATCCATTCTAATTCTTTCGTATGATCCATTCTAATTCATTCGTACAATCCATTCTAATTCATTCGCACGATCCATTCTAATTCATTCGCCCGATCTATTCAAATTCATTCGTATGATCCGTTATAATTAATTCGTACTATCCATTCTAATTCATTCACATGAATGTATCAATTCTAATTCATTCGTACGATCCATTCTAATTCATTCATACGATCCAATCTAATTCATTCATACAATCTATTCTAATTCATTTGTACGATCCATTCTAATTCATTCGTATGATCCATTCTAAATCATTCGTATGATCCGTTCTAATTCATTCGTACGATCCATTCTAATTCATTTGCAAGATCCATTCTAATTCATTCGCACGATCCATTCTAATTCATTCGTACGATCAATTCTAATTCATTCGTACAATCTATTCTAATTCAGTCATATGATCCATTCTGATTCATTCGTTCGATCCATTCTAATTCATTTGTACTATCCATTCTAACTCATTTGCACATTCATTTCTAATTCATTCGCACGATCCATTCTAATTCATTTGTACGATCGATTCTAATTCATTTGTACGAACCATTCTAATTCATTCATACGAGCTATTCTAATTCATTCGTACGAGCCAGTCTAAATCATTCGTACGATCTATTCTAATTCATTCGTACGATCTATTCGAATTCATTCGTACTATCTATTCTAATTCATTTGTGAGGTCCATTCTAATTCATTCGCAAGATCCATTCTAATTCATTCGCACAATCCATTCTAATTCATTCGTACGATCCATTCTAATTCATTCGCATGAATGTATCCATTCTAGTTCATTCATACGATCGATTCTAATTCATTCGCATGGATGTATCCATTCTAATTCATTCGCACGATCCATTCTAATTCATTCGTACGATCCATTCTAATTCATTTGCATGGATGGATCCATTCTAATTCATTCGCACAAATATATCCATTCTAATTCATTCGTATGATCCATTCTAATTCACTCGGATGGTCCATTCTAATTCATTCGTACGATCTAGTCTAATTCATTTGCATGAATGTATCCATTCTAATTCATTCGTATGATCCATTCTAATTTATTCGCACAATCCATTCTAATTCATTCGCACGAATGTATCTGTGGGGGAAAATCTTCGTGCCGACCCGAAGACCTTCGCAGCACCAGTCAATTGGAGTCGAAGTCGACGTCGAAGATCGCTGGTCGATCGGTTGATTGAAGTTGTTGCTTCTTTGATATGTAAACAGAAAAGCAATCAGAGAGAGAGATTTTGACACAAGAGAAGTGATCTCGGAGTTCAGCCGAAGCCTACGTCTCCGTGCTATAGGGAGCAACCCGAATTCACTAACACTTATGTTGAAGTGATCTCGACAGGCCGAGTATCACTGTAAACCCTGATCTCTCTGAAAGAAGATCAAAGGGAGATGGTTGATCTAAAGTTGGTAATCTCAGAGTTCTGGTTTTTAGAATTCAGAGTTCGATTTCTGGAATCGATCCTTTTACATTCGAAGGCTCTGCTATTTATAGGCATTCTGGGTGGCGAATGGCGGTTTCTGCTACAGTATCTGGGGATTCTCCAGGTAAAGTTGCGGACCCCGTGGCTGTCTTCGGGGGCCCACCAGGCAGGGCCGGTGGGTCCCGTGGTAGTCCTCACGGGCCCACCAGGCCGGGCCGGTGGGTCCCGTGGTAGTCCTCGTGGTCCCACCAGGCAGGGCCGGTGGGTCCCGTGGTAGTCTTCGTGGTCCCACAAGGCAGGGCCGGTGGGTCCTGTGGTAGTCCTCGTGGTCCCACCAGGCAGGGCCGGTGGGTCCCGTGGTAGATGTTTGCCAAAATTTGCACCCACAGTTACCCCCTCCAAGTTAGCTAGAGTGCAGTCTGGCTGGCTTGGACGTGGTGCAAAAAATAGCAACTTCCTGTTCTGAAAAAACTGGCACGAAGGAACTTATCGCATATTAGAGAAAAAAAAAGGGACTGATCGGTCAATTTGGACCGATCGGTCAATTTTGACCGATCGGTCAAATTTTGACCGATCGGTCAAATTTTGTCCGATCGGTCAAATTTTGACCGATCGGTCAAAATTCAACCGGTCAAGAATCGGGTGATCGGTCAAAAAACAGGGTTTTTTGACCGATCCAGTAGTAATTTTGACCGATCAGCTGAATTTTGACCGATCGGTAAAATTTTGACCGATCGGTCACTTTTGACCGATCGGTCAAATTTTGACCGATCGGACAAAATTCAACCGGTCAAGAATCGAGTGATCGGTCAAAAAACATGATTTTTTGACCGATCCAGTAGAAATTTGACCGATCAGATAACTTTCGCCGATCGGACATGTTTGTCCGATCGGTAAAAAATATCTGGTCAAGGTTCGAGTGATCGGCAAAAAACCTTGGTTTTTTGCCAGATCCAGTGGAAATTTGACCGATCAGATAACTTTCGCCGATCGGACATGTTTGTCCGATCGGTGAAAAATATCCGGTCAAGGTTCGAGTGATCGGCAAAAAACCTTGGTTTTTTGCCAGATCCAGTGGAAATTTGACCGATCAGATAACTTTCGCCGATCGGACATGTTTGTCCGATCAGTGAAAAATATCCGGTCAAGGTTCGAGTGATCGGCAAAAAACCTTGGTTTTTTGCCAGATCCAGTAGAAATTTGACCGATCAGATAACTTTCGCCGATCGGACATGTTTGTCCGATCGGTGAAAAATATCCGGTCAAGGTTCGAGTGATCGGCAAAAAACCTTGGTTTTTTGCCAGATCCAGTAGAAATTTGACCGATCAGATAACTTTCGCCGATCGGACATGTTTGTCCGATCGGTGAAAAATATCCGGTCAAGGTTCAAGTGATCGGCAAAAAACCTTGGTTTTTTGCCAGATCCAGTAGAAATTTGACCGATCAGATAACTTTCGCCGATCGGACATGTTTGTCCGATCGGTGAAAAATATCCGGTCAAGGTTTGGGTGATCGGCAAAAAACCTTTGTTTTTTGCCAGATCCAGTAGAAATTTGATCGATCGGATAACTTTCGCCGATCGGACATGTTTGTCCGATCGGTGAAAAATATCCGGTCAAGGTTCAAGTAATCGGCAAAAAACCTTGGTTTTTTGCCAGATCCAGTAGAAATTTGACCGATCAGATAACTTTCGCCGATCGGACATGTTTGTCCGATCGGTGAAAAATATCCGGTCAAGGTTCAAGTGATCGGCAAAAAACCTTGGTTTTTTGCCAGATCCAGTAGAAATTTGACCGATCAGATAACTTTCGCCGATCGGACATGTTTGTCCGATCGGTGAAAAATATCCAGTCAAGGTTTGGGTGATCGGCAAAAAACCTTGGTTTTTTGCCAGATCCAGTAGAAATTTGACCGATCGAAGTAAAGTTTTGAACCTGTCCTTCAGAGAAGGTTTACTGCTTTGTTCTTCGATAAATTGGCAGAGTTTTGAACATTGATGGATCCTTGGTTGGCTTGATGGTTGCTTTGAATCGGCGGTCCGGTTTACCCAGACCGGTGGCTTGCTTGGACCGTTGGTTCATGTGGACCGGTAGGTCCGACGTTTCCCCTGGTCGCGACTGTTCGCCTGGTTTTGCGCTTGCTACGGATGGATGCCACGTGTACCTACAAAAACACGCGATTTGATATGGTGAAGACACGTGTCTTCTCGACTTGCGTACCTTTTTTACCCTGGGTATAAAAGTTTCACTGGCTGCCATTTTTGCCTCACGCTTCCAAAATTTTTCGAAGTCCAGACCCTTGTTCTCCTGATTTCTGCTCTCTGTTCTCTGCGCTTGTTTGATCGGTGAAATGGCCTCATCGGGCAGTTCGAAGAAGTCCGGTACGACTCCCTCGAAAAGAAAGGGGAAGGAGATTGTGGAGGTTCAATCTCCTCCGAGGGGCCGTGGCAAGGGAAAGGCTGCTCTCGTTGAACTTGGCCAGCTGGGCAAGAGGCACCAAGGGGTTGGGTTTGCTTCGGCGCCATCAAGGCCAGAGTTCATCCCGAAGGTCAAGTTTGTTCTGGGCCCTCTCATGCCCCTGACGGATGAGACGGAGTATATGTATAATGTAGGCGGTGAGTTCACAGATACGAAGAGGAAGAAGTGGCAAGCACTTCTCTCTTATTTCACTGAAGGTAAAGGAGCGCAGCCTTCACTTCCTAGTATCCAGACGGCTTTTGGAATCGACAAGAAGACCGTCTTCACCAATTACGCCAGCAATGAGAAGGTCATGGGAACAATTGTGACCATCGGCCAAATGAACTGCGGTCTGCGCCTGCCGCTGCCACCCTTTGCTGCAAGACTACTGAATACATCTGGCCTCTGCCCGGGACAAGTCACAGGGAATGCATGGCGAATCA
Source organism: Chamaelirium japonicum (assembly GCA_947650365.1). Classification (NCBI taxonomy): domain Eukaryota; kingdom Viridiplantae; phylum Streptophyta; class Magnoliopsida; order Liliales; family Melanthiaceae; genus Chamaelirium; species Chamaelirium japonicum. The sequence goes on from CANTAL010000001.1 coordinate 2,178,609, forward strand.
TTTACGCCTTCTGCAGAGTGGAGTCAGATTTTCAAGAGGACTTGAGGGCCTGCTACTCCAGTATCCCGGATGGGGAACCTGCCAGGATCGAACTTGGGTATTTCTTCTTCCATTATCGATGGAGTTACAGGAAGGACAGCCCGTTCTATAATCTGACCGGTGTGTCTCCGCTGCGCCCACTCACCGATACAGTTCCTTCAGATAAGCTGTATACTGACTGGCCAATTTCTGTATCTGGTGCCTGGACACCCATGTCTGTTCCCGACACTCCCCGAGACGGCGTGCACGACGCAGTCAAGATGTACAGTGCTGGAGGCATCCTCGCCTGGAGTTCTGAGAGGGCGGGAGCCATCGACAATTTATTCCTCGAGCTAACTTGTGGAACAAGGTCGTGGAAGCAGTTCTCCAACTGCCCAGTGAGATATGGCAAGGCCAATCTCCTCCACCGATCGAAAGATAGATACAAGGACAATGAAGTCCTATACTCGGACTACGAGGAGGACCCTCAGTCGGGTAAGATCGTTCGAAAGATAAGGGCCGAAAAGAAAATCTACACTGCAAGGCGCCGATTACCCACTTTGGATGAGAAGTTGGTGCTCCAAAGAGGCCCCGCGAAGAAGAAGAGAAAAACTCTTACAAAGCCAAAGGAGGATGAAGGCCAAGGGCAGAAGAACGAAGAGGAAGGGAAGAAGGATGAAGAAGAAGAGACAGAGAATGTTAGCCACGACAACAGTGGTAATAACGAAGACGAGGACGGAGACGATGAGGACGATCCGTCTTCCACTCCCTCTGATGGGGATGGTGAGAATGGGGGTGGTGAGGAAGAAATTCCTCCCACCCCCACTGTTGGTGCAATGGGGGAGGACTCGATCCCCATTCCCATTGACGAGGTAAAAGCCCGTCAGATGGAGGAAATTCTCGACACTGAAGGCGATGGAAAAAAGGTGGTTCCCGCCTACAAATTCGAAGAGTTGAAGAAGCCATTGCGCTTCAAAATAAAGGTGTCGAAGAGTGGTGGGGTTGGAAGCAACCCCACCCCCATCGATCAAATTGCACCAGAAGTACTCCGCCTCGAAGGAGCAACAACAAGCGGGGGTGTGGAGGTTGAGCAACCCCCACCCCCATCTCGCTCTCTGCTGAACGAGGTGGAGGCCATGGTGGCCGGGCTCATTCAGCCAGGCGAGTCACAAGAAGAGGGGGCTTCACCTCCCAGGAATACTTCCCCTCCTGCTAACTTGGAGAGGGGAAGTAGAGTGGGCGATGGGGCTCCTCAACCTCAACCAGCGCCAACCACGACCCAGGAGAAATCGACTCCTAAGAGTGGCTCTGAACGCCGGAAGGGCAAAGAACCGAAGGTCGAAACCTCAGGTAATCGAACAACTTACCTTGAATACCTTGTATCTGAAGCTCGAAAATATTCTAACACTTTGATTTCCTTTGACTGCAGGTGCGCCTGCTGGATTGACCCCAACAATAAAGAACTTGGGTGACGTTGATATCAACCGCCCCACTGCTGCGATCAGGAAGCTCATCAACCTTCCGAGTGCCACTTTGGATGAAGCTTTCGATAGAATAAACCTGGTGGTAGGTGCATCTGCTTGATCGATCATTTGAGTTGTATCTTTCTTCAGAATAATTCAACTCTTTTGTGCTTTTGCAGAATTCAGCACTTATGAATGTTGCAACCAAACTCTCCATGAGGGCGGGAGCAAAGGAAGCTGTTGATGAAATAAATCAGCTGACCGCGGAGAGGGATGAGCTGAGAGAGCTCCTGACTTCGAAGAAAGCCTCTCTCAAAGCCAAGATTGAGGAGCTTCGGAATGGGAAGCTGGAGATCAAGGGGCTGAAGGATAAATGTGAGGCACAGGCTCACGAGCTCGAATCCTTGAGGACTCGAATCTCCAAGGTCGAGGAAGTGTCCAGTGGTCGCACCATCGAGATCCAAGAGCTGAAGCAACAACTTGCTACTCAGCATGCTGCCTTCATTGCCAGAGAGGAGACTTCCAAGAAGGCATTGGAGCATGCATTGTCTGAGTGCAAGGTTTATAAGGAAACAGCGGAGAAAGCGGCTGAAGCACTACGGACTCACGTAGCTAGCGTCCGATCTTCCAAGGCCTCGGTGGCGAGCAAAGCTCGTGCTGGATCTGAGGGAGAGAAGTCGCATGCGAAGAGTGTGGCAAAGCCTTGAGTCTTTTCTCCTTCTTCGTTTGTAGTACTTGTAAATTTTTGAAATGTAGCAGCTCCTTGTACCTGGCACATTTTTGATAATAGAAAACATCTTTTTGGTATCTGAAACTTGAACTTCTTTTGAGTTGAATGTCTTTGAATGTTGAGTTCTGGAATGCTATCTGAAATGATTGAGTATTCATACGTTTGAATGTAAGTTGAATATGCATATACTTGAATGTAAGGGGTTGAATCGCAACTCAAATACCCAAACTTGTAACTTTGAAAATTGAATTTGAATTCGAATAACATTTGAATGTAAGGGGTCGAGTCGCAACTCAAACTCCCAAACCTGTTAGACGATATCGAATTGATTGAAATTGGATATTGAATTTCGAAGGTCAGTTTAACATTTGCAAGTAAGGGGTCGAGTCGCAACTCTAACACCCAAACATGTTAAGACCTGGTAACTTGAAAATGGTCAGTTTTTAACATTTGCTAGTAAGGGGTTGGGTCGCAACCCTAACACCCGAACTTGTTAAAAGACCTGGTAATTTGAATGTGAATAGCTTGAAACTGCTTCAGAACTTGGATTGAGAATCAGAACACTTGTACATTTGAACACTTATAAGAGAACTTTATTCATCACAGAAATTACATCACGGATAGAACATCTTTAGATGTCTAGAATTCCAAGCTCGAGGCAACCTATCTCCTTCTGGTGAGATCAATCTGTAAGAACCTTTACCTCCAACTGACTCAATGATGTATGGACCTTCCCAGTTGGGAGCAAGCTTTCCACTGCTGTGTTCTTTGGTGTTATAGAAAACTGCTCTGAGAACTAAACTACCCACTGGGAACTGTCTCTTGTAGACTTTCTCATCGTAGGCTCTCTTGATCTTCTGTTGGTACTTAGCCACGCGAAGTGATGCTTGATCTCGTAATTCTTCGGAGAAATCTAGATCATTGATCCGAAGTTCTTCATTGACTCCTTCTTCAACAGCTTTGGTCTTCAAAGTACTCGATATGTTTTCTGTTGGGAGTACTGCCTCTGATCCATATGTTAGGCGAAAAGGCGAGAAACCAGTTGATCTTCTCGGAGTTGTGCGATACCCCCAAAGAACTTCAGGTAGGACTTGCTCCCACAATCCTTTCTTATCATTGAGTTTCTTCTTGAGTATACCAAGAATAGCTCTGTTGGAGGCTTCAGCTTGACCGTTGCATTGAGGATATCTTGGAGTTGAATAGAATAGCTTGATACCATGGTTCAGACAGAACTCTCGAAATTTGTCAGAATCAAACTGAGCTCCATTGTCAGCAACGAGAACTTGAGGTGTACCAAATCTTGAGAAGATGTTGTGCCGAATGAATTTGATCACTTCATCATCAGTCTCTCGGAAGAGGGGCACAGCTTCAACCCATTTGGTGAAGTAATCCGTGGCTAGGAGTAGGTACTTCTTCTTGCTTGGAGTTGGAGGGAAAGGACCCAAGAAGTCTAACCCCCATTGATGAAAGGGCCAAGGACTTGATAATTGATGAAGTTCATCTGCAGGGAGATGAATAGCTCGAGCGTGTCGTTGACAAGGCTCGCACCTTTGAACGACTTGTTGAGCATCCCTTGCCATTGTTGGCCAGTAGTACCCTTATAGCTTCGTCTTGGCTTCAAGAGATCTTCCTCCCGAATGATTTCCACAAGCTCCGGAGTGGATATCAATCAGGATTGTCTGTGCTTGTTCAGGACCAAGGCACTTGAGCAACATCCCGCTGTGAGATTTGAAATATAAATCTTCACCTTGTAAAGTGTAGCATGGGAGCTTCCTTTGAAGCCTTCGGGCTTGATTTGGATCTTCTGGCATTTTGCCATGCTTGAAGAAGTCAAAAATTGGTCGCCTCCAGTCTTGAAGTTGATCTCCACCCCCAGATTCTTTTGTAGTAGTAAGGATCTGTTGATCGGGGATGGTCTTGGGCAATTCTTGATAATCAATTTGTATCTGCCTTTCTCCGAGCGAGTCTCCAAGGACGGAGGCAGCATTAGCTAGAGCATCTGCTTCACGATTCTCTGCCCTTGGAATTTGAATGAATTCAGCGCTAGTAAAACGTTGTTGAAGACGTCGTACTAAGGCCAAGTAGAGTTGCATTCTTTCTTCTCGAGCTGTGTACTCTCCATTGATTTGCCTTATGATCAACTGGGAGTCGCTGTAGACGATGATTCGATCTACCCCCAGAGATTCTGCCATTTCGAGTCCGGAAATAAGTGCTTCATACTCAGCTTCGTTGTTGGTGGCATTAAACCCTAGGAGAGTGGCCTTCTGGAGATGATCAAGTTCGGGGGATATTAAAACTATCCCAGTGCCCGAACCGATTGAACTTGATGCTCCATCAGTATAAAGCTTCCATGGAGGAGTTGCAGCAATAACTTCAAGACTTGGATCAATTTTTGTTGCAGGATTGATCGGGGGATTATCCTCATCTTCCAAGCGCATGTCGACATCCTCTTCCCAAGTGATGGGGTCTTCAACTGGAAAGTCAGCTAGAAAATCAGCAATTGCTTGACCTTTGATGGAAGTGCGAGATTCGAATTGGATTCCCAGAGAGCTCATCTCGATCACCCATTTGGTCATTCGACCAGCTCGACCAGCTTTGTCAATGATATCTTTGAGTGAGTGTTCTGAAATGACAGTGATCTGGTGAGAGACGAAATATGGTTGGAGTCGACGCGATGCAGTGAGCAAGGCCAGGATGACCTTCTCAGTTTTTGAGTAGCGAGTCTCAGCCGGAAGAAGAGTGTGGCTAATGTAGTAGACTGGATGTTCGACGCCTTCTCTTCTACTGACTAAGACTGCGCTGATTGCTTGATCGGTCACAGCGAGGTAGAGCCACAAGTCTTCTTTTGGGAGTGGAGCAGTCAGGATAGGAGCTTGCACCAGATATTTCTTGATGCTTTGAAATGCTTCTTCACAGGTTGGACTCCAGCCGGAGGTATCCGCCTTTCGTAGTTTGTCGAAGAGTGGCTTACACTTGTCTGAGGATTTTGAGATGAATCGATTGAGTGCTGCTAACCTTCCAGTGAGACGTTGAACTTCTTTTCGATTTGCAGGTGAAGGCATATTGATGATGGCTCGAATTTGATCAGGATTGGCTTCAATACCTCTCCTGGTCACAAGATGACCCAGGAATTTGCCAGATTGAACTCCGAAGGCGCACTTGGCTGGATTGAGCTTCATTCGATACTTTCGGAGGACTTGGAAAGTTTCAGCCAGATCAGATAGATGTTTGCTCCGAACGGAACTCTTGGTGAGGAGATCATCTACATAGACTTCGACGTTGCGACCGATCTGATCTTCGAACATTTTCGTGACTAACCTTTGATAGGTGGAACCAGCATTTTTGAGGCCGAATGGCATGACATTGTAGCAATAAAGGCCTCGGCTAGTCACAAAACATGTCTTCTCTTGATCGTCGGTGTGAAGAGGAATTTGATTGTACCCAGAGTACCCATCCATGAAAGACAACAGCTCGTGGCCAGCAGTGGCATCGACGAGTCTATCAATCCTTGGCATGGGGAATGGGTCTTTGGGGCAGGCCTTGTTGAGATTGGTAAAGTCGATGCAGACTCTAACCTTCCCATTCTTCTTCGGAACAGCCACTATGTTAGAGATCCATGTTGGATACTCTACTTCTCGGATGAATCCAGCTGTGAGTAACTTGGTAATTTCTTCTTGAACAGCAACTTGCAGCTCTGGTCGAATGGTGCGAGGCTTTTGCTTGACAGGCTTCACCTCTTCTTTGATTGCAAGTCGATGACAAGCATCCTCTGGATTGATACCAGGCATGTCTTCGAAGCACCAGGCGAAGACGTCGATGTTGGACTTGAGGAAGGATACCATGTCTTGCGCTTCTGCGTCGCTAAGACCGGTACCAATAAATGTTTGTCGAGGGAGATCTCCACTGCCTATGTTGATCGGGATGATTTCTTCTATCGAAGGTGATGCTTCCCATTCGATTGGTGGAGGTTCGGTCAGCGGAATCTCCTTTGATTGCTATTTAGAAGAGGGACCAGCTTCGTCTCGTGGCCGCTTTGGAGGAGCAATGTTGATCTTTCGATCTGTCTTTGCCGCAGCAGCTTCACAAGACCTTCCAGCTTGCTGATCACCTCGAATGCAGACGATGCCTTCTCCAGTTGCAAATTTGAGTAGTTGATGGTAAGAGGAGGAGATGGCATTGATCTGATGGAGGAATGGTCGCCCAAGAATGGCGTTATAGCTAGACATTCCTTCGACGATTGCAAACCTCACCGAGACTCGAGTCTCTCGGCTGAGGTCGATGGTAAATCTGGATTCGCCCACTGTGATGCTTTGTTCACCGTTGAAGCCAGTAATCACAGTTGGGACGACATCAAGGCTTTGATACTTATGTCCCAGACGTTTGAAACAATCTGAGAACATAATGTCGATAGAGCTCCCGGTGTCGATGAGGATTCGATTGACGGTGCTCCCGTCGATGATGAGTTTCAAGACCAGGGGGTCTCGATGTGGAGTGTGAACTCCTTGAAGATCGGTGTCGTTGAAGACTATGGATGGCCAAGACAGACCTTCGATGGGCTTCTCGATCCAGGTATCTTCTTTGTTTGCAGTAGATCGAACATGGAAGATGCGTCGAACCTGCCGATCGACTTCCTTCCCGGTCAAAGCCTGATTGTGCAAGGTTCCATGAATGCCAAAAACATTGGCATTCACAGAAATTGGTTGCCGGTTGGAAGAGATTTGATGTATCCAGCACACTTCTTTCCCCTTTGCAGAGGTTCAACGTTGATCGTGCCCGTTGTTGACGAATTCTTGAAGGTGGCCCTCTCGCAGTAAGTCTTCAAGATGGAACTTCAGCCGAAAGCACCGATCGGTGGAGTGGCCGTGACTTCGATGGAATTCACAGTAGACTGTTTTGTCTGCTGTGAATTTGGAATTTGGTTGAAGAGGATTGGGCCTTCAAAGATACTCGTCGTGTTGAATACGGTCGAGTATCTGCTCGACTGGCATGTTCCACTCGGTGAAAGTGGTCTTCGTTGGAGATCGATGCCCATCTTTCTTTGGTCTCTTGTTGGCTAGAGGTGCTGCTGCTTCAGCGTTGTGAGCCTTTGCAGCATACTTAGGAGCTTCTCTTTCAGCAGGCCTTCTCTTGGTTTCTCGCCCTTTCCGAGCGACTTGATCGTCTTCCACCTCAATCTCCCTCTGTATTCGATCGAACATAGCTCCCAGAGAAGGAGGGGGATTGCGGATGAAGTCATTGTAGATGTGTAGATCGAAGCGGAGAGCGTTCTGGAAAGCCAACATGATGGCTTCATCATCCAGATGTCTTCCAGAGAGAGCAGCATGCTCGTTGCGAAACCTCCTCGTGAAGCTGCGGAGAGTCTCATCTGCACCCATCCTTAGTCGATATAGAGAGTCGAGCTTCTTCTCGGGCTTCAGATTGAGTTGGTAGTGCTGTACAAAGAGTTTAGCCAAAATATTGAACTGGGTGATGGACCCAGCTCGAAGGTTGTGATACCAGTCGAGCGATGGCTCATCGAGGCTTCCTGCGAAGGTGCGGCAGAGCACGTTGTTTTCCTCTTCGTTTGGCGTTAAAGCTTGTTTGAAGGCGAGGATGTGGAGAGCTGGATCTCCTCGGATGCAGTTGAATTTGGGGAGGATAGGGGCTCTCCATCCCCTTGGAAATGCTGTCTCGAAGAGACTTCGATGGAGAGGTCCTGCAGAGGAATACCCGTCCCTACGTCCATGTCCTCGACCTTGAGGTGGGTCAAGAGACAAGATCGCAAGGTCTTGCTCTGGCATCGAAGTGTTTGCTGGTTGAAGTCGATGTCGAAGGTCCGATCCAAGTCCACTTTGAAATGGAATGGAAGGAGAGACTCTACTCTTTGAAGGAGCGCCTTTCATTTGGTGCTTCCTTGGCATATTGATCTTCGAAGGTGCCCTCTTGTCGCAGTTGCGACCAGATGAGGATTGGGAGGACTCGTCGTCAAGACGATCCCAGACACTCTGCTTCCAAGGAGCAGCAGAGGGAGTTGGGTCGCGTCGAATCCTTTCGAGGGCATCAGTGCCCATTGACCTCCGTTGTTCGGAGTGAATTGAATGTCGAGGAGGATCAACCCTCCCACTTGCGGAGGGGATCGGAATAGCAATTCCAGCTTCGGAGGCTGCCTTCTTCAGAGCATCCCTCTCAGCAGTGAGGGTGGCGTTCTGTTTCGCCAGTTGGAGTAATTGGAAATCTGTTGCAGAGACTTGATATGTAGATGGAGGGTCTTCAGCAGGGGCAGGGACAGTCTGCCCAATTGATTGATGAGGATGAGGGGCGATCGGTCGATCGACTGATCTCCCGCTTCCTGAGTGAACCCCCATTTCGGGGACAGCAAGGGGCTGCCCGAAGTTGAGCCTTTGACTCATTGAACGAGTCTCAGGACGAGGTTGATGTTGAGTGTTACTTCCTTCTGGTTGACCCTGATGTTTGGTTTTCGCCATTCAGAGTGCGAAGGGTGCAACGAGATTGCCGACGTCCGATCAGTTGTCTGATCAACCGAGGGGGCGAGGAAGTTTGACTATTGATCTGGTAGTCGAAGTAGAGAGAACACAGCTTCTCGCTCGGATCCCACAGACGGCGCCAAACTGTGGGGGAAAATCTTCGTGCCGACCCGAAGACCTTCGCAGCACCAGTCAATTGGAGTCGAAGTCGACGTCGAAGATCGCTGGTCGATCGGTTGATTGAAGTTGTTGCTTCTTTGATATGTAAACAGAAAAGCAATCAGAGAGAGAGATTTTGACACAAGAGAAGTGATCTCGGAGTTCAGCCGAAGCCTACGTCTCCCTGCTATAGGGAGCAACCCGAATTCACTAACACTTATGTTGAAGTGATCTCGACAGGCCGAGTATCACTGTAAACCCTGATCTCTCTGAAAGAAGATCAAAGGGAGATGGTTGATCTAAAGTTGGTAATCTCAGAGTTCTGGTTTTTAGAATTCAGAGTTCGATTTCTGGAATCGATCCTTTTACATTCGAAGGCTCTGCTATTTATAGGCATTCTGGGTGGCGAATGGCGGTTTCTGCTACAGTATCTGGGGATTCTCCAGGTAAAGTTGCGGACCCCGTGGCTGTCTTCGGGGGCCCACCAGGCAGGGCCGGTGGGTCCCGTGGTAGTCCTCACGGGCCCACCAGGCCGGGCCGGTGGGTCCCGTGGTAGTCCTCGTGGTCCCACCAGGCAGGGCCGGTGGGTCCCGTGGTAGTCTTCGTGGTCCCACCAGGCAGGGCCGGTGGGTCCTGTGGTAGTCCTCGTGGTCCCACCAGGCAGGGCCGGTGGGTCCCGTGGTAGATGTTTGCCAAAATTTGCACCCACAGTATCTATTTTAATTCATTCGTACGATCCATTCTTATTCATTCGCACGTCCATTCCAATTCATTCATACGATCCATTCTAATTCAATCGTACGATCCATTCTAATTGATACGCACGAATATATCCATTCTAATTCATTCGTACGATCCATTCTAATTCATTCGCTCGATCCATTCTAATTCATTCGTATGATCCATTCTAATTCATTCGTATGATCCATTCTAATTCATTCGTACGAGCTATTCTAATTCATTCGTACGACCTATTCTAAGTCATTCGTACTATTCATTCTAAATCATTCGTACGATCCATTCTAATTCATTCGCACGATCTATTCTAATTCATTCGTATGATCCATTCTAATTCATTTGCATGAATGTATCTGTGGGTGCAAGTTTTGGCAAGAAGTCTGCAAAGAGCGGGACCCACCGGCCCTGCCTGGTGGGCCCCCGAGGACTACAACGGGACCCACCGGCCCTACCTGGTGGGCCCCCGAGGACTATAGCGAGACCCACTGGCCCTGTCCGGTGAGCCCAAGAGCCTGTGGAATTCCCCCCAGGAGACGGTAGCGGGGTCCACCAGCTTTACCTAGAGGCAGCAGAAAACCGCCATTTACCACCAGAAAATCCTATAAATAGCAGAGCCTTCGAATGTAAAAGGATCCGAAAATTCTGATTTACACTCTGAGATCTGATTTTCAGAACCCAGAGCTCTAGAATTTCTCAACTTTTCATCTTCCACCTCTCTTTGATCTTCTCCTCTCCTTTGGAAAGATCAGAGTGGATTCAGTGATACTCGGCCTGTCGAGATCACTTCGATACAAGTATTAGTGAATTCGGGTTGCTCCCTATAGCACGGAGACGTAGGCTTCGGCTGAACTCCAAGATCACATCTCTCATGTCAACTCTCTGATTGCATCTCTCTCTCTTTTTGCATATCGAAAGTAATGACATCAATCAACAGATCGAGCAATGATCTCTTCAACTCGAAACTTCAATTGACTAGTGAGGTGAAATCTTCGGGTCGGCACGAAGATTTTCCCCCACAGTTTGGCGCCGTCTGTGGGATCGAACGAGAAGCTGTGTCCGTTCCACAACTACTATTAGATCAGTCGAGTAGACAACTGATCAATAGTCAAACTTCCTCGCCCCCTCGGTTAAGCAGACAACCGCTCGGACGCCGGCACTCTCGTTGCACCCTTCGCTCTCTGAATGGCGAAAACGAAGCACCAGGGTCAACCAGAAGGAAGTAACACACATCAACCTCGACCTGAGACTCGATTAATGAGTCAAAGGCTCAATTTTGGGCAGCCCCTTACTGCCCCCAATATGGATACTCGATCAGGTAGTGGGAGATCGGTTGATCGATCGATTGCCCCACCTCCTCATCCATCAATAGGGCATACAACCCCTGCTCCCGCCGAAGACCTTCCTTTAACCTATCAAATCTCGGTGGTCGATTTCCAACTACTTCAATTGGCAAAGCAGAATGCCACCCTCACTGCTGAGAGGGACGCACTTAAGAAGGCAGCCTCTGAGGCTGGAATTGCTCTTCCCATCCCTTCGACCAATGAAAGGATCGATCGGCCACGACCTTCAATCCACTCCGAGCAACGGAGGTCAATGGGCACTGCTGCCCCCGGGAGGAGTCATCGCGACCCAACTCCCTCTGCTGCCCCATGGAAGCAGAGTGTTTGGGATCGCCTTGACGATGAGTCCTCCCAATCCTCTTCTGGTCGCAACTGCGATAGGAAGACACCTTCAAAGCTCGATATACCAAGGAAGCACCAGATGAAAGGCGCTCCTTCAAAGAGTAGAATCTCCCCATCTATTCCATTTCAGCATGGACTTGGATCGGATCTTCGTCACCGACTCCAACCTGCTGATATTCCAAGGCCTGAACAAGACCTCTCGATTTTGCCTCTCGATCCACATCGTAGTCGAGGGCATGGTCGTAGAGATGGATATTCTTCCACTGGGCCACTCCATCGAAGCTTGTTCGAATCAACATTTCCAAGGGGATGGAGAACTCCCACTCTTCCCAAATTCAATTGCGTCAAAGGAGATCCGACTCTCCATGTACTCGCATTCAAGCAAGCCTTGACGCCGCACGAAGAGGAGAACAACGTGCTCTGCCGCACCTTCGCAGGAAGCCTTGACGAGCCATCCCTCGATTGGTACCATAATCTTCGAGCTGAGTCCATCACTCAGTTCGGAATTTTGGCCAATCTCTTCGTACATCACTACCAGCTGAACATGAAGCCGGAAAAGAAGCTCGACTCTCTCTATAGGTTGAGGATGGGCGCCGACGAAAGTCTCCGCAGCTTTATAAGGCGTTTCCGCAACGAGCACGCTGCCCTCTCTGGAAGACATCTGGATGATGAAGCTATCATGCTAGCTTTCCAGAATGCACTCCGCTTCGATCAGCATATCTACAATGACTTTATCCGCAATCCCCCTCCTTCTCTGGGTTCAATGTTCGATCGAATCCAGAGAGAGATTGAGGTTGAAGCTGACCAGGTTGCTCGAAAAGGGTGAGAAACGAAGCAAAGACCTGCGGAAAGAGAAGCTCCCAAGTATGCTGCCAAAGCCCACAATGCTGAGGCAGCAACCCCTCCAGCCAACAAGCGAGCAAAGAATGACGGACGTCGATCTCCAACGAAGACCACTTTCACCGAGTGGAATTTACCAATCGAACAGATACTCGACCGCATTCAACACGAGGAGTTCCTTCGAAGGCCCAATCCTCTTCAGCCAAACTCAAAATTTATGGCTGACAAAATAGTGTATTGTGACTTCCACAGAAGTCATGGCCATTCCACTGATCGGTGCTATCGGCTGAAATTCCATCTTGAAGACTTATTGCGAGAAGGCCATCTTCAAGAGTTCGTCAAAGGCGGACAAGATCAACGTCGAGCCTCTGCAAAGGGGAAAGAAGCATGTTGGGTCCATCAAATCTCCTTCAACCGGCAACCAATCTCTGTGAATGCCAACGTCTTTGGTATTCATGGAACATTGCACAATCAAACCTTGACCGGGAAGGAAGTGGATCGACAAGTTCGACGCATCTTTCATGTTCGTTCTGCTGCGAACAAGGAGGATACCTGGATCGAGAAGCCTATCGAAGGTTTGGCCTGGCCATCCATTGTTTTCAACGACTCCGATCTTCAAGGAGTTCATACTCCCCATCGAGACCCCCTGGTCTTGAAACTCCTCATCGACGGAAGCACCGTCAATCGAATCCTCATCGACATCGGGAGCTCCATCGATATTATGTTCTCAGATTGTTTCAAACGTCTGGGACATAAATACTCAAGCCTCGATGTCATCCCGACTATAATCATTGGCTTCAACGGCGAACAAAGCATTACGGTGGGCGAATCGAGATTCACTCTCGACCTTAGCTGAGAGACTCGAGTCTCGGTGAGGTTTGCAATTGTCGAAGGAGTGTCCAGCTACAACGCCATTCTAGGGCGACCATTCCTTCACCAAATCAATGCCATCTCCTCTTCTTACCACCAACTCCTCAAGTTTGCAACAGGAGAAGGCATTGTCTGTATTCGAGGCGATCAGCAAGCTGGGAGGTCTTGTGAGGCTGCTGCAGCTAAAACAGATCGTAAGATCAATATTGCTCCTCCAAAGCGGCCTCGAGATTTAGCTGGTCCCTCTTCCAAATAGCAATTAAAGGAGATTCCACTGACCGAGCCTCCACCAATCGAATGGGAAGCCTCGCCTTCAATTGAAGAAATCATCCCTATCAATATCGGCAGTGGAAATCTCTCCCGACAAACATTTATCGGTACCGGTCTTAGCGACGCAGAAGCGCAAGACATGGTATCCTTCCTTCAATCCAATATCGACGTCTTCGCCTGGTGTTTTAAAGACATGCCAAGGATCAATCCAGATGATGCCTGCCACCGACTCGCTATCAAAGAAGAAGTGAAACCCGTCAAGTAAAAGCCACGCACAATCCGACCAGAACTACAAATTGCCGTTCAAGAAGAGATCAGCAAGCTACTTGCAGCAGGCTTCATCCGTGAAGTAGAGTATCCTACTTGGATCCCTAATATAGTTGTTATCCCAAAGAAGAACGGAAAGGTCAGAGTGTGCATCGACTTCACCATCCTCAACAAAGCTTGTCCCAAAGATCCATTCCCCATGCCAAGAATAGATAGACTCGTCGATGCCACTGCTGGCCACGAGTTGTTATCCTTCATGGATGGATACTCTGGGTATAATCAAATTCCACTTCATCAGGATGATCAAGAGAAGGCATGCTTTGTGACTAGCAGAGGTCTCTACTATTACAATGTGATGCCGTTCGGCCTCAAAAATGCTGGTTCCACTTATCAAAGGTTAGTCACAAAGATGTTCGAAGATCAAATCGGTCGCAACGTCGAAGTCTACATCGACGATCTTCTCACAAAGAGCTCCATTCGAGGAAAGCATCTATCCGATCTGGCAGAAACCTTTCAAGTCCTTCGAAAGTATCGTATGAAGCTCAATCCGGCCAAGTGTGCTTTCGGAGTTCAATCGGGTAAATTCCTGGGTCATCTTGTGACCAGGAGGGGCATTGAATCCAATCCCGACCAAATTCGAGCCATCCTTGACATGCCATCACCTACTAATCAAAAAGAAGTTCAACGTCTCACTGGAAGACTTGCTGCCCTCAATCGGTTCATCTCAAAGTCTTCCGACAAATATAAGCCTCTTTTCGACAAACTACGAAAGGCGGATACTTCAGGGTGGAGTTTAACTTGCGAAGAGGCTTTTCAAGGCATCAAGAAATATCTGGTGCAAGCTCCTATCCTGACGGCTCCTCTTCCCAAAGAAAACTTATGACTCTATCTCGCCATGACCGATCAAGCAATCAGTGCGGTCCTAGTCAGCAGAAGAGAAAACATCGAACATCCAGTCTACTACATCAGTCATACTCTTCTTCCGGCTGAGACTCGTTACTCCAAAACTGAGAAGGTCATTCTGGCCTTGCTCACTGCATCGCGTCGCCTCCAACCTTACTTTGTCTCTCATCAGATCACTGTCATTTCAAGAAACCCACTCAAAGATATCGTGGACAAAGCTGGTCGAGCTGATCGAATGACTAAATGGGTGATCGAAATGAGTGCTCTGGGGATTGAATTCGAATCTCGCACTTCCATCAAAGGTCAAGCCATTGCTGATTTTCTAGCTGACTTTCCAGTCGAAGACCCCATCACTTGGGAAGAAGACGTCGATATGCGCCTAGAAGATGAAGCTGATCCTCCGTTCAGTCTTGCAACAAAAATCGATCCAAGCCTCGAAGCAATTGCCACAACTCCTCCATGGAAGCTTTACACTGATGGAGCTTTAAGTGTGATCAGTTCGGGAACTGGGATAGTCTTGGTATCCCCCGAACTTGATCATGTACAAAAGGCCACTCTCCTCGGGTTCAATGCCACCAACAACGAAGCCAAATACGAAGCACTCATTTCCGGACTCGAAATGGCTGAATCCCTGGGGGTAGATCAAATCATCGTCTACAGTGATTCCCAGCTGATCATAAGGCAAATCAATGGAGAGTACACAGCTCATGAAGAAAGAATGCAACTCTACTTGACTTTAGTACGACGTCTTCAACAATGTTTTACTAATACTGAATTCGTTCAAATTCCAAGAGCAGAGAATCGTGAAGCAGATGCCTTAGCCAACGCTGCCTCAGTTCTTGGCGATTCGCTTAGAGGAAGACAAATACAAATCGATTATCAAGAAGTACCAAAGACCACCCCCGAACAACAGATCCTTGCTACTACAAAGAGATCTGGGGGTGGAGATCAATTGATGTTAAATCTTACTACTACAAGTGAGCTTGAAGATTGGAGACAGTCAATTTTTAACTTTTTCAAACATGGCAAAGTACCAGAAGATCCCAATCAGGCCCGAAGACTTCAAAGGAAGCTCCCATGCTTTATCACGCAAGGAGAAGACCTATACTTCAAATCTTATAACGGGGTGATGCTCAAGTGCCTTGGTCCAGAACAAGCAAAGACAATCTTGATTGATATCCACTCTGGAGCTTGTGGAAATCATTCGGGAGGAAGATCTCTTGAAGCCAAGACGAAGCTACAAGGTTACTACTGGCCAACAATGGCAAAGGATGCTCAGCAAGTTGTTCAAAGGTGTGAGCCTTGCCAACGACATGCCCGTGCCATCCATCTCCCTGCAGATGAACTCCATCAACTATCAAGTCCCGGCCTTTCCATCAATGGGGGTTGGATTTCTTGGGTCCTTTCCCTCCAACTTCGAGCAAGAAGAAGTATCTACTACTGGCCACTGATTACTTCACCAAATGGGTCGAAGATGTGCCACTCTTCCGGGAGACTGATGATGAAGTGATCAAGTTCATTCGACACAATATCTTCTCAAGGTTTGGCACGCCCCAAGTTCTTGTTGCTGACAATGGAGCTCAATTTGACTCCGACAAGTTCCGGGAGTTCTGCCTGAATAACAGAATCAAGCTCTTTTATTCAACTCCAAGATATCCTCAATGCAATGGTCAAGCTGAAGCATCCAATAGAGCTATCCTTGGTATACTCAAGAAGAAACTCAACGACAAGAAAGGATTATGGAAACAAGTCCTACCTGAAGTTCTTTGGGGATATCGCACAACTCCGAGAAGATCAACAGGATTCTCACCTTTCCGACTGACATATGGATCGGAAGCAGTACTTCCGACAAAGAATATATCAAATACATTGAAGACCAAGACAGTTGAAGAAGGGATCAATGAAGAGCTTCGCGTCGATGATCTGGATTTCTCTGAAGAATTACGAGACCAAGCATCCCTTCGTATTGCCAAGTATCAGCAGAAGATCAAACGAGCCTACGATGAGAAGATCTATAAGAGACAGTTCCCAGTGGGCAGCCTAGTTCTCAGAGCAGTTTTTTACAACACTAAAAACACAGCAGTGGGAAACTTGCTCCTAACTGGGAAGGTCCATATATCGTCGAATCAGTAGGAGGCAAAGGGTCTTACCGGCTGATTTCACCAGAAGGAGAAAAACTGCCACGAGCTTGGAATGCTAGGCACCTTAAATTATTCTATCCATGATGTAAATACCATAATGAATAAAGTTCTCTTTCAAATGTTCAAGTGTGCAAATGTTCAGCTTTTCAATTCAAGTTCTGAAGCAGTTTCAATCGTCTACATTCAAATTACCAGATCGTTTAACAAGTTTGGGTGTTTGAGTTGCGACTCAACCCCTTACAGGCAAATGTTAAACGGTTTCGGGTTGTGCTACAACACAACCTTCAAATTACTACGTCTATTTAACATGTTTGGGAGCTTTGTGTTCATACACTACCCCTTACTTACAACTGTTAAATGGCTTTCAATTTCAAATTCAATATCGTCTAACAGGTTTGGGTACTTGAGTTGCGACTCAACCCCTCACATATAAATGTTAACGATTTCAAGTTGTGCATTGCAACAACCTTCAATTTTCAAGTTACTTAACACATTCGGGTGATTGAGTTGCGACTCGACCCCTTATTTTCAAGTGTATGAATATTCAATCATTCCAATAAACATTCCAGAACTCAACATTCAAAGAATTCAATACCATAGACATTCAATTTTCAAACACCAAAAGGATCTTTATTATCAAAAATTTTCTAAGTACAGGAGTGAGCTGATACATATCAAAGAGTTTACAAGATCAAACGACAAAAAAGAAGATGAAAGATCTCAAGGCTTGGCCACACTTTGCGCGCGCGACTTCTCTCCCTCGGATCCAACATGAGCTTTGCTCGCCACTGAAGCCTTAGAAGATCGGACCCTGCTAGCGTGGACCCTGAGTGCCTCCACCGCCTTCTCAGCCGTCTCCCTGTAGCTCGCGCATTCAGTGCGCATATGCTCCAACTCCTTCTGAAGGGCCTCCTCCTTGGCAGAAGAAGCAGCCTCCTTAGCAGCTAGAGCAACCTCCCTGGCATCAAGAGCAGCTTCCCTGCCGTCAAGTTTGCCCTTCAACTCCTGGAGCTCCACTCCTCGGTCGTAGGCCAGGGTCTCTATCCTGAAGAAACGTTTCTTCAACGATTCAAGTTCGTGACCCCGGGCCTCGTAGCCGTTCTGCCAACCCTTGCTCTCCAGTTTTTCCTTGCGAAGGGCCTCAATCTTAGCCTTCAAGGCCTCCTTCTTGGAGGATAGAAGCTCCCTCAGCTTATCCTTTTCCTCGTGGGCAGCTTCCAATTCAGCCGTTAGGCGAGAGACTTTAGATGAAGCCTCTCGCTCTCCGTACTTCTTGAAGAGCTTCGTGCCGAATTTTAGAACCGCTGAGTTCTGCGAACAAACAAGAAATGATAGAAGTACATCGGAGGATTCAAAATGAAAGACAATTCAAGCTAGTGCACTTACCACCACCTCGAGCCTATGAAAGGCTTCCTCGATCGGGGCCCCCGGTGCAGAGCTTCCGGATCACAGAAGTTGGGTAGTTGATGTCAACCTCACCCAAATCATTCAAAAGTGAAGTCATGCCAGCAGGCGTACCTACAATCAAACAAAAGTTCAAAAGAGTTAGAATATTTTTCAAACTTCAAAGGCAATATGATCAGAAGTAGAATCTAGTGAGGATACCTGAGACATCGACCTGAGACGCCTTTCCCTTCCCACGGTCGGAGCTCTTACCCTTGGGGGTCGATTTCTCCTTGGTGGGAGTTGGCTCTGGCTGGGATTGGGGAGCCCCATCGCCCACACGGCTCTCCCTCTCCAAGTAAATAGGAGAAGGAGCACCCGGGGGAGGCGAGACACCCCCTTCCTCTTGCTGCTCGCCTGGCAGATCAAGCCCAGCCATGAGGGCAGCCACCTCATCGGCCAAAGAGCGAGAGGGGGGGTGGGGGTTGCTCAACCTCCAAACCCCCGCTCGTAGTTGCCCCTTCGATGCGGGGAACTTTGGGAGGTATTTGATCGAGGGGCGTGGGGTTGCTTCCAACCCCACCACTCCCCGAAAACTTTATCTTCAAGCGCATCGGGCGCTTCTTGAACTCCTCGAAGTGGTAGGCGGGAACCACCTTGTGGCCGTCGCCCTCCGCATCTATGACCCCCTCCATGCGACGGGCCTTAGCCTCATCGATGGGAACAGGAAGGGAATCTTCCTCTTTTGCACCACCAGTGGGGGTGGAAGGAAGTTCATACCCACCACCCCCCTGTCCATCATCTCCACCAATGGGGGTGGGAGGAATTTCTTCCTCACCACCCCCGTTTCCATCATCTCCACCAGTTGGGGTGGGAGGAAGATCATCCTCACCACCCCCATCTTCCTCATCTTCATCATTGCCACCGTTGCCGTTGCTGCCGTTCTCGGTTTCTTCTTCTTCTTCCTCCTCGCTTGCCTTCTTCTTTTCTTCTTCTTCTTCTCCATCTTCTTCCTCCTTCTCTTTATCCTCATCTTCTTTCTGCTTAATGAGGACTTTCCTCTTCTTCTTTGCTGGGCCTCGTTGTATCACCAGCTTCTCCTCAGTGGTGGGCAATTTGCGCCTCGCACCATAGGCCTTCTTCTCGATTCTGATCTTTCTGATAATCTTGCCAGATTGAGGATCCTCCTGGTAGTCTGAGTACAAGACTTCATTATCTTCATATCTAGCCTGCGATCGGTGGAGGAGGTTGGCGTTGCCATATCTAACTGGGCAGTTTGAAAACTGCTTCCATGACCTGGTCCCGCAGGTCAACTCCAAAAATAGGTTGTCGATGGCCCCAACCTTCTCCGAAGGCCAAGCCAGCTCTCCTCCTGCATAATACATTTTGATCTCCTTGTTTACCTCAATGCGAGGAGTCTCTGGCACTGAGAGTGGTGTCCAGGCACCAGCCAGTGAGAGCGGCCACTCAGTATACAGCTTGTCGAAGGCAACTGTGTCGATAAGGGGGCGTAGAGCAGAAACCCTTGTGAGGTTGAAGAAAGGGCTGTCTTTCCTCGAAGCCCATCGGTAATGGAAGAAGAAGTAGCCCAATTCGATCCGGGCCTCTTCGTCATCTGGACGGCTGGAGTAGCATTCCCTCAACTCCTTCTGGAAGTCTGACTCTACGCGACAGAAGGCGTAGATTATCCTCCATGCCGGTGATCTGTCCTGGGCAAAGGCCGGAGGTGTTTAGCAACCTCGCGGCAAACGGCAGCAGTGGAAGACGAAGTCCGCAGTTCAGCTGACCCACGGAGACCACTGTCCCCATCACCTGTTCATTGCTGGCAACGTTCACAAACACGGTCTGCTTGTCGATGCCAAAGCCAGATTGAATCCCAGGCAGTGAAGGCCGGATCTTCCCCTCTGTGAAGCATGCCAACAGCCTTTGCCACTTCGCCCTCTTCTTGTCGGTGAGCTCGCCACCTGTGTTGTAGATGTAAGTAGGCTCCTCAGCCAGAGGCAACAGAGGACCCAAGACAAACTTTGCCTTCGGGATGTGCTCCGGCCTTGATGGAGCGGAAGCGAATCCAACTCCAGCGTGCCTTTTGCCCAGTTGGCCCAACTCCACCAGCACTGCCTTGCCTTTGCCCCTACCTCTGGGGGGGGATGATTCTTCAGCTATCTCCTTCCCCTTTCTCTTCGAGGGGACCGCGCTCATCTTCTTCGAGTTACCAGAGGAGGCCATTCGATCGATCGAGAAAGAACAAGGAAACAGAGAACGGGAGAATGGAAGCAAAAGCTCTGGACTTTGAAAATTTTCTGAAAGCGTGAGGCGAAAATGACAGCCAGAGAAGCTTAAGTATCCTAAGGGAATTAGGCGCACAAATCGAGAGGACACGTGTCATCACCATATCAAATCGCATGTTTTTGTAGGTACACGTGGCATCCATCCGTAGCAAGCACAAAACCAGGCGAACAGTCGGGACCAGACGAAGCGTCAAACCACCGGTCCAAACGAGCCACCGGTCCAAGCAAAACCACCGGTCCGAGTGAACCGGACCGCCGGTTCAAAAAACCTCATTCAGACAAACCAGAGACTCGAAAACAGAAAAAATCAAACTCCATCAATGTTCAAAACTCTGCATGAAGATCAAAGAAGAAGAACAAGCTATACTACCTCCTCAAAAGGGCAGGTTCGAAACTTAACCTTAACCGGCTGAATTTAACAGATCGATCAAACTTGACCGATCGGTCAAATTCATTCGATCGGTCGATTTTCTACTGGATCAGGCAAAAAACTTGGTTTTTTGCCCGATCCCACAAACCTTGACCGGCTGAATTTAACCGATCTATCAAACTTGACCGATCGATCAAATTCATTCGATTGGTCGATTTTCTACTGGATTTGGCAAAAAAACTTAGTTTTTGGTCCTATCCCACAAACCTTGACCGGCTGAATTTAACCGATCGGTCAAACTTGACCGATCGGTCAAATTCATCCGATCGGTCGATTTTCTACTGGATCTGCAAAAAACTTGGTTTTTTGCCCGATCCCACAAACCTTGACCGGCAGAATTTAACCGATCGGTCAAACTTGACCGATCGGTCAAATTCATTCGATCGGTCGATTTTCTACTGGATCTGGCAAAAAACTTGTTTGTTTTTGCCCTATCCCATAACCCTTGACCGGCTGAATTTAACTGATCGGTCAAACTTGACCGATCGGTCAAATTTATCCGATCGGTCGATTTTCTACTGGATCTGGCAAAAAACTTGGTTTTTTGCCCGATCCCACAAACCTTGACCGGCTGAATTTAACCGATCGGTCAAACTTGATCGATCGGTCAAATTCATCCGATCGGTCGATTTTCTACTGGATCTGGCAAAAAACTTGGTTTTTTGCCTGATCCCACAAACCTTGACCGGCTGAATTTAACCGATCAGTCAAACTTGACCGATCGATCAAATTCATCCGATTGGTCGATTTTCCACTGGATCTGGCAAAAAACTTGGTTTTTTGCCCGATCCCACAAACCTTAACCGGCTGATTTTGACCGATCGATCAAACATAACCGATTGGTCAAAATCAACCGATCGGTTGATTTTCTACTGGATCGGGCGAAAAAACTTAGTTTTTTGCCCGATCACTCAAACCTTGACCGGCTGATTTTAACCGATCGGTCAAACACGACCGATCGATCAAAATCAACCGATTGGTCGATTTTTTAGTGGATCGGGCCAAAAAATTTAGTTTTTTGCCCGATCACTCAAACCTCGACCGACTGATTTTAACCGATCAGTCAAACACGATCGATCGGTCAAAATCAACCGATCGGTCAATTTTCTACTAGATCGGGCCAAAAAACTTAGTTTTTTGCTCGATCACTCAAACCTCGATCGACTGATTTTAACCGATCGGTCAAACACGATCGATCGGTCAAAATCAACCGATCGGTCGATTTTCTACTGGATCGGGCCAAAAAACTTAGTTTTTTGTCTGATCACTCAAACCTTGACCGGTTGATTTTAACCGATTGGTCAAAAATGACCGATCGGTCAAAATCAATCGATCGGTCAACTTTGGCCGATCAATCCTTTTTACGCTGACACTCGACAAAGCTCCGCTGCGTGTATGACAGGGGGTCGTTAGCTTTGCACCACGAATCCAAGCCAGCAAAGGTGGCCTCTTAGCTAACTTGGAGGGGGTAACTGTGGGTGCAAATTTTGGCAAGAAGTCTACAAAGAGCGGGACCCACCGGCCCTGCCTGGTGGGCCCCCGAGGACTACAATGGGACCCACCGGCCCTGCCTGGTGGGCCCCCGAGGACTATAGCGGGACCCACTGGCCCTGCCCGGTGAGCCCAAGAGCCTGTGGAATTCCTCCCAGGAGACGGTAGCGGGGTCCACCAGCTTTACCTGGAGGCAGCAGAAAACCGCCATTTACCACCAGAAAATCCTATAAATAACAGAGCCTTCGAATGTAAAAGGATCCAAAAATTCTGATTTACACTCTGAGATCTGATTTTCAGAACCCAGAGCTCTGGAATTTCTCAACTTTTCATCTTCCACCTCTCTTTGATCTTCTCCTCTCCTTTGGAAAGATCAGAGTGGATTCAGTGATACTCGGCCTGTCGAGATCACTTCGATACAAGTATTAGTGAATTCGGGTTGCTCCCTACAGCACGGAGACGTAGGCTTCGGCTGAACTCTGAGATCACATCTCTCGTGTCAACTCTCTGATTGCATCTCTCTCTCTGTTTTCATATCGAAAGTAACGATTTCAATCAACAGATCGAGCAACGATCTCTTCAACTCGAAACTTCAATTGACTGGTGAGGCAAAATCTTCGGGTCGGCACGAAGATTTTCCCCCACAGTATCCATTCTATTCATTCGTACAATCCATTCTAATTCATTCGTACGATCTACTCTAATTCATTCGCACGATCCATCATATTTCATTCGTACGATCCATTCTAATTTATTTGCACGAATGTATCCATTCTAGTTCATTCGTACGATCCATTCTAATTCATTCGTACGATCCATTCTAATTCATTCACACGATCCATTCTAATTCATTCGTACGATCCATTCTAATTCATTCATACGATCCATTCTAATTCACTCGCACGATCTATTCTAATTCATTCGTACGATCCATTGTAATTCATTCGCACAAATGTATCTATTCTAATTCATTTATCCGATCAATTCTAATTCACACGTACGATCCATTCTAATTCGGTCGTACAATCCATTCTAATTCATTCGAACGAAATATTCTAATTCATTTGTACAATCTATTCTATTTCATTCGTACGATCCATTCTAATTCATTTGCACGAATGTATCCATTCTAATTCATTCTTATGATCTATTTTAATTCAATCGCACGATCCATTCTAATTTATTCTTACGATCCATTCTAATTCATTCATACGATCCATTCTAATTCATTCGTACGATCCATTCTAATTCATTCGCACGAATGTATCCATTCTAATTCATTCGCACGATCCATTCTAATTCATTCTATGATCCATTCAAATTCATTAGCATGGATGAATCCATTCTAATTCATTCGTACAATCCATTCTAATTCATTTGTATGATCCATTCTAATTCATTCGTACGATCCATTCTAATTCAATCGCACGATCCATTCTAATTCATTTATACGAGCTATTCTAATTCATTCGTATGATCCATTCTAATTCATTCGTACGATCCATTATAATTCATTCGCTTGATTGTATCCATTTTAATTCATTCGTACGATCCATTCTGATTCATTCGTATGATCCTTTCTAATTCATTCGTACGATCCATTCTAATTCATTCATACGATCCAGTCTAATTCATTCGTATGATCCATTCTTATTCATTCACACAAATATATCCATTCTAATTCATTCACACGATCCATTCTAATTCATTCATATGATCCATTCTAATTCATTTGTACAATCCATTCTAATTCATTCGCACGATCCATTCTAATTCATTCGGATGATCTATTCTAATTCATTCGTACGATCCATTCTAATTCATTCGAACGATCCATTCTAATTCATTCGCACGATCCATTTTAATTCATTCATATGATCCATTCTAATTCCTTCGTACAATCCATTCTAATTCATTCGCACGATCCATTCTAATTCATTCGCATGATCTATTCTAATTCATTCGTACGATCCATTCTAATTCATTCGAACCAATGTATCCATTCTAATTCGTTTGTATGATCCATTCTTATTCATTCACACGAATATATCCATTCTAATTCATTCACGTGATCCATTCTAATTCTTTCGTATGATCCATTCTAATTCATTCATACAATCCATTCTAATTCATTCGCACGATCCATTCTAATTCATTCGCCCGATCTATTCAAATTCATTCATATGATCCATTATAATTAATTCGTACTATCCATTCTAATTCATTCACATGAATGTATCCATTCTAATTCATTCGTACGATCCATTCTAATTCATTCATACGATCCATTCTAATTCATTCATACAATCTATTCTAATTCATTCGTACGATCCATTCTAATTCATTTGTATGATCCATTCTAATTCATTCGTACGATCCATTCTAATTCATTCGTACGATCCATTCTAATTCATTCGCAAGATCCATTCTAATTCATTCGCACGATCCATTCTAATTCATTCGTACGATCCATTCTAATTCATTCGTACAATCTGTTCTAATTCAGTCGTATGATCCATTCTAATTCATTCGTTCGATCCATTCTAATTCATTTGTACTATCCATTCTAACTCATTTGCACATTCCATTCTAATTCATTCGCACGATCCATTCTAATTCATTTGTACGATCGATTCTAATTCATTAGTATGAACCATACTAATTCATTCATACGAGCTATTCTAATTCATTCGTACGAGCCATTCTAAATCATTCGTACGATCCATTCTAATTCATTCGTACGATCTATTCGAATTCATTCGTACTATCTATTCTAATTCATTCGTGAGATCCATACTAATTCATTCGCACGATCCATTCTAATTCATTCGCATAATCCATTCTAATTCATTCGTACGATCCATTCTAATTCATTCGCACAAATGTATCCATTCTAGTTCATTCATACGATCGATTCTAATTCATTCGAATGGATGTATCCATTCTAATTCATTCGCACGATCCATTCTAATTCATTCGTACGATCCATTCTAATTCATTTGCATGGATGGATCCATTCTAATTCATTCGCACAAATATATCCATTTCTAATTCATTCGTACGATCCATTCTAATTCACTCGGATGATCCATTCTAATTCATTCGTACTATCTAGTATAATTCATTCGCACAAATGTATCCATTCTAATTCATTCGTATGATCCATTCTAATTTATTTGCACAATCCATTCTAATTCATTCGCACGAATGTATCTATTCTAATTCATTCGTACGATCCATTCTTATTCATTCGCACGTCCATTCTAATTCATTCATACGATCCATTCTAATTCATACGCACGAATGTATCCATTCTAATTCATTCGTACGATCCATTCTAATTCATTCGCTCGATCCATTCGAATTCATTCGTATGATGCATTCTAATTCATTCGTACGAGCTATTTTAATTCATTCGTACGAGCTATTCTAAGTCATTCATACGATTCATTCTAAATCATTCGTACGATCCATTCTAATTCATTCGCACGATCTATTCTAATTTATTCGTATGATCCATTCTAATTCATTTGCACGAGTGTATCCATTCTATTCATTCGTACGATCCATTCTAATTCATTCGTACGATCTATTCTAATTCATTCGCATGATCCATTCTATTTCATTCGTACGATCCATTCTACTTCATTCGCATGAATGTATCCATTCTAGTTCATTCGTACGATCCATTCTAATTCATTCGTACGATCCATTCTAATTCATTCGTACGATCCATTCTAATTCATTCGCACGATCCATTCTAATTCATTCGTACGATCCATTCTAATTCATTTGTACGATCCATTCTAATTCACTCGCACGATCCATTCTAATTCATTCGTACGATCCATTCTAATTCATTCGCACAAATGTATCTATTCTAATTCATTCATACGATCAATTCTAATTCACACGTACGATCCATTCTAATTCGGTCGTACAATCCATTCTAATTCATTCGAACGAAATATTCTAATTCATTTGTACAATCTATTCTATTTCATTCGTACGATCCAATCTAATTCATTCGCACGAATGTATCCATTCTAATTCATTTTTATGATCCATTCTAATTCAATCGCACGATCCATTCTAGTTCATTCTTACGATCCATTCTAATTCATTCGTACGATCCTTTCTAATTCATTCGTATGATCCATTCTAATTCATTCGCACGAATGTATCCATTCTAATTCATTCGTACGATCCATTCTAATTCATTCTATGATCCATTCAAATTCATTTGCATGGATGAATCCATTCTAATTCATTCGTACAATCCGTTCTAATTCATTCGTATGATCCATTCTAATTCATTCGTACGATCCATTCTAATTCAATCGCACGATCCATTCTAATTCATTTGTTCGAGCTATTCTAATTCATTCGTATGATCCATTCTAATCCATTCGTACGATCCATTCTAATTCATTCGCATGAAAGTATCCATTCTAATTCATTCGTACGATCCATTCTGATTCATTCGTATGATCCTTTCTAATTCATTCGTACGATCCATTCTAATTCATTCATACGATCCAATCTAATTCATTCGTATGATCCATTCTTATTCATTCGCACAAATATATCCATTCTAATTCATTCGCACGATCCATTCTAATTCATTCATATGATCTATTATAATTCATTCGTACAATATATTCTAATTCATTCGCACGATCCATTCTAATTCATTCGCACGATCTATTCTAATTCATTCGTACGATCCATTCTAATTCATTCGAACCAATGTATCCATTCTAATTCGTTCGTTTGATCCATTCTTATTCATTCGCACGAATATATCCATTCGAATTCATTCGCATGATCCTTTCTAATTCTATCGTATGATCCATTCTAATTCATTCGTACAATCCATTCTAATTCATTCGCACGATCCATTCTAATTCATTCGCCCGATCTATTCAAATTCATTCGTATGATCCATTATAATTAATTCGTACGATCCATTCTAATTCAGTCACATGAATGTATCCATTCTAATTCATTCGTACGATCCATTCTAATTCATTCATACGATCCATTCTAATTTATTCATACAATCTATTCTAATTCATTCGTACGATCCATTCTAATTCATTCGCACGATCCATTCTAATTCATTCGCACGATCCATTCTAATTCATTCGCACGATCCATTCTAATTCATTCGTACGATCTAGTCTAATTTATTCGTACAATCTATTCTAATTCAGTCGTATGATCCATTGTAATTCATTCGTTCGATCCATTCTAATTCATTTGTACTATCCATTATAACTCATTTGCACATTCCATTCTAATTCATTCGCACGATCCATTCTAATTCATTTGTACGATCTATTCTAATTCATTCGTACAATCCATTCTAATTCATTCGTATGATCCATTCTAATTCACTCGCACGATCCATTCTAATTCATTCGAACGATCCATTCTAATTCATTCGTATGATCCATTCTAATTCATTCGTTCGATCCATTCTAATTCATTCATACGATCCATTCTAATTCATTCGTAAAATCTATTCTCATTCATTCGGACAAATATATCCATTCTATTTCATTCGCATGATCCATTCTAATTCATTCGTACGATCTATTCTAATTCAATCGTACGATCCATTCTAATTCATTCGCACGGTCCATTCTAATTCATTCGCATGACGTACGATCCATTCTAATTCATTCACACGATCCATTCTAAATCATTCGTATGATCCATTCTAATTCAATCGCTCGATCCATTCTAATTCATTCGTACGATCCATTCTAATTCATTCGTACGATCCATTATAATTCATTCGCACGAATGTATCCATTCTAATTCATTCGTACGATCCATTTTAATTCACTCGGAGATCCATTCTAATTCATTCGCACGAATGTATCCATTCTAATTCATTCGTACGATCCATTCTAGTTCACTCGCACGATCCATTCGAATAATCCATTCTAATTCATTCGCATGATCTATTCTAATTCATTCGTACGATCCATTCTAATTAATTCGCACGAATGTATCCATTCTAACTCATTCGTATGATCCATTCTAATTCAATCGGATGATCCATTCTAATTAATTCATATGATCCATTCTAATTCATTCGTATGATTCATTATAATTCATTCAGACGATCCATTCTAATTCATTCGCACGATCTATTCTAATTCATTCGTATGATCCATTCTAATTCATTCGTATGATTCAATCTAATTCATTCAGACGATTCAATCTAATTCATTCAGACGATCCATTCTAATTCATTCGTATGAATGTATCCATTCTAATTCATTCGTACGATCCATTCAAATTTATTCGTACGAATATATCCATTCTAAATCATTCGTACGATCCATTCTAATTCATTCACACGATCCATTCAAATTCATTCGTATGATCCATTCAAATTCATTTGCATGGATGTATCCATTCTAATTCATTCGTACAATCCATTCTATTTCATTCGTACGATCCATTCTAATTCATTCGTACAAATGAATTAGAATGGATACATTCGTGCGAATGAATTAGAATGGATCGTACGAATTAATTAGAATGGATCGTTCGAATGAATTAGAATGGATCGTGCGAATGAATTAGAATAGATACATTCGTGCGAATGAATTAGAATAGATACATTCGTGCGAATGAATTAGAATAGATACAGCCGTGAGCGACCTCCTGCCGGTGCGAGCTCGTCATACGCGGCCAAGGTCTGCATCGGGCGAGCTGCGGGCACCTGCGGCAGGCGACCTTGTGGCGAGGGCTCTGGCTCGGCGTCTCCTTAGTGAGACCTCGAGGACAATGCTGCTTCGTCCAAGGGACGTAGCTACCTGCTGCCTACAAGCGCCGAGCGGGCCGGGAGCATCAGCCGTGAGCGATCTCCTGCCGGTGCGAACTCATCACACGCGGCCAGGGTCTGCATCGGGCGAGCTGCGGGCACCTGCCGTAGGCGACCTTGTGGCGAGGGCTCTGGCTCGGCGTCTCCTTAGTGAGACCTCGAGGACAATGCTGCTTCGTCCAAGGGACGTAGCTACCTGCTGCCTACAAGTGCCGGGCGGGCCGGGAGCATCAGCCGCGAGCGATCTCCTACCAGTGCGAGCTCGTCACACTCGGCCAGGGTCTGCATTGGGCGAGCTGGGGGCACCTACCGCAGGTAACCTTGTGGCGAGGGCTCTGGCTCTGGTTTCGCACCAAATCTCAGGCGGTCGTGTCTACTATCGCTTCTATCGCCGTCGTGTCACCTCGTCTGGCGCGCTCGAGCAGTAACTATGGCCCGATGCACCTGCCTTTGCTTGCCTTTGTGCGAAATCAGCTCTCTTTCATTTTCTCCCCTTTCAACTTCGCTCTTAGCCTTTTCGCTCATGGCTTCTTCTGCTGTTGCTACATCTATTGCTGCTGCTGCGTCCTCCCAGGAGAAGCCTCTTAATGCCATCCCCATCTTGGTGCGCACTCCTACTGTCTCGTCGTGTTGCTCGTCTTTCTCCTCTGTCTCCAAGCGGGATGACGATCTTGACTTGGAGTGCGTTATGCGGGGTACCACACGCTTGATTCGCACGCATGATGATCCAACGTCCGCTAGATTCTCTTCGTCTGCCCGTGATGTCACCAGATCGCTTAGCGAGCTAAGCTGCGTGGTATCAGGCCGCGTAAGGTATCTTTGTCGCATCTGCCCGTGATGTCACCAGGTCGCTCAACGAGCTAAGCTGCATGGCATCAGGCCGCGTAAGATGTCTCCGCCGCGTCAGCTTGTGATGTCACCAGGTCGCTCAACGAGCTAAGCTGCGTGGCATCAGGCCGCGCGTGTGGTTTCCCCGATGATCCGAGGACCATACCCCAGACGAGGTAGCTAAATCGATTAAAAATAAACAATATCTTAAAAATCGATATGCATGAAAATTCGATATGTGTGAATCAGTGGGGCCCTATAGCTCGATAAAAATACAAATTGATAGAAATCGAACCAAAACAGAGTATAAGGGCCAAAGAGTGGAAGTTCGACGAGAGAAAAAAGAATCAAAAGCTAGCTACCCCCTGACCGGTTAAGGGTCCTCAGAACTCTAGTTTTGCTTATCGCGTCCGCAGGACAGCGGACAGTGGCCTTGCCTCTAGCCTCTGACATTAGTGGCTTGCGACCTCACCAAATTTTCTAGCTTCGAGGGATTACCAAGAGATTTTCAGGTCGCCTAAATGGGTGGTCGCCCATTTAGGTCCCCTTAAATCACCCCGGGGTGCTTCCTTTCTTGGCATGTGAATGCGAAGGACCCCGGTCATGGTTAAAGTCCCCTAGACAGTGGACTACCCCGGTGATCTCAAGGTCGTTCGGGACGGCCACTGAGAACTCCGGTATTGCTTTAAGTCCGCACGACGGCGGACTGTTCTTTGAGGAAGCTGCGCGCAAGCTGATCGTGTACGAGCTGTTCTCTGTGGATTACTATCGGGCACAGATTTGAACTCCTTTAGTCCAAACACTTCATTGCACAAAATGGCTTACAAGAGGGCGCCTACGCGCAAGGTAGGAGGTTGCTGCTGTTCGGCCATCTTTCCTCGACGACCCAGCACCACATCCTCGAGCTTAATGTGTTGCTGGACCAAGGTGAAGAGCTCGATCATGGTGTGGGGATCAGAAATGACAATCGCGTCATGAAGCTCGCTTCCTTCAGGGATCGCACTCCGAAAAGCACTCACGGCTGTCCGGTCTTGCCCTGCTGAGTCTTCGAGGGCGAGGTAGGCGTTCCGGAATTGCATCGAGAAACACCGAAGGGTTTCCCTTGCGCCCATGGTGAGACCGAACAGTGATTCGATTCGCCTTGGAGGTTGTCGATTGCAACGATATTGTTCCAGGAACAACCCGGACAGATCAGTGAAGCTCAGGATCGAGCCCGGAGGTAACTTATGAAACCAGTTCAGGGCCGAACCCGTCAAACTGCTCGGGAAGGCGCGGCACAGAACATGGTCATGGTCGCAGAATAATAATAACTTCCGATAGGCTAAGAGGTAGTCCACGGGGTCTTGTGACCCATCAAATAACATGAACTTTGGCAGAATCAAGTGCTGAAGGAATCCTCCCTGGTGAACCTCGTTGGTGAAGGACGAGCTCCCTCCCAGGACGGCGAGCTCTTCTAAGAGGTCGACGGACGTGCTAAGTAGCTGCCAGCGTTCGGGATGGTTTCCCAAAGACGGCTACGCAGGCACCAAGCAATTATGCACTCTTCCTCAAAATCGGTCTGCACCCTCGCTACGGTGATACTCGAGGGTGACGTCCTGGCGATGGCTATGCCGCTCTGACTCGCCCGAAGCCGCACCGGGACTTCGTCGGAGAGGAGGGGCTGTTGGCAGGGTTGACTTGTTGCTGAAGCGCTGGGTGCCGAGTTGCTGCAGCCGCTCGAGAGTGGTCCCTCTCATTCGGCGCGCCACTGAGTCCTCCACAGGGAGTTCCTACTGGGATGCCCGCCATGTGGGCGCCATAGTACGAATGAATTAGAATGGATCATTCGAATGAATTAGAATGGATCGTTCGAATGAATTAGAATGGATCGTACGAATGAATTAGAATGGATACATCCATGCGAATGAATTAGAATGGATCAAACGAATGAATTAGAATGGATCGTGCGAATGAATTAAAATGGATACATTCGTGCGAATGAATTAGACTGGATCGTCCGAGTGAATTAGAATAGATCGTACGAATGAATTAGAATGGATCGTGCGAATGAATTAGAATGGATCGTCTGAATGAATTAGAAAGGATCATACGAATGAATCAGAATGGATCATACGAATGAATTAGACTGGATCGTACGAATGAATTAGAATGGATCGTCTGAGTGAATTAGAATGGATCGTACGAATTAATTAGAATGGATACATCCATGCAAATGAATTGGAATAGATCATACGAATGAATTAGAATGGATTGTGTGAATGAATTAGAATGGATACATTCGTGCGAATGAATTAGAATGGATCGTACGAATGAATTAGAATGGATCGTGCGAATGAATTAGAATGGATCGTACGAGTGAATTAGAATGGAATGTGCGAATGAATTAGAATGGATCATACAAATGAATTAGAATGGATCGTGCGAATGAATTAGAATAGATAGTGCGAATGAATTAGAATAGATCGTGCAAATGAATTAGAATGGATTGAATTAGAATGGACCGTACGAATGAATAAGAATGGATCGTACGAATGAATTAGAATGGATCATGTGATTGAATTAGAATGGATCGTACGAATGAATTAGAATGGATCGTGCGAATGAGCTAGAATGGATAGTACAAATGAATTAGAATAGATACATTCGTGCGAATGAATTAGAATGGATCATACGAATATTTTATAGTGCATCGTACGAATGAATTAGATTAGATCGTGCAAATAAATTAGAATGGATCGTACGAATGAATTAGAATGGATACATTCGTGCGAATGAATTAGAATGGATCTTACGAATGAATTAGAATGGATCGTTCGAATGAATTGGAATGGATCGTGCGTCTGAATGAATTAGAATGAATCATACGAATGAATTAGAATGGATCGTATGAATGAATTAGAATGGATCGTGCGAATGAATTAGAATGGATCGTACGCACGAATATATCCATTCTAGTTCATTCGTACGATCCATTCTAATTCATTCGCATGGATGTATCCATTCTAATTCATTAGTATGATCCATTCTAATTCATTCGCACGAATGTATCCATTCTAATTCGCACGAATGTATCCATTCTAATTCATTCATACGATCCATTCTAATTCATTCGCATGATCCACTCTAATTCATTCATACGATCCATGAGCTGAGGGCGAGCTCCTCTGCGAGTTGGGGGCGAGCTCTTATACGAGCTGGGGGAGAGCTCCTACGCGAGCTGAGGGCGAGCTCCTGTGCGAGCAGGGGGGCGAGCTCCTGTGCGAGCTAGGGGCGAGCTCCTAAGCAAGCTGAGGGCGAGATCCTGTGAGAGCTGGGGGCAAGCTCCTGTGCGAGTTGGTGAGTATAGCCGACTCCGAATCATACACTTTCTCCTCTAATCTGTGGCGAAGTGCCGGTGTTTTTGTAGTCATGATGATCTAATTCCCGCTGCCACTACAGGCGTCGGGCGGGCTTCCGGGAAGTGTTCTTTAAACTCCAAGACCTGCTCAGGCCATCAAGCTACTTTTCCAAAATTCGGGTGTAGCTTCGAGGCGAGGATCGACCTTAGGGCGGGCTTCAAAATCTGAGCGAGCTCCAGCTCTCTGAAATGTGCCTGATATCAATGTCTGTTGTTCAAAAATATAGGGGTTTCGACTACCCCCAACATTACCCCCTCCTGAGGGAGTGGCTAAGGAAAGCGAGCCACTTGCTCAGGAGTCTTGTAGAAAAAAGTTTCCCTTGAACTCGGGTGCTGGCTTCTTTGGCGTAGCGTGCCAACTTCTGCTATGGTCAAGATCGAGGTGGTCGGGAGGCGTGGCCGCCTCCTGCTCACGGCTCCTACCACAGGCAACCTTGTCGTGCAAGTCTGACTCGACATGCCTCATGAGTGAGACATCGAGGACGATGCTGTTGCATCGATCACTGGGCGGACTAGGAGTATCAGCCGCGAGCTATCTCCCCTCAGTGAGACCTCAAGGACGATGCTATTGCATCAATCGCTGGGCGGGCTGCGAGCATCTGCCATGAGCTATCTCCCCTTAGTGAGACCTCGAGGACAATATTGCTGCATCAATCGCTAGGTGGGCTGCGAGCATCTGCCACGAGCTATCTACCCTTAGTGAGACCTCGAGGACAATGCTGCTTCATCCAAGGGACGTAGCTACCTGCTGCCTACAAGCACCAGGCAGGCCGGGAGCATCAGCCGCGAGCGATCTCCTGCCAGTGTGAGCTCATCACACACGGCCAGGGTCTGTATCGGGCGAGCTGCGGGCACCTGCCGCAGGCAACCTTGTGGTAAGGGCTCTGGCTCGGTGTCTTCTTAGTGACACCTTGAGGACAATGCTGCTTTGTCCAAGGGACGTAGCTACTTGCTGCCTACAGGCACTGGGCAAGCCGGGAGCATCAGCCGTGAGTGATCTCGTGTCGGTGCGAGCTCGTCATACGCGGCCAAGGTCTGCATCGGGCGAGCTGCGGGCACCTGCCGCAGGCGACCTTGTGGCGAGGGCTCTGGCTCGGCGTCTCCTTAGTGAGACCTCGAGGACAATGCTGCTTCGTCCAAGGGACGTAGCTACCTGCTGCCTACAAGCGCCGAGCGGGCCGGGAGCATCAGCCGTGAGCGATCTCCTGCCGGTGCGAGCTCATCACACGCGGCCAGGGTCTGCATCGGGCGAGCTGCGGGCACCTGCCGTAGGCGACCTTGTGGCGAGGGCTCTGGCTCGGCGTCTCCTTAGTGAGACCTCGAGGACAATGCTGCTTCGTCCAAGGGACGTAGCTACCTGCTGCCTACAAGTGCCGGGCGGGCCGGGAGCATCAGCCGCGAGCGATCTCCTACCGGTGCGAGCTCGTCACACGCGGCCAGGGTCTGCATTGGGCGAGCTGGGGGCACCTACCGCAGGTAACCTTGTGGCGAGGGCTCTGGCTCTGGTTTCGCACCAAATCTCAGGCGGTCGTGTCTACTATCGCTTCTATCACTGTCGTGTCACCTCGTCTAGCACGCTTGAGCAGTAACTACGGCCCGCTTCACCTGCCTTTGCTTGCCTTTGTGCGAAATCAGCTCTCCTTTATTTTCTCCCCTTTCAACTTCGCTCTTAGCCTTTTCGCTCATGGCTTCTTCTGCTGTTGCTACCTCTACTGCTGCTGCTGCGTCCTCCCAGGAGAAGCCTCTTAATGCCATCCCCATCTTGGTGTGCACTCCTACTGTCTCGTCGTGCTGCTCGTCTTTCTCCTCTGTCTCCAAGCGGGATGACGATCTTGACTTGGAGTCCGTTATGCGGGGTGCCACACGCTTGATTCGCACGCATGATGATCCAACGTCCACTAGATTCTCTTCGTCTGCCCGTGATGTCACCAGATCGCTTAGCGAGCTAAGCTGCGTGGTATCAGGCCGCGTAAGGTATCTTTGTCGTGTCTGCCCGTGATGTCACCAGGTCGCTCAACGAGCTAAGCTGCGTGGCATCAGGCCGCGTAAGATGTCTCCGCCGTGTCTGCTTGTGATGTTACTAGGTCGCTCAACGAGCTAAGCTGCGTGGCATCAGGCCGCGCGTGTGGTTTCCCCGATAATCCGAGGACCATACCCCGGACGAGGTAGCTAAATCGATAAAAAATAAACAATATCGCAAAAATCGATATGCATGAAAATTCGATATGTGTGAATCAGTGGGGCCCTGTAGCTCGATAAAAATACAAATTGATAGAAATCGAACCAAAACAGAGCATAAGGGCCAAAGAGTGGAAGTTCGACGAGAGAAAAAAGAATCAAAAGCTAGCTACCCCCTGACCGGTTAAGGGTCCTCAGAACTCTAGTTTTGCTTATCGCGTCCGCATGACAGCGGACAGGCCTTGCCTCTAGCCTCTGACATTAGTGTCTTGTGACCTCACCAAATTGTCTAGCTTCGAGGGATTACCAAGAGATTTTCAGGTCGCCTAAATGGGTGGTCGCCCATTTAGGTCCCCTTAAATCACCCCGGGGTGCTTCCTTTCATGGCATGTGAATGCGAAGGACCCCGGTCATGGTTAAAGTCCACTAGACAATGGACTACCCCGGTGATCTCAAGGTCGTTCGGGACGGCCACTGAGAACTCCGGTATTGCTTTAAGTCCGCACGACGGTGGACTGTTCTTTGAGGAAGCTGCGCGCAAGCTGATCGTGTACGAGCTGTTCTCTGTGGATTACTATCGGGCATAGATTTGAACTCCTTTAGTCCAAACACTTCATTGCACAAAATGGCTTACAAGAGGGTGCCTACACGCAAGGTAGGAGGCTGCTGCTGTTCGGCCATCTTTCCTCGACGACCCAGCACCACATCTTCGAGCTTAATGTGTTGCTGGACCAAGGTGAAGAGCTCGATCATGGTGCGGGGATCAGAAATGACAATCGCGTCATGAAGCTCGCTTCCTTCAGGGATCGCACTCCGAAAGGCACTCACGGCTGTCCGGTCTTGCCCTGCTGAGTCTTCGAGGGCGAGGTAGGCGTTCCGGAATTACATCGAGAAACACCGGAGGGTCTCCCTTGCGCCCATGGTGAGACCGAACAGTGATTCGATTCGCCTTGGAGGTTGTCGTTTGCAACGGTACTGTTCCAGGAACAGCCCGGACAGATCAGTGAAGCTCGGGATCGAGCCTGGAGGTAACTTATAAAACCAGTTCAGGGCCGAACTCGTCAAACTGCTCGGGAAGGAACGACACAGAATATGGTCATGGTTGCAGAATAATAATAACTTCTGGTAGGCTAAGAGGTGGTCTACGAGGTCTTGTGACCCATCAAAAAACATGACCTTTGGCAGAATCCAGTGCTGAAGGAATCCTCCCTGGTGAACCTCGTTGGTGAAGGACGAGCTCCCTCCCCGGACGGCGAGCTCTTGTAAGAGGTCGACGGACGTGCTAAGTAGCTGCCAGCGTTCGGGATGATTTCCCAAAGACGGCTACGCAGGCACCAAGCAATTATGCACTCTTCCTCGAAATCGGTCCGCACCCTCGCTACGGTGATGCTCGAGGGTGATGTCCTGGCGATGGCTACGCCGCTCTGACTCGCCCGAAGCCGCACCGAGACTTCGTCGGAGAGGAGGGGCTGTTGGCAGGGTTGACTTGTTACTGAAGCGCTGGGTGCCGAGTCGCTGCAGTCGCTCGAGAGTGGTCCCTCTCATCCGGTGCGCCACTGAGTCCTCCACAGGGGGTTCCTACTGGGATGCCCGCCATGTGGGCGCCATAGTGGGTTGATGCGATGCTAGGGTAGGGGGAGGTTGCACAGGGGGAGGAACCCCCGTCGACACTCCCTGATATTGGAACGGGATAGCTGACCCTCCCCTCCACGGGTCGAGCCCGGGGGAGAGATCAGTCCTTTGGCTCATCGTCGGAACCTGACACAGTCATGCTAGCTCATCCATTATGGCCCGCTGAGTGGCCAATATCTCCAAAAGGAGCTGGTCGCTGAGCGGGACAAGAGGTTGAGAGGCTTCAGCGAGTGGCCCACTTAGCGTAGACCCGGCGCGGGCCTTCGCCCGTCTCTTTTCCCGTGTAGCTGGAGCCATCCGGGTATCTGGAAAAGCACGGCTTTTAACCATGTGGTCGTGGGTGTTCTCGCAGGAACCAGTCGAAAGATCCCACAGACGGCGCCAAATGTTTGGGGGAATTTTTCCACTGGTCCGTGCGGCCTCCCTGCAAGACAAAGAAAAACGTAAGAACGGTTGGCTCCCTTAGGAGCGCAGGCCCTCCGACGCTCAAGTCAGTCTCTGGTAAACAAGGGAGAGCTGTCTTAGTTGAAAGTGGTAAAGATGAGAGTTTCCAACCTGTACTTTGGAGCCTGGGGGTGCACCTTTATAGACTTCTGTAGCCTACCGGGCTTCAACACGTGGCGGTACCTTCCCGCACCTTCTAGGCCCCACGTGTCGGCCCATATGGGCCTCTGACAGCCGTTGGCGTTTAGCCTGTCATGCGGTGAGGGAGGGGGGAAGTACCTGTCTTGTCACTGCCAGGTGGATCTTCTGGACTGTTCAAGTTTGGGAGGTCTCAAACCGACTAGGGCGGGCTTCCGTGGACTACAATCGTCCACGTAGCTTCAGAGGGGTTTCGACACCTGGCAGCCTTTATGCCGCTTTACTGGGGGCGACCTTAGGGAGGAAGTAAAGGCGAGCTCGCCCTTAATGCTCTGCCTTCTCCATTTTTGTCAAGAGTCGGGCTCTTAGGAGGGCGACCTCTTCGACAATGGGTTCGGGTGATCCGCCATCTTCTCCCTATTGCCAAGAGTCGGGCTCCGGAGAGGGCAACCTCTTCGACAACGGGAGCGGCCTGGCGATCTCTTTGAGCATTCTACCGGTGTTCGTTGATACCATTTTAAGTTTCCTCTTTGGCAAAAATTCCTGCGCGAGCTGGGGGCGTGCTCCTGCGCGAGTTGGGGGGCGAGCTCCTTCGCGAGCTGGGGGCGTGCTCCTGTGCGAGCTTGGGGCGAGCTCCTGCGCGAGCTGGGGGGTGAGCTCCTGCACGAGATGGGGGCGAGCTCCTGTGCGAGCTAGGGGGCGAGCTGAGGGCGAGCTCCTGTGCGAGCTGGGGGCGAGCTCTTATACGAGCTGGGGGTGAGCTCCTACGCGAGCTAAGGGCTTGCTCCTGTGCGAGCTGGGGGCGAGCTCCTGTGCGAGTTGAGGGTGAGCTCCTGTACGAGCTGGGGGCGAGCTCCTGTGCGAGTTGGTGGGTATAGCCGACTCCGAATCATACACTTTTTCCTTTAATCTGTGGCGAAGTGTCGGTGTTTTTGTAGGCATGACGATCTAATTCCCGCTGCCACTACAGGCGTCGAGCGGGCTTCCGGGAAGTGTTCTTTAAACTCCAAGACCTGCTCAGGCCATCAAGCTACTTTCCCAAAATTCGAGTGTAGCTTCGAGGCGAGGATCGAACTGAGGGCGGGCTTCAAAATCTGAGCAAGCTCCAGCTCCCTGAAATGTGCCTGATATCAATGTCTGTTGTTCAAAAATATAGGGGTTTCGACTACCCCCAACATAATCCATTCTAATTCATTCGAACGATCCATTCTAATTCATTCAGACGATCCATTCTAATTCATTTGCACGAATGTATCCATTCTAATTCATTCGTACGATCCATTCTAATTCATTCGTACGATCTATTCTAATTCATTCATAAGATCCATTCTAATTCATTCGTAAGATCCATTCTAATTCATTCGCATGATCCATTCTAATTCATTCATACGATCCATTCTAATTCATTCGTATGACTCATTCTACTTCATTCAGACGATCCATTCTAATTCATTCACACGATCTATTCTAATTCATTCGTACGATCCATTCTAATTCATTCGTACGATCCATTCTAATTCATTCGCACGAATGTATCCATTCTAAGTCATTCGTACGATTCATTCTAAATCATTCGTACGATCCATTCTAATTTATTCGTACGAATGTATCCATTCTAAATCATTTGTACGATCCACTCTAATTCATTCGCACGAATGTACCCATTCTAATTCATTCGCACGATCCATTCTAATTCATTCGTACGATCTATTCTATTTCATTCGTACTATCCATTCTAATTCATTCGTAAGATCCATTCTAATTTATTCGCACGATCTATTCTAATTCATTCGTATGATCCATTCTAATTCATTCGCATAAATGTATCCATTCTAATTCATTCGTACGATCCATTCTAATTCATTTGCACGATCCAATCTAATTCATTTGTACGATCCATTCTAATTCATTCGCACGAATGTATCCATTCTAATTCATTTGTACTATCCATTCTAACTCATTTGCATGATCCATTCTAATTCATTCGTACGATCCATTCTAATTCATTCAGAAGATCCATTCTAATTCATTCGGACGATCTATTCAAATTTTTTTGTACGATCCAATCTAATTCATTAGCACATTCCATTCTAATTCATTCGTACGATCGATTCTAATTCATTCGCACGAATGTATCCATTCTAATTCATTCGTACGATCCATTCTAATTCATTCGTACGATCCATTCTAATTTATTCGCCCGATCCATTCTAATTCATTCGTACGATCCATTCTAATTCATTCGCACGAATATATCCATTCTTATTTATTCGTATGATCTATTCTAATTCATTCACACGATCCATTCTAATTCATTCATATGATCCATTCTAATTCATTCGTATGATTCATTCTAATTCATTCAGACGATCCATTCTAATTCATTCACCTGATCTATTCTAATTCATTCGTACGATCCATTCTAATTCATTCGTACGAATGTATCCATTCTAATTTATTCGTACGATCCATTTAATTCATTCGTACGATCCATTCTAATTCATTCACATGATCCATTCTAATTCATTCATACGATCCATTCTAATTCATTCGTACGATCCATTCTAATTCATTCATACGATCCATTCAAATTCATTCGCACGATTGTATCCATTCTAATTCATTTGCACGATCCATTCTAATTCATTCGAACGATCCATTCTAATTCATTCGTATGATCCATTCTAATTCATTCGCACATTCCATTCTAATTCATTCGTACTATCCATTCTAATTCATTCGAACGATCCATTATAATTCATTCGAACGATCCATTCTAATTCATTCGTACGATCCATTCTAATTCATTCGCACATTCCATTCTAATTCATTCGTACGATCCATTCTAATTCATTCGAACGATCCATTCTAATTCATTCGAACGATCAATTCTAATTCATTCGTACGATCCATTCTAATTCATTCGCACATTCCATTCTATTTCATTCGTACGATCCATTCTAATTCATTCGAACGATCCATTCTAATTCATTCGTACGATCCATTCTAATTCATTCGCACATTCCATTCTAATTCATTCGTACGATCCATTCTAATTCATTCGAACGATCCATTCTAATTCATTCGAACGATCCATTCTAATTCATTCGTACAATCCATTCTAATTCACTCGGACGATCAATTCTAATTCATTCGTATGATCCAGTCTAATTCATTCGCACGAATGTATCTATTCTAATTCATTCGTATGATCCATTCTAATTCATTCATACGATCCATTCTAAATCATTTGTAAGATCCATTCTAATTCATTTGAACGATCCATTCTAGTTCATTCATACTATCCATTCTAATTAATTCGCACGAATGTATCCATTCTAATTCATTCGTACGATCCATTCTAATTCATTCGTACGATCCATTCTAAATTATTCGTACGATCCATTCTAATTCATTCGCACGATCCATTCTAATTCATTCGTACGATTCATTCGCACGATCCATTCTAATTCATTCGTACGATCCATTCTAATGCATTCGTATGATCCATTGTAATTCATTCGTACGATCCATTCTAATTCATTCGCACGAATGAATCCATTCTAATTCATTCGTATGATCCATTCTAAATCATTCGTATGATCCATTCAAATTCATTTGCATAGATGTATCCATTCTAATTCATTCGTACAATCCATTCTATTTTATTCGTACGATCCATTCTAATTCATTCGTACAAATGAATTAGAATGGATACATTCTTTCGAATGAATTTGTGGGTGCAAATTTTGGCATAAATCTACCACGGGACCCACCAGCCCTGCCTGGTGGGCCCACGAGGACTACCACGGGACCCACCAGCCCTGCCTGGTGGGCCCACGAGGACTACCACGGGACCCACCAGCCCTGCCTGGTGGGCCCACGAGGACTACCACGGGACCCACCAGCCCTGCCTGGTGGGCCCACGAGGACTACAGCGGGACCCACCGGCCCTGCCTGGTGGACCCACGAGGACTACAACGGGACCCATCGGCCTTGCCTGGTGGGCCCCCGAAGACAACCGCAGGGCTCGCAACTTTATCTGGAGGATCCCCAGATACTGCAGTAGAAACCGCCATTCGCCACCCGGAATGCCTATAAATAGCAGTGCCTTCGAATGTAAAAGGATCGAAATCCAATCCACAAATCTGATTTCCACTCTGAGATCTGACTTTCAGAACCAGAGCTCTGGAATTTCAAACTTCCGATCTACCATCTCCCTTTGATCTTCTTTCAGAAAGATCAGTGTTTACAGTGATACTCGGCCTGTCGAGATCACTTCAATATAAGTGTTAGTGAATTCGGGTTGCACCCTATAGCACGGAGACGTAGGCTTCGGCTGAACTCCGAGATCACATCTCGTGTCAAACTCTCTCTCTAATTGCATCTCTCTGTTTACAAATCAAAAGCTTCAACTTCGATCAACAGATCGACCAACGATCTTCGACGTCAACACGAACATTCAATTGACTGGTGCTGCGAGAGTCTTCGGGTCGGCACGAAGATTTTCCCCCACAGTTTGGCGCCGTCTGTGGGATCCGAGCGAGAAGCCGTGTCCTCTCTACTTCGACTACCAGATCAATAGCCAAACTTCCTCGCCCCCTCGGTTGATCAGACAACTGATCGGACATCGGCAATCTCGTTGTACCTTTCGCATTCTGAATGGCGAGAACCAAACATCAGGGTCAACCAGAAGGAAGTAATACTCAACATCAACCTCGTCCTGAGACTCGTTCAATGAGTCAAAGGCTCAACTTCGGGCAGCCCCTTGCTGTCCCCGAGATGGGGGTTCACTCAGGAAGCGGAAGATCAGTCGATCGACCGATCGCCCCTCATCCTCATCAATCAATTGGGCAGACTGTCCCTGCTCCTGCTGAAGATCCTCCATC
Source organism: Chamaelirium japonicum (assembly GCA_947650365.1). NCBI lineage: Eukaryota > Viridiplantae > Streptophyta > Magnoliopsida > Liliales > Melanthiaceae > Chamaelirium > Chamaelirium japonicum. The sequence goes on from CANTAL010000001.1 coordinate 2,221,096, forward strand.
GACTTACCAGATCTCTGCAATCGATTTCCAACTACTCCAATTGGCGAAACAAAACGCCACCCTCACTGCTGAGAGGGATGCTCTGAAGAAGGCAGCTTCCGAAGCTGGAATTGCTATTCCGATCCCCTCCGCAAGTTGGAGGGTAGATCCTCCTCGACATTCAATTTACTCCGAACAACGGAGGTCAATGGGCACTGATGCCCTCGAGAGGATTCGACGCGACCCAACTCCCTCTGCTGCTCCTTGGAAGCAGAGTGTCTGGGATCGTCTTGAAGACGAGTCCTCCCAATCTTCATCTGGTCGTAACTGCGACAAAAGAGCACCATCGAAGCTCAACCTGCCAAGGAAGCACCAAATGAAAGGCGCTCCTTCAAAGAATAGAGTCTCCCCTTCCATTCCACTCCAACGTGGACTTGGATCGGACCTTCGACACCGACTTCGACCAGCAAACACTTCAATGCCAGAGCAAGACCTTGCGATCTTGCCTCTTGACCCACCTCTAGGTCGAGGACATGGTCGTAGGGATGGCTACTCTTCTGCCGGGCCACTACATCGAAGCCTTTTCGAATCAGTATTTCCAAGAGGATGGAGAACTCCTACCCTCCCCAAATTCAACTGCGTCCGAGGAGATCCAAGCCTCCATATACTTGCCTTCAAGCAAGCTCTAACGCCACACGAAGAGGAAAACAACGTGCTCTGCCGCACCTTCGCGGGAAGTCTCGACGAGCCTTCACTCGACTGGTATCACAATCTCCGAGCTGGGTCCATTACCCAGTTCGGTGTTTTGGCTAACCTCTTTGTGCAGCATTACCAGCTCAACCTGAAACCCGAGAAGAAGCTCGACTCTCTATATCGACTAAGGATGGGTGCAGATGAGACTCTCCGCAGCTTCACAAGGAGGTTTCGCAACGAGCATGCTGCTCTCTCTGGAAGGCATCTAGATGATGAAGCCATCATGTTGGCTTTCCAGAACGCTCTCCGCTTCGATCTACACATCTACAACGACTTCATCCGTAATCCCCCTCCTTCTCTGGGAGCTATGTTCGATCGAATTCAGAGGGAGATTGAGGTGGAAGACGATCAAGTCGCTCGAAAAGGGCGAGAAACTAAGAGAAGGCCTGCTGAAAGAGAAGCACCTAAATATGCTGCAAAGGCTCACAACACTGAAGCAGCAGCCCCTCCGGCCAACAAAAGATCAAAGAATGATAGGCGTCGATCTCCAACGAAGACCACTTTTACCGAGTGGAACATGCCAGTCGAGCAGATACTCGACCGTATTCAACACGACGAGTATCTTCGGAGGCCCAATCCTCTTCAACCAAATTCCAAATTCACAGCAGACAAAACAGTCTACTGTGAATTCCATCGAAGTCACGGCCATTCCACCGATCGGTGTTTTCGGCTGAAATTCCATCTTGAAGACTTGCTACGAGAAGGCCACCTTCAAGAATTCGTCAACAATGGGCACGATCAACGTCGAACCTCGGCCAAGGGGAAAGAAGTGTGTTGGATACATCAAATCTCTTCCAACCGGCAACCAATTTCTGTGAATGCCAATGTCTTTGGCATTCATGGAACCATGCACAATCAAGCTTTGACCGGGAAGGAAGTCGATCGGCAGGTTCGACGCATCTTCCATGTTCGATCTACTGCAAACAAAGAAGATACCTGGATCGAGAAGCCCATCGAAGGTCTGGCTTGGCCATCCATAGTCTTCAACGACACCGATCTTCAAGGAGTTCACACTCCACATCGAGACCCTCTGGTCTTGAAACTCATTATCGACGGCAGCACTGTCAACCGGATCCTCATCGACACCGGAAGCTCCATCGACATTATGTTCTCAGACTGTTTCAAACGTCTGGGACATAAGTATCAAAGCCTCGACGTCGTCCCGACTGTGATCACCGGCTTCAACGGTGAACAAAGCATCACAGTGGGCGAATCCAGATTTACCATCGACCTCAGCCGAGAGACTCGAGTCTCGGTGAGGTTTGCAATCGTCGAAGGAATGTCTAGCTATAACGCCATTCTTGGGCGACCATTCCTCCATCAGATCAATGCCATCTCCTCCTCTTACCATCAACTACTCAAATTTGCAACTGGAGAAGGCATCGTCTGCATTCGAGGCGATCAGCAAGCTGGAAGGTCTTGTGAAGCTGCTGCGGCAAAGACAGATCGAAAGATTAACATTGCTCCTCCAAAGCGGCCACGAGATGAAGCTGGTCCCTCTTCTAAATAGCAATCAAAGGAGATTCCGCTGACCGAACCTCCGCCAATCGAATGGGAAGCATCACCTTCAATTGAAGAAATCATCCCGATCAACATAGGCAGCGGAGATCTCCCTCGACAAACATTTATTGGTACCGGTCTTAGCGACGTAGAAGCGCAAGACATGGTATCCTTCCTCCAGTCCAATATCGACGTCTTCGCATGGTGCTTCGAAGACATGCCTGGGATCAATCCAGATGACGCTTGTCACCGACTTGCGATCAAAGAAGAGGTGAAGCCCGTCAAGCAAAAGCCTCGCACCATTCGACCAGAGCTACAAGTTGCTGTTCAAGAAGAAATTACCAAGCTACTCGCAGCCGGATTCATCCGAGAAGTAGAGTATCCAACTTGGATCTCTAACATAGTGGCTGTTCCAAAGAAGAATGGGAAAGTCAGAGTCTGCATCGACTTTACCAATCTCAACAAGGCTTGCCCCAAAGATCCTTTTCCCATGCCAAGGATAGATAGACTCGTCGACGCCACTGCTGGCCACGAGCTGTTGTCTTTCATGGATGGGTATTCTGGATACAATCAAATTCCACTCCACGCTGATGATCAAGAGAAGACATGTTTTGTGACTAGCCGAGGTCTTTATTGCTACAATGTCATGCCATTCGGCCTCAAAAATGCTGGTTCCACCTATCAAAGGCTAGTCACCAAAATGTTCGAAGATCAGATCGGTCGCAACGTCGAAGTCTATGTCGATGATCTCCTCACCAAGAGTTCCGTTCGGAGCAAACATCTATCTGATCTGGCTGAAACCTTCCAAGTCCTTCGAAAGTATCGAATGAAGCTCAATCCAGCCAAATGCGCCTTCGGAGTTCAATCTGGCAAATTCCTGGGTCATCTTGTGACCAGGAGAGGTATTGAAGCCAATCCTGATCAAATTCGAGCCATCATCGATATGCCTTCACCTACAAATCGAAAAGAAGTTCAACGTCTCACTGGAAGATTAGCAGCACTCAATCGATTCATTTCAAAATCTTCAGACAAGTGCAAGCCACTCTTCGACAAACTACGAAAGGCGGATACATCTGGCTGGAATCCAATCTGTGAAGAGGCATTTCAAAGCATCAAGAAATATCTGGTGCAAGCTCCTATCCTTACTGCTCCACTTCCAAAAGAAGACTTGTGGCTCTACCTTGCCGTGACCGATCAAGCAATCAGCGCGGTCTTAGTTAGTAGAAGAGAAGGCATCGAACATCCAGTCTACTACATCAGCCACACTCTTCTTCCGGCTGAGACTCGCTACTCAAAAACTGAGAAGGTCATATTGGCCTTGCTCACTGCATCGCGTCGTCTTCAACCGTACTTCGTCTCCCACCAGATTACTGTCATTTCAGAACACTCACTCAAAGATATCATTGACAAAGCTGGTCGAGCTGGTCGAATGACCAAATGGGTGATCGAAATGAGTGCTCTGGGGATTCAATTCGAATCTCGCACTTCTATCAAAGGTCAAGCAATTGCTGATTTTCTAGCTGACTTTCCAGTTGAAGACCCCATCACTTGGGAAGAAGATGTCGATATGCGCTTGGAAGATGAGGATAAGCCTCCGATCAATCCTACAACGAAAATTGATCTAAGTCTTGAAGTTATTGCTGCAACTCCTCCTTGGAAGCTATATACTGATGGAGCATCAAGTTCGATCGGTTCGGGAACTGGGATAGTCTTAATATCCCCCGAACTTGATCATCTCCAGAAGGCCACTCTACTTGGGTTTAATGCCACCAACAACGAAGCTGAATATGAAGCACTCATTTCCGGACTCGAAATGGCAGAATCTCTGGGAGTAGATCAAATCATCATATACAGCGACTCCCAATTGATCATAAGGCAAATCAATGGAGAGTACACAGCTCGAGAAGAAAGAATGCAACTCTACTTGGCCTTAGTACGACGTCTTCAACAACGTTTTACTAGCGCTGAATTCATTCAAATCCCCAGAGCAGAGAACCGAGAAGCAGATGCCTTAGCTAATGCTGCCTCAGTTCTTGGAGACTCACTCGGAGGAAGGCAAATACAAATTGATTATCAAGAAGTGCCCAAAACCATCCCCGATCAACAGATTCTTACCACTACAGAAGGATCTGGGGGTGGAGATCAGCTTGAAGATTGGAGACGACAAATTCTTGACTTCTTCAAACATGGCAAAATGCCAGAAGATCTAAATCAAGCCCGAAGGCTCCAAAGGAAGCTCCCTTGCTACACTTTACAAGGTAAAGATTTATATTTCAAATCTCACAACGGGATGTTACTCAAGTGCCTTGGTCCTGAACAAGCACAGGCAATCCTGATTGATATCCACTCCGGAGCTTGTGGAAATCATTCGGGAGGAAGATCCCTTGAAGCCAAGACGAAGCTACAAGGGTACTACTGGCCAACAATGGCAAGGGATGCTCAACAAGTCATTCAAAGGTGCGAACCTTGTCAACGGCACGCTCGAGCTATTCATCTCCCTGCAGATGAACTCCATCAATTATCAAGTCCCTGGCCCTTCCATCAATGGGGTTTAGACTTCTTGGGTCCTTTCCCTCCAACTCCAAGCAAGAAGAAGTACCTACTGCTGGCCACAGATTACTTCACCAAATGGGTTGAAGCTGTGCCCCTCTTCCGAGAGACTGATAACGAAGTGATCAAATTCATTAGCACAACATCTTCTCAAGATTTGGTACACCTCAAGTTCTCGTTGCAGACAATGGAGCTCAGTTTGACTCCGACAAGTTTCGAGAATTCTGTCTGAACCATGGTATTAAGCTATTCTATTCAACTCCAAGATATCCTCAATGCAATGGCCAAGCAGAAGCCTCCAACAGAGCTATTCTTGGTATACTCAAGAAGAAACTCAATGATAAGAAAGGATTGTGGGAGCAAGTCCTACCTGAAGTTCTTTGGGGGTATCGCACAACTCCGAGAAGATCAACTGGGTTCTCGCCTTTTCGCCTAACATATGGATCAGAGGCAGTACTCCCAGCAGAAAACATATCAAGTACTTTGAAGACTAAAGCTGTTGAAGAAGGAGTCAATGAAGAACTTCGGATCAATGATCTAGACTTCTCTGAAGAACTACGAGATCTAGCATCACTTCGTGTGGCCAAATATCAACAGAAGATCAAAAGAGCCTATGACAAGAAAGTCCACAAGAGACAATTCCCAGTGGGTAGTTTAGTTCTCAGAGCAGTTTTCTACAATACCAAAGAACACAGCAGTGGAAAGCTTGCTCCCAACTGGGAAGGTCCATATATCATTGAGTCAGTTGGAGGCAAAGGTTCTTACAGACTGATTACACCAGAAGGAGATAGATTGCCTCGAGCTTGGAATTCTAGACACCTCAAGTTGTTCTATCCATAATGTATATTCTGTGATGAATAAAGCTCTCTTTCAAATGTTCAAATGTACAAGTGTTCTGATTTTCAATCCAAGTTCTGAAGCAATTACAAGTTATCCATATTCAAATTACCAGGTCTTTTAACAAGTTTGGGTGTTAGGGTTGCGACCCAACCCCTTACTAGCAAATGTTAAAAACTGACCATTTTCAAGTTACCAGGTCTTAACATGTTTGGGTGTTAGAGTTGCGACTCGACCCCTTACTAGCGAATGTTAAACTGACCTTCGAAATTCAATCAATTCGATATCGTCTAACAAGTTTGGGAGTTTGAGTTGCGACTCGACCCCTTACATTCAAATGTTATTCGAATTCAAATTCAATTTTCAAAGTTATAAAGTTTGGGTGATTGAGTAGCGACTCAACCCCTTACATTCAAGTATACGCGTATTCAATTTACATTCAAATGTATGTATACTCAAATAGCATTCCAGAATTCAACATTCAAAGACATTCAACTCAAAAGAAGTGCAAGTTTCAAATACAAAAAAGATGTCTTCTATTATCATCAAAATATGTCAGATACAAGGAGCTGTTACATTTCAAAAATTTACGAGTACAACAACAAAGAAGAAGAAAAGTCTCAGGGCTTGGCCACACTCTTCGCATGCGACTTCTCCCCTTCGGATCCAGGACGAGCTTTACTCGCCACTGATGCCTTGGAGGATCGGACGCTAGCTACATGAGTCCTGAGCGCTTCTGCCGCCTTCTCTGCTGTCTCCTTGTAAACCTTGCACTCAGACAACGCGTGCTCCAGTGCCTTCTTCGAAGTCTCTTCTCTGGCAGCAAAGGCAGCGTGCTGGGTAGCAAGTTGTTGCTTCAGCTCTTGGATCTCGATGGAACGGCCACAGGACACATCCTCAACCTTTGAGAGTCGAGTCTTCAGAGATTCGAGTTCGTGACTCTGTGCCTCACATCGATCCTTCAGCCCTTTGATCTCCAGCTTTCCCTCCCGAAGTTCCTTAATCTTGGTTTTGAGAGAAGCTTTCTTCGAAGTCAGGAGATCTCTTAGCTCATCTCTCTCCGCGGTCAACTTATTTATTTCAGCCACAGCTTCTTTTGCTCCCGCCCTCAAAGAGAGTTTGGTTGCAACATTCATAAGTGCTGAGTTCTGCAAAAGAACAAAAGAGTTGAATTATTCTGAAGAAAGATAAGATTCAAATGATCGATCAAGCAGATGCACCTACCACCAGGTTAATTCTATCAAAAGCTTCATCCAAAGTGGCACTCGGAAGGTTGATGAGCTTTCTGATCGCAGCAGTGGGGCGGTTGATATCAACGTCACCCAAGCTTTTTATTGTCGGAGTCAATCCAGCAGGCGTACCTGCAATCAAAGGGAATCAAAGTGTTAGATTATTTTCGAAACAAGACATTCAAAACAAGTTAAGTTCAATTACCTGATGTTTCGACCTTCGGCTCTTTGCCTTTCCGACGATCAGAGCCACTCTTAGGAGTTGATTTCTCCTGAGTCGGGGTTGGCGCTGGTTGAGGTTGAGGAGCCCCATCCCCCACTCGACTTCCCCTCTCCAAATTAGCAGGGGGGGAAGCATTCCTGGGAGGTGAGGCTCTCTCTTCTTGCGACCCGCCTGGCTGGGTAAGCCCGGCCAGCATGGCCTCCACCTCGTTGAGCAGAGAGTGAGAGGGGGGAGGGGGTTGCTCAACCTCTACACCCCCACTCATTGTTGCTCCCTCAATGCGAGGAGCGTCGGGGGGGATTTGATTCAGAGGCGTGGGGTTGCTTCCAACCCCAGCACTCTTCGACAGCTTTATCTTGAAGCGCATCGGCTTCTTCAATTCGTCGAACTTGTAGGTGGGAACCGCTTTTGGGCCATCACCTTCCATGTCAAGCACTTCTTCCATTTGACGGGCTTTGACCTCGTCAATGGGAATTGGAATCGAATCCTCCCCTGTTGCACCACCAGTGGGGGTGGGAGGAATTTCTTCCTCACCACCCCCGTTTTCATTCTCACCATCCCCATTGGAGGAGGTGGTAGACGGATCATCCTCGCCGTCCCCGTCCTCGTCTTCATCATTGCCACTGATGTCGTGGCTGATATTTTCTGTCTCTTCTTCTTCTTCATTTTTCTTCCTTTCTTCTTCCTCTTCGTTCTTTTTCTTTTCTTCTTCTTCATCTTCCTTAGGCTTGATGAGTGTTTTTCGCTTCTTCTTCGCGGGGCCTCTTTGGATAACCAATTTCTCATCCATAGTGGGCAATCGGCGCCTCGCGTTGTAGACTTTCTTCTCGACCCTAATCTTCCGGATGATCTTGCCCGAGCTGGGATCCTCTTCATAATCAGAGTATAGGACTTCGTTGTCCTCATACCTATCCTTCGATCTGTGGAGGAGATTGGCCTTGCCATATCTCACAGGACAGTTAGAAAACTGTTTCCACGACCTGGTTCCACAGGTCAGCTCGAGGAACAAATTATCTATGGCTCCCGCCCTCTCAGAACTCCAGGCGAAGATGCCTCCAGCGCTGTACATCTTAACTGCGTCGTGTACGCTGTCTCGGGGGGTGTCTGGCACTGACATGGATGTCCACGCGCCGGAGACAGAGATTGGCCAGTCAGTATACAATTTGTCCGAAGGGACTGTATCGGTGAGTGGGCGCAGTGGAGATATTCCAGTCAAATTATAGAAAGGGCTGTCCTTCCTGTAGCTCCATCGATAGTGAAAGAAGAAATATCCAAGCTCGATCCGGGCAGGTTCTCCTACCGGGATACTGGAGTAGCAGGCCCTCAAGTCCTCTTGAAAATCTGACTCCACTCGGCAGAAGGCGTAAATGATTCGCCATGCGTTCCCAGTGACCTGCCCCGGGCAAAGGCCAGAAGTATTCAGCAATCTGGCAGCGAAGGGTGGCAGAGGCAGACGTAGACCGCAGTTGAGTTGGCCAACGGTCACTATAGTTCCCATGACCTGCTCTTTGCTAGCAAAATTGGTGAAGACTGTCTTCTTGTCGATGCCGAACGCAGTCTGAATGCTGGGGAGCGAAGGCTGCACCCCCTTCCCTTCTGTGAAGAAAGAGAGCAATGCTTGCCACTTCTTTCTCTTCGTGTCCGTGAGCTCGCTACCTACATTATACATGTACTCCGTCTCCTCTGTCAGGGGCATGAGAGGGCCCAGAACAAACTTCACCTTGGGGATGAACTCTGGCCTTGATGGCGCCGAAGCAAACCCAACCCCTTGGTGCCTCTTGCCAAGCTGGCCAAGTTCAGCGAGAGCAGCCTTGCCTTTGCCACGGCCCCTCGGAGGAGATTGGACCTCGACGATTTCCTTTCCCTTTCTCTTCGAGGGAGTCGTACCGGACTTCTTCGAACTGCCCGAGGAAGCCATTTCACCGATCAGACAAGCGCAGGGAACAGAGAGCAGAAATCAAGAGAGCAAGAGTCTGGACTTCGAAAAATTTTGGAAGCGTGAGGCAAAATGGCAGCCGGTGAAAGCTTTTTGTACCCAGGGTAAAACAGGTGCGCAAATCGAGAAGACACGTGTCTTCACCATATCAAATCGCGTGTTTTTGTAGGTACACGTGGCATCCATCCGTAGCAAGCGCAAAACCAGGCGAACAGTCGCGACCAGGCGAAACGTCGGACCTACCGGTCCGCATGAACCAACGGTCTAATCAAGCCACCGGTCCAGGTAAACCGGACCGCCGGTTCAAAGCAACCATCAAGCCAATCAAGGATTCAAAACAAAGAAGAATCAAGCTCCATCAATGTTCAAAACTCTGCCAAAATATCGAAGAACAAAGCAGCAAACTTTCTCTGAAGGGCAGGTTCGAACTTCACCTTGACCGGATATTTCTTCACCGATCGGACAAACATGTCCGATCGGCGAAAGTTATCTGATCGGTCAAATTTCTACTGGATCTGGCAAAAAAACCAAGGTTTTTTGCCGATCACTCGAACCTTGACCGGATATTTTTCACCGATCGGACAAACATGTCCGATCGGCGAAAGTTATCCGATCGGTCAAATTTCTACTGGATCTGGCAAAAAACCAAGGTTTTTTGCCGATCACTCGAACCTTGACCGGATATTTTTCACCGATCGGACAAACATGTCCGATCGGCGAAAGTTATCTGATCGGTCAAAATTCTACTGGATCTGGCAAAAAACCAAGGTTTTTTGCCGATCACTCGAACCTTGACCGGATATTTTTCACCGATCGGACAAACATGTCCGATCGGCGAAAGTTATCTGATCGGTCAAATTTCTACTGGATCTGGCAAAAAACCAAGGTTTTTTTGCCGATCACTCGAACCTTGACCGGATATTTTTCACCGATCGGACAAACATGTCCGATCGGCAAAAGTTATCTGATCGGTCAAAATTCTACTGGATCTGGCAAAAAACCAAGGTTTTTTGCCGATCACTCGAACCTTGACCGGATATTTTTTCACCGATCGGACAAACATGTCCGATCGGCGAAAGTTATCTGATCGGTCAAATTTCTACTGGATCTGGCAAAAAACCAAGGTTTTTTGCCGATCACTCGAACCTTGACCGGATATTTTTCACCGATCGGACAAACATGTCCGATCGGCGAAAGTTATCTGATCGGTCAAAATTCTACTGGATCTGGCAAAAAACCAAGGTTTTTTGCCGATCACTCGAACCTTGACCGGATATTTTTTCACCGATCGGACAAACATGTCCGATCGGCGAAAGTTATCTGATCGGTCAAATTTCTACTGGATCTGGCAAAAAACCAAGGTTTTTTGCCGATCACTCGAACCTTGACCGGATATTTTTCACCGATCGGACAAACATGTCCGATCGGCGAAAGTTATCTGATCGGTCAAAATTCTACTGGATCTGGCAAAAAACCAAGGTTTTTTGCCGATCACTCGAACCTTGACCGGATATTTTTCACCGATCGGACAAACATGTCCGATCGGCGAAAGTTATCTGATCGGTCAAATTTCTACTGGATCTGGCAAAAAACCAAGGTTTTTTTTTGCCGATCACTCGAACCTTGACCGGATATTTTTCACCGATCGGACAAACATGTCCGATCGGCGAAAGTTATCTGATCGGTCAAAATTCTACTGGATCTGGCAAAAAACCAAGGTTTTTTGCCGATCACTCGAACCTTGACCGGATATTTTTTCACCGATCGGACAAACATGTCCGATCGGCGAAAGTTATCTGATCGGTCAAAATTCTACTGGATCTGGCAAAAAACCAAGGTTTTTTGCCGATCACTCGAACCTTGACCGGATATTTTTTCACCGATCGGACAAACATGTCCGATCGGCGAAAGTTATCTGATCGGTCAAATTTCTACTGGATTCGGCAAAAAAAACCAAGGTTTTTTGCCGATCACTCGAACCTTGACCGGATATTTTTTCACCGATCGGACAAACATGTCCGATCGGCGAAAGTTATCTGATCGGTCAAATTTCTACTTGATCTGGCAAAATACCAAGGTTTTTTGCCGATCACTCGAACCTTGACCGGATATTTTTCACCGATCGGACAAACATGTCCGATCGGCGAAAGTTATCTGATCGGTCAAATTTCTACTGGATCGGTCAAAAAACCCAGTTTTTTGACCGATCAATCGATTCTTGACCGGTTGAATTTTGCCCGATCGGTCAAAATTTGACCGATCGGTCAAAAGTGACCGATCGGTCAAAATTTAACCGATCGGCCAAATTTCAGCTGATCGGTCAAAAATACTACTGGATCGGTCAAAAAACCCTGTTTTTTGACCGATCACCCGATTCTTGACCGGTTGAATTTTGACCGATCGGTCAAAATTTGACCGATCGGTCAAAATTTGACCGATCGGTCAAAATTTGACCGATCGGTCCAAATTGACCGATCAAGTCACTTTTTTCTCTCTAACATGCGGCAAGTTTCTTCGTGTCCGTTTTTCTAAACAGGAAGTTGCTATTTTTTGCACCAAAGTCCAAGCCAGCTAGAATGCACTCTAGCTAACTTGGAGGGGGTAACTGTGGGTGCAAATTTTGGCATAAATCTACCACGGGACCCACCAGCCCTGCCTGGTGGGCCCACGAGGACTACCACGGGACCCACCAGCCCTGCCTGGTGGGCCCACGAGGACTACCACGGGACCCACCAGCCCTGCCTGGTGGGCCCACGAGGACTACCACGGGACCCACCAGCCCTGCCTGGTGGGCCCACGAGGACTACAGCGGGACCCACCGGCCCTGCCTGGTGGACCCACGAGGACTACAACGGGACCCATCGGCCTTGCCTGGTGGGCCCCCGAAGACAACCGCAGGGCTCGCAACTTTATCTGGAGGATCCCCAGATACTGCAGTAGAAACCGCCATTCGCCACCCGGAATGCCTATAAATAGCAGTGCCTTCGAATGTAAAAGGATCGAAATCCAATCCACAAATCTGATTTCCACTCTGAGATCTGACTTTCAGAACCAGAGCTCTGGAATTTCAAACTTCCGATCTACCATCTCCCTTTGATCTTCTTTCAGAAAGATCAGTGTTTACAGTGATACTCGGCCTGTCGAGATCACTTCAATATAAGTGTTAGTGAATTCGGGTTGCACCCTATAGCACGGAGACGTAGGCTTCGGCTGAACTCCGAGATCACATCTCGTGTCAAACTCTCTCTCTAATTGCATCTCTCTGTTTACAAATCAAAAGCTTCAACTTCGATCAACAGATCGACCAACGATCTTCGACGTCAACACGAACATTCAATTGACTGGTGCTGCGAGAGTCTTCGGGTCGGCACGAAGATTTTCCCCCACAGAATTAGAATGGATCGTACGAATGAATTAGAATGGATCATACGAATGAATTAGAATGGATCGTACGAATGAATTAGAATAGATACATTCGTACGAATGAATTAGAATGGATCGTACGAATGAATTACAATGGATCATACGAATGCATTAGAATGGATCGTACGAATGAATTAGAATGGATCGTGCGAATGAATTAGAATGGATCGTACGAATGAATTATAGTGGATCCTGTGAATGAATTAGAATGGATCGTTCGAATGAATTAGAATGGATCGTGCGAATGAATTAGAATGGATCATACGAATGAATTAGAATAGATACATTCGTACGAATGAATTAGAATGGATCGTACGAATGAATTAGAATGGATCGTATGAATGAATTAGAATGGTTCGTACGAATGAATTAGAAAGGATTGTACGAATGAATTAGAATGGATCGTACGAATGAATTAGAATAGATCGTGCGAATGAATTAGAATGGATCGTATGAATGAATTAGAATGAATCATAGGAATGAATTAGAATGGATCTTATGAATGAATTAGAATGGATCGTGCGAATGAATTAGAATGGATCTTATGAATGTATTAGAATGGATCGTATGAATGAATTTGAATAGATCGTACGAATGATTTAGAATGGATCGTACGAATGAATTAGAATAGATCGTATGAATGAATTAGAATGGATCGTATGAATGAATTAGAATGGATCGTGAATGAATTAGAATGGATCGAGCGAACGAATTAGAATGGATCGTACGAATGAATTAGAATGGATACATTCGTGCGAATGAATTAGAATGGATCGTACGAATGAATTAGAATGGATCATACGAATGAATTAGAATGGATCGTTCGAATGAATTAGAATGGATCGTTCGAATGAATTAGAATGGAATGTGCGAATGAATTAGAATAGATCGTTCGAATAAATTAGAATGGATCATACGAATGAATTAGAATGGATCGTACAAATGAATTAGAATGGATACATTCGTACGAATGAATTAGAATGGGTCGAACGAATGATTTAGAATGGATCGTACGAATGAATTAGAATGGATCATACGAATGAATTAGAATGGATCGTACGAATGAATTAGAATGGATACATTCGTATGAATGAATAAGAATGGATCGTACGAATGAATTAGAATGGATCATGCGAATGCATTAGAATGGATCGTACGAATGAATTAGAATGGATCGTATGAATGAATTAGAATGGATCGTTCGAATGAATTAGAATGGATCGTTCGAATGAATTAGAATGGATCGTGCGAATGAATTAGAATGGATCATACGAATGAATTAGAATGGATACATTCGTACGAATGAATTAGAATGGATCGTACGAATGAATTAGAATGGATCGTATGAAAGAATTAGAATGGTTCGTACGAATAAATTAGAATGGATTGTACGAATGAATTAGAATGGATCGTACGAATGAATTAGAATAAATCGTGCGAATGAATTAGAATGGATCGTCGGAATGAAATAGAATGAATCATACGAATGAATTAGAATGGATCGTATGAATGAATTAGAATGGATCGTGCAAATGAATTAGAATGGATCTTACAAATAAATTAGAATTGATCGTACCAATGATATAGAATGGATCGTACAAATGAATTTGAATGGATCATAAATGAATTAGAATGGATCGAGCGCATGAATTAGAATGGATCGTACGAATGAATTAGAATGGATACATTCGTGCGAATGAATTAGAATGGATCATACAAATGAATTAGAATGGATCATACGAATGAATTAGAATGGATCATACGAATGAATTAGAATGGATCGTATGAATGAATTAGAATGGATCGTCTAACGAATTAGAATGGATCGTATGAATGATTTAGAATGGACCGTACGAATGAATTAGAATGGATCGTTCGAATGAATTAGAATGGATCGTGCGAATGAATTAGAATGGATCTTACGAATGAATTAGAATAGATAGTACGAATGAATTAGAATAGATCGTACGAATGAATTAGAATGGATCGTCCGAGTGAATTAGAATGGATTGTACGAATGAATTAGAATGGATCGTACAAATGAATTAGAATGGATACATTCATGCGAATGAATTAGAGTGGATCGTACGAATGAATTAGAATGGATCGTACAAATGCATTAGAATAGATCGTGCGAATACGATAGAATGGATCGTGCGAATGAATTAGAATGGATAGTACGAATGAATTAGAATGGATCGTACAAATGAATTAGAATGGATCATACGAATGAATTAGAATGGATCGTACGAATAAATCAATCGCACGATCCATTCTAATTCATTCGTACGAATGAATTAGAATTGATCGTTCGAATGAATTAGAATGGATCATGCGAATGAATTAAAATGGATACATTCGTGCGAATAAATTAGAATGGATCGTATGAATGAATTAGAATGGATCGTACGAGTGAATTAGAATGGATCGTATGAATGAATTAGAGTGGATCATGCGAATGAATTAGAATGGATCGTTCGAATGAATTAGAATGGATCGTATAAATGAATTAGAATGGATCGTCTGAATGAATTAGAATGAATCATATGAATGAGTTAGAATGGATCGTGCGAATGAATTAGAATGGATCGTGCGAATGAATTAGAATGGATACATTCGTGCGAATGAATTAGAATGGATCGTACGAATGAATTAGAATGGATTGTATGAATGAATTAGAGTGGATCATGCGAATGAATTAGAATGGATTATACAAATGAATTAGAATGGATCGTGCGAATAAATTAGAATGGATACATTCGTGTGAATGAATTGGAATGGATCGTCCGAGTGAATTAGAATGGATCGTACGAATGAATTAGAATGGATACATTCGTGCGAATGATTCGTGCGAATGAATTAGAATGGATCATACGAATGAATAAGAATCGATCGTACGAATAAACTAGAATGGATCGTTCGAATGAATTAGAATGGATTATAAAAATGATTTAGAATGGATCGTATGAATGAGTTAGAATGGATCGTGCGAATGAATTAGAATGGATCGTACGAATGAATTAGAATGGATCATCCGAGTGAATTAGAATGGATCGTACGAATGAACTTGAATGGATACATTCGTGCAACTGAATTAGAATAGATCGCACGAATGAATTAGAAAGGATCGTGCGAATAAATTAGAATGGATTCATTCGTGCGAATGAATTAGAATGGTTTGTACGATTGAATTAGAATGGATCGTGCGAGTGAATTAGAATGGATCGTACGAATGAATTAGAATGGATTGTATGAATGAATTAGAATGGATACATTTGTGCGAATGAATTAGAATGGATCGTGCGAATGAATTAGAATGGATCGTACGAATGAATTAGAATGGATCGTACGAATGAATTAGAATGGATCGTTCGAATGAATTAGAATAGATCGTACGAATGAATTAGAATGGATCTTATGAATGAATTAGAATGGATCATGCGAATAAATTAGAATGGATCATACGAATGAGTTAGAATGGATTGTACGACTGAATAAGAATGGAATGTGCGAATGAATTAGAATAGATCGTACGAATGAGCTAGAATGGATATATTCGTGCGAATGAATAAGAATGGATCATACGAGTGAAATTGACTGGATCGTATGAATGAATTAGAATGGATCGTACGAATGAATAAGAAAGGATCATACGAATGAATCAAAATGGATCGTAGGAATTCGTGCGAATGAATTAGAATGGATCGTACGAATGAATTAGAATGGATCGTACGAATGAATTAGAATGGATCGTACGAATGAATTAGAATGGATCCTGCGAATGAATTAGAATGGATCGTTCGAATGAATTAGAATGGATCGTACGAATGAATTAGAATAGATTGTATGAATGAATTAGAATGGATACATTCGTATGAATGAATTAGAATGGATCGTATGAATGAATTAGAATGGATCGTCCGAGTGAATTAGAATGGATCATCCGATTGAATTATAATGGATCATACAAATGAATTAGAATGGATCGTGTGAATGAATTAGAATGGATCGTACGAATGAATTAGAATGGATACATTCGTGCGAATGAATTAGAATGATTCATACGAATGAATTAGAATGGATCGTGCGAATGAATTAGAATGGATCGTGCGAACGCATTAGAATACGATCGTACGAATGAATTAGAATGGATCATACAAATGAACTAGAATGGATCGAACGAATGAATTGGAATGGATACATTCGTATGAATTAGAATGGGTCATGAATGAATTAGAATGGATCGAACGAATGAATTAGAATGGATCATACGAATGAATTAGAATGGATCGTTCGAATGAATTAGAATGGATCGTGCGAATGAATTAGAATGGATACATTCATGCGAATAAATTAGAATGGATCGTATGAATGAATAAGAGTGGATCATGCGAATGAATTAGAATGGATCATACGAATGAATTAGAATGGATCGTACGAATGAATTAGAATGGATCGTATGAATGAATTAGAATGGATCGTACAAATGAATTAGATTGGATCGTGCGAATGAAGTAGAGAGGATCGTACGAATGAATTAGAATGGAAACATTTGTGCGAATGAATTAGAATGGATCGTATGAATGAATTAGAATGGATACATCCATGTGAATGAATTAGAATGGATACGTTCGTGCGAATGAATTAGAATGGATCGTCTGAATGAATTAGAATGGATAGTACGAATGAATTAGAATGGATCATACTAATGAATTAGAATGGATCATGCGAATGAATTAGAATGGATCGTACGAATGAATTAGAATGGATCGTGCGAATGAATTAGAATGGATCGTACGAATGAATTAGAATGGATACATCCATACGAATGAATTAGAATGGATCGTACGAATGAATTAGAATGGATCGTGTGAATGAATTAGAATGGATCGTACGAATGAATTATAAAAGATACATCTATGCGAATGAATTAGAATGGATCGTCTGAATGAATTAGAATGAATCATACAAATGAATTAGAATGGATTGAACGAATGAATTAGAATGGATACCTTCGTATGAATAAGAATGTATCGTATGAATGAATTAGAATGGATCGTACAAATGCATTAGAATGGATACATTCGTATGAACTAGAATGGATCGTACGAGTGAATTAGAATGGATCATACGAATGCATTAGAATAGATTGTGCGAATGAATTAGAATGGATCGTACGAATGAATTAGAATGGATACATTCATGTGAATGAATTAGAATGGATCGAACGAATGCATTAGAATGGATACATTCGTATGAATTAGAATGGATCATACGAATGAATTAGAAAGGATCGTACGAATGCATTAGAATGGACCGTGCGAATGAATTAGAATGGATCGTACGAATGAATTAGAATGGATACATTCATGCAAATGAATTAGAATGGATCGTCTGAATGAATTAGAATGAATCATAAGAATGAATTAGAATTGATCGAACGAATGAATTAGAATGGACACATTCGTATGAATTAGAATGGATCACACGAATGAATTAGAATGGATCGTTCGAATGCATTAGAATGGATACATTCGTATGAATTAGAATGGATCGTACAAATGAATTAGAATGGATCGTATGAATGCATTAGAATAGATCGTGCGAATGAATTAGAATGGATCGTACGAATGAAATAGAATGGATTTTACGAATGAATTAGAATGGATACATTTGTGCGAATGAGTTAGAATGGATCATCTGAATAAATTAGAATGAATTATACGAATGAATTAGAATGGATCGTATGAATGAATTAGAATGAATCATATGAATGAATTAGAATGGATCGTATGAATGAATTAGAATGGATACATTCGTGCAAATGAATTAGAATGGATTGTACGAATGAATTAGAATTGATCATACGAATGAATTAGAATGGATAGTACGAATGAATTAGAATGGATACATTTGTGCGAATGAGTTAGACTGGATCGTTCGAATGAATTAGAATGGATCGTATGAATGAATTAGAAAGGATCGTGCGATTGAATTAGAATGGATCATACGAATGCATTAGAATGGATCGTGCGATTGAATTAGAATGGATCATACGAAAGAATTAGAATGTTCTAATTCATTCACATGATCCATTCTAATTCATTCATACGATCCATTCTAATTCATTCGTACGATCCATTCTTATTCATTCGTACGAATGTATCCATTCCATTCTAATTCATTCGCACAATCCATTCTAATTAATTCATACGATCCAGTCTAATTCATTCACAAGAATGTATCCATTGTATTCTAATTCATTCGTACGATCCATTCTAATTCATTCGTATCATCCATTCTAATTCATTCGCACGAACCATTCTAATTCATTCGCACGAACCATTCTAATTTATTCGTACGATCCATTCTAATTCATTCGTACGATCCATTCTAACTCATTCACACAAATGTATCCATTCTAATTCATTCGTACGATCCATTCTAATTCATTCGTACGAACCATTCTAATTCATTGGCACGAATGTATCCATTCTAATTCATTCATACGATCCATTCAAATTCATTCGTATGATTCATTCTAATTCATTCATACGATCCATTCTAATTCATTCGTATGATTCATTCAAACAATCCATTCTAATTTATTCGTACGATCCATTCTAATTCATTCGGATGATCCATTCTAATTCATTCGTACGATCCATTCTAATTCATTCACACGAATGTATCCATTCTAATTTATTCGTATGATCCAATCTAATTCATTCGTACGATCCATTCTAATTCATTCGTACGATCCATTCTAATTCATTCGTATGATCCATTCTAATTCATTCGTATGATCCATTCTAATTTATTCGAATGATCCATTCTAATTCATTCGAACGATCCATTCTAATTCATTCGTACGATCCATTCTAATTCATTCGCACATTCCATTCTAATTCATTCGCACGATCCATTCTAATTCATTCGTTCGACCCATTCTAATTCATTTGTATGATCCATTCTAATTCATTCGTACGATCCATTCTAATTCATTCGCACGAATGTATCCATTCTAATTCATTCATATGATCCATTCTAATTCATTCGTACGATCCATTCTAATTCATTCCTACGATCCATTCTAATTCATTCGTACGATCCATTCAAGTTCATTCGCACGATCCATTCTAATTCATTCGTACGATCCATTCTAATTCATTCATATAATCCACTCTAATTCATTCGTATGATCCATTCTAATTCATTTATACGATCCATTCTAATTCATTCTTACAATCTATTCTAATTCATTCGTACGATCCATTCTAATTTATTCGCATGATCCATTCTAATTCATTCGTACGATCCATTCTAATTCATTCGTATGATCCATTCTAATTCAATCGCACGATCCATTCTAATTCATTCGCACGATCCATTCTAATGCATTCGTACGATCCATTCTAATTCATTCGTACGATCCATTCTAATTCATGCGAATGTATCCATTCTAATTCATTCGTACGATCCATTCTAATTCATTCGCACGATACATTCTAATTCATTCGTATGATCCATTCCAATTCATTCATACAATCCATTCTCATTCATTCGTATGATCCAGTCTAATTCATTCATATGATCCATTGTAATTCATTCGTACAATCCATTCTAATTCATTCGCATGGATGTATCCATTCTAGTTCATTCAGACGATCCATTCTAATTCATTCGTACAATCTATTCTAATTCATTCACATGGATATATTCATTCTGACGATCCATTCTAATTTATTCGCATGAATGTATCCATTCTAATTCATTCATACGATCCATTCTAATTCATTTGTATGATTCATTCTAATTCATTCGTATGACTCATTCTAATTCATTCAGACGATCTATTCTAATTCAATCGCACGATCCATTCTAATTCATTCGCTCGATCCATTCTAATGCATTCGTACGATCCATTCTAATTCATTCGTATGATCCATTCTAATTCATTCGAATGTATCCTTTCTAATTTATTCGTACGATCCATTCTAATTCATTCGCACGATTAATTCTAATTCATTCGTATGATCCATTCTAATTCATTCATGCGATCCATTCTAATTCATTCGTATGATCCAGTCTAATTCATTTGTACGATCCATTCTAATTCATTCGCATTATCCATTCTAATTCATTCATACGATCTATTGTAATTCATTCGTACGATCCATTCAAATTCATTCGTATGATCCATTCTAATTCATTCATACTATCCATTCTAATTCATTCAGACGATCCATTCTAATTCATTCGCACGAATGCATCCATTCTATTTCATTTGTAAGGATGTATCTATTATAATTCATTCGTATGATCGATTCTAATTCATTCACAAAAATGTATCCATTCTAATTTATTCGTATGATCTATTCTAATTCATTCGTACGATCCATTCTAATTCATTCGCATGAATGTATCCATTGTAATTCATTCATACGATCCATTCTAATTCATTCGTATGATTCATTCTAATTCATTCAAACGATCCAATCTAATTCATTCGCACGATCCATTCTAATACATTCACACGATCCATTCTAATTCATTCGTATGATCCATTCTAATTCATTCGAATGATCCATTCTAATTCATTCAGATGATCCATTCTAATTCATTCGTACGATCCATTCTAATTAATTCGTACGATCCATTCAAATTCATTCGTATGATCCATTCTAATTCATTTGTATGATCCATTCTAACTCATTCGCACAAATGTATCAATTCTAACTCATTCGCACAAATATATCCATTCTAACTCATTCGTGCGATCGATTCTAATTCATTTGTATGATCCATTCTAATTCATCTGTACGATCCATTCTAACTCATTCGCATAAATGTATCTATTCTAATTCATTCGTACGATACATTCTAATTCATTCGTATGATCCATTCTAATTCATTCGAACGATCCATTCTAATTCATTTATACGATCCATTCTAATTCATTCGCATGATCCATTCTTATTCATTTGCACGAATATATCCATTCTAGCTCATTCGTACGATCCATTCTAATTCACTCGGACGATCCATTCTAATTCATTCATACGATCCAGTCTAATTAATTCGTATGATCCATTCTAATTCATTCGTAAGATCCATTCTAACTCATTCGTACGATCCATTCTAATTCATTCCTACGATCCATTCTAATTCATTCTTACGATCCATTCTAATTCATTCGCACGAATGTATCCATTCTAATTCATTCGTACGAATGTATCCATTCTAATTCATTCGTACGATCCATTCTAATTCATTCGAACGATCCATTCTAATCATTCGTATGATCCATTCTAATTCATTCGCATGATCCATTCTAATTCATTCATACGATCTATTCTAATTCATTCGTACGATCCATTCTAATTCATTCGCACGAATATATCCATTCTAGCTCATTCGTACGATCCATCCTAATTCATTCATACGATCCATTCAAATTCATTTGTACGATCCATTCTAATTCATTCATACGATCCATTCTAATTCATTCACATGATTGTATCTATTCTTATTCATTCGTACGATCCATTCTAATTCATTCGGACGATCCATTCTAATTCACTCGGACGATCCATTCTAATTCATTCGTACGATCCAGTCTAATTCATTTGTATGATCCATTCTGATTTATTCGTATGATCCTTTCTAATTCAGTCAGACGATCCATTCTAATTCATTCGTACGATCCATTCTAATTCATTCGTACGATCCATTCTAATTCACTCGGATGATCCATTCTAATTCACTTGCACGATCCATTCTAATTCATTCGTACGATCCATTCTAATTTATTCGTACAATCTATTCTAATTCATTCGTATGATCCATTCTAATTCATTCGTATGATCCATTCTATTTCATTCGCACGAATGTATCCATTCTAATTCATTCGTACGATCCATTCTAATTCATTCACACGATCCATTCTAATTCATTCGTATGATCCATTCTAATTCCATCGGACGATCCATTCTAATGCATTCGTACGATCAATTCTAATTCATTCGTACGATCCGATCTAATTCATTCGCATGAATGTATCCTTTCTAATTCATTCGTACAATCTATTCTAATTCATTCGTCCGATCTATTCTAATTCATTCGAATGATCCATTCTAATTCATTCGAACGATCCATTCTAATTCATTCGTACGATACATTCTAATTCATTCATACGATCCATTCTAATTCATTCGTACGATCCATTGTAATTCATTCGCACTAATTCGTACGATCCATTCTGATTCATTCGTATGATCCTTTCTAATTCATTCGTACGATCCATTCTAATTCATTCGTACGATCCATTCTAATTCATTCGCATGAATGTATCCATTCTAATTCATTCGTTCGAACTATTCTAATTCATTCGTATGATTGATTCTAATTCATTCAGACGATCCATTCTAATTCATTCGCATGAATGTATCCATTCTAATTCATTCATACGATCCATTCTAATTCATTCGTATGATTCATTCTAATACATTCAAACGATCCTTTCTAATTCATTCGCACGATCCATTCAAATTCATTCATACGATCCATTCTAATTTATTCGAACGATCCATTCTAATTAATTCGGACGATCATTTCTAATTCATTCGTACGATCCAGTCTAATTAATTCGTACGATCCATTCTAATTCATTCATACGATCCATTCTAATTCATTCGTACGATCCATTCCAATTCATTCGTACGATCCATTCTAACTCATTCGTACAAATGTATCCATTCTAATTCATTCGTACGATCCATTCTAATTCATTCGTATGATCCATTCAAATTCATTCGTACGATCCATTCTAACTCATTCGCATAAGTGTATCCATTCTAATTCATTCATATGATCCATTCTAATTCATTCGTACGATCCATTCTAATTCATTCGAACGATCCATTCTAATTTATTCGTACGATCGATTCTAATTCATTCGCACGATCCATTCTTATTCATTCGCACGAATATATCCATTCTAGCTCATTCGTACGATCCATTCAATTCACTAGGACGATCCATTCTAATTCATTCGTACGATCCAGTCTAATTAATTCGTACGATCCATTCTAATTCATTCGTATGAATCATTCTAATTCATTCGTACGATCCATTCTAATTCATTCGTACGATCCATTCTAATTCATTCATACGATCCATTCTAATTCATTCGCACGATACATTCTAATTCATTCGTATGATCCATTCAAATTCATTTGCAAGATCCATTCTAATTCATTCGTACGATCCATTCTAATTCATTCGTACGATCCAGTCTAATTCACTCGGACGATCCATTCTAATTCATTCGTACGATCCTTTCTAATTAATTCGCACGATCCATTCTAATTGATTCTTACGATCCATTCTAATTCATTCGTACAATCTATTCTAATTCATTCGTATGATCCATTCTAATTCATTCGTATCATCCATTCGAATTCATTAGTACGATCCATTCTAATTCATTCGTATAATCCAATCTAATTTATTCGCACGAATGTATCCATTCTAATTCATTCGTACGATCCATTCTAATTCATTAACACGATCCATTCTAATTCATTCGTATGATCCATTCTAATTCAATCAGACGATCCATTCTAATGCATTTGTACGATCCATTCTAATTCAATCATACGATCCATTCTAATTCATTCGCATGAATGTATCCTTTCTAATTCATTCGTACAATCTATTCTAATTCATTCGTACGATCCATTCTAATTCATTCGAACGATCCATTCTAATTCATTCGCACGATCCATTCTAATTCATTCATATGATCCATTCTAATTCATTCGTACGATCCATTATAATACATTCGTACGATCCATTCTAATTCATTCGCACGAATTCGTACGATCCATTCTTATTCATTCGTATGATCCTTTCTAATTCATTCGTACGATCTATTCTAATTCATTCGTACGATCCAGTCTAATTCATTCGTATAATCCATTCTTATTCATTCGCATGAATATATCCATTCTAGCGCATTCGTACGATCCATCCTAATTCATTCATACGATCCATTCTAATTCATTCATACGATCCATTCTAATTCATTCGTACGATCCATTTGAATTCATTCATACGATCCATTATAATTCATTTGTACGAATGTGTCCATTCTAATTCATTCGTACGATCCATTCTAATTCATTCGAACGATCCATTCTAATTCATTCGCTGGATCCATTCTAATTCATTCGCACGAATGTATCCATTCTAATTCATTCATACAATCTATTCTAATTCATTCGTATGATCCATTCTAATTCATTCGCACGATCTATTCTAATCCATTCGTACGATCCATTCTAATTCATTCGAATGAATGTATCCATTCTAATTCATTCGTATGATCCACTCTAATTCATTCGCATGAATGTATCCATTCTAATTCATTTGTACGATCAATTCTAATTCATTCGCACGAATGTATCCATTCTAATTCATTCGCACGATCCATTCTAATTCATTCGAACGATCCATTCTAATTCATTCGTACGATCCATTCTAATTCATTCGCACGATCCATTCTAATTCATTCGTACGATCCATTTTAATGCATTTGTACGATCCATTCTAATTCATTTGTACGATCAATTCTAATTCATTGACACGAATGTATCCATTCTAATTCATTCGCACAATCCATTCAAATTCATTCTACGATCCATTCTAATTCATTCGTATGATTCATTCTAATTCATTCAGAAAATCCATTCTAATTCATTCGCACGATCTATTCTAAATCATTCGTACGATCCATTCTAATTTATTCGCACGAATGTGTCCATTCTAATTCATTCGTACGATCCATTCTAATTCTTTCTTACGATCCATTCTAATTCATTAGTACAATCCATTCTAATTCATTCGCACTAATGTATCCATTCTAATTCATTCGCACGATCCATTCTAATTCATTCGTATGATCCATCCAAATTCATTTGCATGGATGTATCCATTCTAATTCATTCATACGACCATTCTTATTTATTCGCACGAATGTATCCATTCTAATTCATTCGCACGATCCATTCTAATTCATTCGTACGATCTATTCTAATTCAGTCGCACGAATATATCCATTCAAGTTCATTCGTACGATCCATTCTAATTCACTCGGACGATCCATTCTAATTCATTCATATGATCCATTCTAATTCATTCGTACGATCCATTCTAATTCAATCGTTCGATCCATACTAATTCATTCGAACGATCCATTCTAATTCATTCACACAATCCATTCTAATGCAATCGTCTGATCCATTCTAATTCATTCGTATGATCCATTCCAATTCATTCACACGATCCATTCTAATTCATTCGCACGATCCATTCTAATTCATTCGTTCGACCCATTCTAATACATTCATACGATCCATTCTAATTCATTCGTAAGATCCATTCTAATTCATTCGCACGATCGATTCTAATTCATTCATACGATCCATTCTAATTCATTCGTATGATTCATTCTAATTCATTCAGACGATCCATTCTAATTCATTCGCACGATCTATTCTAATTCATTCGTACGATCCATTCTAATTCATTCGTACAATCCATTCTAATTCATTCGAACGATCCATTCTAATTCATTCGTACAATCTATTCTATTTCATTCGTACGATCCATTCTAATTCATTCGCACGAATGTATCCATTCTAATTCATTCGTACAATATATTCTAATTCATTCATATGATCCATTCTAATTCATTCGCACGAATGTATCCATTCTAATTCATTCGTACGATCCATTCAAATTCATTCGAACGATCCATTCTAATTCATTCGAACGATCCTTTCTAATTCATTCGTACGATCCATTCTAATTCATTCGCACATTCCATTCTAATTCATTCAAACGATCCATTCTAATTCATTCGAACGATCAATTCTAATTCATTCGAACGATCCATTCTAATTCATTCGTACGATCCATTCTAATTCATTCGCACATTCCATTCTAATTCATTCGTACGATACATTCTAATTCACTTGTACGATCCATTCTTATTCATTCGTACGATCCATTCTAATTCAATCCATTCTAATTCATTCGCACGAATGTATCCATTCTAATTCATTCGTACGAATGTATCCATTCTAATTCATTCGTACGATCCATTCTAGTTCATTCGTATAATCCATTCTAATTCATTCGTACGATCCATTCTAATTCATTCGCACGAATGTATCCATTGTTATTCATTCGCACGATCCATTCTAATTCATTCGTACAATCCATTCTATTTCAGTCGTACGATCCATTCTAATTCATTCGTACGAATGAATTAGTATGGATACATTCGTGCGAATGAATTAGAATGGATCGTACGAATGAATTAGAATGGATACAACTATGCAAATGAATTTGAATGGATCATACGAATGAATTAGAATGTATCATGCAAATGAATTATAATGGATACATTCGTGCAAATGAATTAGAATGGATCGTAGAATGAATTAGAATGGATCGTACGAATGAATTAGAACGGATCGCACGAATGAATTAGAATGGATCGTAGGAATGAATTAGAATGGATACATTCGTACGAATGAATTAGAATGGATCATGCGAAAGAATTAGAATGGATTGTACAAATATATTAGAATGGATACATTCGTGCGAATGAATTAGAATGGATCGTACGAATGAATTAGAATGGATTGTACGAATGAATTAAAATGGATCATACTTCGCACGATCTATTCTAATTTATCGTACGATCCATTCTAATTCATTCGTACGATCCATTCTAATTCATTCGTATGACCCATTCTAATTTATTCATACAATCCATTCTAATTCATTCCTACGATCCATTCTAATTCATTCGCATGAATGTATCCATTCTAATTCATTCGTACGATCCATTCTGATTCACTCGTATGATCCTTTCTAATTCATCCGTACGATCCATTCTAATTCATTTGTACGATCCAGTCTAATTCATTCGTATGATCCATTCTTATTCATTCGCACGAATATATCCATTCTAGCTCATTCGTATGATCCATCCTAATTCATTCATATGATCCATTCTAATTAATTCGTATGATCTATTCTAATTCATTCGTACTATCCATTCTAACTCATTTGTAAGATCCATTCTAATTCATTCGCACGATCTATTATAATTCATTCGTATGATCCATTCTAATTTATTCGCACGAATGTATCCATTCTAATTCATTCGTACGATCCATTCTAATTCATTTGCACGATCCAATCTAATTCATTCGTACGATCCATTCTAATTCAGTCGTACGATCCATTCTAATTCATTCGCACGAATGTATCAATTCTAACTCATTTGTACGATCCATTCAAATTCATTCGCATGATCCATTCTAATTCATTCGTACGATCCATTCTACTTCATTCGTACGATCCATTCTAATTCATTCGCACGATTGTATGCATTCTAATATATTTGTACGATCTATTCTAATTCATTCATACGATTCATTCTAATTTATTCGCTCGATCCATTATAATTCATTCGTGCGATCCATTCTAATTCATTCGTGCGATCCATTCAAATTCATTCGCACAAATATATCCATTCTATCATTCGTACGATCCATTCTAATTCATTCGCACGATCCATTCTAATTCATTCGTATGATCCATTCTAATTCATTCGTACGATCCATTCTAATTCATTCGTATAATCCATTCTAATTCATTCGTACGATCCATTCTAATTCATTCACACGAATGTATCCATTCTAATATATTTGTACGATCCATTCTAATTCATTCGCATGATCCATTCAAATTCATTCATATGATCCATTCGAATTCATTCGTACGATCCATTCTAACTCATTCGGACAAATGTATCTATTCTAATTTATTCATACGATCCATTCTAATTCATTCGTACGATCCATTCTAATTCATTCGTATAATCCATTCTAATTCATTCGCACGATCCATTCTAATTCATTTGTACTATCCATTTTAACTCATTCGCACGATCCTTTCTAATTCATTCGTACGATCCATTGTAATTTATTCGTACGATCCATTCTAATTTATTTGTACGATCCATTCTAATTCATTCGTACGATCCATTATAATTCATTTCCACGAATGTATCCATTCTAATTCATTCATACGATCCATTCTAATTCATTCGTACGATCCATTCTAATTCATTTGCACGAATGTATCCATTCTAATTCATTTGCACGAATGTATCCATTCTAATTCATTTATACCATCTATTCTAACTCATTCGCACGATCCATTCTAATTCATTCGTACGATCCATTCTAATTCATTCATATGATCCATCCTAATTCATTCGTACGATCCATTCTAATTCATTCGCATGAATGTATCCATTCTAATTCATTCATACGACCTATTCAAATTCATTCGTATGATCCTTTCTCATTCATTCGTACGATCCATTCTAATTCATTCGTACAATCCTTTCTAATTCATTCATATGATCCATTCTATTTCATTCGCACGAATGTATCCATTCTGATATATTTGTACGATCCATTCTAATTTATTCGCATGATCCATTCTAATTCATTCATACGATCCATTATAATTCATTCGTATGATCCATTCTAACTCATTCGCACAAATGTATCTATTCTAATTTATTCATACGATCCATTCTAATTCATTCGTACGATCCATTCTAATTCATTCGTACAATCCTTTCTAATTCATTCGCACGATCCATTCTAATTCATTTGTACTATCCATTCTAACTCATTCGCACGATCCTTTCTAATTCATTCGTACGATCCATTCTAATTTATTCGTACGATCCATTCTAATTCATTCATACGATCCGTTATAATTCATTCCCACGAATGTATCCATTCTAATTCATTCATAGGATCCATTCTAATTCATTCGTATGATCCATTCTAATTCATTCATACGATCCATTCTAATTCATTCACACGAATGCATCCATTCTAATTCATTTGTACTATCCATTCTAACTCATTCGCACGATCCATTCTAATTCATTCGTACGATCCATTCAAATTCATTCATATGATCCATTCTAATTCATTCGTACGATCCATTCTAATTCATTCCCACGAATGTATCCATTCTAATTTATTCATACGATCTATTCTAATTCATTCGTATGATCCATTCTAATTCATTCGTACAATCCATTTTAATTTATTCGTACAATCCATTCTAATTCATTCGTACGAATGTATCCATTCTAATATATTTGTACGGTCCAATCTAATTCATTCGTACGATTCATTCTAATTCATTCGTACGATCCATTCTAATTCATTCGCACAAATTTATCCATTCTAAAATATTTGTATGATCCATTCTAATTTATTCGTACGATCCATTCTAATTTATTCGCTCGATCCATTATAATTCATTCGTGCGATCCATTCTAATTCATTCGTGCGATCCATTCTAATTTATTCGCACAAATATATCCATTCTAATTCATTCGTACAATCCATTCTAATTCGTTCGTACGATCCATTCTAATTCATTCGTACGATCCATTCTAATTCATTCGCACGAATGTATCCATTCTAATATATTTGTATGATCCATTCTAATTCATTCATACGATCCATTCTAATTCATTCATACCATCCATTCTAACTCATTCGCACAAATGTATCTATTCTAATTTATTCATACGATCCATTCTAGTTCATTCGTACGATCCATTCTAATTCATTCGTACAATCCATTCTAATTCATTCGCACGATCCATTCTAATTCATTTGTACTATCCATTCTAACTCATTCGTACGATCCATTCTAATTTAATCGTACGATCCATTCTAATTTATTCGTACGATCCATTATAATTTATTCCTACGAATGTATCCATTCTAATTCATTCATGCGATCCATTCCAATTCATTCGTAAAATCCATTCTAATTCATTCGCACGAATGTTTCCATTCTAATTTTTTCGTACGATCTATTCTAATTCATTTGCACGATCCACTCTAATTCATTCGTACGATCCATTCTAACTCATTCGTATGATTCATTCTAATTCATTCAGACGATCCATTCTAATTCATACGCATGAATGTATCCATTCTAATTCATTCGTATGATCCATTCTAATTCATTCACACGATCCATTCTAATTCATTCGTACGATCCATTCTAATTCATTCGTACGATCCATTCTAAATCATTCGCACGAATGTATCCATTCTAATTCATTCGTATGATCCATTCTAATTCATTCGTACGATCAATTCTAATTCATTCGCACGAATGTATCCATTCTAATTCATTCGCACGATCCATTCTAATTTATTCGTACGATCTATTCTAATTCAGTCGCACGAATGTATCCATTCAAGTTCATTCATACGATCCATTCTAATTCACTCGGACGATCCATTCTAATTCATTCGTACGATCCAGTCTAATTCATTCGCACGAATGTATCTATTCTAATTCATTCGTATGATCCATTCTAATTCATTCGTACGATCCATTCTAATTCATTCGTACGAATGTATCCATTCTAGTTCATTCGTACGATCCATTCTAATTCATTCGTACGATCCCTTCTAATTAATTCGCACGAATGTTTACATTCTAACTCATTCGCACGATCCATTCTAATTCATTCACACGATCTATTCTAATTCATTCGTACGATCCATTCTAATTCTGTCGTACGATCCATTCTAATTCATTTGAAAGATCCAATCTAATTCAGTCGTACGATCCATTCTAATTCATTCGTACGATCCATTCTAATTCATTCGTACTATCCTTTCTAATTCATTCGCACGAATATATCCATTCTAATTCATTCGCACGATCCATTCTAATTCATTCGCACGATAATTCATTCGTACGATCCATTCTAATTCACTCGCACGATCCATTCTAATTCATTCGAACGATCCATTCTAATTCATTCGTACGATCCATTCTAATTCATTCGTACGATCCATTCTAATTCATTCGTACAATCCATTCTAATTCATTCGTACGATCCATTCTAATTCATTCACACGAATGTATCCATTCTAATTTATTCGTTCGATCCATTCTAATTCATTCGCACGATCCATTCTAATTCATTCATACGATCCATTCGAATTCATTCGTAAAATCTATTCTCATTCATTCGCACAAATGTAACCATTCTAATTCATTCGTACGATCCATTCTAATGCATTCATACGATCCATTCCATTCTAATTCATTCGTACGATTCATTCTAATTCATTCGCACGATCCATTCTAATTCGTTCGTACGATCCATTCTAATTCATTCGTACGATCCAATCTAATTCACTCGCACGATCCACTCTAATTCATTCGTACGATCCATTCTAATTCATTCGCACGAATGTATCCATTCTAATTCACTTTCACGATCCATTCTAATTCATTCGCACGATCTATCCTAATTCATTCGTACGATCCATTCTAATTCATTAGTAAGATCCAGTCTAATTTATTTGCACGAATGAATCCACTCTAATTCATTCGTACGATCCATTCTAATTCATTCGTACGATCCATTCTAATTCATTCGTACGATTCATTCTAATTCATTCGCACGAATGTATTTATTCTAGTTCATTCGTACGATCCATTCTAATTCATTCGTATGATCCATTCTAATTCATTCATACGATCCATTCTAATTCATTCATACGATCCATTCTAATTCATTCGCACGAATGTATCCATTCTAGTTCATTCGTACGATCCATTCTAATTCATTCTCATGGAAGTATCCATTCAAATTCATTCGTACGATCCATTCTAATTCATTCGTACGATCCATTCTAAATGAATTAGAATGGATTGTACGAATGAATTAGAATGGATCGTATGAATGAATTCGAATGGGTACATTCTTGTGAATGAATTATAATGGATCGTACGAATGAATTAGAATGGATACATCCATGCGATTGAATTAGAATGGATCGTACGAAAGAACAAGAATGTATACATTCGTGCGAATGAATTAGAATTGATCGTACGATTGAATTAGAATAGATTGTACGAATGAATTAGAATTGATACATTCGTTCGAATGAATTAGAATGGATTGTACGAATGAATTAGAATGGATTGTACGAATGAATTAGAATGGATCGTCCGAGTGAATTAGAATGGATCGTACGAATGAATTAGAATGGATACATTCGTGCGAATAAATTAGAATGGATCTTACTAATGAATTAGAATGGATACATTCGTGCGAATGAATTAGAATGGATTGAATTAGAATGGATCGTACGAATGAATAAGAATGAATCGTATGAATGAATTAGAATGGATCGTACGAATGAATTAGAATGGATCATGTGAATGAATTAGAACATTCTAATTCATTCGTATGATCCATTCTAATTCAAACGCATGATCCATTCTAATTCATTCGTACGATCCATTCTAATTAATTCGTATGATCCATTCTAATTCATTCGTACGATCCATTTTAAATCATTCGAACGATCCATTCTAACTCATTCGTACGATCCATTCTAAATCATTCAAATGATCCATTCTATTTCATTCGTACGATCCATTCTAATTTATTCGTACGAATGATTTAGAATGGATACATTCATGCGAATGAATTAAAATGGATCGTATGAATGAATTAGAATGGATCGTTCGAATGAATTAGAATAGATCGTGCGAATGAATAAGAATGGATCGTACGAATGAATTAGAATGGATCGTTCGAATGAATTATAATGGATCATGCGAATGAATTAGAATTGATCGCACGAATGAATTAGAATTGATCGTACGAATGAATTAGAAAAGATACATTCGTGCGAATGAATTAGAATGGATCGTACGAATGAACTAGAATGGATCGTATGAATGATTTAGAATGGATCGTGCGAATGAATTAGAATGGATCGTACGAATGAATTAGAATGAATCGTACAAATGCATTAGAATGGATCGTACGAATGAATTAGAATGGATACATTCGTGCGAATAAATTAGAATGGATCTTACGAATGAATTAGAATGGATCGTATGAATGAATTAGAATGGGTTGAACAAATAAATTAGAATGGATCGTACGAATGAATTAGAATGGATCGTACGAATAAATTAGAATAGATCGTACGAATG
The DNA here is from genome assembly GCA_947650365.1 of Chamaelirium japonicum. Taxonomy (NCBI): domain Eukaryota; kingdom Viridiplantae; phylum Streptophyta; class Magnoliopsida; order Liliales; family Melanthiaceae; genus Chamaelirium; species Chamaelirium japonicum. The sequence continues at coordinate 2,254,691 of CANTAL010000001.1, forward strand.
AATTAGAATGGTTCGTGCGATTGAATTAGAATGGATACATTCGTGCGAATGAATGAGAATGGATCGTATGAATGAATTAGAATGGATCGTACGAATGAATTAGAATAGATCGTACGAATGAATTGGAATGGATCGTGCAAATGAATTAGAATGGATACATTCGTACGAATGAATTAGAATGGATACATCCATGCGAATGAATTAGAATGGATCGTATGAATGAACTAGAATGGATACATTCGTGCGAATGAAATAGAATGGATCGTTCGAATGAATTAGAATGGATCGTGCTAATGAATTAGAATGGATACATTCGTGCGAATGAATTATAATGGACCGTACGAATGAATTAGAATGGATCGTACGAATGAATTAGAATGGATCATACGAATGAATTAGAATGGATCGTATGATTGAATTAGAATGGGTTGAACGAATGAATTAGAATGGATCGTGCGAATGAATTAGAATGGATCGTGTGAATGAATTAGAATGGATCGTACGAATGAATTAGAATGGATCTTACGAATGCATTAGAATGGATCATACGAATGAATTAGAATGGATACATTTGTGCGAATGAATTAGAATGGATCGTACGAATGAATTAGAATGGATCGTTCGAATGAATTAGAATGGATCGTGCGAGTGAATTAGAATGGATCATACGAATGAATTAGAATGGATCGTACGAATGAATTAGAATGGATCGTACAAATGATTGGAATGGATCGTGCGAATGAATTAGAATGGAATGTGCGAATGAGTTAGAATGGATAGTACGAACGAATTAGAATGGATACATTCGTACAAATGAATTAGAATGGATCGTACGAATGAATTAGAATGGATACATTCGTACGAATGAATTAGAATGGATCGTACGAATGAAATAGAATGGATCGTTCGAATGAATAAGAATAGATCGTGTGAAGGAATTAGAATGGATACATTCGTGCGAATGAATTAGAATGGATGAATAAGAATGGATCGTACGAATGAATTAGAATGGATCTTACGAATGAATTAGAATGGATCGTATGAATGAATTAGAATGGGTCGAACGAATGAATTAGAATGAATCGTATGAATGAATTGGAATGGATCGTGCGAATAAATAAGAATGGATCGTACGAATGAATTAGAATAGATACATTCGTGCGAATTAATTTGAATAGTTTGTGCGAATGAATTAGAGTCGATCATACGAATGAATTAGAATGGATACATTCGTGCGAATGAATTAGACTGGATCGTACGAATGAATTAGAATGGATCGTCCAAGTGAATTAGAATAGATCGTACAAATGAATTAGAATGGATACATTCGTGCGAATGAATTAGAATGGATCCATCCATGCAAATGAATTAGAATGGATCGTACGAATTAATTAGAATGGATCGTGCGAATGAATTAGAATGGATACATCCATGCGAATGAATTAGAATGGATCGTACGAATGAACTAGAATGGATACATTTGTGCGAATGAATTAGAATAGATCGTTCGAATGAATTAGTATGGATCGTACGATTGAATTAGAATGGATACATCCATGCAAATGAATTTGAATGGATCATACGAATGAATTAGAATGGATCATGCGAATGAATTAGAATGGATCGTACGAATGAATTAGAATGGATCGTTCGAATGAATTAGAATGGATCGTACGAATGAATTAGAGTGGATCATACGAATGAATTAGAATAAATCGTGCGAATGAATTAGAATCGATCGTCTGAATGAATTAGAATGAATCATATGAATGAATTAGAATGGAACGTATGAATGAATTAGAATGGATCGAGCGAATGAATTAGAATGGATCTTACGAATGAATTAGAATGGATTATATGAATGAATTAGAGTGGATTATATGAATTAGAATAGATCGAGCAAATGAATTAGAATGGATCGTCTGAATGAATTAGAAAGGATCATACGAATGAATCAGAATGGATCATACGAATGAATTAGAATGGATCGTGCGAATGAATTAGAATGGATCGTTTGAATGAATTTGAATAGATCATATGAATGAATTAGAGTGGATTATACGAATGAATTAGAATGGATACATTCGTGCGAATGAATTAGAATGGATCGTACGAATGAATTAGAATAGATCATGCGAATGAATTAGAATGGTTCGTCCGAATGAATTAGAATGAATCATACGAATGAATTAGAATGGATCGTATGAATGAATTAGAATGGTTCGTACGAATGAATTAGAATAGATCATACGAATGAATTAGAATAGATACATTCATGCGAATGAATTAGACTCGATCGTACGAATGAATTAGAATGGATCGTCCTAGTGAATTAGACTGGATCGTCTGAATGAATTAGAATGAATCATACGAATGAATTAGAATGGATTGTATGAATGAATTAGAATGGATCGTGCGAATGAATTAGAATAGATCGTATGAATGAATTAGAATACAAACATTCGTGCGAATGAATTAGAATGGATCGTACGAATGAGTTAGAATGGATCGTGCGAATGAATTAGAATGGAATGTGCGAATGAATTAGAATGGAATGTGCAAATGAATTAGAATGGATCATACGAATGAATTAGAATGGATCATATGAATGAATTAGAGTGGATCGTTCGAATGAATTAGAATGGATACATTCGTGCGAATGAATTAGAATGGATATATTCGTGCGAATGAATTATAATGGATCATATGAATGAATTACAATGGATCGTTCGAATGAATTAGAATGGATACATTCGTGCGAATGAATTAGAATGGATCGTACGAATGAATTAGAAGGGATCGTACGAATGAATTATAATGGATCGTATGAATGAATTAGAGTGGATCATACGAATGAGTTAGAATGGATACATTCGTGCGAATGAATTAGAATGGATCGTACGAATGAATTAGAATAGATCGTGCGAATAATTCAGAATGAATCATATGAATGAATCAGAATGAATGAATTAGAATGGATTGTATGAATGAATTAGAATGTATCGTGCGAATGTATTAGAATGGATCGTACAAATAAATTAGAAAGGATACATTCGTGTGAATGAATTAGAATGGATCGTACGAATGAATTAGAATGGATCGTACGAATGCATTAGAATGGATCGTACGAGTGAATTAGAATGGATCGTACGAAAGAATTAGAATGAATATATTCGTACGAATAAATTAGAATGGATCATACGAATGAATTAGAATAGATACATTCGTGTGAATGAATTAGAATGGATCCTACAAATGAATTAGAATGGATCGTACGAATGAATTAGAATGGAATGTGCGAATGAATTAGAATGGATCGTGCGAATGTATTAGATTGGTTCGTTCGAATGAATTAGAAAAGATTGTATGAATGAATTAGAATGGATACATTCGTGCGAATGAATTAGAATGAATCGTGCGAATGAATTAGAATGGATCGTACAAATGAATTAGAATGCATGGTTCGAATGAATTAGAATGGATCGTTCGAATGAATTAGAATGGATCGTGCGAATGAATTAGAATAGATACATTCGTGCGAATGAATTAGAATGGATCGTACGAATGAATTAGAATAGATACATTCATGCGAATGAATTAGAATGGATCGTACCCATTCATGCGAATGAATTAGAATGGATCGTCTGAATGAATTAGAATGAATCATACGAATGAATTAGAATGGATTGTATGAATGAATTACAATGGATCGTGCGAATGAATTAGAATAGATCGTACGAATGTATTAGAATGGAAACATTCGTGCGAATGAATTAGAATAGATTGTACGAATGAATTAGAATGGATCGTGCGAATGAATTAGAATGGAATGTGCGAATGAATTAGAATGGATCATACGAATGAATCAGAATGGATCGTTTGAATGAATTAGATTGGATTGTGCGAATGAATTAGAATGGATCGTACGAATGAATTATAATGGATCGTATGAATGAATTAGAGTGGATCATACGAATGAATTAGAATGGATACATTCGTTCGAATGAATTAGAATGGATCGGACGAATGAATTAGAATAGATCGTGCGAATAAATTAGAATGAATCATACGAATGAATTAGAATGGATTGTATGAATGAATTAGAATGGATCGTGCGAATGAATTGGAATGGATCGTACGAATAAATTAGAATGGATACATTCGTGTGAATGAATTAGAATGGATCGTACGAATGAATTAGAATGGATCGTACGAATGCATTAGAATGGATCATACGAATGAATTAGAATGGATCGCACGAATGAATTTGAATGGTTACATTCGTACGAATAAATTAGATTGGATCGTACGAATGAATTAGAAAGGATACATTCGTGTGAATGAATTAGAATGGATCGTACGAATGAAATAGAATGGATCGTACGAATGAATTAGAATGGAATGTGCGAATGAATTAGAATGGATCGCTGTAGCCCGAGTGAAAACGGTAACTAGGTACATGTGAGGGGAAAGTAAAGCCCATGAAGATCGATGTTCTCTAAAAATAAAAGAAAAAGAATTATTTACCTCACTAGAGGTTTGGGGTAATTACACGGACACTTATGATGTCTATTTTTTGGGGTTCATAGATGGAGAAATCAGAAACGGACCTCAAGCAGCACCACATGCAGTCTAGTGCAAGCAAGAAACCCCCACTCCGTGGGAAGACCCCGGCCATCGGCACCAGGAAAAAACAAATGCCACATCCGGCCGAAGACAGAGAACAACAACGTTGCATAACAGTAAAAAAAATAAAAATTAAAAACAAACCAAAACAAATCCAAAACCAGTCAGGAACAACACCGACGCCATCACCAGCAACACGGCCACAGTGGAGAAGCCACACGAATGCCCTAATCGGTCGTCTATAACGCCGCCACTGCCACGAGCTGCGGGAACCACTCCACCGAGCAGCGGAGGCAATCTAGAAAACCCACATCGAAACATCTGCCGCTGGGGTCAGATCTCACACTCCATCAGCATTCGAGCCGGAGAGTCTTGCACAAATCCGGCGGAACGAAGACAAAAACACCGGTCGCCGGAAAAGCCCCTATTTACAAAAGAGGGCAGGGTGCAGATCCGACCTTAAAACCAGCTCAAACTGAACCCCTGATATTCCGGGAATCACCGGTGGCATCTGGGGAGGACAAGAGGGAGAACGTCAATCCGAAGGGAAAATGGGAAAAAGGAGAGGACCCTGAAGCATGGTTGGTAGCTCAGTCTTCTAAAGCTGGAAGTTGGGACTAACCACCAATCGTAAATATGTTGATGATTCCTTAGGGGATGTAAATGTTTTTTTCCAAAGGACTCCGAAATTTGCAGTCTCGTCATTAGATGCACATTTATTAATACCACTGCCATGGAATTGTAGCATGTTTTATGAAAAACGATCGATATTGGGTTCCGCACAGATGCAATGATATCAATTGAAAATTATAGTTTTCAATCCGCACCGTTGACGTCCGATTCCACTCAAGAGAGCAAGGAATAGAGGGGATTATCAGAGGCACCCAAGAATAGAGACGAGCCGAACCCCAAAACACAGGACCCTTATTCAGTTTGTCTCCAAGATAGGGATGGCTAGAAGTGGAATAGCCTTACCCAAGGTGGTACCAAACCTCTCGGTCATGTCAACGTCAGCTGACGCCATCCCCTCTGGCAGCTTCCAATCGAACGAGCGCAGCAGCGAAGCGAGCATCAAGTGAACCATCCGGAATGCCAGTGGCAACCCCGGGCAAATCCGTCGTCCCGCACCAAAGGGGATGAGTTCGAAATCTCGGCCTCTGTAATCGATATCCCTTGTACTCCCGAGGAACCTCTCGGGCATGAACGCATCCGGATCGTCCCAAACATCACCGTCTCTACCCATGGCCCAAAGATTCACCAGCACCCGAGCATGCTGAGGTATGACATAGCCACCCAGTTCGACGCTTCTCTCGGCCCGGCGAGGTAGAAGGAAAACAACAGGAGGGTGGAGCCGAAGGGTCTCCTTCACCACGGCCTGCAGGTAAGGAAGCCGCAAGATGGTGGACTCCTCCAATTCGCTCTCGGCCCCGATGGCATCCGCTAGCTCGGAACGTGCCTTCGCCATTGAGCTTGGGTTACGAAGCAGCTCTGCCATCGCCCATTCCACTGTGCCGGCGCTTGTGTCACTCCCAGCGACGAAAATATCCTAGCAGAAGTTTAAAAGGACTGATCAAATAAACTTCTCTTACTTTGTGGCCATGTGAGTAAAGAGGAATGGTGAAAAATAGTGAGACATAGATAAAAGAGAAGAGAAAGAATGTGTTTGTAAGAATAAAATAAAATCTCTAAGACCATGTGTAATTTCTCAAGATTACACACCCTTAAAGATCTTCGTATAGAGCAATGCTATTCAACCCGAATGTTCAACAAGAATGGTGTTACATCCAATCACAACATCCCTTTGCTTATTGATCGGGACTGAGTGGATTTATCGGTCAGGGTTGGGTGCAACAGATGGCTGTGATTGGGATACGTCATTCTAGTTAAAAGAAATTGGTGAAGCATTCAATAGTATTTTACATTCCAATAATCTCTCAAAAATCTCATCTATCAACGCGCTCATATACAGTATTTTCATTCAACCCACATATGGTACCCACTCGGTACCATACCAAGACCCATAGGGTTCATCACATGGCCCCTAGAATAATGCTCCCATGGGATTGTGGATATGGGCTCGGCACGGTACCAGATTAGTGGAACCCTAGCTCATGCAAAAAAAAAGAGAATTTTTCCAAAGTGACCACCAGGTTTGTTGTATTGCTCAAACTAAGTACAGAGCCCGAAAACGTTACTTTTTTTACCACCTACACGTGCCGATTTAGTGGCACGAGAGTTTTATGAATTTTTCTGACCATTTTACCATTAATAGTAGTAAAATATTGGTTGAGTAATTTTATGTCGGGTTACGTCGGGCTTACGTCAGGTTTACGTCGAGTTGCGTCGGGTTTACTACGTCGGGTTTACGTCAGTTTACGTTGGATTTACATCGATGAAATGGTTCCGGCGAGATTCCGTCGATGAAGAGGTTCCGGCAAGGTTCAAGCGAGGTTCCGGCAATGAAGAGGTTCCGCCAAGGTTCCGTCGATGAAGAAATTCCGATGAGGTTTACGTCGATGAAGAGGTTCCGACGATGAAGAGGTTCTGGCGAGATTCCGGAAAGGTTCTGGCGAGGTTCCGGCAAGGTTCCGGCGATGAAGAGGTTACGTCAGGTTTACGTTGGGTTACGTCGGGTTACTTCGGGTTTACGTCGATGAAGAGGTTCCGGTGATGAAGAGGTTTCGGTGAGGTTCTGGCAATGAAGAGGTTCCGATGAGGTTCCATCGATGAAGAGGTTCCGATTAGGTTCCATCGATGAAGAGGTTCCGGCAAGGTTTTGGTGATGAAAAGGTTCCGACGAGGTTCCGGCAAGGTTTCGGCGATAAATAGATTCCAGCGAAGTTCCGACAATGAAGAGGTTCCAGCGAGGTTACGGTAGGGTTTTGAAGATGTTCTGACGAGGTTCCGGTGATGAAGGGGTTCCGGCGAAACGTAACAAAAACATAAACAAAATAACCAAACGTAAAATTTGCGTTTGGGTCTCTATTGGTTTCACGAACGAAGAAGTGATTCGCTACATTAAGGATATTTTTGTCTGAAATTTTTTTGATGGTCATTAAAGTAACGTTTTTGGGCTCTATACTTAGTTTGAGCAATACGACAAACCTGGTGGTCAGTTTGGGAAAAACCTCAAAAGAAAATTTCAATGGTACCACTTCGGTACCATAACAAATCTCATATGGACCAATGAATGGCCTTATGGTGGATCTCTGGCATCCACCTAAGGTTCATCCTAGGTGTTGAGAAAGTCCACCGGTTAGTCCCACATCGGTAAAGGGGGCACCTAACACCCGCTTAATATACCCTCTGTGGACCTCCTCTTACAACTCGAGCGGGTTTTGGGGCATGAGGGTATCTAACATGGTATCAATCTGGGTTCACCGTCTCCCTCCGGATGCAGCCCCTTCCGATTGTGTCTCGCTCCGCATGCTCCGCTTGAGGGAGGGTGTTGAGAAATGTGGGTGCAAATTTTGGCAAGAAGTCTGCAAACAGCGGGACCCACCGGCCCTGCCTGGTGGGACCCCAAAGACAACAGCGGGACCCACCGGCCCTGCCTGGTGGGCCCCCGAGTACAACAGCGGGACCCACCGGCCCTGCCTGGTGGGCCCCCGAGTACCACAGCGGGACCCACCGGCCCCGCCTGGTGGGCCCCCAAGTACTACAGTAGGACCCACCGGCCCTGCCTGGTGGGCCCCCGAGTACCACAGCGGGACCCACCGGCCCTGCCTGGTGGCCCCCGAAGACTACAGCGGGACCCACCGGCCCTGCCTGGTGGGCCCCCGAGTACCACAGCGGGACCCACCGGCCCTGCCTGGTGGGCCCCCGAGTACTACAGCGGGATCCACCGGCCCTGCCTGGTGGGCCCCCGAGTGCCACAGCGGGACCCACCGGCCCTGCCTGGTGGGCCCCCGAGTACCACAGCGGGACCCACCGGCCCTGCTGGGTGGGCCCCCGAGTTCCACAGCGGGACCCACCGGCCCTGCCTGGTGGGCCCCCGAAGACCACAGCGGGACCCACCAGCCCTGCCTGGTGGGCCCCCTAAGACAGTAGCGGGGCCCGCCAGCTTTACCTGGAGAATCCCCAGATGCTGCAGCAGAAACCGCCATTTAACCCAGAATTCCCACCAGAGAATCCTATAAATAGCAGAGCCTTCGAATGTAAAAGGATCGATTTTTAAAACAAAGATCGAATTCTCAGTTCTAAAAACCAGAGCTCTGGGATTTCCAACTTCCGATCTACCATCTCTCTTTGATCTTCTTTTCTCCTTCGAAGAGATCAGAGGGTTTTCAGTGATACTCGGCCTGTCGAGGTCACTTCAACTGAAGTGTTAGTGAATTCGGGTTGCTCCCTATAGCACGGAGACATAGGCTTCGGCTGAACTCCGAGATCACATCTCGTGTCAAACTCTCTCTCTGATTGCCTCTCTGTTTACATATCAAAAGGCTTCAACTCCAATCAATAGATCGACCAACGATCTTCGACGTCAACTTCAACTTCAATTGACTGGTGAGGCGAGGTCTTCGGGTCGGCACGAAGATTTTCCCCCACAGTTTGGCACCGTCTGCGGGATTCGTTCAAAAAGCTCAATGTGCTCGACAACAACATCAGATCGGTTAAGCAGACAACTGATCTTCAAAGTCAAACTTCTCAGCTCCCTCGGTTGAGCAGGCAACCTATTGGACACGAGCGATCTGGTTGCTTCCTCCGCTTTCACTGAATGGCGAAGACTCTATCAGGATCATCCAGAGGGAAGTTACTCAGAACGATATCAGTTTCGACCCGAGACTCACTCAATAAGTCGGCGGCTCTTCAATCCAACAACCCGTTCTTTCTAGACAATCAGTCGTCGATATCTCCCATCGATATCCTAAGCCTTTCAAGTCTGACCCTCCTCCAATCCCTACATTGGGGGTGAGGTTCGAAACAAAAGGGCTCACTTGAAGACTACAACGAGGTGATAGGCAAAAGTTCGAGGCGCACTCGCTGCCTCGGCATTTGGTGAAGCCCAAGGAGACAGCCTTGGCACTCGAATGCAAAGTTCAAGGCGCACTCGCTGCCTCGGCATTTGGCGAAGCCCAAGGAGATAGCTTTGGCACTCGAATACAAACTAACTCCCAACTGGGAAGGAACCTACACCGTCGAATCTATCGCAAGCAAAGGATCTTATCGACTGATCTCGCCAAAAAAAAAGATAGATTTCCGTCTCTGATGTAATTTCTATGATGAATAAAGATTGCTCTCAAACATCTACCTGTCCGTTCAAATTCTGAGTTATGAGACAGCGCAACATTCAGTTTCAAACCTCAAGCAAATTCAAGTTGAGCCAGCTCAACCTTCAAGCTACCAGGTCGTTTAACAAGTTTAGGGCCTCGTGTTGCGACACGACCCTTTACGTGCAAATGTTAAACGGTTTCGGGTTGTGAAACAGCACAACTCTCAATTTCAAGCTACCAGGTCGTTTAACAAGTTTAGGGCCTCGTGTTGCGACACGACCCTTTACGTGCAAATGTTAAACGGTTTCGGGTTGTGAAACAGCACAACTCTCAATTTCAAGCTACCAGGTCGTTTAACAAGTTTAGGGCCTCGTGTTGCGACACGACCCTTTACGTGCAAATGTTAAACGGTTTCGGGTTGTGAAACAGCACAACTCTCAATTTCAAGTTACCAGAATATCAACACTCAGATACATAATCCAAGACACCTTCGCTGCCTCGACGTGCAATAAGTCCAAAATCCGAGACCAGCTCTCGGCACCCTAGCAAAGCCTAAAGCTCTTTGCCCCAACACATCTCGACATGAAGATCAAGATCAAACGCGTCGAGCAGCATTCAGCCAATGTCACTCCAGAGGCAGGACATCTCTCAAACTTACCACTCGACACTCATAAGAGTGTTTTTTGCCGATCACTCGAACCTTGACCGGATAATTTTTGCTGATCGGACAAACTTGTCCGATCGGCAAAAATCATTTGATCGGTCAAATTTCTACTGGATCTGGCAAAAAACCAAGGTTTTTTTGCCGATCACTCGAACCTTGACCGGATAATTTTTACCGATCGGACAAACTTATCCGATCGGCAAAAATTATTCGATCGGTCAAATTTCTACTGGATCTGGCAAAAAACCAAGGTTTTTTGCCGATCACTCGAACCTTGACCGGATAATTTTTACCGATCGGACAAACTTGTCCGATCGGCAAAAATCATTTGATCGGTCAAATTTCTACTGGATCTGGCAAAAAACCAAGGTTTTTTGCCGATCACTCGAACCTTGACCGGATAATTTTTACCGATCGGACAAACTTATCCGATCGGCAAAAATCAAGCATCACGCGCTCTCATGCTCGAGGAAGACTCGTTCTGGAAGTCCACCATCGATGAGGGGGTGAATCTACAATCTTTCATAGCCAGCATCAACGACGAGACGACTATCACCCAGGAGTCGCGTGATCTTCTGACCAACCCTCAAAAATCTTCCGACGTTGCAGATCGTCCTAAGATTCAAAAGCCGATTAACAAAGGCGAAAACTCATCAACCATTCAAGGGCAAAGTCTGAGACATGAACCGCAGCATTCGAACAAACTCCAAATTTAGTCCTAGTGTTTGATAGCAAAGTCCGAGACCGACATCTTGACATTTGGTCGAAAGTCCAAGCTTGCAACCTTGGCACGTGGCAGCAAAGTCCGAGACCTGAGTCTCGGCATTCAATCGAAGTCTTCGCTCGTGGCCTCAACACTATTCAGTAGCAAGGCATTCGAATTCTATTCAGAATACCCAAACATTCAAATTGCTTTCCTAAGTTAGCAGGCACCAACTACTGTGAGAGGGCCGACAATCACGACGACGTTCAGTGCTACAAACGGTCGGTCGGTGGTCGATCTTCCGACTACCGTCAACCTTTATATAGTAACTGGTCATCTTAACTGATCAGTCAAGATTCGATACAATTTGCAACATTCAACCAGCGACATATCAAAACGTGTCTCTACATCTACATAGGTCGTGTGCGACATCAACAGCCATGACTCGCACTTTCCTACAATACACCTTGTCCAAATACTTGACATATCAAAGAATCAGTACATTCAGTTACCCAAGGATTAGATTGCAATCAAGGAGAAGGATACTATTTAAATTGTAAAAAAGGTGTGAGTAGCATTGCTTCTTTCAAATCTATGGATTGGAGGGCATTGATTTAACCAGAGCACAGAGTGGCATCCATCCACATGGACCATATGTCATCCACTCTCAAGTGAAGCCCAAGACAAACTACAATCAGAGAGAGAGTTACCAACCAACCAAATGGGAAGGTACCACCGAATGACCCACTAGCCCACTATCAACTCCATCCATTGTGCTGCCAGCAAGGTCTTCACGTGAGAAGCCCACTATCAACTCCATCCATTGTGCTGCCAGCAAGGTCTTCACGTGAGAAGCCCACTATCAACTCCATTGTGCTGCCAGCAAGGTCTTCACGTGAGAGACCCACTCTCAACCCCATTGTGCAATCAGCGGCGAAGTCTTCACCGAACACCATTATCGACGGCTGAAATTTGTACTCATTGACGTGGCATCCGATCACAAGGTTTCCATTGAAGATTCAACCTGGCATTCAATCACCGGATCATGTGAACTCTCGGGACTAAAGACAACAAAATCTTCAGGCCGGACGATCAAGGGAGCAGCGCCTGCATCGACTCTGATGGCGTCAAACCTGATCGACACCAGCTCGCCATCTCCTCTCGCCGCACCGATGACAGCTCGGAGAGGGGATCGGCCTCCTTCCCCATCTTCGATCGAGCAACAGCAACGTGGGGGGCAGATCAATCTTCACCTCTTCACCCTCAGATCCAATCTAGCAGCTCCTCCCCTCTCGGCAGCCGGACTCAAGACCTCTGATCGGTTGCCTGCGACCGATCGGTCGCTGGCAACCGGTCAGGATTCGAGGGATCGGTTAAATAGAGGGGTGTTTTGCCCGATCTAGTGTAATATTTGCCGATCGGCAACCATCTCCTTCAACCCCGACTCCGATCTGTACCCTCGACCTCAACACCAGACGATGGTGGCCTCTCGCAGTAGCAGCTCCTCCCCTCTCAAAACTCCGGCCCCCGAGCCTCGATCATCCTCGGAAGACCGATCCCCGAGCCTCGATCGGACACTGAGAGGGATCCCCGAGCCTCGATCATCCTCTCAACTCCGGCACCCGAGCCTCGATCATCCTCTCAACTCCGGCACCCGAGCCTCGATCATCCATCCCCGAACCTCGATCCCCTTCTTCCCCTTCGTCCTCAACCTGATCGGCCAAAAACATACTGGATCTGACGCCAAACATGTGTTTCTGACCGATCAACAAAATCCTGACCGGTTGGTTTTTGCCCAATCGGCGACCTCCTCCCGAACGGCAACTGCCACCCGATCGGCAACACCTACCCGATCAGCTTCTCCAAACAGCAGCCCTTTGCCCTCAACCTAAATGACACCTGAGCGGCGAGTAGCAGATCAAAGATTGGGCAACTCAACAGCTACTTCTCTGATTATTTAGCCGATCAATCAACCTTCTTCTCTCAAATCTGATCTCTACCTGATCGAAAATACCATACCATCCTCCACTTCTCCCTTTAGTACCATAAACAGGCATGAAGGTGTTCACACACTCCCCTTCCATCGGTGATTTGCACCCGATCACCTCGATCGATAGGTCGAAATTGACCGATCACTTTTTTGATCGATCAAAATTTGACCGATCAAAATTGACCGATCACTTTTTTGACCGATCAAAATTTGACCGATCAAAATTGACCGATCACTTTTTACCGATCACTTTTTGACCGATCAAATTTGACCGATCAAATTTGACTGATCACTTGAACCGATCACTTTGACCGATCGGTCAGACTTGACCGATCAATCGAATTCGACTGATCGGTCGATTTTCTACTAGATCTATCAAAAAACCATATCTTTTGACCGATCACCCGATCCTTGACCGGTTGAATTTGACCGATCACTTTTGACCGATCAAATTTGACCGATCAAATTTGACCGATCAAATTTGACCGATCACTTCGACCAATCACTTTGACCGATCGGTCAGACTTGACCGATCAGTCGAATTCGACCGATCGGTCGATTTTCTACTGGATCTGGCAAAAAACGTGGTTTTTTGCCAGATCACCCAAACCTTGACCGGCTGATTTTAGCCGATCAGTCAAACTTGACTGATCGGCTAAAATCAACCGATCGGTCGATTTTCTACTGGATCTGGCAAAAAACGTGGTTTTTTGCCAGATTACCCAAACCTTGACCGGCTGATTTTAACCGATCGATCAAAATTGACTGATCAGTCAAATTTGACCGATCAGTCAAGTTTGACCGATCAGTCAAAATTGACCGATCAGTCAAATTTGACCGATCAGTCAAGTTTGACCGATCAGTCAAAATTTGACCGATCAGTCAAATTTGACCGATCAGTTAAAATTTGACCGATCAGTCAAATTTGACCGATCAGTCAAATTTGACCGATCAGTCAAGTTTGACCGATCAGTCAAAATTGACCGATCAGTCAAATTTGACCGATCAGTCAAATTTGACCGATCAGTCAAATTTGACCGATCAGTCAAAATTGACCGATCAGTCAAGTTTGACCGATCAGTCAAAATTGACCGATCAGTCTATTTTCAAACGCTAACACTCGACAAAGCTCCTCTACGTGTGTGACAGGGGGTCGTTAGCTTTGCACCACGAATCCAAGCCAGCCAGATGATCTCTAGCTAACTTGGAGGGGGTAACTGTGGGTGCAAATTTTGGCAAGAAGTCTGCAAACAGCGGGACCCACCGGCCCTGCCTGGTGGGACCCCAAAGACAACAGCGGGACCCACCGGCCCTGCCTGGTGGACCCCCGAGTACAACAGCGGGACCCACCGGCCCTGCCTGGTGGGCCCCCGAGTACCACAGCGGGACCCACCGGCCCCGCCTGGTGGGCCCCCAAGTACTACAGCAGGACCCACCGGCCCTGCCTGGTGGGCCCCCGAGTACCACAGCGGGACCCACCGGCCCTGCCTGGTGGGCCCCCGAAGACTACAGCGGGACCCACCGGCCCTGCCTGGTGGGCCCCCGAGTACCACAGCGGGACCCACCGGCCCTGCCTGGTGGGCCCCCGAGTACTACAGCGGGATCCACCGGCCCTTCCTGGTGGGCCCCCGAGTGCCACAGCGGGACCCACCGGCCCTGCCTGGTGGGCCCCCGAGTACCACAGCGGGACCCACCGGCCCTGCCTGGTGGGCCCCCGAGTACCACAGCGGGACCCACCGGCCCTGCCTGGTGGGCCCCCGAAGACCACAGCGGGACCCACCAGCCCTGCCTGGTGGGCCCCCTAAGACAGTAGCGGGGCCCGCCAGCTTTACCTGGAGAATCCCCAGATGTTGCAGCAGAAACCGCCATTTAACCCAGAATTCCCAACAGAGAATCCTATAAATAGCAGAGCCTTCGAATGTAAAAGGATCGATTTTTAAAACAAAGATCGAATTCTCAGTTCTAAAAACCAGAGCTCTGGGATTTCCAACTTCCGATCTACCATCTCTCTTTGATCTTCTTTTCTCCTTCGAAGAGATCAGAGGGTTTTCAGTGATACTCGGCCTATCGAGGTCACTTCAACTGAAGTGTTAGTGAATTCGGGTTGCTCCCTATAGCACGGAGACGCAGGCTTCGGCTGAACTCCGAGATCACATCTCGTGTCAAACTCTCTCTCTGATTGCCTCTCTGTTTACATATCAAAAGGCTTCAACTCCAATCAATAGATCGACCAACGATCTTCGACGTCAACTTCAACTTCAATTGACTGGTGAGGCGAGGTCTTCGGGTCGGCACGAAGATTTTCCCCCACAAGAAAGTCCACCAGTTAGTCCCAAATCGGTAAAGGGGGCACCTAATGCCAGCTTTATATATTCTTTGTGGACCTCCTCTTATGACCCGGTTTTTGGGGCGTGAGGGTATCTAACACTAGGACTGGCAATGGACTCCGAATATCCGACCCAAAAGATCGAGTATGGGTATAGATTTTGCTCCCGAAATATGATTTAGGTAGGATATGGGTATAGAAATTAACTCTACTCGATTAACTTTTTGGTATATATGTATATGGGTATCTCAATACCTATACCCGAAACCCAATTGCCCCTTGTGTATACTAGATAATACAGTGTGACTCCAAACTCATCATTTATACCCAAATTCTAACCAAACTCATATCTTGGCTGTGCTATTCAGGTTCAGGGGTCGGACCCTGTACTTGATTCAGTTTGGATGTTTTTTCTGTTGTTTCTCTTTACTTAGTGTTTAGAGAACCCCGATAATAATGTGATTATCTATCTTGCTTGTGAGTTTGTCTTTAGATCAGGCTTAGGGTTAGTACTAAGCTTATGGATTCATCGGTGTCTCTATATGGTTCTAACACATGCGAATCCGATGGCTAGCTAAAAGGAAAGGTGGTAACCGCCCTCGTGGTAGTTCAGGTAGCCAAGTACTATGCACCGAGATAGACGCAGTGTTAGATTTGTTTAGAGATAATTAACTAATGTTTCCATAAGAAATATGATAACCCTAGTGGGATGCCCTTTCTCCACGTGGTCCTAGCGACCAAGTTAGGTTAGGATTTTACTGTGTGATACCCGTTTCTAGATGACGTTTTA
The DNA here is from genome assembly GCA_947650365.1 of Chamaelirium japonicum. Classification (NCBI taxonomy): domain Eukaryota; kingdom Viridiplantae; phylum Streptophyta; class Magnoliopsida; order Liliales; family Melanthiaceae; genus Chamaelirium; species Chamaelirium japonicum. Next base: position 2,271,003 of record CANTAL010000001.1, read on the forward strand.
TGGTAGTATGAACTCATCACGATTTAGTTATGCCACCATTAGGTTGAGGTCCGACGGAGGTTGTCGGATGTCCCTATTTGGCCAGCATCGAAACCTGTAATAAGATGATGTCTACTATGACAGCAGGCATCAAATTATGAACGAGGCATGATCGTAGTGGGAGTCCTTTCCACGTTGAGCTTAGGCTAGGCTCCAGATCTTAGGATTATGGGCAAACTAGTAAAGTATCGGGATCCTTGGAATCTATGTAATGTGATCCTTGCAAGAAAGGCGAAAGCTGAGTATTCAAGGTAGGGACTATGATATTTTTCGAGAAGACTAATGCTTTGCGGGAAGGTTTGTAATCCTAGTGGGAGCACGGTAGACCAGGGTCTAAGTCTAGGAGGTTGTGACCTTTCTAGATATGCATAAAACCTCATAAAGAAGGGATGTGTAAGAGGTTCCCTCCAAAGGGGAGCCCCTGGCCTCCACAATCAACCGGCTAAGGGTCTGGGTGAGAGGTACGCAATTCGATATTCCCACCGGGTGAGAGCTGCGTTTCCTTCCATGCTGGTTCGCCTAGTGGTCTCCTTCGGGACATGGAGGATCCCGGTGGCAGTGGGTGATGGTTTTTTCATGCACCGTGGGAGCCTATGAACCCCCCTGCCGACACCACCTAGATTTGTAAGAAGCGTCCGAAAGCTTGTATGAAGCCGCTGTTGCTGCGCACGGGGTCACATAAAGCTTGTCAAAAGGAGACTGGGAGGTCGTTCAGTTTACCATGGGTAATTCTGATGAAGACTGAGTCGTAAAAACCCCGTTGGCAGAAGCGGTTGCATGCTCTTACCGAGATGTTGTCTCCAATTCAAGGCCGCTAGTCTCAGTGTCCGAGCCCAGAGAATTTAGATTCCTGGATGTTTCCACTTGAGGTAGTGAAGCCATAGTGGCTGGAGTAAATATTATCTATTTCTAAATTCCGTGAAATAGATTGTAGTAGACCCTAACTTTTGCTTTAAACCATTGTTTACTGAAATCATGACCAAGCTCGACCCCCTAGCCTCCATACTTAATGATAACAAACTTACGGGACCAAACTACGAGGACTGGAAGCGTAAACTAATGCTCGTCCTAAGGGTTGACAAACATACAATTGCCCTAAGTACCCCTCAACCGGCCATGCCGGGACCAAGTGCAACTGAGGCCCAGTTGAAGGAATGGAAAGACTGGCTAGATGCTGATGAGATGTGCAAGTGCTACATAGTGGCATCCTTGCAGACCGTCCTTCAGAAGTAAATCGAAGATATGACCTTTGCTTCAGACATGATGCTCTACCTAAAGGAAATGTTCGAGGGTCATAGTCGGGTAACTCGTTACCTGACTATCAAGAATTTGGTGTCCATGAAGATGGCAGAGGGGACTTTAGTTCGGGATCATATGCTGAAATTGTTTGGCTATGTGAACGAGCTTGGTTCCTTCGATGTCATTTTGGATGCAGAGATCCAGACCGACATTTTCCTCACGTCTCTATCAGGAGCGTTTGAGGGCTTCATTACCAACTTTAACCTTAACCAGTTGGAGATGTCTAACGCAGAGCTCCTAGCGGTGCTCCAGGCGGCAGAGGACGGGATGAAGATAGGAGCCCAATCCCTAAATGTGGAGCGAAATTTTTCTCTGAAAACCAAAGGCAAGTTTCAGAAAAGAAAGTCTAAGACGCCCGTGAAGATAGGCCAGGTGCAGTTGCAGGTTCCTAAGCAGAATGGTTCGGCGAAGCCCAAAGGAAAATGTTTCCGATACGGCAAAAAGGGGCATTGGAAGGGCGACTTCCGCACGGCTCCCAAGAAGGCTGAGACAGGTATATCTCAAATCCACATAGTGGAATCCTTTGTAGCATCCAGTTGTTCTCCAGTTTTATGGATTGTAGATTATGGTTCTACTAACCATGCTTGCAATAATTTGTAGGGTTCAAGGAGACAAGAAAACTGGGTGATGGGGAGATGATCCTAAGCATGGGAACTGAGGCCGTGGCAGAGGCTGAAGCAGTTGGAGATGTCGTCATGCAGTTCCTTGATGGAAGAAGTTTATTACTTAGAGACATACTTTATGTACCGTCCTTGAGACGAACCTTAACTTCTGTTTCCTTATTGAATAATGAAGGTTTTTCAGTTTTATTTGATGCTTCTGGTGTGTCAATTAAATTGAATAGTTTCTTTGTTTGTAAAGGAAAGACACAGAATGGTCTCTATATAATTAACTCCAATCATAAGCAGGATAACATAACTGAAGCTTATGTGGTTAATTCATCTAAAAGAAAAAATCCCTTAGATAATCCAACACTCTTTTGGCATCTAAGGCTTGGACACATAGCCTCAGACAGGATTCACAGGTTGGTTAAGGTAGGACTTTTAAGTCCAGATATTTCAGAAAGCCTACCGACGTGTGAGTCTTGCTTGGAAGGCAAGATGATTAAAAGATCTTTCCGAGCCAAAGATAGCAGATCTAAGGAGGTATTAGAGTTGGTACACACTGATGTATGTGGGCCCATAAGTGTCCGTGCCATAGGAGGCTTCGAGTATTTCATCACCTTCACTGATGATCACTCGAGGTTTGGATATATATACCTAATGCGGCGGAAGTCTGAATCTTTTGATAAGTTCAAGGAGTTCAGAGCTGAAGTAGAAAAGCAGACGGGTAAAAGTATCAAGTCTCTTCGATCGGATTGAGGAGGCGAATACCTATCGGATGAATTTATTGGGTACCTACGTGAGCATGGGATTGTATCCCAGTTGACTGCACCAGGGACACCGTAACAAAACGATATATCTGAGAGGAGTAATCGAACTTTGTTAGACATGGTTCGGACTATGATGAGTTATGCCACATTGCCACCTAGTTTTGGGGGATATGCCCTAGAGACGGTAGCATATACTGTGAACTTTGTTCCATCAAAGTCAGTACCCCCTAACTCCTTGGGAGCTATGGTTGAAGCGAAAGCCAAGCCTACAGCACTTTAGGATTTTGGGTTGTCCAGCACATGTGCAGAAGGACAAGCGAGATAAGATGGAGTCAAAAACAAAGGTATGTCTGTTCATTGGGTATCCAAAAGGGACAAATAGTGGTTTATTTTATGATCCTGATGATAGAAAAGTTGTCATCTCGAAGAACGTCGTATTCCTGGAGCAGGATTATTTAATAGACCATAAGCCCACCAGTATAGTAGTTCTTGAAGAATTGCTTGGTACTGATGGGAGTACGCAGACAGAAAACATAGTGGGAGCCGATACCACTAAGATAAACGATACTGTAGAATCGACTCCTATGGAACCACCGCAGGCTCATCGCAGTGGGAGGACCATAACTGCTCCTGATAGATACATTGGAGAAGCATTTATGGTGGATCAAAAGTTTCAGGAGGATGATCCTCTGAACTATGACGAAGCGATGGTATCCTCTGACCATGCAGCATGGCAGGAAGCCATGGAGGCAGAACTGACATCGATGTCCCAAAATTCGGTCTGGACACTTATAACACCACCTCACAACATTAAACTTGTTGGGTGTAAGTGGGTGTACAAAAGAAAAAGAGGTCCGGATGGTACCGTTGAGACTTACAAAGCTAGACTAGTCGCTAAGGGTTATACCCAGCGAGAAGGGATCGACTATGACGAAACCTTTTTGCTAGTGGCTATGCTTAAGTCTATCCGGATTCTCTTGTCCATTGCAGCCCATTATGAGTTCATACTACCATCAAACGTCATCTAGAAACGGGTATTACACAGTGAAATCCTAACCTAACTTGGTCGCTAGGACCACGTGGGGAAAGGGCATCCCACTTGGGTTAGCATACTTCTTATGGAGACATTAGTTAATTATCTCTAAACAAATCTAACACTGCGTCTATCTCGGTGCACAGTACTTGGCTACATGAACTACCACGAGGGCGGTTACCACCTTTTCTTTTAGCTAGCCACCGGATTCGCACGTGTTAGAACCATATAGAGACACCGATGAATCCATAAGCTTAGTACTAACCCTAAGCTTGATCTAGAGACAAACTCACAAGCAAGATAGATAATCATATTATCATCAGGGTTCTCTAAATACTAAGTAAAGAGAAACAACAGAAAAAACATCCAAACTGAATCAAGTCAAGGGTTCGACCCCTGAACCTGAATAGCACAGCCAAGATATCCTGCTCTTTCGTTCTGCACGATCTCTGACGACGATCCCCATCATAGCCAACGTGCCTGCCTTCGTCGGGTCTTTGCATGCCATGGTACTGCTTGCGCGAACCATGGATAAAGCATCATCTTCTTCTTCCTGTGACCGAAAAACTAACACGCTCCGAGCAAGTGCTCGTTCGTGTACAATTTTGCTAGAAAGAAAAGAAGACAATCCTAGAAACATGGCCAGGGAACCGAGGATGGTCAACCCCTACCCTCGCCCATCTAGAGCCTTAAAATCCATAGACAATAATAATCAATGCAAAAATTAAATCCGGGGTCCGACCCCCGGATGCATGCAATCACAGATTACTATTCAGCACGGCACCTGCAAAAAGACGATACATAGCATAATCCATATGCATGATCTACGTCGAACCCCGACGAAAACATATGCCATTATATATTCACATGATGTTTTCACGAATTCATGCATGAAACATACACCAAAGCATGCTCTGATACCAATTGTTGGAATTGGATCTGCTAATCAGAGTCGCAGCAAAAGCAAAAGAAAGATCCGAAGATCATACGGTGTATGTTTCATTACAATTAATTCAACAAAACAATCTACATGCAAATCTATGATCTTAGCATATGTGCGGACACCCTAGAGGCATACTACGATCTACGAAAGACATGCATGCATCTAGTTAGGTGTTTAAAATCATCATACCTTTTGGATCTATGATCCGGAGATGACGGAACGATGAAGAACTGCACTTGAATCGCAAGGAAAACTGTCGGATAGCACCTTGTCCTTTGTGAATTGAAGAATCCTCGAAATCCCATCTCTGAGTGCAGGGATTACGAGCCGACGGAGGATCCGTTGCGAAGACGATGGCGAGCCGTGAGGTTTCCTCCTTCTCTTTCTCTCTTCTTCCTTCTCCTTCTTTCCTCTTTCTTCTCCCTTCTTCTTCCTCTCTTTTCCTTGGCCGAAACCACAAAGGAGGAGGCTAAAGGGGGGGTCGGATTTTCTAGAGGAGAGGGAGCCTTAAGGCCGGCCCCTCCCTCTCCCTATTCCTTTATAGGGCCGGTGTCCCATGGCTTCAAGAAAGCTAGGGCCGGCCCTAGATGGATTAGGATAGAGGGGGGGTGGTTTTTAGAGATTTCCAGTGTCTATCGTGAAGCCTGGACGAAAACGGCCTTCACGAAAAGTGGAAAACTGAAAGAGAGACTGAGTGAGGTGCGCTACTCGGAATCGAGTTCCGTCAGCGCCTATGAGCTCCTGTAATTATTCCGCTCATTCTAAGATCCATATTAAATATGTTATGAGCCATATTTCAGTATTTACCAAAATACCCCTACGGCCCGTAACAAATGTGAAATAGGTTCTTAGGCTCCGGGCTTGCGCTCCATCGCGCTACTTCGCATCCAACGTATCTAACTAGGTCGGGGAACAATTCCTATACGCAATAACAGGGTGGAACCTTCAGGGTTCGGGATCTCTAGCTCCAACCGGATCCCTGATTAACTGTTCCGGTGACACACCAAACGTTCCGTTAATCAGCCCTAATCCGATTAACCTGCGTAGCTACCCAGAGTGCGACGCGAGTTGAACTCTAGTGATCATAAACTTATGTTACTCCCTCGTAACCCTGTTCTTTACTATATTTCGATAATCCTCAGTCCCTCCTATTACTGGTGCCATGATACGACTCGGGCGGTGGGGAGCACCGTCAGATCCCGATCGATCATCTGACTAGGGTTTGATAACTTGTCATCTATAACACCACACACCTTCCGGTGCTATGCTTAGCATCCGGAACATCATCAGTCATACTGACAACCACTAGGCCTGGGTTAACTGTGTGGACAGATTGACTCCTCAAAACGCACCCATCCAACACTGGACGTCGGATAACCTATAGGGATTACATGTCACTCAAGCGCCAGCCGGGTAACCCAACGTACCGTGGTATTGGACTATGGAAGGTCCGCACACGTTGGCACATCAAAGCACCACACAACTGGTTGGCCCAGTGTACATGGTCCCTCAGGTTTAAGGACGGATTATCTATAGTAGTAAGACGGCTTCTGTACCAGTGTCTGAATCACTGAACTGTGCACCATCTTGGTTTCTGTTCAACACGATCATCGTGCTTGGTCAGGTGAATGGGAATCCCACGTTCCCGTGGTGGAGACTTCACCACATCCTCTACCTGCCAACAGCTTGTTCTCGGTGAAGCGACCGGCATCACCTAAGCTGTGAACTAGTTCTAGATCTACACAGAACTGGTCCACTGGGTCTCCCAAGCATGGATCCTCCATGCGCCTCAGTGGCCTACTGTGTTCCCTAGGGTCCTTTTATTATATAAGTATTATCATACACCAGAGTAGTATTCTAATTAAAGCAATAACCAAAGTCATCTTTATTAATGTTAATACAGAAATTTCCCGCTAAGGACACACGAGCTACAACACCAGCCAAATGCTCTTGGGCTTGGCGAGCTCTTTCTGAGGGAATTCCAGTCATCCAAATGAATTCCCGGATACCTGTGTGGGCTGCGGCGGATGCTGACCCCTGGATGTCCCCTGTGCTCAGGCCAGTCCCACTGTTGCGTGATGCTTGCTTTCTCAACATGGATAATTTCGGACAGGTTTTAGCTGTAAAGGAATTTTTGTCACCTTCCGGGCAATGGGATATTGAGCATCTCTATTCTATTTTCCATCAGGATATGGTCTCAGAGGTTCCATCGATCCCCATATTCCTCAGGCGACCAAAGCAATTATACTACTGGGGCTGTAATTGGAAACCATTATACTCGGTCCGTGATGCCTATAACTGTTTAACAGTCCAGGACATCTCTAATTCTACAGATCGAATGTGGACATTGCTTTGGAAATTGCATTGCCCGCCTAGACCGAAAGCTTTTCTATGGAAAGTGATTCATGATATAATTCCCTCAAGGCAATTGCTTAGTCGTCGCGGCATGCAAGTCCCACTTTGTTGCCCTCGATGTTATTTCTCCATAGAAAATTCGCAGCACATTCTTTTCTTATGCCCCCCGGCGAAAATGATATGGATGATGTTGCGCAATCTGATAGCCCCCGTCCCTCCCCCACAGTCTTTGAACGAGCTTCGATCCCTTCTTTGTTATGACTTTTCCTCTGAGAGAGGACTTAAACAATTCACCAACTCCATTTTATGCTTTGTTATCTGGAATATCTGGAAGGCGAGAAATCATTCCATCTATGACTTGGCTAATGAGTCCCCTCAGGCTACTGACAAGAAGATTTGGTGGGAATTTAAAGAGTTCCATTATGCCCATCAACCGAAAGCGACAGGTATCAGAACGGAGTCCAGTGAATCCATTAACGTCATAGTGAGATGGATGCCGCCTGAGCCTTTTGAAATCAAGCTAAACTTCGATGGCGCTCTTGAATGCCACTCCCATCGGGCGAGCGCCGGGTTTGTCTTTAGAAACTCTCATAGTAATATTTTGTGTATGGGTGCTATCTCGTTGTCTTTGTCTTGTGTGCAGGTGGCCGAAGGCTGGGGATTATGGGCGGGATTGCAAGAGGGTCTCAGAAGTTTCCCATTGGCGTCCCTATGGATCGAAGGCGACTCGCTATCCACAATCCAACTTCTACTTTCAAATGAGCCTCTTGATCCAATCTTAGAAGATTGTCGCGCCTTAATACAGCTCCGGAGACATGTTCGTATTTCTCACATATTTCGAGAAAGTAACTCGGTGGCAGACTGGCTAGCTACGAGAGGCAGAATCTCCAGACAATCATAAGTTTGGTATGAGGATTTTCCTGGGCCATTACAATTGATAGCAGGGAACGATATGAAGGATACCGGGGTCCGCGAATGTAGACAATGATATTGTAGTGATCTTTTGTGCCGGTGTTGCATTTGTAGTGTAATGTTTTCTACCAAAAAAAAATATGACAGAGTTGGGGGCCATTCTCGGAAAAACCTCACATTGGTCTACCACTCCATTGCCTATCGTGTGGGGCCCACATTACCACTTTAGGCTCAAGGTTTTTGAAAACCGATTCCGCTCAGCCCGATTGACGTGGCAGCATATATCTAGTGGTGTTAGAGATTTAAATGTTGGTAGTGAGATTCAACCACCACTCATTTGCTGCCACGTCAATCGAATCGAAAAATGTTCGACCTGAATAGCATTTTTTTTTTATGTTTAATAACTTCAATTCATACAAAACGAATGTTATGCGTGCTTGCATTGCCATTGTGGTTGGCACATGCTATAGAGGAGTCGAGTATTCTAGCTCTCTTTGCCAACAACTTTGGTCTCTAATGTCGGGGGTTCTAATCCAGTGGTTTGTTATACAACCAATGGGGCTGCACATTGCTTGACTGATCCAGGCTCATGTCTTTGGTGTGGAGGGGTACTGGAAGGAGGATATTCCATCTGTGCTTTTGGGTTTGATTTTTGTTAAAAATTCAGGGGAAACCTTATATAATTTTAAAATAATCTTAGCTAATACTATTATAGTAAGGGGTTCTCTTTCGAATCTAGGGGGGCGATCGATCCCCCACGCCTCTCCCATGGATCCATCCCTGTTTACTGCGGTTGGTTGCAGTGCTCATCTGAGATCATATTGGGAAACACATCTTAGTATTGCGTTTATGAGTAGGGTATAAAGCTGTTGTCGCAGAAATGATTGGGGATGCCGCAATCTTACAGAGTCAAACATATTTCATTTCTTTTAACGTGATTCATATGTTTGTAATCGGGTAACATCAGTTCAAAATCTTACCCACAATAAGGTGATGATAGAGGGTGATTGTTTGACGGTCGTCCAGCTTCTGTCGAAGGAAAATATTTTCCCTCGTTACTGCTACGAAAAATTATCACAGATTGCATAAGCTTTCAAGCTCGGGATAGTGTCGAAATAACTCCAAAGTTTTTCCTACGGAAGCAAATGTGCTCATGTAAAGCATGTGGCCGATTGTAAGGTTGATATCTTTTATTTTGTTGTCACGGATTGTATTGACTCTCTTATTTCCAAAGTGGTGATTGAGATGATTTCATGTGCTCGTGCTTTAGCGAAGTACGTGACGGATTGTAAGGCCAATATTTTTCATTTGTTGACCCGGATTGTATTGACTATCTTATTCCCAAAGAGAAAGATTAAGATAATTCGAGTAATGAAGTACAAGTCATCCCTCATTGACCTAACTATACTCTCTACTGTAGCCCGAGTGAAAACGGTAACTAGGTACATGTGAGGGGAAAGTAAAGCCCATGAAGATCGATGTTCTCTAAAAATAAAAGAAAAAGAATTATTTACCTCACTAGCGGTTTGGGGTAATTACACGGACACTTATGATGTCTATTTTTTGGGGTTCATAGATGGAGAAATCAGAAACGGACCTCAAGCAGCACCACATGCAGTCTAGTGCAAGCAAGAAAACCCCACTCCGTCGGAAGACCCCGGCCATCGGCACCAGGAAAAAACAAATGCCACATCCGGCCGAAGACAGAGAACAACAAGGTTGCATAACAGTAAAAAAAATAAAAATTAAAAACAAACCAAAACAAATCCAAAACCAGTCAGGAACAACACCGACGCCATCACCAACAATACGGCCACAGTGGAGAAGCCACACGAATGCCCTAATCGGTCGTCTATAACGCCGCCACTGCCACGAGCTGCGGGAACCACTCCACCGAGCAGCGGAGGCAATCTAGAAAACCCACATCGAAACATCTGCCGCTGGGGTCAGATCTCACACTCCATCAGCATTCGAGCCGGAGAGTCTCGCACAAATCCGGCGGAACGAAGACAAAAACGCCGGCCGCCGGAAAAGCCCCTATTTACAAAAGAGGGCAGGGTGCAGATCCGACCTTAAAACCAGCTCAAACTGAACCCCTGATATTCCGGGAATCACCGGTGGCATCCGGGGAGGACAAGAGGGAGAACGTCAATCCGAAGGAAAAATGGGAAAAAGGAGAGGACCCTGAAGCATGGTTGGTAGCTCAGTCTTCTAAAGCTGGAAATTGGGACTAACCACCAACCGTAAATATGTTGATGATTCCTTAGGGGATGTAAATGTTTTTTTCCAAAGGACTCCGAAATTTGCAGTCTCGTCATTAGATGCACATTTATTAATACCACTGCCATGGAATTGTAGCATGTTTTATGAAAAACGATCGATAATGGCAGCATTACACATGTACATCTGCTACAGAACATGGGGCTCGGCTCGGCTCTATTCTTGGTGCCTCTATTCTCCTCTATTAATTCTTTGCTCTCGTGTGCAGGATTGGGATTCTACGGTGCAGATCAATTTTTTATTGGGTTCCGCACAGATGCAATGATATCAATTGAAAATTATAGTTTTCAATCCGCACCGTTGACGTCCGATTCCACTCAAGAGAGCAAGGAATAGAGGGGATTAACAGAGGCACCCAAGAATAGAGACGAGCCGAACCCCAAAACACAGGACCCTTATTCAGTTTGTCTCCAAGATAGGGATGGCTAGAAGTGGAATAGCCTTACCCAAGGTGGTACCAAACCTCTCGGTCATGTCAACGTCAGCTGACGCCATCCCCTCTGGCAGCTTCCAATCGAACGAGCGCAGCAGCGAAGCGAGCATCAAGTGAACCATCCGGAATGCCAGTGGCAACCCCGGGCAAATCCGTCGTCCCGCACCAAAGGGGATGAGTTCGAAATCTCGGCCTCTGTAATCGATATCCCTTGTACTCCCGAGGAACCTCTCGGGCATGAACGCATCCGGATCGTCCCAAACATCACCGTCTCTACCCATGGCCCAAAGATTCACCAGCACCCGAGCATGCTGAGGTATGACATAGCCACCCAGTTCGACGCTTCTCTCGGCCCGGCGAGGTAGAAGGAAAACAACAGGAGGGTGGAGCCGAAGGGTCTCCTTCACCACGGCCTGCAGGTAAGGAAGCCGCAAGATGGTGGACTCCTCCAATTCGCTCACGGCCCCGATGGCATCCGCTAGCTCGGAACGTGCCTTCGCCATTGAGCTTGGGTTACGAAGCAGCTCTGCCATCGCCCATTCCACTGTGCCGGCGCTTGTGTCACTCCCAGCGACGAAAATATCCTAGCAGAAGTTTAAAAGGACTGATCAAATAAACTTCTCTTACTTTGTGGCCATGTGAGTAAAGAGGAATGGTGAAAAATAGTGAGACATAGATAAAAGAGAAGAGAAAGAATGTGTTTGTAAGAATAAAATAAAATCTCTAAGACCTTGTGTAATTTCTCAAGATTACACACCCTTAAAGATCTTCGTATAGAGCAATGCTATTCAACCCGAATGTTCAACAAGAATGGTGTTACATCCAATCACAACATCCCTTTGCTTATTGATCGGGACTGAGTGGATTTATCGGTCAGGGTTGGGTGCAACAGATGGCTGTGATTGGGATACGTCATTCTAGTTAAAAGAAATTGGTGAAGCATTCAATAGTATTTTCCATTCCAATAATCTCTCAAAAATCTCATCTATCAACGCGCTCATATACAGTATTTTCATTCAACCCACATATGGTACCCACTCGGTACCATACCAAGACCCATAGGGTTCATCACATGGCCCCTAGAATAATGCTCCCATGGGATTGTGGATATGGGCTCGGCACGGTACCAAATTAGTGGAACCCTAGCTCATGCAAAAAAAAAGAGAATTTTTCCAAAGTGACCACCAGGTTTGTTGTATTGCTCAAACTAAGTACAGAGCCCGAAAACGTTACTTTTTTTACCACCTACACGTGCCGATTTAGTGGCACGAGAGTTTTATGAATTTTTCTGACCATTTTACCATTAATAGTAGTAAAATATTGGTTGAGTAATTTTATGTCGGGTTACGTCGGGCTTACGTCAGGTTTACGTCGAGTTGCGTCGGGTTTACTACGTCGGGTTTACGACAGTTTACGTTGGATTTACATCGATGAAGTGGTTCCGGCGAGATTCCGTCGATGAAGAGGTTCCGGCAAGGTTTTGGTGATGAAAAGGTTCCGACGAGGTTCCGGCAAGGTTTCGGCGATAAATAGATTCCAGCGAAGTTCCGGCAATGAAGAGGTTCCAGCGAGGTTACGGTAGGGTTTTGAAGATGTTCTGACGAGGTTCCGGTGATGAAGGGGTTCCGGCGAAACGTAACAAAAACATAAACAAAATAACCAAACGTAAAATTTGCGTTTGGGTCTCTATTGGTTTCACGAACGAAGAAGTGATTCGCTACATTAAGGATATTTTTGTCTGAAATTTTTTTGGTGGTCATTAAAGTAACGTTTTTGGGCTCTATACTTAGTTTGAGCAATACGACAAACCTGGTGGTCAGTTTGGGAAAAACCTCAAAAGAAAATTTCAATGGTACCACTTCGGTACCATAACAAATCTCATATGGACCAATGAATGGCCTTATGGTGGATCTCTGGCATCCACCTAAGGTTCATCCTAGGTGTTGAGAAAGTCCACCGGTTAGTCCCACATCGGTAAAGGGGGCACCTAACACCCGCTTAATATACCCTCTGTGGACCTCCTCTTACAACTCGAGCGGGTTTTGGGGCATGAGGGTATCTAACATGGTATCAATCTGGGTTCACCGTCTCCCTCCGGATGCAGCCCCTTCCGATTGTGTCTCGCTCCGCATGCTCCGCTTGAGGGAGGGTGTTGAGAAAGTCCACCAGTTAGTCCCAAATCGGTAAAGGGGGCACCTAATGCCAGCTTTATATATTCTTTGTGGACCTCCTCTTATGACCCGGTTTTTGGGGCGTGAGGGTATCTAACACTAGGACTGGCAATGGACTCCGAATATCCGACCCAAAAGATCGAGTATGGGTATAGATTTTGCTCCCGAAATATGATTTAGGTAGGATATGGGTATAGAAATTAACTCTACTCGATTAACTTTTTGGTATATATGTATATGGGTATCTCAATACCTATACCCGAAACCCAATTGCCCCTTGTGTATACTAGATAATACAGTGCAACTCCAAACTCATCATTTATACCCAAATTCTACCCGAACTCATATCCATGTCCGAATTTATACTTAACTAAAACCAAACGTAAAAAGAAACCAAAAGAGCTTCTTAACATCACATTTGTGACACCATGATTTTTTATTTCCTCAAGCAATTGCATGTATGATGGAGAAAAAGAGACAAAATTATACCCAATTCTAACTCGAAACCCGAACCAAAACCCAAATGGATAAGGGTCGGGTATGGATCCTCTTCCACCCGAATGGGTATGGGTATGGCCATGCCACACCCAAATGAGTATGGGTAAGGGTAGGGATGGCAGCGGTGCGGTTTAAAACCAAAAATCGCGATAAACCGCATCGCATGGTGTGGTTTTGGTTTGACAAAATTCAAAATCGTTGTGGTGCGGTTTTAGTGTAGAGGTGCGGTTTCGGTTTTGACCAGACTGCATAAAACCACACGTTTAGGCCATTATAGTGGTAAACCGCGGTGCACGGCGCCATACCGTATGGTACGGTTTCGGTTTTACATAACGGTACACTATCGTGGTGCGGTGCGGTTTCGGTGTGGCGTTTCGGTGTGGCGGTTCGGTGTTGCGGTGCGATTTCTGTTTTATCCAAAACCGCACTGTTGCTATCCCTAGGTATGGATATGGATAAGGATAGGATCTGACCTGAGCCCGACCGATCGCCACCCCTAATTAATCCCATGGCCCCTAGAATAATGCTCCCACTATACTTATGAACTAATAAAAACCCGAACAATTTTTGGATGAACATAATGCACTCAACTTAGCACAGACGACATCACAACACTCCGAATAAGTTTCAAACATGGAGTAATTGGATTCATTTGTCCAAGTGTGATTCACTTGTTAGAGAGAAAAAGAGAGATAATACTAATTAATTTTTTAATTAATTTTAAAATGATATATAAGAGAAATTGTTTTCACACATGAGGAAAGGAAGTGATCCATGTGTCACAAAAGAGAGAGAGAGAGAGAGAGAGAGAGAGAGAGAGAGAGAGAGAGAGAGAGAGAGAGAGAGAGAGAGAGAGAGAGAGAGAGAGAGAGAGAGAGAGAGAGAGAGAGAGATTTGGAGTTATTAGATGTAGTGTGTGTGTGTGTGTGTTAGTATTCTATTAGTCCCACCTCGGTTGTGGTAACATAATGGTGTGCGTGCTCTCTCTATATAAAGAGAGGTAGTCTTATGTAATGCTAACGTATGATCAATGAAATAATACAAGGAGATTTTCTCCCCAATCCTATTCTCTCTCTCCCTCTCTCTTCGTAACATGGTATCAGAGCCAACCCTCGCCTAGGGTTTCGACGCTCTCCTCTCCGGCCTCGGCCTCCTCGGTCGTCGTCGACGACATCGAGGAGGCCGGGAAGAAAATAAATTTTTTTTTTCTTTTCGTCTCTTGAGGCTCTTGAGAGGTCTCGGCCCCGTCTCCTGCTTCGCACCGCAGCGGCCCCGTCTCCAGCCCCGGACCCGTCTCCTGCTCCGCACCACAGCGGCCCCGTCTCCAGCCCCGGACCCGTCTCCTGCTCTGCACCGTAGCGGCCCCGTCTCCAGCCCCGGCCCCGTCTCCTGCTCCGTACCGTAGCGGCCCCGTCTCCTGCTCCGCACCGCAGCGGCCCCGGCCTCGCCCACTGCACCTACATCGGCCGAGGGCTACGAGGTGATCCTCGTCAACTCCAACCCGGCCGAGGTGGTCCTCGTCAACTCCAACCCGGCCACCATCATGACCGACCCCGGCCTCGCCCACTGCACCTACATCGGCCCCATGACCCCCGACCTCGTCGAGCAGATCCTCGAATCCGAGCGCCCCGACGCCCTACTCCCCACCATGGGCAACCAGACCGCCCTCAACCTTGCCCGCCACAGCGTCGAGCTCATCGGCGCCACCCTCCCCGTGAGCCGAGGATCGCGACCTCTTCAAGCAGCCCGCCCGTGCCGGCCCTGCGCCCGCCGGATCCGCCGCGCTCGCCGGATCTGCCGCGCTCGCCGGCCCGCCTAAAGACCTCGCGCCGGCCCTTCGTTCCCTGCGCCCGCCGGACCGCCTGCGCCCTCCTTCCCGACCGCCCGGACCTGCCTCCACGCGCTCCGATCTCCTCTCTCGTCGCCGGTTTTCCCTCTCGTCTCTCTCTCGTTTTTTCTCTTTCCTTATCTGATCTCTCTCTCTCCCTTTGAAAGGAGTCAGCGACCCCTTTGTGTCCCTTTCTTTTAAATCTCCTCTCTCTCCCTGTGTGTCCCTTTTAGATCCGATCTCCTCTCTTTTAAATATGTCTCTCTCTCCCTGTGTGTCCCTTTCAGATCCGATCGGATTTGGTTGTCCCAATGGTGTCCCTATGGTATGATGGGATCCCGTGCTTTAGTGCCGGTATGATCGCTCCCGGTGGTGTCCCGGTGGTGTCCCCGTGGATGGGATCTGTGTGTCCCGGTGGTGTCCCGGTGGATGGGATCCCGAGCCTTAGTGCTGGTATGATCGCACCTGTTGATCCGTTGATGGGATCATG
The DNA here is from genome assembly GCA_947650365.1 of Chamaelirium japonicum. NCBI lineage: Eukaryota > Viridiplantae > Streptophyta > Magnoliopsida > Liliales > Melanthiaceae > Chamaelirium > Chamaelirium japonicum. The sequence goes on from CANTAL010000001.1 coordinate 2,286,656, forward strand.
CCTTAGTGCTGGAGTTCTGATGGGATCCGATGCTTTAGTGCTGGTAGGATCGCACCCGTTGATGGGATCCGGTGCTTTAGTGCTGCCGTCCATGCATCCCGATCCGACCACGCATGGCCCTTGCACCCGATCACAGCCGTCCATGCGGGCTGGGTCCGGTGCGAGTCGGATCCGGAGTCGAAGGGCGTGCGTGTCGGGCAGGGGGAGCTCATGTTGCTTGACCGGCGTGCTGTGCTCCCTTGCTTCCTAATCATCTACCAGGCCCTTTGTGCCGCCCGGATCCTGTGCTCATAGCATCTTGCCATCCGATCCGGCCCTTCCGTACCTGGCCGGCTCTTCGCATCTGTTGCGCTCTCTCTGCGACCTTGCGCTCGAGCTGCCGCTCCACCTCCTGCGCTCGCGTCCTGTCTCCGGCACAGTAGCACGGGGGGCTCGATCTGGCTCTCCCGGCCATCCCCTCGCCACTTGCATTCTCCTTGCGCCCTGCACTTTGCCAGTCAGCCCGCTGCGCCTTGCGCTTTGTCAGCCCGCCTGGCGCCCTACCGATCCGCCTTGCACCCTGTGCCCTTGCGCCTTGATATTTTTGCGCTCTGCGCCCTACCGATCCGCCTTGCCGGTTTTTTGATCCACTCTAGTTCCGGTCACACTTGTTTTGTGCCGGCTTTTGGATCCTTTCTCGTTCCGGTCACACTTGTCTTATGCCGGCTTTTAGATCCTCTTTAGTTCCGGTCACACTTGTTTTGTGCCGGCGTTCCGGTCACACTTGTCTTGTGCCGGTTTTTAGATCCTCTTTAGTTCCGGTCACACTTGTTTTGTGCCGGCGTTTGGATCCTTTCTTTAGTTCCGGTCACACTTGTTTTGTGTCGGCTTTTGGATCCTTTCTCGTTCCGGTCACACTTGTCTTGTGCCGGCTTTTAGACCCTCTTTAGTTCCGGTCACACTTGTTTTGTGCCGGCTTTTGAATCTTTTCTCGTTCCGGTCACATTTGTCTTGTGCCGGCTTTTGATCCTCTCTAGTTCCGGTCACACTTGTTTTGTGCCGGCTTTTGGATCCTCTTCCTTTCCTTGGTCTTGTGACCCTATCAGAGCTACGACTCTTCATCTTTTCCTTCTTCTTTGTCTGTGATGATTGAGATCTTCTAAGAGGTGTCAAGTACTTGCTTCGGCCGGGTGCTTGCCTCTTATGAGGTCTCACGCATTCACATCTTTTCTTAGCCGCTCTCTCTCTCCCTTCGGCCTCCGTTATTGCCGGCTTCCATCACCGTCGGCTTCCTCCGCTCCGATCCTTAGTGATCATTGCCAACTCTCCCGGTTGACCTGCTTACAGGTTGGCCGGGTTCCCCCGGTTGTCCTGCTTGCAGGTCAATCGGGTTTCCAGGACGACTTGCTTGCAGGTCGCCCTGGCACTATCTTTACTTTTCAGCACAAAAAAAAAAAAAGAAGGGTTATTTGATGTAATTTTTTTTTTTTTTTCATTCTTTCTCCTTCCTTTTATTAAGCAAACTGATGTCGGTTTATACCTTACATCAGTTTGACGGGGGGTATTAGATGTAGTGTGTGTGTGTGTGTGTTAGTATTCTATTAGTCCCACCTCGGTTGTGGTAACATAATGGTGTGTGTGCTCTCTCTATATAAAGAGAGGTAGTCTTATGTAATGCTAACGTATGATCAATGAAATAATACAAGGAGATTTTCTCTCCAATCCTATTCTCTCTCTCCCTCTCTCTTCGTAACAGGAGTATGAGGTTTTAAGTGAAGTTAGATTTCAAAATAAAACCGGGAAAGGAAGAGAGATTGATTACTGAGAGAAAGGATTTGAGAGGGTGTCCATCGAGCTTCAACCCATCTTCATCGTGTTGACGCTTGATGAGCCAATCCAGGAAGTCATCGGTCGCTGCAGGGCCCTGATGCAGCCGCCGCCGCTCTATCTGCTCGCCAAACAACTGATGCAATTTCGCGAAATGAGAAGCCAACCGCCGCCGCCTTCCTTGGAGGTCGGCCACTCCCAGCAACGGGAAGAAGTCTGACAGGTTACTGCCTCCGGCCTCTACCAGGATCCCCCACATCAGGTCCCTGAAACCCTGGCCCGAGCCGGAGCTTAGATCGACCATATCGACCGAGAAGATCGTGTTCGAGATCAGGTTCAGCGTCGTCGATAACGCAGCTCGGCCCACGTCCACCGCCTCTCCGGCCATGCAGCGTTGTCTCACGTACGCCACCAGCTCCCTCACCTTCTGGAGCCGGAGGCCTTGGTTGTCGTCCATCACCCGGGGCGCGAACAGCTGGGTGCTGCAGATCCTGCGGAGGTTCCTCCACGGTTGAGCCACGGGATTCCACGCAATGGATCCCTCATTGTGGCGGAGGGCGCGGGCGGCGTCGGGGACCGACCGGAAGCAGAAGGTCTGGTCATGCTTCTGAAGGACCTCGCGGGCCATGTCGGGGGAGGAGACGACGATGGTGGTGACCTGGCCGAGCTTGAGGGACATGAGGGGGCCGTAGGTCTTGGCGAGGCGGGCGAGGGAGAGGTGGGGCTTGTCGCCGAGCACGAACAAGTTGCCAACGATGGGTAGCGGCCGGGGGCCGGGTGGAAGGCGGCCGCAGCGTGAGGATCTCCCTCTTGATTGGATGAGAAAACAGAGGATAGCCATGGCGAATGGGATCCATATGAACCACCATTGAGCTGGCAGTAGCTCCATCCTCTAGGCTCTAGGCTCTAGGCTCTAGGCTTGTGTGTGGGTGATCAATGAAGCCGCCTTGTGCTTGTTAAATAGCGTTCTTTTCTTTTTGTGAAAGAACCTAAACGACCGCATGGGTATATAATTTTCCGAAGAAAACAAAAATCAACCCGAACCCGATGCCAAACTTCTGGCATATACTCTAACAGTACGAAACAAAAATCGGAGAGGAGCTTCCGTCATACGGCACAATATTTATTAATTGACAAAAGTTTGGATTTAAATTTTCAATTCACACCATATGACATAGGATTAATTTAGGAAGAAAACTTTGAGCCGTTCGACGTTTTTTTTATTCAGATTAACTCAACGTGATTAAATGAGATTTTGAGAGAGAGAGAGAGAGAGAGAGGAAGTGATTTTGAATGTTTTTCTTAGAGCTGTTCTTTGCCTCATGGTTGGGGTTGAGTGTGATATGCACCGATCAGATATAGTTGCAAATAAAGGCGAAGCCACATGGGGGCAAGGAGGGGCTAAAGCCCATCCTTAAATTCTTGTAAATGGAGGAGTAGCTAGTGCTATGCATCCAACTCATTTGACATTTTGAATCTCACTAGTGACCATTTGAGAGTAGACATTTTGAATCTCACTAGAGACATTTTGCAATATCGTGCCAAGCAAAGTTGGCAACCTAAAGTTGACAAACGAGTTGGCTACATATCTCCATTAATTGTCCTATTCGGCCTACTCTCCCTGGACTCTTGTGAATCGAAATCACGTACAGGTTTGTTGGCTTGCAGTGGTGCTCTGAATCCTAAGACCACACCATGAGTACTTGACCCGTCTACGTTGTCTGTATCACCGTTAAAAGTAGAAATCCCACTACAAGGAATAGGTTTATTGCCGACGGATATTGTTATTACCGTCGGTAATAATATCATTATTACCGACGGTAATAACAATATCCGTCGGCAATAAACCTTTAATATTTTACTAATATTTGAAATATTTATTACCGACAGTATATTTTTATCCGTCAGTAATATATTATTACCGACGGTCGTTATTAGATCCGTAGGCAAAACTGATTATTATCAACGGTACTAACAATAAGTCGCCAATAATATTTTTTATTATTTTAATATTTTTTTACATATATATTACCGACAACCATTTATTATCCGTCGGTAATGTATTTGTACTGACGGACTTATTCTTAGCCGTCGGTATAGTTATTATTATTACCGACGGAAAGATTAATGACCATCGGTAATAATAGTATTACCGACGGAAGATTAATATCCGTTGGTAATAAGCCCTACGATTTAATCGATATATGTTTCGATCCCTTTGTTGCTCTCTGGATCTATTCCGCGCCCCCCCCCCCCCAACCCGCCCCCGTCGATTTCGATCCCCCCTCCCCGGCCCCCTCCGGCGCACCCCCCCGGCCCCCGGCCTCCCCTCTGGCGCACCCCGGCCTCCTCCGGCTCACCCCCCCCGGCCCCCCGGCCTCCCCTCCGGCGCATCCCCCCGCCCCTCCCGGGCTCCCCTCCGGCGCATCACCCCGGCCTCCCCTCCGTCGGCACCACTGCTCCGACCTCCCCTCCACCGGCGCCACTGCTCCTCCTTCTCATCCCTTTCCGGTAACCCTAAATAAGCATTATCACTTTAATGTGCTTAAATTACAACTGTTATTGCTATAGTTTATCAACCATTGGCGGCTGCCTAACTCATATGGGTTAGGTAGTGCTCACCGTCGATTACAGCGGCTGACCTAAGGTGTTATTGGTTGTCCACTTTACGGGTAGTCTTTGTAGGTAGTAGTTGAGTTTGAGAAATTGGAGTAGCGTGGTCCTTCAGTAGTTCGAGTAGTTCCCTTTGGTAGAGAGGTAGATAAGACCAAGTGTAGAATGTGTAGTAGTGAGTAGGGCATCTTTTAGCTTTTGTATTCGTAGTATAGAATTTTTATCCATTAGAATGACTCGGTTGTACTGGATCTTGAGTGGTTGTATCTCCTTTCAGTTGTATAAATAGAATGACTCTAAGTAATGATAACACTTGTACTATCATTTTGGGAATTAAAATTTTATATTCAAATTATTTAGGAGTCAATGAATGTCTTAACACTCTTGTGCTGACCATAAGATAGATAATGATTAGGGGTGCGCATCGGTTCAAAGCCAACCTATTTAGGTAAAACCCAAATTGATCCAACCTTGGTCGGTTTTGAGGATTTCCAATCCAATCTAAACCGAACTGAGATTGGAATCCAATCCGATCCGATCCAATTAAAGTCAGTTTGGATTGGATTGGAAGGTCGGTTTGGCCTTTGACCCATATACTTGTTGGGTTTATTTTTTCCTTTTATTAGAACCTAGTTTTAACTTTAAAAAATAATAATTGTTTTCAATTATTAGGCCTAAATAAGATTTGTAATTGATTTTGAGTAACCCTACAGTATTGCAAAGGTTGTTGATAGCAAGCGTATATGAGGACATATGATATATTTAAAAAAGTATTATACGTATGTCGGTTCGGTTTAGGTCAGTTTTAAATTTACAATCCCTCAACCGATTTAATCATGTCGGTTTTTAAAAATCCTATGTTCCCAGGATGTCTTCGATCGATAAGAGTTGGATGCGATGAGAGTGACAGAGATGAGACACAAAATGACTAGACCGTATGTAAATCAAATTGTTTCATATATAAATCATATTGTTTCATATGTATATCATATTATTTTATACTTTTCATATGTAAATCAAATTGTTTCATATTGTTTCGTATGTAAATCACACTATTTCATATGTAAATAAAACTGTTTCATATGTAAATCATACTGTTTTATATATAAATTAAACTATTTCAGATGGCATCATGGTTGAGGGTTCGTAGAGGCAGAGGTGGGCTAGCTCGGAGCGCTCCGGCTGCCACCCCAGGGTCCGAGGCCGAGCCTCCGGATCTGGTAGTGTTGTTCCTCTCTCCACACCAGCTCCTGATGAGGTCGCAGCCTCCGGAGCTACGAGCAGTGCTCAGTACTCGGCTACAGCGTCTATGCCTACAGGTAATGTTTAGATCTAAAGTTTTATACATATTGTAAATACTTGTTCAGTACTGATGTATATTTTATTTACAGGGTCGAGGATCACCAGGCACGTAGGCGACCGGGGCGTGACGATGGCCCGGTGCTTGTCGACCTTACGCGAGCCACTTTCCCTACAGTGATGCGGCAGGACCTTTGTGGACGAGCACGCTTTTACACCGCCACGTGGATCGGTATGATAGTACGGGAGGAGAGGAATGCCTCTATTGTGGGGATAAAGGGATGGAAGTGTTGTAGCTCGTGTGTCCTTAGCGTGGATTTTTTGTATTAACATTAATAAAGATGACTTTGGTTATTGCTTTAATTAGAATACTACTATAGTATATGTTAATACTCATATAATAAAAGGACCCTAGGGAACACAGTAGGCCACTGAGGCGCATGGTGGATCCATGCTTGGGAGACCCAGTGGACCAGTTCTGTGTAAACCTAGAACTAGTTTACAGCTTAGGTGATGCCGGTCGCTTCATCGAGAACAAGCAGTTGGCAGGTAGAGGATGTGGTGATCGAAGTCTCCACCACGGAAACGTGGGATTGCTATTCACCTGACCAAGCACGATGATCATGTTGAGTAGGAACCAAGACGGTGCACAATTCAGTGATTCGGATACTGGTGCATGAACCGTCTTACTACTATAGATAATTTGTCCTTAACCCTGAGGGACCATGTTCACTGGGGCAACCAGTTGTGTGGTGCTCTGATGTGCCAACGTATGCGGACCTTCCATAGTCCAATACCACGGTACGTTGGGTTACCCGGCTGGCGCTTGAGTGACATGTAATCCCTATAAATTATCCGACGTCCAGTATTGGATGGGTGCGTTTTGATGAGTCAATCTGTCCACACAGTTAACCCAGGCCTGGTGGTTATCAGTATGATTGACGACGTTCTGGATGCTAGGCATAGCACCGGAAGGTGTGTGGTGTTATAGATGACAAGTCATCAAACCCTAGTCAGATGATCGATCGGGATCTGACGGTGCTCCCCACCGCCCGAGTCGTATCATGGCACCAGTAATAGGAGGGACTGAGGATTATCGGAGTATAGTAGAGAACAGGGTTACGAGGGAGTAACATAAGTTTAGGATCACTAGAGTTCAACTCGCATTGCACTCTGGGTGGCTACGCGGGTTAATCGGATTAGGACTGATTAATGGAACTTTCGGTGTGTCACCGGAATAGTTAATTAGGGATCCGATTGGAGCTAGAGATCTCGAGCCCTGAAGGTTGCACCCTGTCGTTGCGTATAGGAATTGTTCCCCGACCTAGTAGGATACGTTGAATGCGAAGTAGCGTGATGGAGCGCAAGCCCAGAGCCTAAGAACCTAATTCACATGTGTTACGGGCCGTAGGGGTATTTTGGTAAATACTGAAATATGACTCAGAATATATTGAATATGGATCTTAGAATGAGCGGAATAATTCCAGGAGCTTATAGGCGATGACGAAACTCGATTCCGAGTAGTGCACCTCACTCAGTCTCTCTTTTAGTTTTCCACTTTTCTTGAAAGGCGTTTTCGTCCAGGCTTCACGATAGACATTGGAAATCCCTAAAACTGATCCCCTCTCTATCCTATTCTATCTAGGGCCGGCCCTAGCTTCCTTGAAGCCATGGGAGACTGGCCCTATAAGAAGAATAGGGAGAGGGAGGGCCGGCCTCATGGTCTCCCTCTCCTCCAAAAATCCGAACCCCCTCCAAGCCTCCTCCTTTGTGGTTTCGGCCAAGGAAAAGAGAGGAAGAAGAAGGGAGAAGAAAGAGGAAGGAAGGAGAAGGAAGAATAGAGAAAGAGAAGGAGGAAACCTTGCGGCTCGCCATCGTCTTCGCAACGGATTCCTCCATCGGCTCGTAATCCTTGCACTCAGAGACGGGATTTCGAGGATTCTTCAATTTCACAAAGGATAAGGTACTATCCGACAGTTTCCCTTGCGATTCAAGTGTGGTTCTTCATCATTCCGTCATCTCCGGATCATAGATCCACAAGGTATGATGATTCTAAACACCTAACTAGATGCATGCATGTCTTCCGTAGATCGTAGTATGCCTCTAGGGTGTCCGCACATATGCTAAGATCATAGATTTGCATGTAGATTGTTTTGTAGAATTAATTTTAATGAAACATACACCGTATGATCTTCGGATCTTTCCTTTACTTTTGCTGCGACTCTGATAAGCGGATCTAATTCCAACAATTGGTATCAGAGCACGCTTTGGTGTGTGTTTCATGCATGAATTCGTGAAAACATCATGTGAATATATGATGGCATATGTTTTCGTCGGGGTTCGGCGTAGATCATGCATATGGATTGTGCTATGTATCGTCTCTTTGTAGGTGCTGTATTAAATAGTAATATGTGATTGCATGCATCCGGGGGTCGAACCCCGGATTTAAATTTTGCATTGATTATTATTGTGCTTGTGGATTTTAAGGCTCTAGATGGGCGAGGGACGGGGTTGACTATCTTCGGTTCCCTGGCCATTTTTCTAGGATTGTCTTCTTTTCTTTCTAGCGAAATTGTACACGAATGAGCTCTTGCTCGGAGTGTGTTAGTTTTTCGGTTACAGGAAGAAGGAGATGATGCTTCATCCACAGTTCGGGCAAACGGTACCATGGCGTGCAATGACCCGGCGAAAGCGTGCACGTTGGCGATGATGGGGATCGTCTTCAGAGATCGTGCAGAACAGAGGAGCAGGATATCTTGGCTGTGCTATTCAGGTTCAGGGGTCGGACCCTGTACTTGATTCAGTTTGGATGTTTTTTCTGTTGTTTCTCTTTACTTAGTGTTTAGAGAACCCCGATAATAATGTGATTATCTATCTTGCTTGTGAGTTTGTCTCTAGATCAGGCTTAGGGTTAGTACTAAGCTTATGGATTCATCGGTGTCTCTATATGGTTCTAACACATGCGAATCCGATGGCTAGCTAAAAGGAAAGGTGGTAACCGCCCTCGTGGTAGTTCAGGTAGCCAAGTACTATGCACCGAGATAGACGCAGTGTTAGATTTGTTTAGAGATAATTAACTAATGTTTCCATAAGAAATATGATAACCCTAGTGGGATGCCCTTTCTCCATGTGGTCCTAGCGACCAAGTTAGGTTAGGATTTCACTGTGTGATACCCGTTTCTAGATGACGTTTTATGGTAGTATGAACTCATCACGATTTAGTTATGCCACCATTAGGTTGAGGTCCGACGGAGGTTGTCGGATGTCCCTATTTGGCCAGCATCGAAACCTGTAATGAGATGATGTCTACTATGACAGCAGGCATCAAATTGTGAACGAGGCATGATCGTAGTGGGAGTCCTTTCCACGTTGACCTTAGGCTAGGCTCCAGATCTTAGGATTATGGGCAAACTAGTAAAGTATCGGGATCCTTGGAATCTATGTAATGTGATCCTTGCAAGAAAGGCGAAAGCTGGGTATTCAAGGTAGGGACTATGATATTTTTCGAGAAGGCTAATGCTTTGCGGGAAGGTTTGTAATCCTAGTGGGAGCACGGTAGACCAGGGTCTAAGTCTAGGAGGTTGTGACCTTTCTAGATATGCATAAAACCTCATAAAGAAGGGATGTGTAAGAGGTTCCCTCCAAAGGGGAGCCCCTGGCCTCCACAATCAACCGGCTAAGGGTCTGGGTGAGAGGTACGCAATTCGATATTCCCACCGGGTGAGAGCTGCGTTTCCTTCCATGCTGGTTCGCCTAGTGGTCTCCTTCGGGACATGGAGGATCCCGGTGGCAGTGGGTGATGGTTTTTTCATGCACCGCGGGAGCCTATGAACCCCCCTGCCGACACCACCTAGATTTGTAAGAAGCGTCCGAAAGCTTGTATGAAGCCGTTGTTGCTGCGCACGGGGTCACATAAAGCTTGTCAAAAGGAGACTGGGAGGTCTTTCAGTTTACCATGGGTAATTCTGATGAAGACTGAGTCGTAAAAACCCCGCTGGCAGAAGCGGTTGCATGCTCTTACCGAGATGTTGTCTCCAATTCAAGGCCGCTAGTCTCAGTGTCCGAGCCCAGAGAATTTAGATTCCTGGATGTTTCCACTTGAGGTAGTGAAGCCATAGCGGCTGGAGTAAACATTATCTATTTCTAAATTCCGTGAAATAGATTGTAGTAGACCCTAACTTTTGCTTTAAACTATTGTTTACTGAAATCATGACCAAGCTCGACCCCCTAGCCTCCATACTTAATGGTAACAAACTTACGGGACCAAACTACGAGGACTGGAAGCGTAAACTAATGCTCGTCCTAAGGGTTGACAAACATACAATTGCCCTAAGTACCCCTCAACCGGCCATACCGGGACCAAGTGCAACTGAGGCCCAGTTGAAGGAATGGAAAGACTGGCTAGATGCTGATGAGATGTGCAAGTGCTATATAGTGGCATCCTTGCAGACCGTCCTTCAGAAGTAAGTCGAAGATATGACCTTTGCTTCAGACATGATGCTCTACCTAAAGGAAATGTTCGAGGGTCATAGTCGGGTAACTCGTTACCTGACTATCAAGAATTTGGTGTCCATGAAGATGGCAGAGGGGACTTTAGTTCGGGATCATATGCTGAAATTGTTTGGCTATGTGAACGAGCTTGGTTCCTTCGATGTCATTTTGGATGCAGAGATCCAGACCGACATTTTCCTCACGTCTCTCTAAGGAGCGTTTGAGGGCTTCATTACCAACTTTAACCTTAACCAGTTGGAGATGTCTAACGCAGAGCTCCTAGCGGCGCTCCAGGCGGCAGAGGACGGGATGAAGACAGGAGCCCAATCCCTAAATGTGGAGCAAAATTCTTCTCTGAAAGCCAAAGGCAAGTTTCAAAAAAGAAAGTCTAAGACGCCCGTGAAGATAGGCCAGGTGCAGTTGCAGGTTCCTAAGCAGAATGGTTCGGCGAAGCCCAAAGGAAAATGTTTCCGATACGGCAAAAAGGGGCATTGGAAGGGCGACTTCCGCACGGCTCCCAAGAAGGCTGAGACAGGTATATCTCAAATCCACATAGTGGAATCCCTTATAGCATCCAGTTGTTCTCCAGTTTTATGGATTGTAGATTCTGGTTCTACTAACCATGCTTGCAATAATTTGTAGGGTTCAAGGAGACAAGAAAACTGGGTGATGGGGAGATGATCCTAAGCATGGGAACTGAGGCCGTGGCAGAGGCTGAAGCAGTTGGAGATGTCGTCTTGCAGTTCCTTGATGGAAGAAGTTTATTACTTAGAGACATACTTTATGTACCGTCCTTGAGACGAAACTTAATTTCTGTTTCCTTATTGAATAATGAAGGTTTTTCAGTTTTATTTGATGCTTCTGGTGTGTCAATTAAATTGAATAGTTTCTTTGTTTGTAAAGGAAAGACACAGAATGGTCTCTATATAATTAACTCCAATCATAAGCAGGATAACATAACTGAAGCTTATGTGGTTAATTCATCTAAAAGAAAAAATCCCTTAGATAATCCAACACTCTTTTGGCATCTAAGGCTTGGACACATAGCCTCAGACAGGATTCACAGGTTGGTTAAGGTAGGACTTTTAAGTCCAGATATTTCAGAAAGCCTACCGACGTATGAGTCTTGCTTGGAAGGCAAGATGATTAAAAGATCTTTCCGAGCCAAAGATAGCAGATCTAAGGAGGTATTAGAGTTGGTACACACTGATGTATGTGGGCCCATAAGTGTCCGTGCCATAGGAGGCTTCGAGTATTTCATCACCTTCACGGATGATCACTCGAGGTTTGGATATATATACCTAATGCGGCGGAAGTCTGAATCTTTTGATAAGTTCAAGGAGTTCAGAGCTGAAGTAGAAAAGCAGACGGGTAAAAGTATCAAGTCTCTTCGATCGGATTGAGGAGGCGAATACCTATCGGATGAATTTATTGGGTACCTGCGTGAGCATGGGATCGTATCCCAGTTGACTGCACCAGGGACACCGTAACAAAACGGTATATCTGAGAGGAGAAATCGAACTTTGTTAGACATGGTTCGGACTATGATGAGTTATGCCACATTGCCACCTAGTTTTGGGGGATATGCCCTAGAGACGGTAGCATATACTGTGAACTTTGTTCCATCAAAGTCAGTACCCCCTAACTCCTTGGGAGCTATGGTTGAAGCGAAAGCCAAGCCTACAGCACTTTAGGATTTTGGGTTGTCCAGCACATGTGCAGAAGGACAAGCGAGATAAGATGGAGTCAAAAACAAAGGTATGTCTGTTCATTGGGTATCCAAAAGGGACAAATGGTGGTTTATTTTATGATCCTGAGGATAGAAAAGTTGTCGTCTCGAAGAACGTCGTATTCCTGGAGCAAGATTATTTAATAGACCATAAGCCCACCAGTATAGTAGTTCTTGAAAAATTGCTTGGTACTGATGGGAGTACGCAGACAGAAAACATAGTGGGAGCCGATACCACTAAGATAAACGATACTGTAGAATCGACTCCTATGGAACCAACGCAGGCTCATCGCAGTGGGAGGACCATAACTGCTCCTGATAGATACATTGGACAAGCCTTTATGGTGGATCAAAAGTTTCAGGAGGATGATCCTCTGAACTATGACGAAGCGATGGTATCCTCTGACCATGCAGCATGGCAGGAAGCCATGGAGGCAGAACTGACATCGATGTCCCAAAATTCGGTCTGGACACTTATAACACCACCTCACAACATTAAACTTGTTGGGTGTAAGTGGGTGTACAAAAGAAAAAGAGGTCCGGATGGTACCGTTGAGACTTACAAAGCTAGACTAGTCGTTAAGGGTTATACCCAGCGAGAAGGGATCGACTATGACGAAACCTTTTCGCTAGTGGCTATGCTTAAGTCTATCCGGATTCTCTTGTCCATTGCAGCCCATTATGAGTTCATACTACCATCAAACGTCATCTAGAAACGGGTATCACACAGTAAAATCCTAACCTAACTTGGTCGCTAGGACCACGTGGGGAAAGGGCATCCCACTAGGGTTATCATACTTCTTATGGAGACATTAGTTAATTATCTCTAAACAAATCTAACACGGCGTCTATCTCGGTGTACAGTACTTGGCTACATGAACTACCACGAGGGCGGTTACCACCTTTTCTTTTAGCTAGCCACCGGATTCGCACGTGTTAGAACCATAAAGAGACACCGATGAATCCATAAGCTTAGTACTAACCCTAAGTTTGATCTAGAGACAAACTCACAAGCAAGATAGATAATCATATTATCATCAGGGTTCTCTAAATACTAAGTAAAGAGAAACAACAGAAATAACATCCAAACTGAATCAAGTCCAGGGTTCGACCCCTGAACCTGAATAGCACAGCCAAGATATCCTGCTCTTTCGTTCTGCACGATCTCTGACGACGATCCCCATCATAGCCAACGTGCCTGCCTTCGTCGGGTCTTTGCATGCCATGGTACTGCTTGCGCGAACCATGGATAAAGCATCATCTTCTTCTTCCTGTGACCGAAAAACTAACACGCTCCGAGCAAGTGCTCGTTCGTGTACAATTTCGCTAGAAAGAAAAGAAGACAATCCTAGAAACATGGCCAGGGAACCGAGGATGGTCAACCCCTACCCTCGCCCATCTAGAGCCTTAAAATCCATAGACAATAATAATTGTGGGGGATAATCTTCGTGCCGACCCGAAGACTCTCGCAGCACCAGTCAATTGGAATTGAAGTTGACGTCGAAGATCGTTGGTCGATCGGTTGATTGAAGTTGTTGCTTCTTTCGATATGTAAACAGAAAAGTAATCAGAGAGTTTGACACAAGAGATGTGATCTCGGAGTTCAGCCGAAGCCTACGTCTCCGTGCTATAGGGAGCAACCCGAATTCACTAACACTTATGGTGAAGTAATCTCGACAGGCCGAGTATCACAGTAAACACTGATCTCTCTGAAAGAAGATCAAAGGGAGATGGTTGATCTGAAGTTGGTAATCTCAGAGCTCTGGTTTTTAGAATTCAGAGTTCGATTTCTGGAATCGATCCTTTTACATTCGTAGGCTCTGCTATTTATAGGCATTCCGGGTGGCGAATGGCGGTTTCTGCTGCAGTATCTGGGGATCCTCCAGGTAAAGTTGCGGGCCCTGCGGTTGTCTTCGAGGGTCCACCAGGCAGGGCCGGTGGGTCCCGCTGCAGTCCTAGTGTGCCCACCAGGCAGGGCCGGTGGGTCCCGCAGTAGTCCTCGTGGGCCCACCAGGCAGGGCCGGTGGGTCCCGCGGTAGATGTTTGCCAAAATTTGCACCCACAGTTACCCCCTCCAAGTTAGCTAGAGTGCAGTCTGGCTGGCTTGGACTTGGTGCCAAAAATAGCAACTTCCTGTTCTAAAAAACGGACACGAAGAAACTTGTCGTATGTTAGTGAAAAAGGATCTGATCGGTCAATTTGGACCGATCGGTCAAATTTGACCGATCGGTCAAATTTTGACCGATCGGTCAAATTTTGACCGATCGGTCAAAATTCAACCGGTCAGGAATCGGGTGATCGGTCAAAAAACAGGGTTTTTTGACCGATCCAGTAGTAATTTTGACCGATCAGCTGAAATTTGACCGATCGGTTAAATTTTGACCGATCGGTCACTTTTGACCGATCGGTCAAATTTTGACCGATCGGGCAAAATTCAACCGGTCAAGAATCGGGTGATCAGTCAAAAAACAGGGTTTTTTGACCGATCCAGTAGTAATTTTGACCGATCAGCTGAAATTTGACCGATCGGTTAAATTTTGACCGATCGGTCACTTTTGACCGATCGGTCAAATTTTGACCGATCGGGCAAAATTCAACCGGTCAAGAATCGGGTGATCGGAAAAAACCCTTGGTTTTTTGTCAGATCAAATAGAAATTTGACCGATCAGATAACTTTCGCCGATCGGACATGTTTGTCCGATCGGTGAAAAATATCCGGTCAAGGTTCGAGTGATCGGCAAAAAACCTTGGTTTTTTGCCAGTTCAAATAGAAATTTGACCGATCAGATAACTTTCGCCGATCGGACATGTTTGTCCGATCGGTGAAAAATATCCGGTCAAGGTTCGAGTGATCGGCAAAAAACCTTGGTTTTTTGCCAGATCAAATAGAAATTTGACCGATCAGATAACTTTCGCCGATCGGACATGTTTGTCCGATCGGTGAAAAATATCCGGTCAAGGTTCGAGTGATCGGCAAAAAAACCTTGGTTTTTTGCCAGATCAAATAGAAATTTGACCGATCAGATAACTCTCGCCGATCGGACATGTTTGTCCGATCGGTGAAAAAATATCCGGTCAAGGTTCGAGTGATCGGCAAAAAACCTTGGTTTTTTGCCAGATCAAATAGAAATTTGACCGATCAGATAACTCTCGCCGATCGGACATGTTTGTCCGATCGGTGAAAAAAATATCCGGTCAAGGTTCGAGTGATCGGCAAAAAACCTTGGTTTTTTGCCAGATCCAATAGAAATTTGACCGATCAGATAACTTTCGCCGATCGGACATGTTTGTCCGATCGGTGAAAAATATCCGGTCAAGGTTCGAGTGATCGGCAAAAAACCTTGGTTTTTTGCCAGATCCAATAGAAATTTGACCGATCAGATAACTTTCGCCGATCGGACATGTTTGTCCGATCGGTGAAAAATATCCGGTCAAGGTTCGAGTGATCGGCAAAAAACCTTGGTTTTTTGCCAGATCCAATAGAAATTTGACCGATCAGATAACTTTCGCCGATCGGACATGTTTGTCCGATCGGTGAAAAATATCCGGTCAAGGTTCGAGTGATCGGCAAAAAACCTTGGTTTTTTGCCAGATCCAATAGAAATTTGACCGATCAGATAACTTTCGCCGATCGGACATGTTTGTCCGATCGGTGAAAAATATCCGGTCAAGGTTCGAGTGATCGGCAAAAAACCTTGGTTTTTTGCCAGATCCAATAGAAATTTGACCGATCAGATAACTTTCGCCGATCGGACATGTTTGTCCGATCGGTGAAAAATATCCGGTCAAGGTTCGAGTGATCGGCAAAAAACCTTGGTTTTTTGCCAGATCCAATAGAAATTTGACCGATCAGATAACTTTCGCCGATCGGACATGTTTGTCCGATCGGTGAAAAATATCCGGTCAAGGTTCGAGTGATCGGCAAAAAACCTTGGTTTTTTGCCAGATCCAATAGAAATTTGACTGATCGAAGTAAAGTTTTGAACCTGTCCTTCAGAGAAGGTTTACTGCTTTGTTCTTCGATATTTTGGCGGAGTTTTGAACATTGATGGAGATTGATTCTTCTTGTCTTGAATCCTTGGTTTGCTTGATGGTTGCTTTGAACCGGCGGTCCGGTTTACCCAGACCGGTGGTTTGCTTGGACCGTTGGTTCATCTGGACCGGTAGGTCCGACGTTTCGCCTGGTCGCGACTGTTCGCCTGGTTTTGCGCTTGCTACGGATGGATGCCACGTGTACCTACAAAAACACGCGATTTGATATGGTGAAGACACGTGTCTTCTCGATTTGCGTACCTGTTTTACCCTGGGTACAAAAGCTTTCACCGGCTGTCATTTTGCCTCACGCTTCCAAAATTTTCTTGAAGTCCAGAGCTTTTGCTTTTGATCTTCCGTTCTTGTTCTTGTTCTCGTTCGATCGGTCGAAATGGCTTCATCTGGCAGTTCGAAAAAGTCTGGTACAGCTCCCTTGAAGGGAAAGGGGAAGGGAATTGTCGAGGTCCATTCTCCTCCGAGGGGCCGTGGCAAAGGAAAGGCTGCTCTCGTTGAACTGGGCCAACTGGGCAAGAGGCACCAAGGGGTAGGTTTTGCCTCAGCGCCATCAAGGCCAGAATTCATCCCCAAAGTGAAGTTTGCTCTGGGTCCGCTTATGCCGCTGACAGAGGAGACAGAGTACATGTATAATACTGGCGGTGAGTTCACAGATACCAAAAGAAAGAAGTGGCAAACACTGCTCTCGTTTTTCACAGAAGGGAAAGGGGCGCAGCCTTCACTCCCTAGTATCCAGACGGCTTTCGGCATCGACAAGAAAACCGTCTTCACCAACTATGCCAGCAGCGAGAAGGTCATGGGAACCATCGTGACCATCGGCCAGATGAACTGCGGTCTGCGTCTGCCTCTGCCACCTTTTGCTGCAAGACTACTGAATACATCTGGCCTTTGCCCGGGGCAAGTCACTGGGAACGCTTGGCGGATCATCTATGCGTTCTGCCGGGTGGAATCAGATTTTCAGGAAGACTTGAGGGCATGCTACTCAAGTATCCCGGAAGGTGAACCTGCCAGGATCGAGCTTGGCTACTTCTTCTTCCATTATCGATGGAACTATAGGAAGGACAGCCCGTTCTATAATTTGACTGGAGTATCTCCCCTGCGCCCGCTCACAGATACAGTTCCTTCGGACAAGCTGTACACGGACTGGCCTATCTCTGTCTCCGGCGCGTGGACATCTATGTCAGTGCCCGACACCCCCCGAGACAGCGTGCACGACGCAGTTAAGATGTACAGTGCTGGAGGCATCTTCGCTTGGAGTTCGGAGAGGGCGGGAGCCATTGACAATTTGTTCCTCGAGCTGACTTGTGGAACGAGATCGTGGAAGCAGTTCTCCAACTGCCCAGTGAGATATGGCAAGGCCAATCTCCTCCATCGATCGAAAGATAGATATGAGGACAACGAAGTCCTATACTCTGATTATGAAGAGGATCCCAGCTCGGGCAAGATCATCCGGAAGATTAGGGCCGAGAAGAAAATCTACACCGCGAGGCGCCGATTGCCCACTATGGATGAGAAGTTGGTTATCCAAAGAGGCCCCGCGAAGAAGAAGCGAAAAACACTCATCAAGCCTAAGGAAGATGAAGAAGAAGAAAAGAAGAACGAAGAGGAAGAAGAGAGGAAGAAAAAGGAAGAAGAAGAGGAGACAGAGAATATCAGCCACGACGTCAGTGGCAATGATGAAGACGAGGACGGGGACGACGAGGATGATCCGTCTTCTACCGCATCTGGTGGAGATAATGAAAATGGGGGTGGTGAGGAAGAAATTCCTCCCACCCCCACTGGTGGTGCAACAGGAGAGGATTCGATCCCAATTCCCATTGACGAGATAAAAGCCCGTCAGATGGAAGAAATTCTTGACATCGAAGGTGATGGAAAAAAGGTGGTTCCCACCTACAAATTTGATGAGTTGAAAAAGCCATTGCGCTTCAAAATAAAGGTGTCGAAGAGTGGTGGGGTTGGAAGCAACCCCACCCCCCTTGATCAAATTGCACCAGAAATACTCCGCCTCGAAGGAGCAACAACAAGCGGGGGTGTGGAGGTCGAGCAACCCCCACCCCCATCTCGCTCTCTGCTGAACGAGGTGGAGGCCATGGTGGCCGGGCTCATTCAGCCAGGCGAGTCGCAAGAAGAGGGGGCTTCACCTCCCAGGAATACTTCCCCTCCTGCTAACTTGGAGAGGGGAAGTAGAGTGGGCGATGGGGCTCCTCAACCTCAACCAGCGCCAACCACGATCCAGGAGACATCGACTCCTAAGAGTGGCTCTGAACGCCGGAAGGGCAAAGAACCGAAGATCGAAACCTCAGGTAATCGAACAACTTACCTTGAATACCTTGTATCTGAAGCTCGAAAATATTCTAACACTTTGATTCCTTTTGACTGCAGGTGCGCCTGCTGGATTGACCCCAACAATAAAGAACTTGGGTGACGTTGATATCAACCGCCCCACTGCTGCGATCAGGAAGCTCATCAACCTTCCGAGTGCTACTTTGGATGAAGCTTTCGATAGAATAAACCTGGTGGTAGGTGCATCTGCTTGATCGATCATTTGAATCGTATCTTTCTTCAGAATAATTCAACTCTTTTGCTCTTTTGCAGAATTCAGCACTTATGAATGTTGCAACCAAACTCTCTATGAGGGCGGGAGCAAAAGAAGCTGTTGATGAAATAAATCAGCTGACCGCGGAGAGGGACGAGCTGAGAGAGCTCCTGACTTCGAAGAAAGCCTCTCTCAAAATCAAGATTGAGGAACTTCGCAATGGGAAGCTGGAGATCAAGGGGCTGAAGGATAAATGTGAGGCACAGGCTCACGAGCTCGAATCCTTGAAGACTCGCCTCTCCAAGGTTGAAGACGTGTCCTGTGGCCGCACCATCGAGATTCAAGAGCTGAAGCAACAACTTGCTACTCAGCACGCTGCTTTCGCTGCCAGAGAAGAGACTTCGAAGAAGGCATTGGAGCACGCGTTGTCTGAGTGCAAGGTGTACAAGGAAACGGCAGAGAAGGCGGCAGAAGCGCTCAGGACTCATGTAGCTAGCGTCCGATCCTCCAAAGCATCAGTGGCGAGTAAATCTCGTCCTGGATCTGAAGGGGAGAAGTCGCATGCGAAGAGTGTGGCCAAGCCTTGAGTCTTTTCTCCTTCTTTGTTGTAGTACTTGTAAATTTTTGAAATGTAACAGCTCCTTGTATCTGACATATTTTTTGATAATAGAAAACATCTTTTTGGTATTTGAATCTTGAACTTCTTTTGAGTTGAATGTCTTTGAATGTTGAGTTCTGGAATGCTATTTGGGATGATTGAGTATTCATACATTTGACTGTAAGTTGAATATGCATGTGCTTGAATGTAAGGGGTTGAGTCGCAACTCAATAACCCAAACCTGTAACTTTGAAAATTGAACTTGAATTCGAATAACATTTGAATGTAAGGGGTTGAGTCGCAACTCAAACTCCCAAACCTGTTAGACGATATCGAATTGATTGAAATTGGATATTGAATTTCGAAGGTCAGTTTAACATTTGCTTGTAAGGGGTCGAGTCGCAACTCTAACACCCAAACATGTTAAGACCTGGTAACTTGAAAATGGTCAGTTTTTAACATTTGCTAGCAAGGGGTTGGGTCGCAACCCTAACACCCAAACTTGTTAAAAGACCTGGTAATTTGAATAATGGATATCTTGAAACTGCTTTAGAACTTGAATTGAAAATCAGAACACTTGTACATTTGAACACTTGAAAGAGAGCTTTATTCATCACAGAATTTACATTACGGATAGAACAACTTGAGGTGTCTAGCATTCCAAGCTCGAGGCAATCTATCTCCTTCTGGTGTGATCAGTCTGTAAGAACCTTTGCCTCCAACTGACTCAATGATGTATGGACCTTCCCAGTTGGGAGCAAGTTTCCCACTGCTGTGCTCTTTGGTGTTGTAGAAAACTGCTCTGAGAACTAGACTACCCACTGGGAACTGTCTCTTGTGGACTTTCTCGTCATAGGCTCTTTTGATCTTCTGCTGGTACTTGGCCGCACGAAGTGATGCTTGATCTCGTAATCCTTCGGAGAAGTCTAGATCATTGATTCGAAGTTCTTCGTTGATTCCTTCTTCAACTGCCTTAGTCTTCAAAGTACTTGATATATTTTCTATTGGGAGTACTGCCTCTGATCCATATGTTAGGCGAAAAGGCGAGAACCCAGTTGATCTTCTCGGAGTTGTGCGATACCCCCAAAGAACTTCAGGTAGGACTTGCTCCCACAATCCTTTCTTATCATTGAGTTTCTTCTTGAGTATACCAAGAATAGCTCTGTTGGAGGCTTCTGCTTGGCCATTGCATTGAGGATATCTTGGAGTTGAATAGAATAGCTTGATACCGTGGTTCAGACAGAACTCTCGAAACTTGTCGGAGTCAAACTGAGCTCCATTGTCTGCAACGAGAACTTGAGGTGTACCAAATCTTGAGAAGATGTTGTGCCGAATGAATTTGATCACTTCGTCATCAGTCTCTCGGAAGAGGGGCACAGCTTCAACCCATTTGGTGAAGTAATCTGTGGCCAGCAGTAGATACTTCTTCTTGCTTGGAGTTGGAGGGAAAGGACCCAAGAAGTCTAACCCCCATTGATGGAAGGGCCAGGGACTTGATAATTGATGGAGTTCATCTGCAGGGAGATGAATAGCTCGAGCATGCCGTTGACAAGGCTCGCACTTTTGAACGACTTGTTGAGCATCCCTTGCCATTGTTGGCCAGTAGTACCCTTGTAGCTTCGTCTTGGCTTCAAGGGATCTTCTTCCCGAATGATTTCCACAAGCTCCAGAGTGGATATCAATCAGGATTGCCTGTGCTTGTTCAGGACCAAGGCACTTGAGTAACATCCCGCTGTGAGATTTGAAATATAAATCTTCACCTTGTAAAATATAGCACGGGAGCTTCCTCTGAAGTCTTCGGGCTTGATTTGGATCTTCTGGCATTTTGCCATGTTTGAAGAAGTCAAGAATTGGTCGTCTCCAATCTTCAAGCTGATCTCCACCCCCAGATCCTTTTGTAGTAGTAAGAATCTGCTGATCGGGGATGGTCTTGGGCAATTCTTGATAATCAATTTGTATCTGCCTTTCTCCGAGCGAGTCTCCAAGGACGGAGGCAGCATTAGCTAGAGCATCTGCTTCACGATTCTCTGCTCTTGGAATTTGAATGAACTCGATTGTAGTGAAACGTTGTTGAAGACGTCGTACTAAGGCTAAGTAGAGTTGCATTCTTTCTTCTCGAGCTGTGTACTCTCCATTGATTTGCCTTATGATCAATTGGGAGTCGCTGTAGATGATGATTCGATCTACCCCCAGAGATTCTGCCATTTCGAGTCCGGAAATGAGTGCTTCATATTCAGCTTCGTTGTTGGTGGCATTAAACCCAAGGAGAGTGGCCTTCTGGAAATGATCGAGTTCGGGGGATATTAAGACTATCCCAGTTCCCGAACCGATCGAACTTGATGCTCCATCAGTATAAAGCTTCCATGGAGGAGTTGCAGAAATAACGTCAAGACTTGGATCATTTTTTGTTGCAGGATTGATTGGAGGCTTATCCTCATCTTCCAAGCGCATGTCGACATCTTCTTCCCAAGTGATGGGGTCTTCAACTGGAAAGTCAGCTAGAAAATCAGCAATTGCTTGACCTTTGATTGAAGTGCGAGATTCGAATTGAATCCCCAGAGCACTCATTTCGATCACCCATTTGGTCATTCGACCAGCCCGACCAGCTTTGTCAATGATGTCTTTGAGTGAGTGTTCTGAAATGACAGTAATCTGGTGGGAGACGAAGTACGGTTGAAGACGACGCGATGCAGTGAGCAAGGCCAAGATGACCTTCTCAGTTTTTGAGTAGCGAGTCTCAGCTGGAAGGAGAGTGTGGCTGATGTAGTAGACTGGATGTTCGATGCCTTCTCTTCTACTGACTAAGACCGCGCTGATTGCTTGATCGGTCACGGCAAGGTAGAGCCACAAGTCTTCTTTTGGAAGTGGAGCAGTCAGGATAGGAGCTTGCACCAGATATTTCTTGATGCTTTGAAATGCTTCTTCACAGGTTGGACTCCAGCCGGAGGTATCCGCCTTTCGTAGTTTGTCGAAGAGTGGCTTGCACTTGTCTGAGGACTTTGAGATGAATCGATTGAGTGCTGCTAACCTTCCAGTGAGACGTTGAACTTCTTTTCGATTTGTAGGTGAAGGCATATCGATGATGGCTCGAATTTGATCAGGATTGGCTTCAATACCTCTCCTGGTCACAAGATGACCCAGGAATTTGCCAGATTGAACTCCGAAGGCGCACTTGGCTGGATTGAGCTTCATTCGATACTTTCGGAGGACTTGGAAAGTTTCAGCCAGATCAGATAGATGTTTGCTCCGAACGGAACTCTTGGTGAGGAGATCATCTACATAGACTTCGACGTTGCGGCCGATCTGATCTTCGAACATTTTCGTGACTAACCTTTGATAGGTGGAACCAGCATTTTTGAGGCCGAATGGCATGACATTGTAGCAATAAAGGCCTTGGCTAGTCACAAAACATGTCTTCTCTTGATCATCGGCGTGAAGAGGAATTTGATTGTACCCAGAGTACCCATCCATGAAAGACAATAGCTCGTGGCCAGCAGTGGCATCGACGAGTCTATCAATCCTTGGCATGGGAAATGGGTCCTTGGGACAAGCCTTGTTGAGATTGGTGAAGTCGATGCAGACTCTGACTTTCCCATTCTTCTTTGGAACAGCCACTATATTAGAGATCCAAGTTGGATACTCTACTTCACGGATGAAGCCTGCGGCGAGTAGCTTGGTGATCTCATCTTGAACAGCAATTTGAAGCTCTGGGCGGATGGTGCGTGGCTTTTGCTTGACAGGTTTCGCCTCTTCTTTGATTGCAAGTCGATGACAAGCATCCTCTGGATTGATACCAGGCATGTCTTCGAAACACCAGGCGAAGACGTCGATGTTGGACTGGAGGAATGATACCATGTCTTGCGCTTCTGCGTCGCTAAGACCGGTACCAATAAATGTTTGTCGAGGGAGATCTCCACTGCCTATGTTGATCGGGACGATTTCTTCTATGGAAGGTGATGCTTCCCATTCGATTGGTGGAGGTTCGGTCAGCGGAATCTCCTTTGATTGCTATTTAGAAGAGGGACCAGCTTCGTCTCGTGGTCGCTTTGGAGGAGCAATGTTGATCTTTCGATCTGTCTTTGCCGCAGCAGCTTCACAAGACCTTCCAGCTTGCTGATCACCTCGAATGCAGACAATGCCTTCTCCAGTTGCAAATTTGAGTAGTTGATGGTAAGAGGAGGAGATGGCATTGATCTGATGGAGGAATGGCCGCCCAAGAATGGCGTTATAGCTAGACATTCCTTCGACGATTGCAAACCTCACCGAGACTCGAGTCTCTCGGCTGAGGTCGATGGTAAATCTGGATTCGCCCACTGTGATGCTTTGTTCACCATTGAAGCCGGTGATCACAGTCGGGACGACGTCGAGACTTTGATACTTATGTCCCAGACGTTTGAAACAGTCTGAGAACATAATGTCGATAGAACTTCCGGTGTCGATGAGGATCCGGTTGACGGTGCTCCCGTCGATGATAAGTTTCAAGACCAGGGGGTCTCGATGGGGAGTGTGAACTCCTTGAAGATCGGTGTCGTTGAAGACTATGGATGGCCAAGCCAGACCTTCGATGGGCTTCT
The DNA here is from genome assembly GCA_947650365.1 of Chamaelirium japonicum. Taxonomy (NCBI): domain Eukaryota; kingdom Viridiplantae; phylum Streptophyta; class Magnoliopsida; order Liliales; family Melanthiaceae; genus Chamaelirium; species Chamaelirium japonicum. Next base: position 2,310,349 of record CANTAL010000001.1, read on the forward strand.
CGATCCAGGTATCTTCTTTGTTTGCAGTAGATCGAACGTGGAAGATGCGTCGAACCTGCCGATCGACTTCCTTCCCGGTCAAAGCTTGATTGTGCAAGGTTCCATGAATGCCAAAGACATTGGCATTCACAGAAATTGGTTGCCGGTTGGAAGAGATTTGATGTATCCAGCACACTTCTTTCCCCTTTGCAGAGGTTCGACGTTGATCGTGCCCATTATTGACGAATTCTTGAAGGTGGCCCTCTCGCAGTAAGTCTTCAAGATGAAACTTTAGCCGAAAACACCGATCGGTGGAGTGGCCGTGACTTCGATGGAATTCACAGTAGACTGTTTTGTCTGCTGTGAATTTAGAATTTGGTTGAAGAGGATTGGGCCTCCGAAGATACTCGTCGTGTTGAATACGGTCGAGTATCTGCTCGACTGGCATGTTCCACTCGGTGAAAGTGATCTTTGTTGGAGATCGACGCCCATCATTCTTTGATCTTTTGTTGGCCGGAGGGGCTGCTGCTTCCGTGTTGTGAGCCTTTGCAGCATATTTAGGAGCTTCTCTTTCAGCAGGCCTTCTTTTAGTTTCACGCCCTTTCCGAGCGACTTGATCGTCTTCCACTTCGATCTCCCTCTGAATTCGATCGAACATAGCTCCCAGAGAAGGAGGGGGATTGCGGATGAAGTCGTTGTAGATGTGTAGATCGAAGCGGAGAGCGTTCTGGAAAGCCAACATGATGGCTTCATCATCCAGATGCCTTCCAGAGAGAGCAGCATGCTCGTTGCGAAACCTCCTCGTGAAACTGCGGAGAGTCTCATCTGCACCCATCCTTAGTCGATATAGAGAGTCGAGCTTCTTCTCGGGTTTCAAGTTGAGTTGGTAATGCTGCACAAAGAGGTTAGCTAAAACACCGAACTGGGTAATGGACCCAGCTCGGAGATTGTGATACCAGTCGAGTGAAGGCTCGTCGAGACTTCCCGCAAAGGTGCGGCAGAGCACGTTGTTTTCCTCTTCGTGTGGCGTTAGAGCTTGCTTGAAAGCAAGTATATGGAGGCTTGGATCTCCTCGGACGCAGTTGAATTTGGGGAGAATAGGAGTTCTCCATCCTCTTGGAAATACTGATTCGAAGAGGCTTCGATGTAGTGGCCCGGCAGAAGAGTAGCCATCCCTACGACCGTGTCCTCGACCTAGAGGTGGGTCAAGAGGTAAGATCGCAAGGTCTTGTTCTGGCCTCGGAGTGTTTGCCGGTTGAAGTCGATGTCGAAGGTCCGATCCAAGTCCACGTTGAAATGGAATGGAAGGAGAGACTCTACTCTTTGAAGGAGCGCCTTTCATTTGGTGCTTCCTTGGCATGTTGATCTTTGAAGGTGCCGTCTTGTCGCAGTTGCGACCAGAAGAGGATTGGGAAGACTCGTCGTTGAGGCGATCCCAAACACTCTGCTTCCAAGGGGCAGCAGAGGGAGTTGGGTCACGGCGAATCCTCTCGGGGGCAGTAGTACCCATTGATCTCCGTTGCTCGGAGTGGATTGAACGTTGTGGAAGATTGATCTTCTCACTTGCAGAGGGAATAGGCAGAACGATTCCTGCTTCGGAAGCTGCTTTCTTAAGAGCATCCCTTTCAGCTGTGAGGGTGGCGTTTTGTTTCGCCAGTTGAAGCAATTGGAAATCGACTGCAGAGACTTGATATGTCGATGGAGGGTCTTCAGTAGGAGTAGGGACAGTCTGCCCAATTGATTGATGAGGATGAGGGGCGATCGGTCGATCGACAGATCTTCCGCTTCCTGAGTGAATCCCCATCTCGGGGACAGCAAGGGGCTGCCCGAAGTTGAGCCTTTGACTCATTGACCGAGTCTCAGGACGAGGTTGATGTTGAGTGTTACTTCCTTCTGGTTGACCCTGATGTTTGGTTCTCGCCATTCAGAGTGCGAAGGGTGCAACGAGATTGCCGACGTCTGATCAGTTGTCTGATCAATCGCTGATCAACCGAGGAGGCGAGGAAGTTTGGCTATTGATCTAGTAATCGAAGTAGAGAGAGAGAACACAGCTTCTCGCTCGGATCCCACAGACGGCGCCAAACTGTGGGGGATAATCTTCGTGCCGACCCGAAGACTCTCGCAGCACCAGTCAATTGGAATTGAAGTTGACGTCGAAGATCGTTGGTCGATCGGTTGATTGAAGTTGTTGCTTCTTTCGATATGTAAACAGAAAAGTAATCAGAGAGTTTGACACAAGAGATGTGATCTCGGAGTTCAGCCGAAGCCTACGTCTCCGTGCTATAGGGAGCAACCCGAATTCACTAACACTTATGGTGAAGTGATCTCGACAGGCCGAGTATCACAGTAAACACTGATCTCTCTGAAAGAAGATCAAAGGGAGATGGTTGATCTGAAGTTGGTAATCTCAGAGCTCTGGTTTTTAGAATTCAGAGTTCGATTTCTGGAATCGATCCTTTTACATTCGTAGGCTCTGCTATTTATAGGCATTCCGGGTGGCGAATGGCGGTTTCTGCTGCAGTATCTGGGGATCCTCCAGGTAAAGTTGCGGGCCCTGCGGTTGTCTTCGAGGGTCCACCAGGCAGGGCCGGTGGGTCCCGCTGCAGTCCTAGTGTGCCCACCAGGCAGGGCCGGTGGGTCCCGCAGTAGTCCTCGTGGGCCCACCAGGCAGGGCCGGTGGGTCCCGCGGTAGATGTTTGCCAAAATTTGCACCCACAATAATCAATGCAAAAATTAAATCCGGGATCCGACCCCCGGATGCATGCAATCACAGATTACTATTCAGCACGGCACCTGCAAAAAGACGATACATAGCACAATCCATATGCATGATCTACGTCGAACCCCGACGAAAACATATGCCATCATATATTCACATGATGTTTTCACGAATTCATGCATGAAACATACACCAAAGCATGCTCTGATACCAATTATTGGAATTGGATCTGCTAATCAGAGTCGCAGCAAAAGCAAAAGAAAGATCCGAAGATCATACGGTGTATGTTTCATTACAATTAATTCAACAAAACAATCTATATGCAAATCTATGATCTTAGCATATGTGCGGACACCCTAGTGGCATACTACGATCTACGAAAGACATGCATGCATCTAGTTAGGTGTTTAAAATCATCATACCTTTTGGATCTATGATCTGGAGATGACGGAACGATGAAGAACTGCACTTGAATCGCAAGGAAAACTGTCGGATAGCACCTTGTCCTTTGTGAATTGAAAAATCCTCGAAATCCCGTCTCTGAGTGCAGGGATTACGAGCCGACGGAGGATCCGTTGCGAAGACGATGGCGAGCCGTGAGGTTTCCTCCTTCTCTTTCTCTGTTCTTCCTTCTCCTTCTTTCCTCTTTCTTCTCCCTTCTTCTTCCTCTCTTTTCCTTGGCCGAAACCACAAAGGAGGAGGCTAAAGGGGGGGTCGGATTTTCTAGAGGAGAGGGAGCCTTAAGGCCGGCCCCTCCCTCTCCCTATTCCTTTTATAGGGCCGGTGTCCCATGGCTTCAAGAAAGCTAGGGCTGGCCCTAGATGGATTAGGATAGAGGGGGGGTGGTTTTTCGAGATTTCCAGTGTCTATCGTGAAGCCTGGACGAAAACGCCCTTCACGAAAAGTGGAAAACTGAAAGAGAGACTGAGTGAGGTGCGCTACTCGGAATCGAGTTCCGTCAGCCCCTATGAGCTCCTATAATTATTCCGCTCATTCTAAGATCCATATTCAATATGTTATGAGCCATATTTCAGTATTTACCAAAATACCCCTACGGCCCGTAACAAATGTGAAATAGGTTCTTAGGCTCCGGGCTTGCGCTCCATCGCGCTACTTCGCATCCAACGTATCTAACTAGGTCGGGGAACAATTCCTATACGCAATAACAGGGTGGAACCTTCAGGGTTCGGGATCTCTAGCTCCAACCGGATCCCTGATTAACTGTTCCGGTGACACACCAAACGTTCCGTTAATCAGCCCTAATCCGATTAACTTGCGTAGCTACCCAGAGTGCGACGCGAGTTGAACTCTAGTGATCCTAAACTTATGTTACTCCCTCGTAACCCTGTTCTTTACTATATTTCGATAATCCTCAGTCCCTCCTATTACTGGTGCCATGATACGACTCGGGCGGTGGGGAGCACCGTCAGATCCCGATCGATCATCTGACTAGGGTTTGATAACTTGTCATCTATAACACCACACACCTTCCGGTGCTATGCCTAGCATCCGGAACATCATCAGTCATACTGACAACCACTAGGCCTGGGTTAACTGTGTGGACAGATTGACTCCTCAAAACGCACCCATCCAACACTGGACGTCGGATAACCTATAGGGATTACATGTCACTCAAGCGCCAGCCGGGTAACCCAACGTACCGTGGTATTGGACTATGGAAGGTCCGCACACGTTGGCACATCAAAGCACCACACAACTGGTTGGCCCAGTGTACATGGTCCCTCAGATTTAAGGACGGATTATCTATAGTAGTAAGACGGCTTCTGTACCAGTGTCTGAATCACTGAACTGTGCACCATCTTGGTTTCTGTTCAACACGATCATCGTGCTTGGTCAGGTAAATGGGAATCCCACGTTCCCGTGGTGGAGAGTTCACCACATCCTCTACCTGCCAACAGCTTGTTCTCGGTGAAGCGACCGGCATCACCTAAGCTGTGAACTAGTTCTAGATCTACACAGAACTGGTCCACTGGGTCTCCCAAGCATGGATCCTCCATGCGCCTCAGTGGCCTACTGTGTTCCCTAGGGTCCTTTTATTATATAAGTATTATCATACACCAGAGTAGTATTCTAATTAAAGCAATAACCAAAGTCATCTTTATTAATGTTAATACAGAAATTTCCCGCTAAGGACACACGAGCTACAACACCAGCCAAATGCTCTTGGGCTTGGCGAGCTCTTTCTGAGGGAATTCCAGTCGTCCAAATGAATTCCCGGATACCTGTGTGGGCTGCGGCGGATGCTGACCCCTGGATGTCCCCTGTGCTCAGGCCGGTCCCACTGTTGCGTGATGCTTGCTTTCTCAACATGGATAATTTCGGACAGGTTTTAGCTGTAAAGGAATTTTTGTCACCTTCCGGGCAATGGGATATTGAGCATCTCTATTCTATTTTCCATCAGGATATGGTCTCAGAGGTTCCATCGATCCCCATATTCCTCAGGCGACCAAAGCAATTATACTACTGGGGCTGTAATTGGAAACCATTATACTCGGTCCGTGATGCCTATAACTGTTTAACAGTCCAGGACATCTCTAATTCTACAGATCGAATGTGGACATTGCTTTGGAAATTGCATTGCCCGCCTAGACCGAAAGCTTTTCTATGGAAAGTGATTTATGATATAATTCCCTCAAGGCAATTGCTTAGTCGTCGCGGCATGCAAGTCCCACTTTGTTGCCCTCGATGTTATTTCTCCATAGAAAATTCGCAGCACATTCTTTTCTTATGCCCCCCGGCGAAAATGATATGGATGATGTTGCGCAATCTGATAGCCCCCGTCCCTCCCCCACAGTCTTTGAACGAGCTTCGATCCCTTCTTTGTTATGACTTTTCCTCTGAGAGAGGACTTAAACAATTCACCAACTCCATTTTATGCTTTGTTATCTGGAATATCTGGAAGGCGAGAAATCATTCCATCTATGACTTGGCTAATGAGTCCCCTCAGGCTACTGACAAGAAGATTTGGTGGGAATTTAAAGAGTTCCATTATGCCCATCAACCGAAAGCGACAGGTATCAGAACGGAGTCCAGTGAATCCATTAACGTCATAGTGAGATGGATGCCGCCTGAGCCTTTTGAAATCAAGCTAAACTTCGATGGCGCTCTTGAATGCCACTCCCATCGGGCGAGCGCCGGGTTTGTCTTTAGAAACTCTCATAGTAATATTTTGTGTATGGGTGCTATCTCGTTGTCTTTGTCTTATGTGCAGGTGGCCGAAGGCTGGGGATTATGGGCGGGATTGCAAGAGGGTCTCAGAAGTTTCCCATTGGCGTCCCTATGGATCGAAGGCGACTCGCTATCCACAATCCAACTTCTACTTTCAAATGAGCCTCTTGATCCAATCTTAGAAGATTGTCGCGCCTTAATACAGCTCCGGAGACATGTTCGTATTTCTCACATATTTCGAGAAAGTAACTCGGTGGCAGACTGGCTAGCTACGAGAGGCAGAATCTCCAGACAATCATAAGTTTGGTATGAGGATTTTCCTGGGCCATTACAATTGATAGCAGGGAACGATATGAAGGATACCGGGGTCCGCGAATGTAGACAATGATATTGTAGTGATCTGTTGTGCCGGTGTGGCATTTGTAGTGTAATGTTTTCTACCAAAAAAAAATATGACAGAGTTGGGGGCCATTCTCGGAAAAACCTCACATTGGTCTACCACTCCATTGCCTATCGTGTGGGGCCCACATTACCACTTTAGGCTCAAGGTTTTTGAAAACCGATTCCGCTCAGCCCGATTGACGTGGCAGCATATATCTAGTGGTGTTAGAGATTTAAATGTTGGTAGTGAGATTCAACCACCACTCATTTGCTGCCACGTCAATCGAATCGAAAAATGTTCGACCTGAATAGCATTTTTTTTTTATGTTTAATAACTTCAATTCATACAAAACGAATGTTATGCGTGCTTGCATTGCCATTGTGGTTGGCACATGCTATAGAGGAGTCGAGTATTCTAGCTCTCTTTGCCAACAACTTTGGTCTCTAATGTCGGGGGTTCTAATCCAGTGGTTTGTTATACAACCAATGGGGCTGCACATTGCTTGACTGATCCAGGCTCATGTCTTTGGTGTGGAGGGGTACTGGAAGGAGGATATTCCATCTGTGCTTTTGGGTTTGATTTTTGTTAAAAATTCAGGGGAAACCTTATATAATTTTAAAATAATCTTAGCTAATACTATTATAGTAAGGGGTTCTCTTTCGAATCTAGGGGGGCGATCGATCCCCCACGCCTCTCCCATGGATCCATCCCTGTTTACTGCGGTTGGTTGCAGTGCTCATCTGAGATCATATTGGGAAACACATCTTAGTATTGCGTTTATGAGTAGGGTATAAAGCTGTTGTCGCAGAAATGATTGGGGATGCCGCAATCTTACAGAGTCAAACATATTTCATTTCTTTTAACGTGATTCATATGTTTGTAATCGGGTAACATCAGTTCAAAATCTTACCCACAATAAGGTGATGATAGAGGGTGATTGTTTGACGGTCGTCCAGCTTCTGTCGAAGGAAAATATTTTCCCTCGTTACTGCTACGAAAAATTATCACAGATTGCATAAGCTTTCAAGCTCGGGATAGTGTCGAAATAACTCCAAAGTTTTTCCTACGGAAGCAAATGTGCTCATGTAAAGCATGTGGCCGATTGTAAGGTTGATATCTTTTATTTTGTTGTCACGGATTGTATTGACTCTCTTATTTCCAAAGTGGTGATTGAGATGATTTCATGTGCTCGTGCTTTAGCGAAGTACGTGACGGATTGTAAGGCCAATATTTTTCATTTGTTGACCCGGATTGTATTGACTATCTTATTCCCAAAGAGAAAGATTAAGATAATTCGAGTAATGAAGTACAAGTCATCCCTCATTGACCTAACTATACTCTCTACTGTAGCCCGAGTGAAAACGGTAACTAGGTACATGTGAGGGGAAAGTAAAGCCCATGAAGATCGATGTTCTCTAAAAATAAAAGAAAAAGAATTATTTACCTCACTAGCGGTTTGGGGTAATTACACGGACACTTATGATGTCTATTTTTTGGGGTTCATAGATGGAGAAATCAGAAACGGACCTCAAGCAGCACCACATGCAGTCTAGTGCAAGCAAGAAAACCCCACTCCGTCGGAAGACCCCGGCCATCGGCACCAGGAAAAAACAAATGCCACATCCGGCCGAAGACAGAGAACAACAAGGTTGCATAACAGTAAAAAAAATAAAAATTAAAAACAAACCAAAACAAATCCAAAACCAGTCAGGAACAACACCGACGCCATCACCAACAATACGGCCACAGTGGAGAAGCCACACGAATGCCCTAATCGGTCGTCTATAACGCCGCCACTGCCACGAGCTGCGGGAACCACTCCACCGAGCAGCGGAGGCAATCTAGAAAACCCACATCGAAACATCTGCCGCTGGGGTCAGATCTCACACTCCATCAGCATTCGAGCCGGAGAGTCTCGCACAAATCCGGCGGAACGAAGACAAAAACGCCGGCCGCCGGAAAAGCCCCTATTTACAAAAGAGGGCAGGGTGCAGATCCGACCTTAAAACCAGCTCAAACTGAACCCCTGATATTCCGGGAATCACCGGTGGCATCCGGGGAGGACAAGAGGGAGAACGTCAATCCGAAGGAAAAATGGGAAAAAGGAGAGGACCCTGAAGCATGGTTGGTAGCTCAGTCTTCTAAAGCTGGAAATTGGGACTAACCACCAACCGTAAATATGTTGATGATTCCTTAGGGGATGTAAATGTTTTTTTCCAAAGGACTCCGAAATTTGCAGTCTCGTCATTAGATGCACATTTATTAATACCACTGCCATGGAATTGTAGCATGTTTTATGAAAAACGATCGATAATGGCAGCATTACACATGTACATCTGCTACAGAACATGGGGCTCGGCTCGGCTCTATTCTTGGTGCCTCTATTCTCCTCTATTAATTCTTTGCTCTCGTGTGCAGGATTGGGATTCTACGGTGCAGATCAATTTTTTATTGGGTTCCGCACAGATGCAATGATATCAATTGAAAATTATAGTTTTCAATCCGCACCGTTGACGTCCGATTCCACTCAAGAGAGCAAGGAATAGAGGGGATTAACAGAGGCACCCAAGAATAGAGACGAGCCGAACCCCAAAACACAGGACCCTTATTCAGTTTGTCTCCAAGATAGGGATGGCTAGAAGTGGAATAGCCTTACCCAAGGTGGTACCAAACCTCTCGGTCATGTCAACGTCAGCTGACGCCATCCCCTCTGGCAGCTTCCAATCGAACGAGCGCAGCAGCGAAGCGAGCATCAAGTGAACCATCCGGAATGCCAGTGGCAACCCCGGGCAAATCCGTCGTCCCGCACCAAAGGGGATGAGTTCGAAATCTCGGCCTCTGTAATCGATATCCCTTGTACTCCCGAGGAACCTCTCGGGCATGAACGCATCCGGATCGTCCCAAACATCACCGTCTCTACCCATGGCCCAAAGATTCACCAGCACCCGAGCATGCTGAGGTATGACATAGCCACCCAGTTCGACGCTTCTCTCGGCCCGGCGAGGTAGAAGGAAAACAACAGGAGGGTGGAGCCGAAGGGTCTCCTTCACCACGGCCTGCAGGTAAGGAAGCCGCAAGATGGTGGACTCCTCCAATTCGCTCACGGCCCCGATGGCATCCGCTAGCTCGGAACGTGCCTTCGCCATTGAGCTTGGGTTACGAAGCAGCTCTGCCATCGCCCATTCCACTGTGCCGGCGCTTGTGTCACTCCCAGCGACGAAAATATCCTAGCAGAAGTTTAAAAGGACTGATCAAATAAACTTCTCTTACTTTGTGGCCATGTGAGTAAAGAGGAATGGTGAAAAATAGTGAGACATAGATAAAAGAGAAGAGAAAGAATGTGTTTGTAAGAATAAAATAAAATCTCTAAGACCTTGTGTAATTTCTCAAGATTACACACCCTTAAAGATCTTCGTATAGAGCAATGCTATTCAACCCGAATGTTCAACAAGAATGGTGTTACATCCAATCACAACATCCCTTTGCTTATTGATCGGGACTGAGTGGATTTATCGGTCAGGGTTGGGTGCAACAGATGGCTGTGATTGGGATACGTCATTCTAGTTAAAAGAAATTGGTGAAGCATTCAATAGTATTTTCCATTCCAATAATCTCTCAAAAATCTCATCTATCAACGCGCTCATATACAGTATTTTCATTCAACCCACATATGGTACCCACTCGGTACCATACCAAGACCCATAGGGTTCATCACATGGCCCCTAGAATAATGCTCCCATGGGATTGTGGATATGGGCTCGGCACGGTACCAAATTAGTGGAACCCTAGCTCATGCAAAAAAAAAGAGAATTTTTCCAAAGTGACCACCAGGTTTGTTGTATTGCTCAAACTAAGTACAGAGCCCGAAAACGTTACTTTTTTTACCACCTACACGTGCCGATTTAGTGGCACGAGAGTTTTATGAATTTTTCTGACCATTTTACCATTAATAGTAGTAAAATATTGGTTGAGTAATTTTATGTCGGGTTACGTCGGGCTTACGTCAGGTTTACGTCGAGTTGCGTCGGGTTTACTACGTCGGGTTTACGACAGTTTACGTTGGATTTACATCGATGAAGTGGTTCCGGCGAGATTCCGTCGATGAAGAGGTTCCGGCAAGGTTTTGGTGATGAAAAGGTTCCGACGAGGTTCCGGCAAGGTTTCGGCGATAAATAGATTCCAGCGAAGTTCCGGCAATGAAGAGGTTCCAGCGAGGTTACGGTAGGGTTTTGAAGATGTTCTGACGAGGTTCCGGTGATGAAGGGGTTCCGGCGAAACGTAACAAAAACATAAACAAAATAACCAAACGTAAAATTTGCGTTTGGGTCTCTATTGGTTTCACGAACGAAGAAGTGATTCGCTACATTAAGGATATTTTTGTCTGAAATTTTTTTGGTGGTCATTAAAGTAACGTTTTTGGGCTCTATACTTAGTTTGAGCAATACGACAAACCTGGTGGTCAGTTTGGGAAAAACCTCAAAAGAAAATTTCAATGGTACCACTTCGGTACCATAACAAATCTCATATGGACCAATGAATGGCCTTATGGTGGATCTCTGGCATCCACCTAAGGTTCATCCTAGGTGTTGAGAAAGTCCACCGGTTAGTCCCACATCGGTAAAGGGGGCACCTAACACCCGCTTAATATACCCTCTGTGGACCTCCTCTTACAACTCGAGCGGGTTTTGGGGCATGAGGGTATCTAACATGGTATCAATCTGGGTTCACCGTCTCCCTCCGGATGCAGCCCCTTCCGATTGTGTCTCGCTCCGCATGCTCCGCTTGAGGGAGGGTGTTGAGAAAGTCCACCAGTTAGTCCCAAATCGGTAAAGGGGGCACCTAATGCCAGCTTTATATATTCTTTGTGGACCTCCTCTTATGACCCGGTTTTTGGGGCGTGAGGGTATCTAACACTAGGACTGGCAATGGACTCCGAATATCCGACCCAAAAGATCGAGTATGGGTATAGATTTTGCTCCCGAAATATGATTTAGGTAGGATATGGGTATAGAAATTAACTCTACTCGATTAACTTTTTGGTATATATGTATATGGGTATCTCAATACCTATACCCGAAACCCAATTGCCCCTTGTGTATACTAGATAATACAGTGCAACTCCAAACTCATCATTTATACCCAAATTCTACCCGAACTCATATCCATGTCCGAATTTATACTTAACTAAAACCAAACGTAAAAAGAAACCAAAAGAGCTTCTTAACATCACATTTGTGACACCATGATTTTTTATTTCCTCAAGCAATTGCATGTATGATGGAGAAAAAGAGACAAAATTATACCCAATTCTAACTCGAAACCCGAACCAAAACCCAAATGGATAAGGGTCGGGTATGGATCCTCTTCCACCCGAATGGGTATGGGTATGGCCATGCCACACCCAAATGAGTATGGGTAAGGGTAGGGATGGCAGCGGTGCGGTTTAAAACCAAAAATCGCGATAAACCGCATCGCATGGTGTGGTTTTGGTTTGACAAAATTCAAAATCGTTGTGGTGCGGTTTTAGTGTAGAGGTGCGGTTTCGGTTTTGACCAGACTGCATAAAACCACACGTTTAGGCCATTATAGTGGTAAACCGCGGTGCACGGCGCCATACCGTATGGTACGGTTTCGGTTTTACATAACGGTACACTATCGTGGTGCGGTGCGGTTTCGGTGTGGCGTTTCGGTGTGGCGGTTCGGTGTTGCGGTGCGATTTCTGTTTTATCCAAAACCGCACTGTTGCTATCCCTAGGTATGGATATGGATAAGGATAGGATCTGACCTGAGCCCGACCGATCGCCACCCCTAATTAATCCCATGGCCCCTAGAATAATGCTCCCACTATACTTATGAACTAATAAAAACCCGAACAATTTTTGGATGAACATAATGCACTCAACTTAGCACAGACGACATCACAACACTCCGAATAAGTTTCAAACATGGAGTAATTGGATTCATTTGTCCAAGTGTGATTCACTTGTTAGAGAGAAAAAGAGAGATAATACTAATTAATTTTTTAATTAATTTTAAAATGATATATAAGAGAAATTGTTTTCACACATGAGGAAAGGAAGTGATCCATGTGTCACAAAGAGAGAGAGAGAGAGAGAGAGAGAGAGAGAGAGAGAGAGAGAGAGAGAGAGAGAGAGAGAGAGAGAGAGAGAGAGAGAGAGAGAGAGAGAGAGAGAGAGAGAGAGAGAGAGAGAGAGAGAGAGATTTGGAGTTATTAGATGTAGTGTGTGTGTGTGTGTGTTAGTATTCTATTAGTCCCACCTCGGTTGTGGTAACATAATGGTGTGCGTGCTCTCTCTATATAAAGAGAGGTAGTCTTATGTAATGCTAACGTATGATCAATGAAATAATACAAGGAGATTTTCTCCCCAATCCTATTCTCTCTCTCCCTCTCTCTTCGTAACATGGTATCAGAGCCAACCCTCGCCTAGGGTTTCGACGCTCTCCTCTCCGGCCTCGGCCTCCTCGGTCGTCGTCGACGACATCGAGGAGGCCGGGAAGAAAATAAATTTTTTTTTTCTTTTCGTCTCTTGAGGCTCTTGAGAGGTCTCGGCCCCGTCTCCTGCTTCGCACCGCAGCGGCCCCGTCTCCAGCCCCGGACCCGTCTCCTGCTCCGCACCACAGCGGCCCCGTCTCCAGCCCCGGACCCGTCTCCTGCTCTGCACCGTAGCGGCCCCGTCTCCAGCCCCGGCCCCGTCTCCTGCTCCGTACCGTAGCGGCCCCGTCTCCTGCTCCGCACCGCAGCGGCCCCGGCCTCGCCCACTGCACCTACATCGGCCGAGGGCTACGAGGTGATCCTCGTCAACTCCAACCCGGCCGAGGTGGTCCTCGTCAACTCCAACCCGGCCACCATCATGACCGACCCCGGCCTCGCCCACTGCACCTACATCGGCCCCATGACCCCCGACCTCGTCGAGCAGATCCTCGAATCCGAGCGCCCCGACGCCCTACTCCCCACCATGGGCAACCAGACCGCCCTCAACCTTGCCCGCCACAGCATCGAGCTCATCGGCGCCACCCTCCCCGTGAGCCGAGGATCGCGACCTCTTCAAGCAGCCCGCCCGTGCCGGCCCTGCGCCCGCCGGATCCGCCGCGCTCGCCGGATCTGCCGCGCTCGCCGGCCCGCCTAAAGACCTCGCGCCGGCCCTTCGTTCCCTGCGCCCGCCGGACCGCCTGCGCCCTCCTTCCCGACCGCCCGGACCTGCCTCCACGCGCTCCGATCTCCTCTCTCGTCGCCGGTTTTCCCTCTCGTCTCTCTCTCGTTTTTTCTCTTTCCTTATCTGATCTCTCTCTCTCCCTTTGAAAGGAGTCAGCGACCCCTTTGTGTCCCTTTCTTTTAAATCTCCTCTCTCTCCCTGTGTGTCCCTTTTAGATCCGATCTCCTCTCTTTTAAATATGTCTCTCTCTCCCTGTGTGTCCCTTTCAGATCCGATCGGATTTGGTTGTCCCAATGGTGTCCCTATGGTATGATGGGATCCCGTGCTTTAGTGCCGGTATGATCGCTCCCGGTGGTGTCCCGGTGGTGTCCCCGTGGATGGGATCTGTGTGTCCCGGTGGTGTCCCGGTGGATGGGATCCCGAGCCTTAGTGCTGGTATGATCGCACCTGTTGATCCGTTGATGGGATCATGCCTTAGTGCTGGAGTTCTGATGGGATCCGATGCTTTAGTGCTGGTAGGATCGCACCCGTTGATGGGATCCGGTGCTTTAGTGCTGCCGTCCATGCATCCCGATCCGACCACGCATGGCCCTTGCACCCGATCACAGCCGTCCATGCGGGCTGGGTCCGGTGCGAGTCGGATCCGGAGTCGAAGGGCGTGCGTGTCGGGCAGGGGGAGCTCATGTTGCTTGACCGGCGTGCTGTGCTCCCTTGCTTCCTAATCATCTACCAGGCCCTTTGTGCCGCCCGGATCCTGTGCTCATAGCATCTTGCCATCCGATCCGGCCCTTCCGTACCTGGCCGGCTCTTCGCATCTGTTGCGCTCTCTCTGCGACCTTGCGCTCGAGCTGCCGCTCCACCTCCTGCGCTCGCGTCCTGTCTCCGGCACAGTAGCACGGGGGGCTCGATCTGGCTCTCCCGGCCATCCCCTCGCCACTTGCATTCTCCTTGCGCCCTGCACTTTGCCAGTCAGCCCGCTGCGCCTTGCGCTTTGTCAGCCCGCCTGGCGCCCTACCGATCCGCCTTGCACCCTGTGCCCTTGCGCCTTGATATTTTTGCGCTCTGCGCCCTACCGATCCGCCTTGCCGGTTTTTTGATCCACTCTAGTTCCGGTCACACTTGTTTTGTGCCGGCTTTTGGATCCTTTCTCGTTCCGGTCACACTTGTCTTATGCCGGCTTTTAGATCCTCTTTAGTTCCGGTCACACTTGTTTTGTGCCGGCGTTCCGGTCACACTTGTCTTGTGCCGGTTTTTAGATCCTCTTTAGTTCCGGTCACACTTGTTTTGTGCCGGCGTTTGGATCCTTTCTTTAGTTCCGGTCACACTTGTTTTGTGTCGGCTTTTGGATCCTTTCTCGTTCCGGTCACACTTGTCTTGTGCCGGCTTTTAGACCCTCTTTAGTTCCGGTCACACTTGTTTTGTGCCGGCTTTTGAATCTTTTCTCGTTCCGGTCACATTTGTCTTGTGCCGGCTTTTGATCCTCTCTAGTTCCGGTCACACTTGTTTTGTGCCGGCTTTTGGATCCTCTTCCTTTCCTTGGTCTTGTGACCCTATCAGAGCTACGACTCTTCATCTTTTCCTTCTTCTTTGTCTGTGATGATTGAGATCTTCTAAGAGGTGTCAAGTACTTGCTTCGGCCGGGTGCTTGCCTCTTATGAGGTCTCACGCATTCACATCTTTTCTTAGCCGCTCTCTCTCTCCCTTCGGCCTCCGTTATTGCCGGCTTCCATCACCGTCGGCTTCCTCCGCTCCGATCCTTAGTGATCATTGCCAACTCTCCCGGTTGACCTGCTTACAGGTTGGCCGGGTTCCCCCGGTTGTCCTGCTTGCAGGTCAATCGGGTTTCCAGGACGACTTGCTTGCAGGTCGCCCTGGCACTATCTTTACTTTTCAGCACAAAAAAAAAAAAAGAAGGGTTATTTGATGTAATTTTTTTTTTTTTTTCATTCTTTCTCCTTCCTTTTATTAAGCAAACTGATGTCGGTTTATACCTTACATCAGTTTGACGGGGGGTATTAGATGTAGTGTGTGTGTGTGTGTTAGTATTCTATTAGTCCCACCTCGGTTGTGGTAACATAATGGTGTGTGTGCTCTCTCTATATAAAGAGAGGTAGTCTTATGTAATGCTAACGTATGATCAATGAAATAATACAAGGAGATTTTCTCTCCAATCCTATTCTCTCTCTCCCTCTCTCTTCGTAACAGGAGTATGAGGTTTTAAGTGAAGTTAGATTTCAAAATAAAACCGGGAAAGGAAGAGAGATTGATTACTGAGAGAAAGGATTTGAGAGGGTGTCCATCGAGCTTCAACCCATCTTCATCGTGTTGACGCTTGATGAGCCAATCCAGGAAGTCATCGGTCGCTGCAGGGCCCTGATGCAGCCGCCGCCGCTCTATCTGCTCGCCAAACAACTGATGCAATTTCGCGAAATGAGAAGCCAACCGCCGCCGCCTTCCTTGGAGGTCGGCCACTCCCAGCAACGGGAAGAAGTCTGACAGGTTACTGCCTCCGGCCTCTACCAGGATCCCCCACATCAGGTCCCTGAAACCCTGGCCCGAGCCGGAGCTTAGATCGACCATATCGACCGAGAAGATCGTGTTCGAGATCAGGTTCAGCGTCGTCGATAACGCAGCTCGGCCCACGTCCACCGCCTCTCCGGCCATGCAGCGTTGTCTCACGTACGCCACCAGCTCCCTCACCTTCTGGAGCCGGAGGCCTTGGTTGTCGTCCATCACCCGGGGCGCGAACAGCTGGGTGCTGCAGATCCTGCGGAGGTTCCTCCACGGTTGAGCCACGGGATTCCACGCAATGGATCCCTCATTGTGGCGGAGGGCGCGGGCGGCGTCGGGGACCGACCGGAAGCAGAAGGTCTGGTCATGCTTCTGAAGGACCTCGCGGGCCATATCGGGGGAGGAGACGACGATGGTGGTGACCTGGCCGAGCTTGAGGGACATGAGGGGGCCGTAGGTCTTGGCGAGGCGGGCGAGGGAGAGGTGGGGCTTGTCGCCGAGCACGAACAAGTTGCCAACGATGGGTAGCGGCCGGGGGCCGGGTGGAAGGCGGCCGCAGCGTGAGGATCTCCCTCTTGATTGGATGAGAAAACAGAGGATAGCCATGGCGAATGGGATCCATATGAACCACCATTGAGCTGGCAGTAGCTCCATCCTCTAGGCTCTAGGCTCTAGGCTCTAGGCTTGTGTGTGGGTGATCAATGAAGCCGCCTTGTGCTTGTTAAATAGCGTTCTTTTCTTTTTGTGAAAGAACCTAAACGACCGCATGGGTATATAATTTTCCGAAGAAAACAAAAATCAACCCGAACCCGATGCCAAACTTCTGGCATATACTCTAACAGTACGAAACAAAAATCGGAGAGGAGCTTCCGTCATACGGCACAATATTTATTAATTGACAAAAGTTTGGATTTAAATTTTCAATTCACACCATATGACATAGGATTAATTTAGGAAGAAAACTTTGAGCCGTTCGACGTTTTTTTTATTCAGATTAACTCAACGTGATTAAATGAGATTTTGAGAGAGAGAGAGAGAGAGAGAGGAAGTGATTTTGAATGTTTTTCTTAGAGCTGTTCTTTGCCTCATGGTTGGGGTTGAGTGTGATATGCACCGATCAGATATAGTTGCAAATAAAGGCGAAGCCACATGGGGGCAAGGAGGGGCTAAAGCCCATCCTTAAATTCTTGTAAATGGAGGAGTAGCTAGTGCTATGCATCCAACTCATTTGACATTTTGAATCTCACTAGTGACCATTTGAGAGTAGACATTTTGAATCTCACTAGAGACATTTTGCAATATCGTGCCAAGCAAAGTTGGCAACCTAAAGTTGACAAACGAGTTGGCTACATATCTCCATTAATTGTCCTATTCGGCCTACTCTCCCTGGACTCTTGTGAATCGAAATCACGTACAGGTTTGTTGGCTTGCAGTGGTGCTCTGAATCCTAAGACCACACCATGAGTACTTGACCCGTCTACGTTGTCTGTATCACCGTTAAAAGTAGAAATCCCACTACAAGGAATAGGTTTATTGCCGACGGATATTGTTATTACCGTCGGTAATAATATCATTATTACCGACGGTAATAACAATATCCGTCGGCAATAAACCTTTAATATTTTACTAATATTTGAAATATTTATTACCGACAGTATATTTTTATCCGTCAGTAATATATTATTACCGACGGTCGTTATTAGATCCGTAGGCAAAACTGATTATTATCAACGGTACTAACAATAAGTCGCCAATAATATTTTTTATTATTTTAATATTTTTTTACATATATATTACCGACAACCATTTATTATCCGTCGGTAATGTATTTGTACTGACGGACTTATTCTTAGCCGTCGGTATAGTTATTATTATTACCGACGGAAAGATTAATGACCATCGGTAATAATAGTATTACCGACGGAAGATTAATATCCGTTGGTAATAAGCCCTACGATTTAATCGATATATGTTTCGATCCCTTTGTTGCTCTCTGGATCTATTCCGCGCCCCCCCCCCCCCCAACCCGCCCCCGTCGATTTCGATCCCCCCTCCCCGGCCCCCTCCGGCGCACCCCCCCGGCCCCCGGCCTCCCCTCTGGCGCACCCCGGCCTCCTCCGGCTCACCCCCCCCGGCCCCCCGGCCTCCCCTCCGGCGCATCCCCCCGCCCCTCCCGGGCTCCCCTCCGGCGCATCACCCCGGCCTCCCCTCCGTCGGCACCACTGCTCCGACCTCCCCTCCACCGGCGCCACTGCTCCTCCTTCTCATCCCTTTCCGGTAACCCTAAATAAGCATTATCACTTTAATGTGCTTAAATTACAACTGTTATTGCTATAGTTTATCAACCATTGGCGGCTGCCTAACTCATATGGGTTAGGTAGTGCTCACCGTCGATTACAGCGGCTGACCTAAGGTGTTATTGGTTGTCCACTTTACGGGTAGTCTTTGTAGGTAGTAGTTGAGTTTGAGAAATTGGAGTAGCGTGGTCCTTCAGTAGTTCGAGTAGTTCCCTTTGGTAGAGAGGTAGATAAGACCAAGTGTAGAATGTGTAGTAGTGAGTAGGGCATCTTTTAGCTTTTGTATTCGTAGTATAGAATTTTTATCCATTAGAATGACTCGGTTGTACTGGATCTTGAGTGGTTGTATCTCCTTTCAGTTGTATAAATAGAATGACTCTAAGTAATGATAACACTTGTACTATCATTTTGGGAATTAAAATTTTATATTCAAATTATTTAGGAGTCAATGAATGTCTTAACACTCTTGTGCTGACCATAAGATAGATAATGATTAGGGGTGCGCATCGGTTCAAAGCCAACCTATTTAGGTAAAACCCAAATTGATCCAACCTTGGTCGGTTTTGAGGATTTCCAATCCAATCTAAACCGAACTGAGATTGGAATCCAATCCGATCCGATCCAATTAAAGTCAGTTTGGATTGGATTGGAAGGTCGGTTTGGCCTTTGACCCATATACTTGTTGGGTTTATTTTTTCCTTTTATTAGAACCTAGTTTTAACTTTAAAAAATAATAATTGTTTTCAATTATTAGGCCTAAATAAGATTTGTAATTGATTTTGAGTAACCCTACAGTATTGCAAAGGTTGTTGATAGCAAGCGTATATGAGGACATATGATATATTTAAAAAAGTATTATACGTATGTCGGTTCGGTTTAGGTCAGTTTTAAATTTACAATCCCTCAACCGATTTAATCATGTCGGTTTTTAAAAATCCTATGTTCCCAGGATGTCTTCGATCGATAAGAGTTGGATGCGATGAGAGTGACAGAGATGAGACACAAAATGACTAGACCGTATGTAAATCAAATTGTTTCATATATAAATCATATTGTTTCATATGTATATCATATTATTTTATACTTTTCATATGTAAATCAAATTGTTTCATATTGTTTCGTATGTAAATCACACTATTTCATATGTAAATAAAACTGTTTCATATGTAAATCAAACTGTTTTATATATAAATTAAACTATTTCAGATGGCATCATGGTTGAGGGTTCGTAGAGGCAGAGGTGGGCTAGCTCGGAGCGCTCCGGCTGCCACCCCAGGGTCCGAGGCCGAGCCTCCGGATCTGGTAGTGTTGTTCCTCTCTCCACACCAGCTCCTGATGAGGTCGCAGCCTCCGGAGCTACGAGCAGTGCTCAGTACTCGGCTACAGCGTCTATGCCTACAGGTAATGTTTAGATCTAAAGTTTTATACATATTGTAAATACTTGTTCAGTACTGATGTATATTTTATTTACAGGGTCGAGGATCACCAGGCACGTAGGCGACCGGGGCGTGACGATGGCCCGGTGCTTGTCGACCTTACGCGAGCCGCTTTCCCTACAGTGATGCGGCAGGACCTTTGTGGACGAGCACGCTTTTACACCGCCACGTGGATCGGTATGATAGTACGGGAGGAGAGGAATGCCTCTATTGTGGGGATAAAGGGATGGAAGTGTTGTAGCTCGTGTGTCCTTAGCGTGGATTTTTTGTATTAACATTAATAAAGATGACTTTGGTTATTGCTTTAATTAGAATACTACTATAGTATATGTTAATACTCATATAATAAAAGGACCCTAGGGAACACAGTAGGCCACTGAGGCGCATGGTGGATCCATGCTTGGGAGACCCAGTGGACCAGTTCTGTGTAAACCTAGAACTAGTTTACAGCTTAGGTGATGCCGGTCGCTTCATCGAGAACAAGCAGTTGGCAGGTAGAGGATGTGGTGATCGAAGTCTCCACCACGGAAATGTGGGATTGCTATTCACCTGACCAAGCACGATGATCATGTTGAGTAGGAACCAAGACGGTGCACAATTCAGTGATTCGGATACTGGTGCATGAACCGTCTTACTACTATAGATAATTTGTCCTTAACCCTGAGGGACCATGTTCACTGGGGCAACCAGTTGTGTGGTGCTCTGATGTGCCAACGTATGCGGACCTTCCATAGTCCAATACCACGGTACGTTGGGTTACCCGGCTGGCGCTTGAGTGACATGTAATCCCTATAAATTATCCGACGTCCAGTATTGGATGGGTGCGTTTTGATGAGTCAATCTGTCCACACAGTTAACCCAGGCCTGGTGGTTATCAGTATGATTGACGACGTTCTGGATGCTAGGCATAGCACCGGAAGGTGTGTGGTGTTATAGATGACAAGTCATCAAACCCTAGTCAGATGATCGATCGGGATCTGACGGTGCTCCCCACCGCCCGAGTCGTATCATGGCACCAGTAATAGGAGGGACTGAGGATTATCGGAGTATAGTAGAGAACAGGGTTACGAGGGAGTAACATAAGTTTAGGATCACTAGAGTTCAACTCGCATTGCACTCTGGGTGGCTACGCGGGTTAATCGGATTAGGACTGATTAATGGAACTTTCGGTGTGTCACCGGAATAGTTAATTAGGGATCCGATTGGAGCTAGAGATCTCGAGCCCTGAAGGTTGCACCCTGTCGTTGCGTATAGGAATTGTTCCCCGACCTAGTAGGATACGTTGAATGCGAAGTAGCGTGATGGAGCGCAAGCCCAGAGCCTAAGAACCTAATTCACATGTGTTACGGGCCGTAGGGGTATTTTGGTAAATACTGAAATATGACTCAGAATATATTGAATATGGATCTTAGAATGAGCGGAATAATTCCAGGAGCTTATAGGCGATGACGAAACTCGATTCCGAGTAGTGCACCTCACTCAGTCTCTCTTTTAGTTTTCCACTTTTCTTGAAAGGCGTTTTCGTCCAGGCTTCACGATAGACATTGGAAATCCCTAAAACTGATCCCCTCTCTATCCTATTCTATCTAGGGCCGGCCCTAGCTTCCTTGAAGCCATGGGAGACTGGCCCTATAAGAAGAATAGGGAGAGGGAGGGCCGGCCTCATGGTCTCCCTCTCCTCCAAAAATCCGAACCCCCTCCAAGCCTCCTCCTTTGTGGTTTCGGCCAAGGAAAAGAGAGGAAGAAGAAGGGAGAAGAAAGAGGAAGGAAGGAGAAGGAAGAATAGAGAAAGAGAAGGAGGAAACCTTGCGGCTCGCCATCGTCTTCGCAACGGATTCCTCCATCGGCTCGTAATCCTTGCACTCAGAGACGGGATTTCGAGGATTCTTCAATTTCACAAAGGATAAGGTACTATCCGACAGTTTCCCTTGCGATTCAAGTGTGGTTCTTCATCATTCCGTCATCTCCGGATCATAGATCCACAAGGTATGATGATTCTAAACACCTAACTAGATGCATGCATGTCTTCCGTAGATCGTAGTATGCCTCTAGGGTGTCCGCACATATGCTAAGATCATAGATTTGCATGTAGATTGTTTTGTAGAATTAATTTTAATGAAACATACACCGTATGATCTTCGGATCTTTCCTTTACTTTTGCTGCGACTCTGATAAGCGGATCTAATTCCAACAATTGGTATCAGAGCACGCTTTGGTGTGTGTTTCATGCATGAATTCGTGAAAACATCATGTGAATATATGATGGCATATGTTTTCGTCGGGGTTCGGCGTAGATCATGCATATGGATTGTGCTATGTATCGTCTCTTTGTAGGTGCTGTATTAAATAGTAATATGTGATTGCATGCATCCGGGGGTCGAACCCCGGATTTAAATTTTGCATTGATTATTATTGTGCTTGTGGATTTTAAGGCTCTAGATGGGCGAGGGACGGGGTTGACTATCTTCGGTTCCCTGGCCATTTTTCTAGGATTGTCTTCTTTTCTTTCTAGCGAAATTGTACACGAATGAGCTCTTGCTCGGAGTGTGTTAGTTTTTCGGTTACAGGAAGAAGGAGATGATGCTTCATCCACAGTTCGGGCAAACGGTACCATGGCGTGCAATGACCCGGCGAAAGCGTGCACGTTGGCGATGATGGGGATCGTCTTCAGAGATCGTGCAGAACAGAGGAGCAGGATATCTTGGCTGTGCTATTCAGGTTCAGGGGTCGGACCCTGTACTTGATTCAGTTTGGATGTTTTTTCTGTTGTTTCTCTTTACTTAGTGTTTAGAGAACCCCGATAATAATGTGATTATCTATCTTGCTTGTGAGTTTGTCTCTAGATCAGGCTTAGGGTTAGTACTAAGCTTATGGATTCATCGGTGTCTCTATATGGTTCTAACACATGCGAATCCGATGGCTAGCTAAAAGGAAAGGTGGTAACCGCCCTCGTGGTAGTTCAGGTAGCCAAGTACTATGCACCGAGATAGACGCAGTGTTAGATTTGTTTAGAGATAATTAACTAATGTTTCCATAAGAAATATGATAACCCTAGTGGGATGCCCTTTCTCCATGTGGTCCTAGCGACCAAGTTAGGTTAGGATTTCACTGTGTGATACCCGTTTCTAGATGACGTTTTATGGTAGTATGAACTCATCACGATTTAGTTATGCCACCATTAGGTTGAGGTCCGACGGAGGTTGTCGGATGTCCCTATTTGGCCAGCATCGAAACCTGTAATGAGATGATGTCTACTATGACAGCAGGCATCAAATTGTGAACGAGGCATGATCGTAGTGGGAGTCCTTTCCACGTTGACCTTAGGCTAGGCTCCAGATCTTAGGATTATGGGCAAACTAGTAAAGTATCGGGATCCTTGGAATCTATGTAATGTGATCCTTGCAAGAAAGGCGAAAGCTGGGTATTCAAGGTAGGGACTATGATATTTTTCGAGAAGGCTAATGCTTTGCGGGAAGGTTTGTAATCCTAGTGGGAGCACGGTAGACCAGGGTCTAAGTCTAGGAGGTTGTGACCTTTCTAGATATGCATAAAACCTCATAAAGAAGGGATGTGTAAGAGGTTCCCTCCAAAGGGGAGCCCCTGGCCTCCACAATCAACCGGCTAAGGGTCTGGGTGAGAGGTACGCAATTCGATATTCCCACCGGGTGAGAGCTGCGTTTCCTTCCATGCTGGTTCGCCTAGTGGTCTCCTTCGGGACATGGAGGATCCCGGTGGCAGTGGGTGATGGTTTTTTCATGCACCGCGGGAGCCTATGAACCCCCCTGCCGACACCACCTAGATTTGTAAGAAGCGTCCGAAAGCTTGTATGAAGCCGTTGTTGCTGCGCACGGGGTCACATAAAGCTTGTCAAAAGGAGACTGGGAGGTCTTTCAGTTTACCATGGGTAATTCTGATGAAGACTGAGTCGTAAAAACCCCGCTGGCAGAAGCGGTTGCATGCTCTTACCGAGATGTTGTCTCCAATTCAAGGCCGCTAGTCTCAGTGTCCGAGCCCAGAGAATTTAGATTCCTGGATGTTTCCACTTGAGGTAGTGAAGCCATAGCGGCTGGAGTAAACATTATCTATTTCTAAATTCCGTGAAATAGATTGTAGTAGACCCTAACTTTTGCTTTAAACTATTGTTTACTGAAATCATGACCAAGCTCGACCCCCTAGCCTCCATACTTAATGGTAACAAACTTACGGGACCAAACTACGAGGACTGGAAGCGTAAACTAATGCTCGTCCTAAGGGTTGACAAACATACAATTGCCCTAAGTACCCCTCAACCGGCCATACCGGGACCAAGTGCAACTGAGGCCCAGTTGAAGGAATGGAAAGACTGGCTAGATGCTGATGAGATGTGCAAGTGCTATATAGTGGCATCCTTGCAGACCGTCCTTCAGAAGTAAGTCGAAGATATGACCTTTGCTTCAGACATGATGCTCTACCTAAAGGAAATGTTCGAGGGTCATAGTCGGGTAACTCGTTACCTGACTATCAAGAATTTGGTGTCCATGAAGATGGCAGAGGGGACTTTAGTTCGGGATCATATGCTGAAATTGTTTGGCTATGTGAACGAGCTTGGTTCCTTCGATGTCATTTTGGATGCAGAGATCCAGACCGATATTTTCCTCACGTCTCTCTAAGGAGCGTTTGAGGGCTTCATTACCAACTTTAACCTTAACCAGTTGGAGATGTCTAACGCAGAGCTCCTAGCGGCGCTCCAGGCGGCAGAGGACGGGATGAAGACAGGAGCCCAATCCCTAAATGTGGAGCAAAATTCTTCTCTGAAAGCCAAAGGCAAGTTTCAAAAAAGAAAGTCTAAGACGCCCGTGAAGATAGGCCAGGTGCAGTTGCAGGTTCCTAAGCAGAATGGTTCGGCGAAGCCCAAAGGAAAATGTTTCCGATACGGCAAAAAGGGGCATTGGAAGGGCGACTTCCGCACGGCTCCCAAGAAGGCTGAGACAGGTATATCTCAAATCCACATAGTGGAATCCCTTATAGCATCCAGTTGTTCTCCAGTTTTATGGATTGTAGATTCTGGTTCTACTAACCATGCTTGCAATAATTTGTAGGGTTCAAGGAGACAAGAAAACTGGGTGATGGGGAGATGATCCTAAGCATGGGAACTGAGGCCGTGGCAGAGGCTGAAGCAGTTGGAGATGTCGTCTTGCAGTTCCTTGATGGAAGAAGTTTATTACTTAGAGACATACTTTATGTACCGTCCTTGAGACGAAACTTAATTTCTGTTTCCTTATTGAATAATGAAGGTTTTTCAGTTTTATTTGATGCTTCTGGTGTGTCAATTAAATTGAATAGTTTCTTTGTTTGTAAAGGAAAGACACAGAATGGTCTCTATATAATTAACTCCAATCATAAGCAGGATAACATAACTGAAGCTTATGTGGTTAATTCATCTAAAAGAAAAAATCCCTTAGATAATCCAACACTCTTTTGGCATCTAAGGCTTGGACACATAGCCTCAGACAGGATTCATAGGTTGGTTAAGGTAGGACTTTTAAGTCCAGATATTTCAGAAAGCCTACCGACGTATGAGTCTTGCTTGGAAGGCAAGATGATTAAAAGATCTTTCCGAGCCAAAGATAGCAGATCTAAGGAGGTATTAGAGTTGGTACACACTGATGTATGTGGGCCCATAAGTGTCCGTGCCATAGGAGGCTTCGAGTATTTCATCACCTTCACGGATGATCACTCGAGGTTTGGATATATATACCTAATGCGGCGGAAGTCTGAATCTTTTGATAAGTTCAAGGAGTTCAGAGCTGAAGTAGAAAAGCAGACGGGTAAAAGTATCAAGTCTCTTCGATCGGATTGAGGAGGCGAATACCTATCGGATGAATTTATTGGGTACCTGCGTGAGCATGGGATCGTATCCCAGTTGACTGCACCAGGGACACCGTAACAAAACGGTATATCTGAGAGGAGAAATCGAACTTTGTTAGACATGGTTCGGACTATGATGAGTTATGCCACATTGCCACCTAGTTTTGGGGGATATGCCCTAGAGACGGTAGCATATACTGTGAACTTTGTTCCATCAAAGTCAGTACCCCCTAACTCCTTGGGAGCTATGGTTGAAGCGAAAGCCAAGCCTACAGCACTTTAGGATTTTGGGTTGTCCAGCACATGTGCAGAAGGACAAGCGAGATAAGATGGAGTCAAAAACAAAGGTATGTCTGTTCATTGGGTATCCAAAAGGGACAAATGGTGGTTTATTTTATGATCCTGAGGATAGAAAAGTTGTCGTCTCGAAGAACGTCGTATTCCTGGAGCAAGATTATTTAATAGACCATAAGCCCACCAGTATAGTAGTTCTTGAAAAATTGCTTGGTACTGATGGGAGTACGCAGACAGAAAACATAGTGGGAGCCGATACCACTAAGATAAACGATACTGTAGAATCGACTCCTATGGAACCAACGCAGGCTCATCGCAGTGGGAGGACCATAACTGCTCCTGATAGATACATTGGACAAGCCTTTATGGTGGATCAAAAGTTTCAGGAGGATGATCCTCTGAACTATGACGAAGCGATGGTATCCTCTGACCATGCAGCATGGCAGGAAGCCATGGAGGCAGAACTGACATCGATGTCCCAAAATTCGGTCTGGACACTTATAACACCACCTCACAACATTAAACTTGTTGGGTGTAAGTGGGTGTACAAAAGAAAAAGAGGTCCGGATGGTACCGTTGAGACTTACAAAGCTAGACTAGTCGTTAAGGGTTATACCCAGCGAGAAGGGATCGACTATGACGAAACCTTTTCGCTAGTGGCTATGCTTAAGTCTATCCGGATTCTCTTGTCCATTGCAGCCCATTATGAGTTCATACTACCATCAAACGTCATCTAGAAACGGGTATCACACAGTAAAATCCTAACCTAACTTGGTCGCTAGGACCACGTGGGGAAAGGGCATCCCACTAGGGTTATCATACTTCTTATGGAGACATTAGTTAATTATCTCTAAACAAATCTAACACGGCGTCTATCTCGGTGTACAGTACTTGGCTACATGAACTACCACGAGGGCGGTTACCACCTTTTCTTTTAGCTAGCCACCGGATTCGCACGTGTTAGAACCATAAAGAGACACCGATGAATCCATAAGCTTAGTACTAACCCTAAGTTTGATCTAGAGACAAACTCACAAGCAAGATAGATAATCATATTATCATCAGGGTTCTCTAAATACTAAGTAAAGAGAAACAACAGAAATAACATCCAAACTGAATCAAGTCCAGGGTTCGACCCCTGAACCTGAATAGCACAGCCAAGATATCCTGCTCTTTCGTTCTGCACGATCTCTGACGACGATCCCCATCATAGCCAACGTGCCTGCCTTCGTCGGGTCTTTGCATGCCATGGTACTGCTTGCGCGAACCATGGATAAAGCATCATCTTCTTCTTCCTGTGACCGAAAAACTAACACGCTCCGAGCAAGTGCTCGTTCGTGTACAATTTCGCTAGAAAGAAAAGAAGACAATCCTAGAAACATGGCCAGGGAACCGAGGATGGTCAACCCCTACCCTCGCCCATCTAGAGCCTTAAAATCCATAGACAATAATAATTGTGGGGGATAATCTTCGTGCCGACCCGAAGACTCTCGCAGCACCAGTCAATTGGAATTGAAGTTGACGTCGAAGATCGTTGGTCGATCGGTTGATTGAAGTTGTTGCTTCTTTCGATATGTAAACAGAAAAGTAATCAGAGAGTTTGACACAAGAGATGTGATCTCGGAGTTCAGCCGAAGCCTACGTCTCCGTGCTATAGGGAGCAACCCGAATTCACTAACACTTATGGTGAAGTGATCTCGACAGGCCGAGTATCACAGTAAACACTGATCTCTCTGAAAGAAGATCAAAGGGAGATGGTTGATCTGAAGTTGGTAATCTCAGAGCTCTGGTTTTTAGAATTCAGAGTTCGATTTCTGGAATCGATCCTTTTACATTCGTAGGCTCTGCTATTTATAGGCATTCCGGGTGGCGAATGGCGGTTTCTGCTGCAGTATCTGGGGATCCTCCAGGTAAAGTTGCGGGCCCTGCGGTTGTCTTCGAGGGTCCACCAGGCAGGGCCGGTGGGTCCCGCTGCAGTCCTAGTGTGCCCACCAGGCAGGGCCGGTGGGTCCCGCAGTAGTCCTCGTGGGCCCACCAGGCAGGGCCGGTGGGTCCCGCGGTAGATGTTTGCCAAAATTTGCACCCACAGTTACCCCCTCCAAGTTAGCTAGAGTGCAGTCTGGCTGGCTTGGACTTGGTGCCAAAAATAGCAACTTCCTGTTCTAAAAAACGGACACGAAGAAACTTGTCGTATGTTAGTGAAAAAGGATCTGATCGGTCAATTTGGACCGATCGGTCAAATTTGACCGATCGGTCAAATTTTGACCGATCGGTCAAATTTTGACCGATCGGTCAAAATTCAACCGGTCAGGAATCGGGTGATCGGTCAAAAAACAGGGTTTTTTGACCGATCCAGTAGTAATTTTGACCGATCAGCTGAAATTTGACCGATCGGTTAAATTTTGACCGATCGGTCACTTTTGACCGATCGGTCAAATTTTGACCGATCGGGCAAAATTCAACCGGTCAAGAATCGGGTGATCAGTCAAAAAACAGGGTTTTTTGACCGATCCAGTAGTAATTTTGACCGATCAGCTGAAATTTGACCGATCGGTTAAATTTTGACCGATCGGTCACTTTTGACCGATCGGTCAAATTTTGACCGATCGGGCAAAATTCAACCGGTCAAGAATCGGGTGATCGGAAAAAACCCTTGGTTTTTTGTCAGATCAAATAGAAATTTGACCGATCAGATAACTTTCGCCGATCGGACATGTTTGTCCGATCGGTGAAAAATATCCGGTCAAGGTTCGAGTGATCGGCAAAAAACCTTGGTTTTTTGCCAGTTCAAATAGAAATTTGACCGATCAGATAACTTTCGCCGATCGGACATGTTTGTCCGATCGGTGAAAAATATCCGGTCAAGGTTCGAGTGATCGGCAAAAAACCTTGGTTTTTTGCCAGATCAAATAGAAATTTGATCGATCAGATAACTTTCGCCGATCGGACATGTTTGTCCGATCGGTGAAAAATATCCGGTCAAGGTTCGAGTGATCGGCAAAAAAACCTTGGTTTTTTGCCAGATCAAATAGAAATTTGACCGATCAGATAACTCTCGCCGATCGGACATGTTTGTCCGATCGGTGAAAAAATATCCGGTCAAGGTTCGAGTGATCGGCAAAAAACCTTGGTTTTTTGCCAGATCAAATAGAAATTTGACCGATCAGATAACTCTCGCCGATCGGACATGTTTGTCCGATCGGTGAAAAAAATATCCGGTCAAGGTTCGAGTGATCGGCAAAAAACCTTGGTTTTTTGCCAGATCCAATAGAAATTTGACCGATCAGATAACTTTCGCCGATCGGACATGTTTGTCCGATCGGTGAAAAATATCCGGTCAAGGTTCGAGTGATCGGCAAAAAACCTTGGTTTTTTGCCAGATCCAATAGAAATTTGACCGATCAGATAACTTTCGCCGATCGGACATGTTTGTCCGATCGGTGAAAAATATCCGGTCAAGGTTCGAGTGATCGGCAAAAAACCTTGGTTTTTTGCCAGATCCAATAGAAATTTGACCGATCAGATAACTTTCGCCGATCGGACATGTTTGTCCGATCGGTGAAAAATATCCGGTCAAGGTTCGAGTGATCGGCAAAAAACCTTGGTTTTTTGCCAGATCCAATAGAAATTTGACCGATCAGATAACTTTCGCCGATCGGACATGTTTGTCCGATCGGTGAAAAATATCCGGTCAAGGTTCGAGTGATCGGCAAAAAACCTTGGTTTTTTGCCAGATCCAATAGAAATTTGACCGATCAGATAACTTTCGCCGATCGGACATGTTTGTCCGATCGGTGAAAAATATCCGGTCAAGGTTCGAGTGATCGGCAAAAAACCTTGGTTTTTTGCCAGATCCAATAGAAATTTGACCGATCAGATAACTTTCGCCGATCGGACATGTTTGTCCGATCGGTGAAAAATATCCGGTCAAGGTTCGAGTGATCGGCAAAAAACCTTGGTTTTTTGCCAGATCCAATAGAAATTTGACTGATCGAAGTAAAGTTTTGAACCTGTCCTTCAGAGAAGGTTTACTGCTTTGTTCTTCGATATTTTGGCGGAGTTTTGAACATTGATGGAGATTGATTCTTCTTGTCTTGAATCCTTGGTTTGCTTGATGGTTGCTTTGAACCGGCGGTCCGGTTTACCCAGACCGGTGGTTTGCTTGGACCGTTGGTTCATCTGGACCGGTAGGTCCGACGTTTCGCCTGGTCGCGACTGTTCGCCTGGTTTTGCGCTTGCTACGGATGGATGCCACGTGTACCTACAAAAACACGCGATTTGATATGGTGAAGACACGTGTCTTCTCGATTTGCGTACCTGTTTTACCCTGGGTACAAAAGCTTTCACCGGCTGTCATTTTGCCTCACGCTTCCAAAATTTTCTTGAAGTCCAGAGCTTTTGCTTTTGATCTTCCGTTCTTGTTCTTGTTCTCGTTCGATCGGTCGAAATGGCTTCATCTGGCAGTTCGAAAAAGTCTGGTACAGCTCCCTTGAAGGGAAAGGGGAAGGGAATTGTCGAGGTCCATTCTCCTCCGAGGGGCCGTGGCAAAGGAAAGGCTGCTCTCGTTGAACTGGGCCAACTGGGCAAGAGGCACCAAGGGGTAGGTTTTGCCTCAGCGCCATCAAGGCCAGAATTCATCCCCAAAGTGAAGTTTGCTCTGGGTCCGCTTATGCCGCTGACAGAGGAGACAGAGTACATGTATAATACTGGCGGTGAGTTCACAGATACCAAAAGAAAGAAGTGGCAAACACTGCTCTCGTTTTTCACAGAAGGGAAAGGGGCGCAGCCTTCACTCCCTAGTATCCAGACGGCTTTCGGCATCGACAAGAAAACCGTCTTCACCAACTATGCCAGCAGCGAGAAGGTCATGGGAACCATCGTGACCATCGGCCAGATGAACTGCGGTCTGCGTCTGCCTCTGCCACCTTTTGCTGCAAGACTACTGAATACATCTGGCCTTTGCCCGGGGCAAGTCACTGGGAACGCTTGGCGGATCATCTATGCGTTCTGCCGGGTGGAATCAGATTTTCAGGAAGACTTGAGGGCATGCTACTCAAGTATCCCGGAAGGTGAACCTGCCAGGATCGAGCTTGGCTACTTCTTCTTCCATTATCGATGGAACTATAGGAAGGACAGCCCGTTCTATAATTTGACTGGAGTATCTCCCCTGCGCCCGCTCACAGATACAGTTCCTTCGGACAAGCTGTACACGGACTGGCCTATCTCTGTCTCCGGCGCGTGGACATCTATGTCAGTGCCCGACACCCCCCGAGACAGCGTGCACGACGCAGTTAAGATGTACAGTGCTGGAGGCATCTTCGCTTGGAGTTCGGAGAGGGCGGGAGCCATTGACAATTTGTTCCTCGAGCTGACTTGTGGAACGAGATCGTGGAAGCAGTTCTCCAACTGCCCAGTGAGATATGGCAAGGCCAATCTCCTCCATCGATCGAAAGATAGATATGAGGACAACGAAGTCCTATACTCTGATTATGAAGAGGATCCCAGCTCGGGCAAGATCATCCGGAAGATTAGGGCCGAGAAGAAAATCTACACCGCGAGGCGCCGATTGCCCACTATGGATGAGAAGTTGGTTATCCAAAGAGGCCCCGCGAAGAAGAAGCGAAAAACACTCATCAAGCCTAAGGAAGATGAAGAAGAAGAAAAGAAGAACGAAGAGGAAGAAGAGAGGAAGAAAAAGGAAGAAGAAGAGGAGACAGAGAATATCAGCCACGACGTCAGTGGCAATGATGAAGACGAGGACGGGGACGACGAGGATGATCCGTCTTCTACCGCATCTGGTGGAGATAATGAAAATGGGGGTGGTGAGGAAGAAATTCCTCCCACCCCCACTGGTGGTGCAATAGGAGAGGATTCGATCCCAATTCCCATTGACGAGATAAAAGCCCGTCAGATGGAAGAAATTCTTGACATCGAAGGTGATGGAAAAAAGGTGGTTCCCACCTACAAATTTGATGAGTTGAAAAAGCCATTGCGCTTCAAAATAAAGGTGTCGAAGAGTGGTGGGGTTGGAAGCAACCCCACCCCCCTTGATCAAATTGCACCAGAAATACTCCGCCTCGAAGGAGCAACAACAAGCGGGGGTGTGGAGGTCGAGCAACCCCCACCCCCATCTCGCTCTCTGCTGAACGAGGTGGAGGCCATGGTGGCCGGGCTCATTCAGCCAGGCGAGTCGCAAGAAGAGGGGGCTTCACCTCCCAGGAATACTTCCCCTCCTGCTAACTTGGAGAGGGGAAGTAGAGTGGGCGATGGGGCTCCTCAACCTCAACCAGCGCCAACCACGATCCAGGAGACATCGACTCCTAAGAGTGGCTCTGAACGCCGGAAGGGCAAAGAACCGAAGATCGAAACCT
This sequence comes from Chamaelirium japonicum, assembly GCA_947650365.1. NCBI lineage: Eukaryota > Viridiplantae > Streptophyta > Magnoliopsida > Liliales > Melanthiaceae > Chamaelirium > Chamaelirium japonicum. The sequence goes on from CANTAL010000001.1 coordinate 2,342,549, forward strand.
CAGGTAATCGAACAACTTACCTTGAATACCTTGTATCTGAAGCTCGAAAATATTCTAACACTTTGATTCCTTTTGACTGCAGGTGCGCCTGCTGGATTGACCCCAACAATAAAGAACTTGGGTGACGTTGATATCAACCGCCCCACTGCTGCGATCAGGAAGCTCATCAACCTTCCGAGTGCTACTTTGGATGAAGCTTTCGATAGAATAAACCTGGTGGTAGGTGCATCTGCTTGATCGATCATTTGAATCGTATCTTTCTTCAGAATAATTCAACTCTTTTGCTCTTTTGCAGAATTCAGCACTTATGAATGTTGCAACCAAACTCTCTATGAGGGCGGGAGCAAAAGAAGCTGTTGATGAAATAAATCAGCTGACCGCGGAGAGGGACGAGCTGAGAGAGCTCCTGACTTCGAAGAAAGCCTCTCTCAAAATCAAGATTGAGGAACTTCGCAATGGGAAGCTGGAGATCAAGGGGCTGAAGGATAAATGTGAGGCACAGGCTCACGAGCTCGAATCCTTGAAGACTCGCCTCTCCAAGGTTGAAGACGTGTCCTGTGGCCGCACCATCGAGATTCAAGAGCTGAAGCAACAACTTGCTACTCAGCACGCTGCTTTCGCTGCCAGAGAAGAGACTTCGAAGAAGGCATTGGAGCACGCGTTGTCTGAGTGCAAGGTGTACAAGGAAACGGCAGAGAAGGCGGCAGAAGCGCTCAGGACTCATGTAGCTAGCGTCCGATCCTCCAAAGCATCAGTGGCGAGTAAATCTCGTCCTGGATCTGAAGGGGAGAAGTCGCATGCGAAGAGTGTGGCCAAGCCTTGAGTCTTTTCTCCTTCTTTGTTGTAGTACTTGTAAATTTTTGAAATGTAACAGCTCCTTGTATCTGACATATTTTTTGATAATAGAAAACATCTTTTTGGTATTTGAATCTTGAACTTCTTTTGAGTTGAATGTCTTTGAATGTTGAGTTCTGGAATGCTATTTGGGATGATTGAGTATTCATACATTTGACTGTAAGTTGAATATGCATGTGCTTGAATGTAAGGGGTTGCGTCGCAACTCAATAACCCAAACCTGTAACTTTGAAAATTGAACTTGAATTCGAATAACATTTGAATGTAAGGGGTTGAGTCGCAACTCAAACTCCCAAACCTGTTAGACGATATCGAATTGATTGAAATTGGATATTGAATTTCGAAGGTCAGTTTAACATTTGCTTGTAAGGGGTCGAGTCGCAACTCTAACACCCAAACATGTTAAGACCTGGTAACTTGAAAATGGTCAGTTTTTAACATTTGCTAGCAAGGGGTTGGGTCGCAACCCTAACACCCAAACTTGTTAAAAGACCTGGTAATTTGAATAATGGATATCTTGAAACTGCTTTAGAACTTGAATTGAAAATCAGAACACTTGTACATTTGAACACTTGAAAGAGAGCTTTATTCATCACAGAATTTACATTACGGATAGAACAACTTGAGGTGTCTAGCATTCCAAGCTCGAGGCAATCTATCTCCTTCTGGTGTGATCAGTCTGTAAGAACCTTTGCCTCCAACTGACTCAATGATGTATGGACCTTCCCAGTTGGGAGCAAGTTTCCCACTGCTGTGCTCTTTGGTGTTGTAGAAAACTGCTCTGAGAACTAGACTACCCACTGGGAACTGTCTCTTGTGGACTTTCTCGTCATAGGCTCTTTTGATCTTCTGCTGGTACTTGGCCGCACGAAGTGATGCTTGATCTCGTAATCCTTCGGAGAAGTCTAGATCATTGATTCGAAGTTCTTCGTTGATTCCTTCTTCAACTGCCTTAGTCTTCAAAGTACTTGATATATTTTCTATTGGGAGTACTGCCTCTGATCCATATGTTAGGCGAAAAGGCGAGAACCCAGTTGATCTTCTCGGAGTTGTGCGATACCCCCAAAGAACTTCAGGTAGGACTTGCTCCCACAATCCTTTCTTATCATTGAGTTTCTTCTTGAGTATACCAAGAATAGCTCTGTTGGAGGCTTCTGCTTGGCCATTGCATTGAGGATATCTTGGAGTTGAATAGAATAGCTTGATACCGTGGTTCAGACAGAACTCTCGAAACTTGTCGGAGTCAAACTGAGCTCCATTGTCTGCAACGAGAACTTGAGGTGTACCAAATCTTGAGAAGATGTTGTGCCGAATGAATTTGATCACTTCGTCATCAGTCTCTCGGAAGAGGGGCACAGCTTCAACCCATTTGGTGAAGTAATCTGTGGCCAGCAGTAGATACTTCTTCTTGCTTGGAGTTGGAGGGAAAGGACCCAAGAAGTCTAACCCCCATTGATGGAAGGGCCAGGGACTTGATAATTGATGGAGTTCATCTGCAGGGAGATGAATAGCTCGAGCATGCCGTTGACAAGGCTCGCACTTTTGAACGACTTGTTGAGCATCCCTTGCCATTGTTGGCCAGTAGTACCCTTGTAGCTTCGTCTTGGCTTCAAGGGATCTTCTTCCCGAATGATTTCCACAAGCTCCAGAGTGGATATCAATCAGGATTGCCTGTGCTTGTTCAGGACCAAGGCACTTGAGTAACATCCCGCTGTGAGATTTGAAATATAAATCTTCACCTTGTAAAATATAGCACGGGAGCTTCCTCTGAAGTCTTCGGGCTTGATTTGGATCTTCTGGCATTTTGCCATGTTTGAAGAAGTCAAGAATTGGTCGTCTCCAATCTTCAAGCTGATCTCCACCCCCAGATCCTTTTGTAGTAGTAAGAATCTGCTGATCGGGGATGGTCTTGGGCAATTCTTGATAATCAATTTGTATCTGCCTTTCTCCGAGCGAGTCTCCAAGGACGGAGGCAGCATTAGCTAGAGCATCTGCTTCACGATTCTCTGCTCTTGGAATTTGAATGAACTCGATTGTAGTGAAACGTTGTTGAAGACGTCGTACTAAGGCTAAGTAGAGTTGCATTCTTTCTTCTCGAGCTGTGTACTCTCCATTGATTTGCCTTATGATCAATTGGGAGTCGCTGTAGATGATGATTCGATCTACCCCCAGAGATTCTGCCATTTCGAGTCCGGAAATGAGTGCTTCATATTCAGCTTCGTTGTTGGTGGCATTAAACCCAAGGAGAGTGGCCTTCTGGAAATGATCGAGTTCGGGGGATATTAAGACTATCCCAGTTCCCGAACCGATCGAACTTGATGCTCCATCAGTATAAAGCTTCCATGGAGGAGTTGCAGAAATAACGTCAAGACTTGGATCATTTTTTGTTGCAGGATTGATTGGAGGCTTATCCTCATCTTCCAAGCGCATGTCGACATCTTCTTCCCAAGTGATGGGGTCTTCAACTGGAAAGTCAGCTAGAAAATCAGCAATTGCTTGACCTTTGATTGAAGTGCGAGATTCGAATTGAATCCCCAGAGCACTCATTTCGATCACCCATTTGGTCATTCGACCAGCCCGACCAGCTTTGTCAATGATGTCTTTGAGTGAGTGTTCTGAAATGACAGTAATCTGGTGGGAGACGAAGTACGGTTGAAGACGACGCGATGCAGTGAGCAAGGCCAAGATGACCTTCTCAGTTTTTGAGTAGCGAGTCTCAGCTGGAAGGAGAGTGTGGCTGATGTAGTAGACTGGATGTTCGATGCCTTCTCTTCTACTGACTAAGACCGCGCTGATTGCTTGATCGGTCACGGCAAGGTAGAGCCACAAGTCTTCTTTTGGAAGTGGAGCAGTCAGGATAGGAGCTTGCACCAGATATTTCTTGATGCTTTGAAATGCTTCTTCACAGGTTGGACTCCAGCCGGAGGTATCCGCCTTTCGTAGTTTGTCGAAGAGTGGCTTGCACTTGTCTGAGGACTTTGAGATGAATCGATTGAGTGCTGCTAACCTTCCAGTGAGACGTTGAACTTCTTTTCGATTTGTAGGTGAAGGCATATCGATGATGGCTCGAATTTGATCAGGATTGGCTTCAATACCTCTCCTGGTCACAAGATGACCCAGGAATTTGCCAGATTGAACTCCGAAGGCGCACTTGGCTGGATTGAGCTTCATTCGATACTTTCGGAGGACTTGGAAAGTTTCAGCCAGATCAGATAGATGTTTGCTCCGAACGGAACTCTTGGTGAGGAGATCATCTACATAGACTTCGACGTTGCGGCCGATCTGATCTTCGAACATTTTCGTGACTAACCTTTGATAGGTGGAACCAGCATTTTTGAGGCCGAATGGCATGACATTGTAGCAATAAAGGCCTTGGCTAGTCACAAAACATGTCTTCTCTTGATCATCGGCGTGAAGAGGAATTTGATTGTACCCAGAGTACCCATCCATGAAAGACAATAGCTCGTGGCCAGCAGTGGCATCGACGAGTCTATTAATCCTTGGCATGGGAAATGGGTCCTTGGGACAAGCCTTGTTGAGATTGGTGAAGTCGATGCAGACTCTGACTTTCCCATTCTTCTTTGGAACAGCCACTATATTAGAGATCCAAGTTGGATACTCTACTTCACGGATGAAGCCTGCGGCGAGTAGCTTGGTGATCTCATCTTGAACAGCAATTTGAAGCTCTGGGCGGATGGTGCGTGGCTTTTGCTTGACAGGTTTCGCCTCTTCTTTGATTGCAAGTCGATGACAAGCATCCTCTGGATTGATACCAGGCATGTCTTCGAAACACCAGGCGAAGACGTCGATGTTGGACTGGAGGAATGATACCATGTCTTGCGCTTCTGCGTCACTAAGACCGGTACCAATAAATGTTTGTCGAGGGAGATCTCCACTGCCTATGTTGATCGGGACGATTTCTTCTATGGAAGGTGATGCTTCCCATTCGATTGGTGGAGGTTCGGTCAGCGGAATCTCCTTTGATTGCTATTTAGAAGAGGGACCAGCTTCGTCTCGTGGTCGCTTTGGAGGAGCAATGTTGATCTTTCGATCTGTCTTTGCCGCAGCAGCTTCACAAGACCTTCCAGCTTGCTGATCACCTCGAATGCAGACAATGCCTTCTCCAGTTGCAAATTTGAGTAGTTGATGGTAAGAGGAGGAGATGGCATTGATCTGATGGAGGAATGGCCGCCCAAGAATGGCGTTATAGCTAGACATTCCTTCGACGATTGCAAACCTCACCGAGACTCGAGTCTCTCGGCTGAGGTCGATGGTAAATCTGGATTCGCCCACTGTGATGCTTTGTTCACCATTGAAGCCGGTGATCACAGTCGGGACGACGTCGAGACTTTGATACTTATGTCCCAGACGTTTGAAACAGTCTGAGAACATAATGTCGATAGAACTTCCGGTGTCGATGAGGATCCGGTTGACGGTGCTCCCGTCGATGATAAGTTTCAAGACCAGGGGGTCTCGATGGGGAGTGTGAACTCCTTGAAGATCGGTGTCGTTGAAGACTATGGATGGCCAAGCCAGACCTTCGATGGGCTTCTCGATCCAGGTATCTTCTTTGTTTGCAGTAGATCGAACGTGGAAGATGCGTCGAACCTGCCGATCGACTTCCTTCCCGGTCAAAGCTTGATTGTGCAAGGTTCCATGAATGCCAAAGACATTGGCATTCACAGAAATTGGTTGCCGGTTGGAAGAGATTTGATGTATCCAGCACACTTCTTTCCCCTTTGCAGAGGTTCGACGTTGATCGTGCCCATTATTGACGAATTCTTGAAGGTGGCCCTCTCGCAGTAAGTCTTCAAGATGAAACTTTAGCCGAAAACACCGATCGGTGGAGTGGCCGTGACTTCGATGGAATTCACAGTAGACTGTTTTGTCTGCTGTGAATTTAGAATTTGGTTGAAGAGGATTGGGCCTCCGAAGATACTCGTCGTGTTGAATACGGTCGAGTATCTGCTCGACTGGCATGTTCCACTCGGTGAAAGTGATCTTTGTTGGAGATCGACGCCCATCATTCTTTGATCTTTTGTTGGCCGGAGGGGCTGCTGCTTCCGTGTTGTGAGCCTTTGCAGCATATTTAGGAGCTTCTCTTTCAGCAGGCCTTCTTTTAGTTTCACGCCCTTTCCGAGCGACTTGATCGTCTTCCACTTCGATCTCCCTCTGAATTCGATCGAACATAGCTCCCAGAGAAGGAGGGGGATTGCGGATGAAGTCGTTGTAGATGTGTAGATCGAAGCGGAGAGCGTTCTGGAAAGCCAACATGATGGCTTCATCATCCAGATGCCTTCCAGAGAGAGCAGCATGCTCGTTGCGAAACCTCCTCGTGAAACTGCGGAGAGTCTCATCTGCACCCATCCTTAGTCGATATAGAGAGTCGAGCTTCTTCTCGGGTTTCAAGTTGAGTTGGTAATGCTGCACAAAGAGGTTAGCTAAAACACCGAACTGGGTAATGGACCCAGCTCGGAGATTGTGATACCAGTCGAGTGAAGGCTCGTCGAGACTTCCCGCAAAGGTGCGGCAGAGCACGTTGTTTTCCTCTTCGTGTGGCGTTAGAGCTTGCTTGAAAGCAAGTATATGGAGGCTTGGATCTCCTCGGACGCAGTTGAATTTGGGGAGAATAGGAGTTCTCCATCCTCTTGGAAATACTGATTCGAAGAGGCTTCGATGTAGTGGCCCGGCAGAAGAGTAGCCATCCCTACGACCGTGTCCTCGACCTAGAGGTGGGTCAAGAGGTAAGATCGCAAGGTCTTGTTCTGGCCTCGGAGTGTTTGCCGGTTGAAGTCGATGTCGAAGGTCCGATCCAAGTCCACGTTGAAATGGAATGGAAGGAGAGACTCTACTCTTTGAAGGAGCGCCTTTCATTTGGTGCTTCCTTGGCATGTTGATCTTTGAAGGTGCCGTCTTGTCGCAGTTGCGACCAGAAGAGGATTGGGAAGACTCGTCGTTGAGGCGATCCCAAACACTCTGCTTCCAAGGGGCAGCAGAGGGAGTTGGGTCACGGCGAATCCTCTCGGGGGCAGTAGTACCCATTGATCTCCGTTGCTCGGAGTGGATTGAACGTTGTGGAAGATTGATCTTCTCACTTGCAGAGGGAATAGGCAGAACGATTCCTGCTTCGGAAGCTGCTTTCTTAAGAGCATCCCTTTCAGCTGTGAGGGTGGCGTTTTGTTTCGCCAGTTGAAGCAATTGGAAATCGACTGCAGAGACTTGATATGTCGATGGAGGGTCTTCAGTAGGAGTAGGGACAGTCTGCCCAATTGATTGATGAGGATGAGGGGCGATCGGTCGATCGACAGATCTTCCGCTTCCTGAGTGAATCCCCATCTCGGGGACAGCAAGGGGCTGCCCGAAGTTGAGCCTTTGACTCATTGACCGAGTCTCAGGACGAGGTTGATGTTGAGTGTTACTTCCTTCTGGTTGACCCTGATGTTTGGTTCTCGCCATTCAGAGTGCGAAGGGTGCAACGAGATTGCCGACGTCTGATCAGTTGTCTGATCAATCGCTGATCAACCGAGGAGGCGAGGAAGTTTGGCTATTGATCTAGTAATCGAAGTAGAGAGAGAGAACACAGCTTCTCGCTCGGATCCCACAGACGGCGCCAAACTGTGGGGGATAATCTTCGTGCCGACCCGAAGACTCTCGCAGCACCAGTCAATTGGAATTGAAGTTGACGTCGAAGATCGTTGGTCGATCGGTTGATTGAAGTTGTTGCTTCTTTCGATATGTAAACAGAAAAGTAATCAGAGAGTTTGACACAAGAGATGTGATCTCGGAGTTCAGCCGAAGCCTACGTCTCCGTGCTATAGGGAGCAACCCGAATTCACTAACACTTATGGTGAAGTGATCTCGACAGGCCGAGTATCACAGTAAACACTGATCTCTCTGAAAGAAGATCAAAGGGAGATGGTTGATCTGAAGTTGGTAATCTCAGAGCTCTGGTTTTTAGAATTCAGAGTTCGATTTCTGGAATCGATCCTTTTACATTCGTAGGCTCTGCTATTTATAGGCATTCCGGGTGGCGAATGGCGGTTTCTGCTGCAGTATCTGGGGATCCTCCAGGTAAAGTTGCGGGCCCTGCGGTTGTCTTCGAGGGTCCACCAGGCAGGGCCGGTGGGTCCCGCTGCAGTCCTAGTGTGCCCACCAGGCAGGGCCGGTGGGTCCCGCAGTAGTCCTCGTGGGCCCACCAGGCAGGGCCGGTGGGTCCCGCGGTAGATGTTTGCCAAAATTTGCACCCACAATAATCAATGCAAAAATTAAATCCGGGATCCGACCCCCGGATGCATGCAATCACAGATTACTATTCAGCACGGCACCTGCAAAAAGACGATACATAGCACAATCCATATGCATGATCTACGTCGAACCCCGACGAAAACATATGCCATCATATATTCACATGATGTTTTCACGAATTCATGCATGAAACATACACCAAAGCATGCTCTGATACCAATTATTGGAATTGGATCTGCTAATCAGAGTCGCAGCAAAAGCAAAAGAAAGATCCGAAGATCATACGGTGTATGTTTCATTACAATTAATTCAACAAAACAATCTACATGCAAATCTATGATCTTAGCATATGTGCGGACACCCTAGTGGCATACTACGATCTACGAAAGACATGCATGCATCTAGTTAGGTGTTTAAAATCATCATACCTTTTGGATCTATGATCTGGAGATGACGGAACGATGAAGAACTGCACTTGAATCGCAAGGAAAACTGTCGGATAGCACCTTGTCCTTTGTGAATTGAAAAATCCTCGAAATCCCGTCTCTGAGTGCAGGGATTACGAGCCGACGGAGGATCCGTTGCGAAGACGATGGCGAGCCGTGAGGTTTCCTCCTTCTCTTTCTCTGTTCTTCCTTCTCCTTCTTTCCTCTTTCTTCTCCCTTCTTCTTCCTCTCTTTTCCTTGGCCGAAACCACAAAGGAGGAGGCTAAAGGGGGGGTCGGATTTTCTAGAGGAGAGGGAGCCTTAAGGCCGGCCCCTCCCTCTCCCTATTCCTTTTATAGGGCCGGTGTCCCATGGCTTCAAGAAAGCTAGGGCTGGCCCTAGATGGATTAGGATAGAGGGGGGGTGGTTTTTCGAGATTTCCAGTGTCTATCGTGAAGCCTGGACGAAAACGCCCTTCACGAAAAGTGGAAAACTGAAAGAGAGACTGAGTGAGGTGCGCTACTCGGAATCGAGTTCCGTCAGCCCCTATGAGCTCCTATAATTATTCCGCTCATTCTAAGATCCATATTCAATATGTTATGAGCCATATTTCAGTATTTACCAAAATACCCCTACGGCCCGTAACAAATGTGAAATAGGTTCTTAGGCTCCGGGCTTGCGCTCCATCGCGCTACTTCGCATCCAACGTATCTAACTAGGTCGGGGAACAATTCCTATACGCAATAACAGGGTGGAACCTTCAGGGTTCGGGATCTCTAGCTCCAACCGGATCCCTGATTAACTGTTCCGGTGACACACCAAACGTTCCGTTAATCAGCCCTAATCCGATTAACTTGCGTAGCTACCCAGAGTGCGACGCGAGTTGAACTCTAGTGATCCTAAACTTATGTTACTCCCTCGTAACCCTGTTCTTTACTATATTTCGATAATCCTCAGTCCCTCCTATTACTGGTGCCATGATACGACTCGGGCGGTGGGGAGCACCGTCAGATCCCGATCGATCATCTGACTAGGGTTTGATAACTTGTCATCTATAACACCACACACCTTCCGGTGCTATGCCTAGCATCCGGAACATCATCAGTCATACTGACAACCACTAGGCCTGGGTTAACTGTGTGGACAGATTGACTCCTCAAAACGCACCCATCCAACACTGGACGTCGGATAACCTATAGGGATTACATGTCACTCAAGCGCCAGCCGGGTAACCCAACGTACCGTGGTATTGGACTATGGAAGGTCCGCACACGTTGGCACATCAAAGCACCACACAACTGGTTGGCCCAGTGTACATGGTCCCTCAGATTTAAGGACGGATTATCTATAGTAGTAAGACGGCTTCTGTACCAGTGTCTGAATCACTGAACTGTGCACCATCTTGGTTTCTGTTCAACACGATCATCGTGCTTGGTCAGGTAAATGGGAATCCCACGTTCCCGTGGTGGAGAGTTCACCACATCCTCTACCTGCCAACAGCTTGTTCTCGGTGAAGCGACCGGCATCACCTAAGCTGTGAACTAGTTCTAGATCTACACAGAACTGGTCCACTGGGTCTCCCAAGCATGGATCCTCCATGCGCCTCAGTGGCCTACTGTGTTCCCTAGGGTCCTTTTATTATATAAGTATTATCATACACCAGAGTAGTATTCTAATTAAAGCAATAACCAAAGTCATCTTTATTAATGTTAATACAGAAATTTCCCGCTAAGGACACACGAGCTACAACACCAGCCAAATGCTCTTGGGCTTGGCGAGCTCTTTCTGAGGGAATTCCAGTCGTCCAAATGAATTCCCGGATACCTGTGTGGGCTGCGGCGGATGCTGACCCCTGGATGTCCCCTGTGCTCAGGCCGGTCCCACTGTTGCGTGATGCTTGCTTTCTCAACATGGATAATTTCGGACAGGTTTTAGCTGTAAAGGAATTTTTGTCACCTTCCGGGCAATGGGATATTGAGCATCTCTATTCTATTTTCCATCAGGATATGGTCTCAGAGGTTCCATCGATCCCCATATTCCTCAGGCGACCAAAGCAATTATACTACTGGGGCTGTAATTGGAAACCATTATACTCGGTCCGTGATGCCTATAACTGTTTAACAGTCCAGGACATCTCTAATTCTACAGATCGAATGTGGACATTGCTTTGGAAATTGCATTGCCCGCCTAGACCGAAAGCTTTTCTATGGAAAGTGATTTATGATATAATTCCCTCAAGGCAATTGCTTAGTCGTCGCGGCATGCAAGTCCCACTTTGTTGCCCTCGATGTTATTTCTCCATAGAAAATTCGCAGCACATTCTTTTCTTATGCCCCCCGGCGAAAATGATATGGATGATGTTGCGCAATCTGATAGCCCCCGTCCCTCCCCCACAGTCTTTGAACGAGCTTCGATCCCTTCTTTGTTATGACTTTTCCTCTGAGAGAGGACTTAAACAATTCACCAACTCCATTTTATGCTTTGTTATCTGGAATATCTGGAAGGCGAGAAATCATTCCATCTATGACTTGGCTAATGAGTCCCCTCAGGCTACTGACAAGAAGATTTGGTGGGAATTTAAAGAGTTCCATTATGCCCATCAACCGAAAGCGACAGGTATCAGAACGGAGTCCAGTGAATCCATTAACGTCATAGTGAGATGGATGCCGCCTGAGCCTTTTGAAATCAAGCTAAACTTCGATGGCGCTCTTGAATGCCACTCCCATCGGGCGAGCGCCGGGTTTGTCTTTAGAAACTCTCATAGTAATATTTTGTGTATGGGTGCTATCTCGTTGTCTTTGTCTTATGTGCAGGTGGCCGAAGGCTGGGGATTATGGGCGGGATTGCAAGAGGGTCTCAGAAGTTTCCCATTGGCGTCCCTATGGATCGAAGGCGACTCGCTATCCACAATCCAACTTCTACTTTCAAATGAGCCTCTTGATCCAATCTTAGAAGATTGTCGCGCCTTAATACAGCTCCGGAGACATGTTCGTATTTCTCACATATTTCGAGAAAGTAACTCGGTGGCAGACTGGCTAGCTACGAGAGGCAGAATCTCCAGACAATCATAAGTTTGGTATGAGGATTTTCCTGGGCCATTACAATTGATAGCAGGGAACGATATGAAGGATACCGGGGTCCGCGAATGTAGACAATGATATTGTAGTGATCTGTTGTGCCGGTGTGGCATTTGTAGTGTAATGTTTTCTACCAAAAAAAAATATGACAGAGTTGGGGGCCATTCTCGGAAAAACCTCACATTGGTCTACCACTCCATTGCCTATCGTGTGGGGCCCACATTACCACTTTAGGCTCAAGGTTTTTGAAAACCGATTCCGCTCAGCCCGATTGACGTGGCAGCATATATCTAGTGGTGTTAGAGATTTAAATGTTGGTAGTGAGATTCAACCACCACTCATTTGCTGCCACGTCAATCGAATCGAAAAATGTTCGACCTGAATAGCATTTTTTTTTTATGTTTAATAACTTCAATTCATACAAAACGAATGTTATGCGTGCTTGCATTGCCATTGTGGTTGGCACATGCTATAGAGGAGTCGAGTATTCTAGCTCTCTTTGCCAACAACTTTGGTCTCTAATGTCGGGGGTTCTAATCCAGTGGTTTGTTATACAACCAATGGGGCTGCACATTGCTTGACTGATCCAGGCTCATGTCTTTGGTGTGGAGGGGTACTGGAAGGAGGATATTCCATCTGTGCTTTTGGGTTTGATTTTTGTTAAAAATTCAGGGGAAACCTTATATAATTTTAAAATAATCTTAGCTAATACTATTATAGTAAGGGGTTCTCTTTCGAATCTAGGGGGGCGATCGATCCCCCACGCCTCTCCCATGGATCCATCCCTGTTTACTGCGGTTGGTTGCAGTGCTCATCTGAGATCATATTGGGAAACACATCTTAGTATTGCGTTTATGAGTAGGGTATAAAGCTGTTGTCGCAGAAATGATTGGGGATGCCGCAATCTTACAGAGTCAAACATATTTCATTTCTTTTAACGTGATTCATATGTTTGTAATCGGGTAACATCAGTTCAAAATCTTACCCACAATAAGGTGATGATAGAGGGTGATTGTTTGACGGTCGTCCAGCTTCTGTCGAAGGAAAATATTTTCCCTCGTTACTGCTACGAAAAATTATCACAGATTGCATAAGCTTTCAAGCTCGGGATAGTGTCGAAATAACTCCAAAGTTTTTCCTACGGAAGCAAATGTGCTCATGTAAAGCATGTGGCCGATTGTAAGGTTGATATCTTTTATTTTGTTGTCACGGATTGTATTGACTCTCTTATTTCCAAAGTGGTGATTGAGATGATTTCATGTGCTCGTGCTTTAGCGAAGTACGTGACGGATTGTAAGGCCAATATTTTTCATTTGTTGACCCGGATTGTATTGACTATCTTATTCCCAAAGAGAAAGATTAAGATAATTCGAGTAATGAAGTACAAGTCATCCCTCATTGACCTAACTATACTCTCTACTGTAGCCCGAGTGAAAACGGTAACTAGGTACATGTGAGGGGAAAGTAAAGCCCATGAAGATCGATGTTCTCTAAAAATAAAAGAAAAAGAATTATTTACCTCACTAGCGGTTTGGGGTAATTACACGGACACTTATGATGTCTATTTTTTGGGGTTCATAGATGGAGAAATCAGAAACGGACCTCAAGCAGCACCACATGCAGTCTAGTGCAAGCAAGAAAACCCCACTCCGTCGGAAGACCCCGGCCATCGGCACCAGGAAAAAACAAATGCCACATCCGGCCGAAGACAGAGAACAACAAGGTTGCATAACAGTAAAAAAAATAAAAATTAAAAACAAACCAAAACAAATCCAAAACCAGTCAGGAACAACACCGACGCCATCACCAACAATACGGCCACAGTGGAGAAGCCACACGAATGCCCTAATCGGTCGTCTATAACGCCGCCACTGCCACGAGCTGCGGGAACCACTCCACCGAGCAGCGGAGGCAATCTAGAAAACCCACATCGAAACATCTGCCGCTGGGGTCAGATCTCACACTCCATCAGCATTCGAGCCGGAGAGTCTCGCACAAATCCGGCGGAACGAAGACAAAAACGCCGGCCGCCGGAAAAGCCCCTATTTACAAAAGAGGGCAGGGTGCAGATCCGACCTTAAAACCAGCTCAAACTGAACCCCTGATATTCCGGGAATCACCGGTGGCATCCGGGGAGGACAAGAGGGAGAACGTCAATCCGAAGGAAAAATGGGAAAAAGGAGAGGACCCTGAAGCATGGTTGGTAGCTCAGTCTTCTAAAGCTGGAAATTGGGACTAACCACCAACCGTAAATATGTTGATGATTCCTTAGGGGATGTAAATGTTTTTTTCCAAAGGACTCCGAAATTTGCAGTCTCGTCATTAGATGCACATTTATTAATACCACTGCCATGGAATTGTAGCATGTTTTATGAAAAACGATCGATAATGGCAGCATTACACATGTACATCTGCTACAGAACATGGGGCTCGGCTCGGCTCTATTCTTGGTGCCTCTATTCTCCTCTATTAATTCTTTGCTCTCGTGTGCAGGATTGGGATTCTACGGTGCAGATCAATTTTTTATTGGGTTCCGCACAGATGCAATGATATCAATTGAAAATTATAGTTTTCAATCCGCACCGTTGACGTCCGATTCCACTCAAGAGAGCAAGGAATAGAGGGGATTAACAGAGGCACCCAAGAATAGAGACGAGCCGAACCCCAAAACACAGGACCCTTATTCAGTTTGTCTCCAAGATAGGGATGGCTAGAAGTGGAATAGCCTTACCCAAGGTGGTACCAAACCTCTCGGTCATGTCAACGTCAGCTGACGCCATCCCCTCTGGCAGCTTCCAATCGAACGAGCGCAGCAGCGAAGCGAGCATCAAGTGAACCATCCGGAATGCCAGTGGCAACCCCGGGCAAATCCGTCGTCCCGCACCAAAGGGGATGAGTTCGAAATCTCGGCCTCTGTAATCGATATCCCTTGTACTCCCGAGGAACCTCTCGGGCATGAACGCATCCGGATCGTCCCAAACATCACCGTCTCTACCCATGGCCCAAAGATTCACCAGCACCCGAGCATGCTGAGGTATGACATAGCCACCCAGTTCGACGCTTCTCTCGGCCCGGCGAGGTAGAAGGAAAACAACAGGAGGGTGGAGCCGAAGGGTCTCCTTCACCACGGCCTGCAGGTAAGGAAGCCGCAAGATGGTGGACTCCTCCAATTCGCTCACGGCCCCGATGGCATCCGCTAGCTCGGAACGTGCCTTCGCCATTGAGCTTGGGTTACGAAGCAGCTCTGCCATCGCCCATTCCACTGTGCCGGCGCTTGTGTCACTCCCAGCGACGAAAATATCCTAGCAGAAGTTTAAAAGGACTGATCAAATAAACTTCTCTTACTTTGTGGCCATGTGAGTAAAGAGGAATGGTGAAAAATAGTGAGACATAGATAAAAGAGAAGAGAAAGAATGTGTTTGTAAGAATAAAATAAAATCTCTAAGACCTTGTGTAATTTCTCAAGATTACACACCCTTAAAGATCTTCGTATAGAGCAATGCTATTCAACCCGAATGTTCAACAAGAATGGTGTTACATCCAATCACAACATCCCTTTGCTTATTGATCGGGACTGAGTGGATTTATCGGTCAGGGTTGGGTGCAACAGATGGCTGTGATTGGGATACGTCATTCTAGTTAAAAGAAATTGGTGAAGCATTCAATAGTATTTTCCATTCCAATAATCTCTCAAAAATCTCATCTATCAACGCGCTCATATACAGTATTTTCATTCAACCCACATATGGTACCCACTCGGTACCATACCAAGACCCATAGGGTTCATCACATGGCCCCTAGAATAATGCTCCCATGGGATTGTGGATATGGGCTCGGCACGGTACCAAATTAGTGGAACCCTAGCTCATGCAAAAAAAAAGAGAATTTTTCCAAAGTGACCACCAGGTTTGTTGTATTGCTCAAACTAAGTACAGAGCCCGAAAACGTTACTTTTTTTACCACCTACACGTGCCGATTTAGTGGCACGAGAGTTTTATGAATTTTTCTGACCATTTTACCATTAATAGTAGTAAAATATTGGTTGAGTAATTTTATGTCGGGTTACGTCGGGCTTACGTCAGGTTTACGTCGAGTTGCGTCGGGTTTACTACGTCGGGTTTACGACAGTTTACGTTGGATTTACATCGATGAAGTGGTTCCGGCGAGATTCCGTCGATGAAGAGGTTCCGGCAAGGTTCAAGCGAGGTTCCGGCAATGAAGAGGTTCCGCCAAGGTTCCGTCGATGAAGAAATTCCGATGAGGTTTACGTCGATGAAGAGGTTCCGACGATGAAGAGGTTCTGGCGAGATTCCGGAAAGGTTCTGGCGAGGTTCCGGCAAGGTTCCGGCGATGAAGAGGTTACGTCAGGTTTACGTTGGGTTACGTCGGGTTACTTCGGGTTTACGTCGATGAAGAGGTTCCGGTGATGAAGACTAGGTTTCGGTGAGGTTCTGGCAATGAAGAGGTTCCGATGAGGTTCCATCGATGAAGAGGTTCCGATTAGGTTCCATCGATGAAGAGGTTCCGGCAAGGTTTTGGTGATGAAAAGGTTCCGACGAGGTTCCGGCAAGGTTTCGGCGATAAATAGATTCCAGCGAAGTTCCGGCAATGAAGAGGTTCCAGCGAGGTTACGGTAGGGTTTTGAAGATGTTCTGACGAGGTTCCGGTGATGAAGGGGTTCCGGCGAAACGTAACAAAAACATAAACAAAATAACCAAACGTAAAATTTGCGTTTGGGTCTCTATTGGTTTCACGAACGAAGAAGTGATTCGCTACATTAAGGATATTTTTGTCTGAAATTTTTTTGGTGGTCATTAAAGTAACGTTTTTGGGCTCTATACTTAGTTTGAGCAATACGACAAACCTGGTGGTCAGTTTGGGAAAAACCTCAAAAGAAAATTTCAATGGTACCACTTCGGTACCATAACAAATCTCATATGGACCAATGAATGGCCTTATGGTGGATCTCTGGCATCCACCTAAGGTTCATCCTAGGTGTTGAGAAAGTCCACCGGTTAGTCCCACATCGGTAAAGGGGGCACCTAACAGGAGTATGAGGTTTTAAGTGAAGTTAGATTTCAAAATAAAACCGGGAAAGGAAGAGAGATTGATTACTGAGAGAAAGGATTTGAGAGGGTGTCCATCGAGCTTCAACCCATCTTCATCGTGTTGACGCTTGATGAGCCAATCCAGGAAGTCATCGGTCGCTGCAGGGCCCTGATGCAGCCGCCGCCGCTCTATCTGCTCGCCAAACAACTGATGCAATTTTGCGAAATGAGAAGCCAACCGCCGCCGCCTTCCTTGGAGGTCGGCCACTCCCAGCAACGGGAAGAAGTCTGACAGGTTACTGCCTCCGGCCTCTACCAGGATCCCCCACATCAGGTCCCTGAAACCCTGGCCCGAGCCGGAGCTTAGATCGACCATATTGACCGAGAAGATCGTGTTCGAGATCAGGTTCAGCGTCGTCGATAACGCAGCTCGGCCCACGTCCACCGCCTCTCCGGCCATGCAGCGTTGTCTCACGTACGCCACCAGCTCCCTCACCTTCTGGAGCCGGAGGCCTTGGTTGTCGTCCATCACCCGGGGCGCGAACAGCTGGGTGCTGCAGATCCTGCGGAGGTGTTAGAATTGGTGAGGTCTATAGCTCGTAAAAACCTATAGTTTAGCTATGTATGGTTGATAGTATAGGATTGCATATTGGTACGTACCTTAGTACGTATTCTGATTGCAGAACAGAGAGCCATGGCTACATGGTAATCCTCTTGAGTGGGAGACTCAAGGGACTGGTCCCATGTAACCTAAATACGTTCGCAGCTCTGATTAGGGTTGGTCGCCCTATCAGGTTAAGCTGTTGGGATGACAGAGCGTGGGTGTCTCCACCACGGTCATTACCAGGCACAGTGTCTGTGGCCGAACGGAACCAACACGGTGCACAGATCGATGAGCAGACATCGGTGCACTAAACCGTGTTTCTGCTTAGGGTAAAACGGTCCTAAACCCTGAGGAACCGTGTCTGGTGGACTAACCAGTTGTGTGGTGCTTTGGCGCACCAATGTGTGAGGATCCGGATGCAGTGATCCAAAACCACGGTGTACTGGGTTACCCGGCTGGCGTTGCATCAGCATGTCACTCCTGCAGGCTATCCACACCCCTAACGGGAGGTGCGTTCCTTGGTCTGACCTACGTCGTATTAAACCCTGGCCAGGTGGTCATCAGTTCGACTGGTGACGGATCCGGTTACTCGACAGAGTTATCGGAGGTACGATGTACGTAGTCAACCTGGAAGGAAACGAGTCATATGAGCACTCGAGTCTGACGGTATTCTCCACCGCTCGAGTTGCGTCATGGCACCAGTGGAGGGACAGCGAGTTTACCATACTAAACGGAGAGCAGGGGTATGTGGGAGAACATAGTAAGTCCGGGGGATTGGAGTGCAGCCTGCGTCGCACTCTGGGTGGCTACACAGGTTAACTCGGACTCAGAGGATCGATGGTACACTCGGGTAGTGTGTCGATCGAGTCTGAGTTGGAAGCCATGAACCCTGGTCCCTGAAGGTTCCACCTTATCAACATTATGTACGGTTCTTATACCATCTCCTCGAAACACAGAACGTAGTTAGAGGAAGCGAGAAGTCCAAGCATACGCTCCGTGAGTGCTTCGCACTAGTGCACGGTAGATGCGTAGCTACGTGTGTGCACTAAGGGGAAACCCTAGGTTAGTGCAGAGACGCATGTAACAATTCCTTGCCATAAGTGGACTTTGCCACATGGGTGCGATGCACCGGGACATGTTGCGAGTTGACTAGTTGACTTCACTAGGGGCACCCTACGGGAACCTCAGAGAATAGTGAAATCACTGGTGCACTTCACTTATGTGTGTCTTGCAAAGTCTCGTACACGAGGAACGGCCAACTAGTGGCATAAGGGCGTTTTGGTCATTCCATGCGCCACTATGCACTAAGGGGGCCGGCCCTAAGTGTTGAGAGACTGGTCAAGGCCGGCCCCATTAGTTTCAGAAGGTTGTTGCCTCCGATGAAGGGGCCGGTTATGAGGCACAGAAAACGGGCTGGTTTTGACCGTTTTCGAAAACAAGGAAAGGATAGAGATAAAGAAGAGATATATAGGGATAAGGTTTGAATCAATCATCCTTATCCATACTGTCCTTATCCATATGGATAGGCCGGCTATATATATGAGAAGGAGAGAGAGGGGGCACAAAAAAAATTGATAGAGCCATGCAAGCCCTAGGGCCGGCCATGGCATGGGGAAACCCTAGCCGCCCCCTCTCCTCTCTTCGCATCTCCTCTCTCGTCTCTCTCTCCCTCGCTTGCGCCATTGGATGGCGACTCGTCTTCCTCGAATAGTGTTTTGTAAAAGGAGAAGGCTCGTCGTATGGAGGCACTCAGAGATCCATCGACGAGGTGCCGTGCATCGTGTGAGATCGAGTGAACTAGAAGGCGTCTCCCGCAACGTTTTGCTGTCCAGAATCTGCACAGAAAATCAACGTTGTTTCTGCGATTCCGGGAGTTACAGAAGTCCAAACGATGTTAAACTTGTTGGAAAAGTTGTGTCTCGAAGTTGGCTACCTGTGGTCCAAATTTCAGCCCAATCGGAGTTCGGAACAAAAAGTTATGGCCGTCGCACCGAAGCTATGTCGAGCAGATCCGTAGCCCGTCTCCATCGACAAAGAAGAAATTTGTCGCGGTGAAAGATTCCGCACACAGGTATGATCTCTAACAAGTAGATCTAACATAATTATAACATGCATTCATGCTAGATTGTTCTTTTGCGTTAGATCGTCGTTAGGGGTTCCAGTAGTTGCCATGCTAGTTTCATACACGCATATGTAGATCGTTTCGATGAAAATTTTGATATGTAACGCACACCGCTCACGGTCCTCGGACCTTCACTTTGCTTCCGCTGCGGGCCTCTGCCATGGATTTATTTCCAACAATTGGTATCAGAGCACGCTAGTGGTGTGAGTTTCAAGTTTTTCATGATACCGTCATGTGCGCGCATGAATAGTATGTGCCGCCATCGGGGTTCTACGAGTAGATCATGCATAGTATATTTTTTTGTGTGTTCTATGAATCGTTCACGCAGGGCGCCGCTTCTAAAATTATTCTGGATATGCGATTGCTTGCTACCGGGGGTCGGACCCCGTGTTAACAATTTTGTCTGGAAGTTTTTTCTTCTGTGTGTGGATAGATTTTAGAGCCATAGTCGGGCAAGAGGTGAAGATTTACCACCCTTGATTCCCAGGCTTTTGCTAGGTTTGTTTTTCTTTTCTTTCTAGGGAATTGTGTACGAGCGAGCACTTGCTCGAAGCGTACTAGAGCTTTTTCGGTTACAGATTGAAGAGGAGGACTTACCGTGGAGATCCACCACCGGGAAGATGAGCGGAACCTTGGAGGACGATGGCGATCCGGCGAAGCGTACACGATGACGGCAAAGGGCAGAAAGCGTCAGGAGATCGTATACAGAGGCTTGCACCGGATCGAAGAGCCTTGCGAAGGAGACAGAGAGCCTGCGCTGTGCCAGTCAGGTTCAGGGGTCGGACCCTGAACTTGATTCAGTTGTGTGCTTGTTTCTTTCAGTAGTTCTTTATATTTCTGTAGAGAACCCCGATGCGATAATTTGATTATCTATGTTAGAGGGATGCCCTTTCCCCTCGGGTCCTAGCGACCTTATTAGGATAGGATTCCACTAGTGACGCCTATTATTTAATTGACCTTTGATGATAGCATAAATTCCTCACATTTGGTTATGCTCCCATTAGGTCAACACCCGATTAGTCGGGTGTGCCTATTTGGCAAGCATCGAAACCTAGAATGAGTTGGAATTCTACTATGACATCATTCGTCAAATTTATAAGCTAGGCACCATGGTAGTGGAAGACCTTTCCTGTCAGTATGACCTTAGGCTAGGCTCCAGGGCATTAGTGTGATAGCCAAGTTTGCGAAGCATCGATGTTCTTGGGATATGTAATGTGACCCTTGAGTGGAGAAATCCACTCGAGGCAGGGACTATGATATTTCGAGATCGATTAATGCTTCACGAAAGGCTTGAAACGCTAGTGGGAGCACGGTATGACCAGGGTCTAGTGTATAGGTTGTCGTGACCTTAGTATACACTCATACTTGCATTAAATAACCCTCAAATTTAATAAGGGATGCAAGAGAGGACTTTTAGAGATCCCCTGGCCTCCACGGCCAATCACTTCGTGCTCGGGTGGGAGGGCATAACTCAACAACCCCCTCGGGTGAGAGCTGTGTTTTTCCATGCCAAGCTACTTAGTGATCTCCCTCAGGATATGGCGATTACGGTGCCAAGGGTTCAGGCTTTACTCACCCTCGTGGGGGCCGTTAGAACTTCCGTTCCGTAATTGCCTAGGCTCGTGGTTAAGCATCCGAAGTACACATGAGGTATTCGTTGCGAAGACAATGGTGATCACGTAGTACTGGCCAAAAGATAACCATGGTTCATCAAAGCCCTTAGTTGGCAGATTTGGATAGGGTCAAGGGAAAGACCCGTGTAAGCGGATGACCTGCACACTGCCCCCTCGGACAGGTGCAGCCTATTCCGAGATCTTACATACATGGTTAATTAATCCATAGAGGTGTCTTCGCTGTAAGGGTAGCACTGACATTTGGATATAATTAGCTTATTTTAAAATTCCATAAAATAAGTTATTTTGCATTCGTTTTCATTCAACCATATAGTTCCCCTATCCGTTATCCCATAAGAGAACTAGTTATCGGGTCTCTAACTACGTAGAGCGGAAGCGCTTTTCTTTAGCTTATGCAAAGGGTAGTAAACGTACATTGGCATGTAATCTAAATATCCCTGTACTAGACCTAACGGGTCCAGATATCACTAGGGCACTAACTAGGGCATATGAAGACTAGCGAGAGTCTAAGGAGATGTGCAAGTGCTATGTTATAGCAGACTTGCAGACAACTCCTTAGAAGCAAGTCAGAGATATGCCGGGTCTTCTCAAATAAGTTTTATTTGCATAAGATGTCTGCTAGGCGAAGTCGGTATACTCATCGCTAATCCACCAAGATGCTTGTCGGTACCAAGATGTCAGAGGGAATGCTTGTTCGGGAACACATACTTGAGTTCCAGATCGAACTAGATTCCAAAGACATGGTGCCAGATGACGAGGTGGTGGAAGACGTCTGTCTTGCATCCTTGTCTAGAACCTCGAAGGCGTTGTCAGAGACTTTAGCTTTAACAAGCTAGAGATGACAAACGCAGAACTTCTAAGGAGATTTCTAAGAGACAAAGGATGGGATCAAGATTAAAGGCAAAGCCTTTAGTGCTTAACCTAGGTCTTCTTTAGAAGAACCTAAGGGAGTAACTTATAAGAGATCGAAAACTATTCTAGTGCAGAAACTAGTGTGGACTCCTAAGTCTGGTAACGCTAAGGACGGAAGTGTTTCCGCTTTGGCGAGTGTAGGGGGTATTTGAAGATTGAGTATGGCCTCAGGATGTTAGGATTTGAGTCGCTATCTAGTAGCAGTTCTTATGCTTCTTAGAATGTATACTTCGGGTCTACAGAGATTCAAGGAAAGCAGAAGGCTACTTTATAGTGAAGTAATCCTAACATAGGTACTGATGTCATAAGCCGCTGTGGAAGCTGTTAGATATGATTGTCTTAGTTTTTCCGAAATACAGATTTTGTTTTTTAGAGATGTAGTTCTGTTTCTTCCTTAGTAAATGAAGTTTTTTAGTTTTAGATAGCACCGTAGGTGTATATCCTAGACTAAATTGATAGCTTCATAGTTAGAGGAATAGATCAGAAAAATCTCTTTGTATTTAATCTGAATTCGGAAATAGATTTCATGACAGCTGCAGCGTCTAATTGAAATTCATCTAAATCCTTTGGAGAATCTATCCCATTTGTGACCCCTCTGATTTAGATATTCTTCCTCAGATAAATTCAGAGGTAAAAGAAGGCCGAGTTTCTGTTCACAGAATCATCGGAGATCCTTCTAACCTATGAGTGTAATCTGGAAGGCAGAATAACTAAAAGGGCCATGAAGGAATGAGAGTTAGTTAATTTTGACGTCTATGGTTCCAAGAACGTCCAGACGATAGGAGTCTCTTCGATTTAATCGAAGAAATAAGTCACTATCGGACGAGTTCCATAGGATCCTGAAGGAGCATGGGATTATCTCCCAGTTAAATGCTCCTAGGATGAAACGTCAGAATGAAGTCTCCGAGAGAAGGAATCGGACCCTGTTTGACATGGTCCGTAGTATGATGAATATTGCCAAATATACTACCTACCTTTTGGTGGGGTTGTACCTTAAAACAGTAGCTTATATCTGAAACTATCTCTCATCTAGATCAGTGCCTCAGACCTATAGAGAGCTATGATCTAAGCGAAAGCTGACACTATAGTGTCTCGAGATATAGGGTTGTCCTGCACTTGTGCAAAAGGACAAGAGGGATGAGATGGAGATGTAGTTCCAGGTATATCTGTTTGTAGGTTACCCTTAGGAGGCATAAGGTGGACTGTTTTATGATCTTGAGGTTAGGAAGGTAATCGTTTCTACGAACACCATCTACCTAGATCAAGATTATATTATAAGACCATAAGTTTATCAGTAAGATAGTTCTGGGTGAACTACTGGGTACTGGTAGAGAGTGCGCATCTGAAAACGTAGTGGGAGTAGATGATACAAGAAACTAGTATACCAGACACTGTAGAAACAATTCACTTCTGTACCACCACCACTTCGTCGTTGTGGGACCATCAGAGCTCCTGAAAGATACTATGGAGAAACTTCGATAGTTAATCCAGAGTTTCAGGAGGATGATCCCTAGAGCTACGAAGAAGTAGTGGGAGCTTCCTTTGTACCACCACCACCTCATCGTTGTGGGACCATCAGAGCTCCTGAAGGATACTATGGAGAAACTTTGATAGTTAATCCAGAGTTTCAGGAGGATGATCCCTAGAGCTACGAAGAAGTAGTGGGAGCTTCCGACAGCTCTGACTGACAAAAAACCATGGAGGCAAGCTTGCATCAATGTCCCTTGGAACAGTCTTGACACTTATAGCACTATCACCCTTCGGGGTGTAGGAGGTGTATAAGAAGAGCACCCGGTTAAGACTTAAGTAGCTAGATTAGTTACCAAAGGAGAAGAGATTGACTATGTCAAAACCATCTCACTGGTAGCTATGCCTAAGTCTATAACGGATCCTCTTAATCCATCACAGCCCATTATAGTTGGGAGATCTGGTTGATGGATGTCAAGACAGTTATTCCCTAACAGGAATTTGAAAATGACATATGGATGATATCGCCCCAGGCTTTGTGTCAGTAGGTCAGGAACATATGAGATGTAAGTTGAAAAGGTCCATTTATGGACTGATGCAAGCATCCAAGTTGGAATATCTATTTTGATCAAGGAAATCCGCTCACACGGATTTGATCAGAATGATGATAAACCAAGTGGGTACAAGAAAGGTGAAAAAGCTACAAGGGTGTACATAGTACTTTACGTTAACGATATCCTACTGATTGAAAATGATGTAAAAATATTGTTTACGGTAAAGGTTTGTAGTCATCACAATTCGATGTGAAAGACCCTAGTGAGGCGAGTTATGCTCTGGGAATCAAGGTAACTCTAGTCAACCAGAGCAAGATTCTCTTGCTGTCACAGGCTACACATGAAGATAAGATTCTAGCCAGATTCGTTTTACGAGGCAAGATATCTATTGCGC
This sequence comes from Chamaelirium japonicum, assembly GCA_947650365.1. Taxonomy (NCBI): domain Eukaryota; kingdom Viridiplantae; phylum Streptophyta; class Magnoliopsida; order Liliales; family Melanthiaceae; genus Chamaelirium; species Chamaelirium japonicum. The sequence goes on from CANTAL010000001.1 coordinate 2,366,886, forward strand.
AGCAGGATACATGGGTCGGTTTCAGTCGAACCCGGGTCCAAATCACTGGACTAAAGTGAAGGGTATACTCAAAAATCCTCATTAAGTAAGGATTGTGAGTTAGCTTGCACTTCACAAGTCCTGATATCGATTGGACACACATGGTCTGACTTTGGTGTCAGATGTGCGTTCCAGAGAATCGATTTCAGGGATTATTTTTATCTTGGGATTACAAGCGGTAGTTGGTAGAGTGTGAAGCAAGTGCATCACAGACTCTACCACAGAGGCTTAGCACGTTGTTGCGTGCGAGGTAGTATATCAGGTGGTAAGGCTTAGGAAGTTCTTAAAGAACTTGGGACGCGTACCAGAGGCTCAGGTATCTGTTGTTGCCAACAGAAGAGCGGTAAGCAAGGTCCAAGGAGACTAGGCACCACCATTAGGGGAAACCCATCAAGTACAAACTCCACTTGATCTGACAGTTATAGGAGGAAATACAAGTAGCGATACTGAGGTGGAATCTACAGACAATGTTGCCAATTCCTTTAGGGAATTCCTGCAAAGGCTTTTGGGCAGCATGTAGAAGCTACAGAGCTCAACACCGTTATTCCTCGTTAGACCTAGTAGGAGATTGTTAGAATTGGTGAGGTCTATAGCTCGTAAAAACCTATAGTTTAGCTATGTATGGTTGATAGTATAGGATTGCATATTGGTACGTACCTTAGTACGTGTTCTGATTGCAGAACAGAGAGCCATGGCTACATGGTAATCCTCTTGAGTGGGAGACTCAAGGGACTGGTCCCATGTAACCTAAATACGTTCGCAGCTCTGATTAGGGTTGGTCGCCCTATCAGGTTAAGCTGTTGGGATGACAGAACGTGGGTGTCTCCACCACGGTCATTACCAGGCACAGTGTCTGTGGCCGAACGGAACCAACACGGTGCACAGATCGATGAGCAGACATCGGTGCACTAAACCGTGTTTCTGCTTAGGGTAAAACGGTCCTAAACCCTGAGGAACCGTGTCTGGTGGACTAACCAGTTGTGTGGTGCTTTGGCGCACCAATGTGTGAGGATCCGGATGCAGTGATCCAAAACCACGGTGTACTGGGTTACCCGGCTGGCGTTGCATCAGCATGTCACTCCTGCAGGCTATCCACACCCCTAACGGGAGGTGCGTTCCTTGGTCTGACCTACGTCGTATTAAACCCTGGCCAGGTGGTCATCAGTTCGACTGGTGACGGATCCGGTTACTCGACAGAGTTATCGGAGGTACGATGTACGTAGTTAACCTGGAAGGAAACGAGTCATATGAGCACTCGAGTCTGACGGTATTCTCCACCGCTCGAGTTGCGTCATGGCACCAGTGGAGGGACAGCGAGTTTACCATACTAAACGGAGAGCAGGGGTATGTGGGAGAACATAGTAAGTCCGGGGGATTGGAGTGCAGCCTGCGTCGCACTCTGGGTGGCTACGCAGGTTAACTCGGACTCAGAGGATCGATGGTACACTCGGGTAGTGTGTCGATCGAGTCTGAGTTGGAAGCCATGAACCCTGGTCCCTGAAGGTTCCACCTTATCAACATTATGTACGGTTCTTATACCATCTCCTCGAAACACAGAACGTAGTTAGAGGAAGCGAGAAGTCCAAGCATACGCTCCGTGAGTGCTTCGCACTAGTGCACGGTAGATGCGTAGCTACGTGTGTGCACTAAGGGGAAACCCTAGGTTAGTGCAGAGACGCATGTAACAATTCCTTGCCATAAGTGGACTTTGCCACATGGGTGCGATGCACCGGGACATGTTGCGAGTTGACTAGTTGACTTCACTAGGGGCACCCTACGGGAACCTCAGAGAATAGTGAAATCACTGGTGCACTTCACTTATGTGTGTCTTGCAAAGTCTCGTACACGAGGAACGGCCAACTAGTGGCATAAGGGCGTTTTGGTCATACCATGCGCCACTATGCACTAAGGGGGCCGACCCTAAGTGTTGAGAGACTGGTCAAGGCCGGCCCCATTAGTTTCGGGAGGTTGTTGCCTTCGATGAAGGGGCCGGTTATGAGGCGCAGAAAACGGGCTGGTTTTGACCGTTTTCGAAAACAAGGAAAGGATAGAGATAAAGAAGAGATATATAGGGATAAGGTTTGAATCAATCATCCTTATCCATACTGTCCTTATCCATATGGATAGGCCGGCTATATATATGAGAAGGAGAGAGAGGGGGCACAAAAAAAATTGATAGAGCCATGCAAGCCCTAGGGCCGGCCATGGCATGGGGAAACCCTAGCCGCCCCCTCTCCTCTCTTCGCATCTCCTCTCTCGTCTCTCTCTCCCTCGCTTGCGCCATTAGATGGCGACTCGTCTTCCTCGAATAGTGTTTTGTAAAAGGAGAAGGCTCGTCGTATGGAGGCACTCAGAGATCCATCGACGAGGTGCCGTGCATCGTGTGAGATCGAGTGAACTAGAAGGCGTCTCCCGCAACCTTTTGCTGTCCAGAATCTGCACAGAAAATCAACGTTGTTTCTGCGATTCCGGGAGCTACAGAAGTCCAAACGACGTGAAACTTGTTGGAAAAGTTGCGTCTCGAAGTTGACTACCTGCGGTCCAAATTTCAGCCCAATCGGAGTTCGGAGAAAAAAGTTATGGCCGTCACACCGAAGCTATGTCGAGCAGATCCGTAGCCCGTCTCCATCGACAAAGAAGAAATTTGTCGCGGTGAAAGATTCCGCACACAGGTATGATCTCTAACAAGTAGATCTAACATAATTAGAACATGCATTCATGCTAGATTGTTCTTTTGCGTTAGATCGTCGTTAGGGGTTCCAGTAGTTGCCATGCTAGTTTCATACTCGCATATGTAGATCGTTTCGATGAAAATTTTGATATGTAACGCACACCGCTCACGGTACTCGGACCTTCACTTTGCTTCCGCTGCGGGCCTCTGCCATGGATTTATTTCCAACAGGAGGTTCCTCCACGGTTGAGCCACGGGATTCCACACAATGGATCCCTCATTGTGGCGGAGGGCGCGGGCGGCGTCGGGGACCGACCCGAAGCAGAAGGTCTGGTCATGCTTCTGAAGGACCTCGCGGGCCATGTCGGGGGAGGAGACGACGATGGTGGTGACCTGGCCGAGCTTGAGGGACATGAGGGGGCCGTAGGTCTTGGCGAGGTGGGCGAGGGAGAGGTGGGGCTTGTCGCCGAGCACGAACAAGTTGCCAACGATGGGTAGCGGCCGGGGGCCGGGTGGAAGGCGGCCGCAGCGTGAGGATCTCCCTCTTGATTGGATGAGAAAACAGAGGATAGCCATGGCGAATGGGATCCATATGAACCACCATTGAGCTGGCAGTAGCTCCATCCTCTAGGCTCTAGGCTCTAGGCTCTAGGCTCTAGGCTTGTGTGTGGGTGATCAATGAAGCCGCCTTGTGCTTGTTAAATAGCGTTCTTTTCTTTTTGTGAAAGAACCTAAACGACCGCATGGGTATATAATTTTCCGAAGAAAACAAAAATCAACCCGAACCCGATGCCAAACTTCTGGCATATACTATAACAGTACGAAACAAAAATCGGAGAGGAGCTTCCGTCATACGGCACAATATTTATTAATTGACAAAAGTTTGGATTTAAATTTTCAATTCACACCATATGACATAGGATTAATTTAGGAAGAAAACTTTGAGCCGTTCGACGTTTTTTTTATTCAGATTAACTCAACGTGATTAAATGAGATTTTGAGAGAGAGAGAGAGAGAGGAAGTGATTTTGAATGTTTTTCTTAGAGCTGTTCTTTGCCTCATGGTTGGGGTTGAGTGTGATATGCACCGATCAGATATAGTTGCAAATAAAGGCGAAGCCACATGGGGGCAAGGAGGGGCTAAAGCCCATCCTTAAATTCTTGTAAATGGAGGAGTAGCTAGTGCTATGCATCCAACTCATTTGACATTTTGAATCTCACTAGTGACCATTTGAGAGTAGACATTTTGAATCTCACTAGAGACATTTTGCAATATCGTGCCAAGCAAAGTTGGCAACCTAAAGTTGACAAACGAGTTGGCTACATATCTCCATTAATTGTCCTATTCGGCCTACTCTCCCTGGACTCTTGTGAATCGAAATCACGTACAGGTTTGTTGGCTTGCAGTGGTGCTCTGAATCCTAAGACCACACCATGAGTACTTGACCCGTCTACGTTGTCTGTATCACCGTTAAAAGTAAAAATCCCACTACAAGGAATAGGTTTATTGCCGACGGATATTGTTATTACCGTCGGTAATAATATCATTATTACCGACGGTAATAACAATATCCGTCGGCAATAAACCTTTAATATTTTACTAATATTTAAAATATTTATTACCAACAGTATATTTTTATCCGTCAGTAATATATTATTACCGACGGTCGTTATTAGATCCGTAGGCAAAACTGATTATTATCAACGGTACTAACAATAAGTCGCCAATAATATTTTTTATTATTTTAATATTTTTTTACATATATATTACCGACAACCATTTATTATCCGTCGGTAATGTATTTGTACTGAAGGACTTATTCTTAGCCGTCGGTATAGTTATTATTATTACCGACGGAAAGATTAATGACCATCGGTAATAATAGTATTACCAACGGAAGATTAATATCCGTTGGTAATAAGCCCTACGATTTAATCGATATATGTTTCGATCCCTTTGTTGCTCTCTGGATCTATTCCGCGCCCCCCCCCCCCCCCCTCAACCCGCCCCCGTCGATTTCGATCCCCCCTCCCCGGCCCCCTCCGGCGCACCCCCCCGGCCCCCGGCCTCCCCTCTGGCGCACCCCGGCCTCCTCCGGCTCACCCCCCCGGCCCCCCGGCCTCCCCTTTGGCGCATCCCCCCGCCCCTCCCGGGCTCCCCTCCGGCGCATCACCCCGGCCTCCCCTCCGTCGGCACCACTGCTCCGACCTCCCCTCCACCGGCGCCACTGCTCCTCCTTCTCATCCCTTTCCGGTAACCCTAAATAAGCATTATCACTTTAATGTGCTTAAATTACAACTGTTATTGCTATAGTTTATCAACCATTGGCGGCTGCCTAACTCATATGGGTTAGGTAGTGCTCACCGTCGATTACAGCGGCTGACCTAAGGTGTTATTGGTTGTCCACTTTACGGGTAGTCTTTGTAGGTAGTAGTTGAGTTTGAGAAATTGGAGTAGCGTGGTCCTTCAGTAGTTCGAGTAGTTCCCTTTGGTAGAGAGGTAGATGAGACCAAGTGTAGAATGTGTAGTAGTGAGTAGGGCATCTTTTAGCTTTTGTATTCGTAGTATAGAATTTTTATCCATTAGAATGACTCGGTTGTACTGGATCTTGAGTGGTTGTATCTCCTTTCGGTTGTATAAATAGAATGACTCTAAGTAATGATAACACTTGTACTATCAATTTGGGAATTAAAATTTTATATTCAAATTTTTTAGGAGTCAATGAATGTCTTAACACTCTTGTGCTGACCATAAGATAGATAATGATTACGGGTGTGCATCGGTTCAAAACCAACCTATTTAGGTAAAACCCAAATTGATCCAACCTTGGTCGGTTTTGAGGATTTCCAATCCAATCTAAACCGAACTGAGATTGGAATCCAATCCGATCCGATCCAATTAAAGTCAGTTTGGATTGGATTGGAAGGTCGGTTTGGCCTTTGACCCATATACTTGTTGGGTTTATTTTTTCCTTTTATTAGAACCTAGTTTTAACTTTAAAAAATAATAATTGTTTTCAATTATTAGGCCTAAATAAGATTTGTAATTGATTTTGAGTAACCCTACAGTATTGCAAAGGTTGTTGATAGCAAGCGTATATGAGGACATATGATATATTTAATAAAGTATTATACGTATGTCGGTTCGGTTTAGGTCAGTTTTAAATTTACAATCCCTCAACCGATTTAATCATGTCGATTTTTAAAAATCCTATGTTCCCAGGATGTCTTCGATCGATAAGAGTTGGATGCGATGAGAGTGACAGAGATGAGACACAAAATGACTAGACCGTATGTAAATCAAATTGTTTCATATATAAATCATATTGTTTCATATGTATATCATATTATTTTATACTTTTCATATGTAAATCAAATTGTTTCATATTGTTTCATATGTAAATCATACTATTTCATATATAAATAAAACTGTTTCATATGTAAATCATACTGTTTCATATATAAATTAAACTATTTCAGATGGCATCATGGTCGAGGGTTCGTAGAGGCAGGGGTGGGCTAGCTCGGAGCGCTCCGGCTGCCACCCCAGGGTCCGAGGCCGAGCCTCCGGATCTGGTAGTGTTGTTCCTCTCTCCACACCAGCTCCTGATGAGGTCGCAGCCTCCGGAGCTACGAGCAGTGCTCAGTACTCGGCTACAGCGTCTATGCCCACAGGTAATGTTTAGATCTAAAGATTTATACATATTGTAAATACTTGTTCAGTACTGATGTATATTTTATTTACAGGGTCGAGGATCACCAGGCACGTAGGCGACCGGGGCGTGACGATGGCCCGGTGCTTGTCGACCTTACGCGAGCCGCTTTCCCTACAGTGATGCAGTAGGACCTTTGTGGACGAGCACGCTTTGACATCGCCACGTGGATCGGTATGATAGTACGGGAGGAGAGGAATGCCTCTATTGTGGGGATAAAGGGATGGAAGTGTTGTAGCTCGTGTGTCCTTAGCTTGGATTTTTTGTATTAACATTAATAAAGATGACTTTGGTTATTGCTTTAATTAGAATACTACTATGGTATATGTTAATACTCATATAATAAAAGGACCCTAGGGAACACAGTAGGCCACTGAGGCGCATGGTGGATCCATGCTTGGGAGACCCAGTGGACCAGTTCTATGTAAACCTAGAACTAGTTAACAGCTTAGGTGATGCCGGTCGCTTCATCGAGAACAAGCAGTTGGCAGGTAGAGGATATGGTGATCGAAGTCTCCACCACGGAAACGTGGGATTGCTATTCACCTGACCAAGCACGATGATCATGTTGAGTAGGAACCAAGACGGTGCACAATTCAGTGATTCGGATACTGGTGCATGAACCGTCTTACTACTATAGATAATTTGTCCTTAACCCTGAGGGACCATGTTCACTGGGGCAACCAGTTGTGTGGTGCTTTGATGTGCCAACGTATGCGGACCTTCCATAGTCCAATACCACGGTACGTTGGGTTACCCGGCTGGCGCTTGAGTGACATGTAATCCCTATAGATTATCCGACGTCCAGTATTGGATGGGTGCGTTTTGATGAGTCAATCTGTCCACACAGTTAACCCAGGCCTGGTGGTTATCAGTATGATTGACGACGTTATAGATGACAAGTCATCAAACCCTAGTCAGATGATCGATCGGGATCTGACGGTGCTCCCCACCGCCCGAGTCGTATCATGGCACCACTAATAGGAGGGACTGAGGATTATCGGAGTATAGTAGAGAACAGGGTTACGAGGGAGTAACATAAGTTTAGGATCACTAGAGTTCAACTCGCATTGCACTCTGGGTGGCTACGCGGGTTAATCGGATTAGGACTGATTAACGGAACTTTCGGTGTGTCACCGGAATAGTTAATTAGGGATCCGATTGGAGCTAGAGATCTCGAACCCTGAAGGTTGCACCCTGTCGTTGCGTATAGGAATTGTTCCCCGACCTAGTTGGATACGTTGAATGCGAAGTAGCGTGATGGAGTGCAAGCCCAGAGCCTAAGAACCTAATTCACATGTGTTACGGGCCGTAGGGGTATTTTGGTAAATATTGAAATATGACTCAGAATATATTGAATATGGATCTTAGAATGAGCGGAATAATTCCAGGAGCTCATAGGCGCTGACGAAACTCGATTCCGAGTAGTGCACCTCACTTAGTCTCTCTTTTAGTTTTCCACTTTTCGTGAAAGGCGTTTTCGTCCAGGCTTTACGATAGACATTGGAAATCCCTAAAACTGATCCCCTCTCTATCCTATTCTATCTAGGGCCGGCCCTAGCTTCCTTGAATCCATGGGAGACTGGCCCTATAAGAAGAATAGGGAGAGGGAGGGCCGGCCCCATGGTCTCCCTCTCCTCCAAAAATCTGAGCCCCCTCCAAGCCTCCTCCTTTGTGGTTTCGGCCAAAGAAAAGAGAGGAAGAAGAAGGGAGAAGAAAGAGGAAGGAAGGAGAAGGAAGAAGAGAGAAAGAGAAGGAGGAAACCTTGCGGCTCGCCATCGTCTTCGCAACGGATTCCTCCGTCGGCTCGTAATCCTTGCACTCAGAGACGGGATTTCGAGGATTCTTTAATTCGCAAAGTATAAGGTGCTATCCGACAGTTTCCCTTGCGATTCAAGTGTGGTTCTTCATCATTCCGTCATCTCCGGATCATAGATCCATAAGGTATGATTATTCTAAATACCTAACTAGATGCATACATGTCTTCCGTAGATCGTAGTATGCCTCTAGGGTGTCCGCACATATGCTAAGATCATAGATTTGCATGTAGATTGTTTTGTAGAATTAATTTTAATGAAACATACACCGTATGATCTTCGGATCTTTCCTTTACTTTTGCTGCGACTCTGATAAGCGGATCTAATTCCAACAATTGGTATCAGAGCACGCTTTGGTGTGTGTTTCATGCATGAATTCGTGAAAACATCATGTGAATATATGATGGCATATGTTTTCGTCGGGGTTCGGCGTAGATCATGCATAGGGATTGTACTATGTATCGTCTCTTTGCAGGTGCTGTATTGAATAGTAATCTGTGATTGCATGCATCCGGGGGTCGAACCCCGCATTTAAATTTTGCATTGATTATTATTGTGCTTGTGGATTTTAAGGCTCTAGATGGGCGAGGGACGGGGTTGACTATCTTCGGTTCCCTGGCCATTTTTCTAGGATTGTCTTCTTTTCTTTCTAGCGAAATTGTACACGAATGAGCTCTTGCTCGGAGTGTGTTAGTTTTTCGGTTATAGGAAGAAGGAGATGATGCTTCATCCACAGTTCGGGCAAACGGTACCATGGCGTGCAATGACCCGACGATAGCGTGCACGTTGGCGATTATGGGGATCGTCGTCAGAGATCGTGCAGAACGGAGGAGCAGGATATCTTGGCTGTGCTATTCAGGTTCAGGGGTCGGACCCAGTACTTGATTCAGTTTAGATGTTTTTTCTGTTGTTTCTCTTTACTTAGTGTTTAGAGAACCCCGATAATAATGTGATTATCTATCTTGCTTGTGAGTTTGTCTCTAGATCAGGCTTAGGGTTAGTACTAAGCTTATGGATTCATCGGTGTCTCTATATGGTTCTAACACATGCGAATCCAATGGCTAGCTAAAAGGAAAGGTGGTAACCGCCCTCGTGGTAGTTCAGGTAGCTAAGTACTATGCACCGAGATAGACGCAGTGTTAGATTTGTTTAGAGATAATTAACTAATGTTTCCATAAGAAATATGATAACCCTAGTGGGATGGCCTTTCTCCACGTGGTCCTAGCGACCAAGTTAGGTTAGGATTTCACTGTGTGATACCCGTTTCTAGATGACGTTTTATGGTAGTATGAACTCATCACGATTTAGTTATGCCACCATTAGGTTGAGGTCCAACGGAGGTTGTCGGATGTCCCTATTTGGCCAGCATCGAAACCTGTAATGAGATGAGGTCTACTATGACAGCAGGCATCAAATTGTGAACGAGGCATCATCGTAGTGGGAGTCCTTTCCATGTTGACCTTAGGCTAGGCTCCAGATCTTAGGATTATGGGCAAACAAGTAAAGTATCGGGATCCTTGGAATCTATGTAATGTGATTCTTGCAAGAAAGGCGAAAGCTGAGTATTCAAGGTAGGGACTATGATATTTTTCGAGAAGACTAATGCTTTGCGGGAAGGTTTGTAATCCTAGTGGGAGCACGGTAGACCAGGGTCTAAGTCTAGGAGGTTGTGACCGTTCTAGATATGCATAAAACCTCATAAAGAAGGGATGTGTAAGAGGTTCCCTCCAAAGGGGAGCCCCTGGCCTCCACAATCAACCGGCTAAGGGTCTGGGTGAGAGGTACGCAATTCGATATTCCCACCGGGTGAGAGCTGCGTTTCCTTCCATGCTGGTTCGCCTAGTGGTCTCCTTCGGGACATGGAGGATCCCGTTGGCAGTGGGTGATGGTTTTTTCATGCACCGCGGGAGCCTATGAACCCCCCTGCCGACACCACCTAGATTTGTAAGAAGCGTCCGAAAGCTTGTATGAAGCCGCTGTTGCTGCGCACGGGGTCACATAAAGCTTGCCAAAAGGAGACTGGGAGGTCTTTCAGTTTACCATGGGTAATTCTGATGAAGACTGAGTCGTAAAAACCCTGTTGGCAGAAGCGGTTGCATGCTCTTACCGAGATGTTGTCTCCAATTCAAGGCCGATAGTCTCAGTGTCCGAGCCCAGAGAATTTAGATTCCTGGATGTCTCCACTTGAGGTAGTGAAGACATAGCGGCTGGAGTAAACATTATCTATTTCTAAATTCTGTGAAATAGATTGTAGTAGACCCTAACTTTTGCTTTAAACCATTGTTTACTGAAATCATGACCAAGCTCGACCCCCTAGCCTCCATACTTAATGATAACAAACTTACGGGACCAAACTACGAGGACTGGAAGCGTAAACTGATGCTCGTCCTAAGGGTTGGCAAACACACAATTGCCCTAAGTACCCCTCAACCGGCCATGCCGGGACCACGTGCAACTAAGGCCCAGTTGAAGGAATGGAAAGACTGGCTAGATGCTGATGAGATGTGCAAGTGCTACATAGTGGCATCCTTGCAGACCGTCCTTCAGAAGTAAGTCGAAGATATGACCTTTGCTTCAGACATGATGCTCTACCTAAAGGAAATGTTCGAGGGTCATAGTCGGGTAACTCGTTACCTGACTATCAAGAATTTGGTGTCCATGAAGATGGCAGAGGGGACTTTAGTTCGGGATCATATACTGAAATTGTTTGGCTATGTGAACGAGCTTGGTTCCTTCGATGTCATTTTGGATGCAGAGATCCAGACCGATATTTTCCTCACGTCTCTGTCAGGAGCATTTGATGGCTTCATTACCAACTTTAACCTTAACCAGTTGGAGATGTCTAACGCAGAGCTCCTAGCGGCGCTCCAGGCGGCAGAGGACGGGATGAAGACAGGAGCCCAATCCCTAAATGTGGAGCGAAATTCTTCTCTGAAAGCCAAATGCAAGTTTCAGAAAAGAAAGTCTAAGATGCCCGTGAAGATAGGCCAGGTGCAGTTGCAGGTTCCTAAGCAGAATGGTTCGGCGAAGCCCAAAGGAAAATGTTTTCGATACGGCAAAAAGGGGCATTGGAAGGGCGACTTCCGCACGGCTCCCAAGAAGGCTGAGACAGGTATATCTCAAATCCACATAGTGGAATCCCTTGTAGCATCCAGTTGTTCTCCAGTTTTATGGATTGTAGATTCTGGTTCTACTAACCATGCTTGCAATAATTTGTAGGGTTCAAGGAGACAAGAAAACTAGGTGATGGGGAGATGATCCTAAGCATGGGAACTGAGGCCGTGGCAGAGGCTGAAGCAGTTGGAGATGTCGTCTTGCAGTTCCTTGATGGAAGAAGTTTATTACTTAGAGACATTCTTTATGTACCGTCCTTGAGACGAAACTTAATTTCTGTTTCCTTATTGAATAATGAAGGTTTTTCAGTTTTATTTGATGCTTCTGGTGTGTCAATTAAATTGAATAGTTTCTTTGTTTGTAAAGGAAAGACATAGAATGGTCTCTATATAATTAACTCCAATCATAAGCAGGATAACATAACTGAAGCTTATATGGTTAATTCATCTAAAAGAAAAAATCCCTTAGATAATCCAACACTCTTTTGGCATCTAAGGCTTGGACACATAGCCTCAGACAGGATTCATAGGTTGGTTAAGGTAGGACTTTTAAGTCCAGATATTTCAGAAAGCCTACCGACGTGTGAGTCTTGCTTGGAAGGCAAGATGATTAAAAGATCTTTCCGAGCCAAAGATAGCAGATCTAAGGAGGTATTAGAGTTGGTACACACTGATGTATGTGGGCCCATAAGTGTCCGTGCCATAGGAGGCTTCGAGTATTTCATCACCTTCACGGATGATCACTCGAGGTTTGGATATATATACCTAATGCGGCGGAAGTCTGAATCTTTTGATAAATTCAAGGAGTTCAGAGCTGAAGTAGAAAAGCAGACGGGTAAAAGTATCAAGTCTCTTCGATCGGATTGAGGAGGCGAATACCTATCGGATGAATTTATTGGGTACCTGCGTGAGCATGGGATCGTATCCCAGTTGACTGCACCAGGGACACCGTAACAAAACGGTATATCTGAGAGGAGAAATCGAACTTTGTTAAACATGGTTCGGACTATGATGAGTTATGCCACATTGCCACCTAGTTTTGGGGGATATGCCCTAGAGACGGTAGCATATACTATGAACTTTGTTCCATCAAAGTCAGTACCCCCTAACTCCTTGGGAGCTATGGTTGAAGCGAAAGCCAAGCCTACAGTACTTTAGGATTTTGGGTTGTCCAGCACATGTGCAGAAGGATAAGCGAGATAAGATGGAGTCAAAAACTAAGGTATGTCTGTTCATTGGGTATCCAAAAGGGATAAATGGTGGTTTATTTTATGATCCTGAGGATAGAAAAGTTGTCGTCTCGAAGAACGTCATATTCCTGGAGCAGGATTATTTAATAGACCATAAGCCCACCAGTATAGTAGTTCTTGAAGAATTGCTTGGTACTGATGGGAGTACGCAGACAGAAAACATAGTGGGAGCCGATACCACTAAGATAAACGATACTGTAGAATCGACTCCTATGGAACCATCGCAGGCTCATCGCAGTGGGAGGACCATAACTGCTCTTGATAGATACATTGGAGAAGCCTTTATGGTGGATCAAAAGTTTCAAGAGGATGATCCTCTGAACTATGACGAAGCGATGGTATCCTCTGACCATGCAGCATGGCAGGAAGCCATGGAGGCAGAACTGACATCGATGTCCCAAAATTCGGTCTAGACACTTATAACACCACCTCACAACATTAAACTTGTTGGGTGTAAGTGGGTGTACAAAAGAAAAAGAGGTCCGGATGGTACCGTTGAGACTTACAAAGCTAGACTAGTCGCTAAGGGTTATACCCAGCAAGAAGGGATCGACTATGACGAAACCTTTTCCCTAGTGGCTATGCTTAAGTCTATCCGGATTCTCTTATCCATTGCAGCCCATTATGAGTTCATACTACCATCAAACGTCATCTAGAAACGGGTATCACACAGTGAAATCCTAACCTAACTTGGTCGCTAGGACCACGTGGGGAAAGGGCATCCCACTAGGGTTATCATACTTCTTATGGAGACATTAGTTAATTATCTCTAAACAAATCTAACACTGCGTCTATCTCGGTGCACAGTACTTGGCTACCTGAACTACCACGAGGGCGGTTACCATCTTTTCTTTTAGTTAGCCACCGGATTCGCACGTGTTAGAACCATATAGAGACACCGATGAATCCATAAGCTTAGTACTAACCCTAAGCTTGATCTAGAGACAAACTCACAAGCAAGATAGATAATCATATTATAATCAGGGTTCTCTAAATACTAAGTAAAGAGAAACAACAGAAAAAACATCCAAACTGAATCAAGTCCAGGGTTCGACCCCTGAACCTGAATAGCACAGCCAAGATATCCTGCTCTTTCGTTCTGCACGATCTCTGACGACGATCCCCATCATAGCCAACGTGCCTGCCTTCGTCGGGTCTTTGCATGCCATGGTACTGCTTGCGCGAACCATGGATAAAGCATCATCTTCTTCTTCCTGTGACCGAAAAACTAACACGCTCCGAGCAAGTGCTCGTTCGTGTATAATTTCGCTAGAAAGAAAAGAAGACAATCCAAGAAACATGGCCAGGGAACCGAGGATGGTCAACCCCTACCCTCGCCCATCTAGAGCCTTAAAATCCATAGACAATAATAATCAATGCAAAAATTAAATCCGGGGTCCGACCCCCGGATGCATGCAATCACAGATTACTATTCAGCACGGCACCTGCAAAAAGACGATACATAGCACAATCCATATGCATGATCCACGTCGAACCCCGACGAAAACATATGCCATCATATATTCACATGATGTTTTCACGAATTCATGCATAAAACATACACCAAAGCATGCTCTGATACCAATTGTTGGAATTGGATCTGCTAATCAGAGTCGCAGCAAAAGCAAAAGAAAGATCTAAAGATCATACGGTGTATGTTTCATTACAATTAATTCAACAAAACAATCTACATGCAAATCTATGATCTTAGCATATGTGCGGACACCCTAGAGGCATACTACGATCTACGAAAGACATGCATGCATCTAGTTAGGTGTTTAAAATCATCATACCTTTTGGATCTATGATCCGGAGATGACGGAACGATGAAGAACTGTACTTGAATCGCAAGGAAAACTGTCGGATAGCATCTTGTCCTTTGTGAATTGAAGAATCCTCGAAATCCCGTCTCTGAGTGCAGGGATTACGAGCCGACGGAGGATCCGTTGTGAAGACAATGGCGAGCCGTGAGGTTTCCTCCTTCTCTTTCTCTCTTCTTCCTTCTCCTTCTTTCCTCTTTCTTCTCCCTTCTTCTTCCTCTCTTTTCCTTGGCCGAAACCACAAAAGAGGAGGCTAAAGGGGGGGTCGGATTTTCTAGAGGAGAGGGAGCCTTAAGGCCGGCCCCTCCCTCTCCCTATTCCTTTATAGGGCCGGTCTCCCATGGCTTCAAGAAAGCTAGGGCCGGCCCTAGATGGATTAGGATAGAGGGGGGGTGGTTTTTAGAGATTTCCAGTGTCTATCGTGAATCCTGGACGAAAACGCCCTTCACGAAAAGTGGAAAACTGAAAGAGAGACTGAGTGAGGTGCGCTACTCGGAATCGAGTTCCGTCAGCGCCTATGAGCTCCTGGAATTATTCCACTCATTCTAAGATCCATATTCAATATGTTATGAGCCATATTTCTGTATTTACCAAAATACCCCTACGGCCCGTAACAAATGTGAAATAGGTTCTTAGGCTCCGGGCTTGCGCTCCATCGCGCTACTTCGCATCCAACGTATCTAACTAGGTCGGGGAACAATTCCTATACGCAATAACAGGGTGGAACCTTCAGGGTTCGGGATCTCTAGCTCCAACCGGATCCCTGATTAACTGTTCCGGTGACACACCGAACGTTCCATTAATCAGTCCTAATCCGATTAACCTGCGTAGCTACCCAGAGTGCGACGCGAGTTGAACTATAGTGATCCTAAACTTATGTTACTCCCTCGTAACCCTGTTTTTTACTATATTCCGATAATCCTCAGTCCCTCCTATTACTGGTGCCATGATACGACTCGGGCGGTGGGGAGCACCGTCAGATCCCGATCGATCATCTGACTAGGGTTTGATGACTTGTCATCTATAACACCACACACCTTCCGGTGCTATGCCTAGCATTCGGAATATCATCAGTCATACTGACAACCACTAGGCCTGGGTTAACTGTGTGGACAGATTGACTCCTCAAAACGCACCCATCCAACACTGGACGTCGGATAACCTATAGGGATTACATGTCACTCAAGCGCCAGCCGGGTAACCTAACGTACCATGGTATTGGACTATGGAAGATCCGCACACGTTGGCACATCAAAGCACCACACAACTGGTTGGCCCAGTGTACATGGTCCCTCAGGTTTAAGGACGAATTATCTATAGTAGTAAGACGGCTTCTGTACCAGTGTCTGAATCACTGAACTGTGCACCATCTTTGTTTCTGTTCAACACGATCATCGTGCTTGGTCAGGTGAATGGGAATCCCACGTTCCCGTGGTGGAGACTTCACCACATCCTCTACCTGCCAACAGCTTGTTCTCGGTGAAGCGACCGGCATCACCTAAGCTGTGAACTAGTTCTAGATCTACACAGAACGTACTGGTCCACTGGGTCTCCCAAGCATGGATCCTCCATGCGCCTCAGTGGCCTACTGTGTTCCCTAGGGTCCTTTTATTATATAAGTATTATCATACACCAGAGTAGTATTCTAATTAAAGTAATTACCAAAGTCATCTTTATTAATGTTAATACAGAAATTTCCCGCTAAGGACACACGAGCTACAACACCAGCCAAATGCTCTTGGGCTTGGCGAGCTCTTTCTGAGGGAATTCCAGTCGTCCAAATGAATTCCCGGATACCTGTGTGGGTTGTGGCGGATGCTGACCCCTGGATGTCCCCTTGGCTCAGGCCGGTCCCACTGTTGCGTGATGCTTGCTTTCTCAACATGGATAATTTCGGACAGGTTTTAGCTGTAAAGGAATTTTTGTCACCTTCCGGGCAATGGGATATTGAGCATCTTTATTCTATTTTCCATCAGGATATGGTCTCAGAGGTTCCATCGATCCCCATATTCCTCCGGCGACCAAAGCAATTATACTACTGGGGCTGTAATTGGAAACCATTATACTCGGTCCGTGATGCCTATAACTGTTTAACAGTCCAGGACATCTCTAATTCTACAGATCGAATGTGGACATTGCTTTGGAAATTGCATTGCCCGCCTAGACTGAAAGCTTTTCTATGGAAAGTGATTCATGATATAATTCCCTCAAGGCAATTGCTTAGTCGTCGCGGCATGCAAGTCCCACTTTGTTGCCCTCGATGTTATTTCTCCATAGAAAATTCGCAGCACATTCTTTTCTTATGCCCCCCGGCGAAAATGATATGGATGATGTTGCGCAATCTGATAGCCCCCGTCCCTCCCCCACAGTCTTTGAACGAGCTTCGATCCCTTCTTTGTTATGACTTTTCCTCTGAGAGAGGACTTAAACAATTCACCAACTCCATTTTATGCTTTGTTATCTGGAATATCTGGAAGGCGAGAAATCATTCCATCTATGACTTGGCTAAGAGTCCCCTCAGGCTACTGACAAGAAGATTTGGTGGGAATTTAAAGAGTTCCATTATGCCCATCAACCGAAAGCGACAGGTATCAGAACGGAGTCCAGTGAATCCATTAACGTCATAGTGAGATGGATGCCGCCTGAGCCTTTTGAAATCAAGCTAAACTTCGATGGCGCTCTTGAATGCCACTCCCATCGGGCGAGCGCCGGGTTTGTCTTTAGAAACTCTCATGGTAATATTTTGTGTATGGGTGCTATCTCGTTGTCTTTGTCTTGTGTGCAGGTGGCCGAAGGCTGGGGATTATGGGCGGGATTGCAAGAGGGTCTCCGAAGTTTCCCATTGGCGTCCCTATGGATCGAAGGTGACTCGCTATCCACAATCTAATTTCTACTTTCGAATGAGCCTATTGATCCAATCTTAGAAGATTGTCGCGCCTTAATACAGCTCCGGAGACATGTTCGTATTTCTCACATATTTCGAGAAAGTAACTCGGTGGCAGACTGGCTAGCTACGAGAGGCAGAATCTCCAGACAATCATAAGTTTGGTATGAGGATTTTCCTGGGCCATTACAATTGATAGCAGGGAACGATATGAAGGATACCGGGGTCCGCGAATGTAGACAATGATATTGTAGTGATCTTTTGTGCCGGTGTGGCATTTGTAGTGTAATGTTTTCTACCAAAAAAAAATATGACAGAGTTGGGGGCCATTCTCGGAAAAACCTCACATTGGTCTACCACTCCATTGCCTATTGTGTGGGGCCCACATTACCACTTTAGGCTCAAGGTTTTTGAAAACCGATTCCGCTCAGCCCGATTGACGTGGCAGCATATATCTAGTGGTGTTAGAGATTTAAATGTTGGTAGTGAGATTCAACCACCACTCATTTGCTGCCACGTCAATCGAATCGAAAAATGTTCGACCTGAATAGCATTTTTTTTTTATGTTTAATAACTTCAATTCATACAAAACGAATGTTATGCGTGCTTGCATTGCCATTGTGGTTGGCACATGCTATAGTTCGGAGGAGTCGAGTATTCTAGCTCTCTTTGCCAACAACTTTGGTCTCTAATGTCGGGGGTTCTAATCCAGTGGTTTGTTATACAGCCAATGGGGCTGCACATTGCTTGACTGATCCAGGCTCATGTCTTTGGTGTGGAGGGGTACTGGAAGGAGGATATTCCATCTGTGCTTTTGGGTCTGATTTTTGTTAAAAATTCAGGGGAAACCTTATATAATTTTAAAATAATCTTAGCTAATACTATTATAGTAAGGGGTTCTCTTTCGAATCTAGGGGGGCGATCGATCCCCCACGCCTCTCCCATGGATCCATCCCTGTTTACTGCGGTTGGTTGCAGTGCTCATCTGAGATCATATTGGGAAACACATCTTAGTATTGCGTTTATGAGTAGGGTATAAAGCTGTTGTCGCAGAAATGATTGGGGATGCCGCAATCTTACAGAGTCAAACATATTTCATTTCTTTTAACGTGATTCATATGTTTGTAATCGGGTAACATCAGTTCAAAATCTTACCCACAATAAGGTGATGATAGAGGGTGATTGTTTGACGGTCGTCCAGCTTCTGTCGAAGGAAAATATTTTCCCTCGTTACTGCTACGAAAAATTATCACAGATTGCATAAGCTTTCAAGCTCGGGATAGTGTCGAAATAACTCCAAAGTTTTTCCTACGGAAGCAAATGTGCTCATGTAAAGCATGTGGCCGATTGTAAGGTTGATATCTTTTATTTTGTTGTCACGGATTGTATTGACTCTCTTATTTCCAAAGTGGTGATTGAGATGATTTCATGTGCTCGTGCTTTAGCGAAGTACGTGACGGATTGTAAGGCCAATATAATGTGCCAAAGCACCACTCAACTAGTTAGTTCATCAGTCATGGTTACTCAGGGTTTAGGACCGTCTTACCCTAAGCAGAAACACGGCTTAGTGCACCAGCATCTGTCCATTGATCTGTGTACTGTGTTGGTTCTGTTCAACCACGGATATTGTGCCTAGTGATGACCATGGTAAAGACTCCCTATGCACTATCATCGCCAATAGCTTGTCATGATGAGACGACCAACCTGATTATAGCTGTGAACTAATTAGGTTACATAGGACCTATTCACTTAGTCTTCAACTAATGAACTACTATATAATCATGGCTCTGTATCCTGACAAGAACATGTAATTATATTACGTACCAACATGCATCTCATATAATAACATCCATCCTTTATTATTAGATCAAAACTCAAAGCTTTACAAGCTTAGAACACATCAATTCCAACACTAACTGTGGCGAGGCTCTAGTGCATGTGTCATATAAGAATTAGAATGGATCATGGGAATGAATTAGAATGGATCGTACGAATGAATTAGAATGGATACATTTGTGCGAATGAATTAGAATGGATCGTACGAATGAATTAGAATGGATCGTACGAATAAATTAGAATGGATTGTGCGAATGAATTAGAATGGATCATACGAATGAATTAGAATGGAATGTGCGAATGAGTTAGAATGGATAGTACAAATGAATTAGAATAGATCGTGTGAATGAATTAGAATAGATCGTGCGAATAAATTGGAGTGTATCGTGCGAATGAATTAGAATAGGTCGTACGAATAAATTAGAATGGATACATTCATGCGAATGAACTAGAATGGATCGTACGAATGAATTAGAATGGATCGTACGAATTAATTAGAATGGATCGTACGAATAAATTAGAATGGATCGTGCGAATGAATTAGAATGGATCGTACGAATGAATTAGAATGGAATGTGCGAATAAGTTAGAATGGATAGTACAAATGAATTAGAATGGATTGTACGAATGATTTAGAATGGATCGTTCGAATGAATTATCATGGATTGTACGAATGAATTAGAATGGATATTTCGAATGAATCAGAATGGATCGTTCGAATGAATTAGAATGGATCGTACGAATGAATTAGAATGGAATATGCAAATGAATTAGAATGGATCGTACGAATGAATTAGAATGGATCGTTCGAATGAATTAGAATGGATCGTACGAACGAATTAGAATGAAATGTGCGAATGAATTAGAATGGATCGTTTGAATGAATTAGAATGGATCGTCCGAATGAATTAGAATGGATCGTACGAATGAATTAGAATGGAATGTGCGAATGAATTCGAATGGATCATGTGAATGAATTAGAATGGATCGTTCAAATGAATTAGAATGGTTCGTGCGAATGAATTAGAATCGATACATTCGTGCGAATGAATTAGAATGGATCATACGATTTAATTATAATGGATCGTACGGATGAATAAGAATGGATCGTGTGAATGAATTAGAATGGATCATGCGAATGAATTAGAATCGATCATATGAATGAATTAGAATGAATTGTACGAATGAATTAGAATGGATCGTACAAATGAATTAGAATGGATACATTCATACGAATGAATTAGAATGGATCATGTGAATGAATTAGAATAGATCGTATAAATATATTAGAATGGATACATTCGTGCGAATGAATTAGAATGGATCGTACGAATGAATTAGAATGGATTGAATGAATGAATTAGAATGGATCATACGAATGAATTAGAATAGATACATCCAGGCGAATGAATTAGAATGGATCGTACGAATGAATTAGAATGGATACATTCGTGCGAATGAATTAGAATGGATCATACGAATGAATTAGAATAGATTGTACGAATGAATTAGAATGGATACGTTCATGAGAATGAATTAGAATGGATCGTACGAATGAAATAGAATGGATTGTACGAATGAATTAGAATGGATCGTTCGAATGAATTTGAATGGATTGTACGAATGAATTAGAATGGATCGTACGAATGAATTAGAATGGATACGTTCGTGCGAATGAATTAGAATGGATCGTCTG
Organism: Chamaelirium japonicum; assembly: GCA_947650365.1. NCBI lineage: Eukaryota > Viridiplantae > Streptophyta > Magnoliopsida > Liliales > Melanthiaceae > Chamaelirium > Chamaelirium japonicum. The sequence goes on from CANTAL010000001.1 coordinate 2,387,724, forward strand.
AATGAATTAGAATGAATCATACGAATGAATTAGAATGGATCATATGAATGAATTAGAATGGATCGTGCAAATGAATTAGAATGGATCTTACGAATGTATTAGAATGGATCGTATGAATGAATTAGAATGGGTCCAACGAATGAATTAGAATGGATCGTATGAATACATTAGAATGGATTATACGAATGAATTAGAATGGATACATTCGTGCGAATGAATTAGAATGGATCGTACGAATGAATTGGAATAGATCGTGCGAATGAATTTGAATTGATCGTCTGAATGAATTAGAATGAATCATACGAATGAATTAGAATGGATCGTATGAATGAATTAGAATAGATCGTGCGAATGAATTAGAATGGATCATACGAAAAAACTAGAATGGATAGGTTTGTGTGAATGAATTAGAATGGATCATACGAATAAATTAGAATGGATCGTACGAATGCATTAGAATGGATCGTACGAATGAAATAGAATGGATTGTACGAATGAATTATAATGGATCGTTCGAATGAATTAGAATGGATTGTACGAATGATATAGAATGGATCGTACGAATGAATTAGAATGGATCGTCTGAATGAATTAGAATGAATCATATGAATGAATTAGATTGAATCATATGAATGAATTTAAATGGATCTTGTGAATGAGTTAGAATGGATCTTTCGAATGAATTAGAATGGATCGTATGAATAAATTAGAATGGGTCGAACGAATGAATTAGAATGGATCATGTGAATGAATTAGAATGGATCGTGCGATTGAATTAGAATGGATACATTCGTGCGAATGAATTAGAATGGATCGTACGAATGAATTAGAATGGATTATACGAATGAATTAGAATAGATCGCACGAATGAATTAGAATGGATCGTGCGATTGAATTAGAATAGATATATTCGTGCGAATGAATTAGAATGGATCGTACGAATGAATTATAATGGATCATACGAATGGATTAGAATGGATCGTACAAATGAATTAGAATGGATCGTGCGAATGAATTAGAATGGATTGTAAGAATGAATTAGAATGGATCGTACGAATGAAATAGAATGGATTGTACAAACGAATTAGAATGGATCATACGAATGAATTAGAATAGATCGTGCGAATGAACTAGAATGGATCGTTTGAATGAATTAGAATGAATCATACGAATGAATTAGAATGGATCATATGAATGAATTAGAATGGATCGTGCGAATGAATTAGAATGGATCTTACGAATGAATTAGAATGGATCGTACGAATGAATTCGAATGGGTCGAACGAATGAATTAGAATGGATCGTGTGAATGAATTAGAATGGATCGTGCGATTGAATTAGAATGGATGCATTCGTGCGAATGAATTAGAATGGATCGTACGAATGAATTAGAATGGATCGTACAAATGAATTAGAATGGATCATATGAATGAATTAGAATAGATCGTACGAATGAATTAGAATGGATCATACGAATGAATTAGAATGGATATATTCGTGCGAATGAATTAGACTGGATCATACGAATGAATTAGAATGGATCGTCCGAGTGAATTAGAATGGATCGTACGAATGAACTTGAATGGATACATTCGTGCGACTGAATTAGAATAGATCGTACAGATGAATTAGAATGGATCGTGCGAATGAATTAGAATGGGTATATTCTTGCGAATGAATTAGAATGGATCGTACGAATGAATTAGAATGGATACATCCATGCGAATGAATTAGAATGGATCGTACGAATGAATTAGAATGGATACATTCGTGCGAATGAATTAGAATGAATCATACGAATAAATTAGAATAGATTGTACGAATGAATTAGAATGGATACATTCATGCGAATGAATAAGAATGGATCGTACGAATGAAATAGAGTGGATTGTACGAATAAATTAGAATGGATAATTCGAATGAATTAGAATCGATTGTACGAATGAATTAGAATGGATCGTACGAATAAATGGAACGTACGAATAAATTAGAATGGATCGTGCGAATGAATTAGAATGGATCGTATGAATGAATTAGAATGGATCGTACTAATTCATTCGCACGAATGTATCCATTCTAATTCATACGTACGATCCATTCTAATTTATTCGTACGAATGTATCCATTCTAATTCATTCGTACAATCCATTCTAATTCATTCACATGATCCATTCTAATTTATTCGTATGATCCATTCTAATTCAATCGCACGATCCATTCTAATTCATTCGTACGATCCATTCTAATTCATTCGTATGATCCATTCTAATTCATTCGCATGGATGTATCCATTCTAATTCATTCGCACGATCCATTCTAATTCATTCATACGATCCATTCTAATTTATTTGCATTGATGGATCCAATCTAATTCATTCGCACGAATGTATCTATTCTAATTCATTCGTGTGATCCATTCTAATTCACTCGGACGATCCATTCTAATTCATTCGTACGATCCAGTCTAATTCATTCGCACGAATGTATCAATTCTAATTCATTCGTATGATCCATTTTTGTATATTCGTACGATCCATTCTAATTCATTCGTACGATCCACTCTAATTCATTTGCACGAATGTATCCATTCTAATTCATTCGCACAATCCATTCTAATTCATTCGTATGATCCAATCAAATTTATTTGCATGGATGTTTCCATTCTAATTCATTCGTACAATCCATTCTATTTCATTTGTACGATCCATTCTAATTCTTTCGTACGAATGAATTAGAGTGGATACATTTGTGTGAATGAATTAGAATGGATCGTACGAATGAATTAGAATGGATCGTTCGAATGAATTAGAATGGATCGTGCGAATGAATTAGAGTAGATCGTACGAACGAATTAGAATAGATCATACGAATGAATTAGAATGGATCATACGTATGTATTAGAGAGGATCGTACGAATGAATTAGAATGGATACTTTTGCGAAAATGAATCAGAATAGATTTTATGAATGAATTAGAATGGATCGTATGAATGATTTAGAATGGATTGAACGAATGAATTAGAATGGATCGTGCGAATGAATTAGAATGGATCGTGCGAATGAATTAGAATGCATCGTACGAATGAATTAGAATGGATCGTGCGAATGAATTAGAATGGATACATTCGTGCGAATGAATTAGAATGGATCGTACGAATGAATTAGAATGGATCGTTCGAATGAATTAGAATGGATCGTATGAATGAATTAGAGTGGATCATACGAATGAATTAGAATGGATACATTCGTGCGAATGAATTAGAATGGATCGTACGAATGAATTAGAGTAGATCGTGCGAATAAATTAGAACGGATACATCCATGCGAATGAATTAGAATGGATCGTACGAATGAATTAGAATGGATCGTACGAATGAATTAGATTGGATTATGCGATTGAATTAGAATGGATAATACAAATGAATTAGAATGGATCGTGTGAATGAATTAGAATGGATCGTACGAATGAATTAGAATGGATACATTTGTATGAATAAATTAGAATGGATCGTACGGATGAATTAAAATAGATACATTCGTGCGAATCAATTAGTACGATCCAATCTAATTCATTCGTACGATCCATTCTAATTCATTCGCACGATCCATTCTAATTTATTCGTACGATCCATTCTAATTCATTCGTACAATCCATTCTAATTCATTCGCACGATCCATTCTAATTCATTCGCACGATCCATTCTAATTCATTCATACGAATGTATCCATTCTAATTCATTCGTACGATCCATTCTAATTCATTCACATGATCCATTCTAATTCATTCATATGATCCATTCTAATTCAATCGCACTATCCATTCTAATTCATTCATACGATCCATTCTAATTCATTCGTATGATCCATTCTAATTCATTCGAACGATCCATTCTAATTCATTCAGACGATCCATTCTAATTCATTCGCACGATCTATTCTAATTCATTCGTACAATCCATTCTAATTCATTCGCACGTACGATCCATTCTAGTTCATTCATATGGTCCATTCTGTCTAATTCATTCATATGATTCATTCGAATTCATTCAGACAATCCATTCTAATTCATTCGCACGATCTATTCTAATTCATTCGTACGATCCATTCTAATTCATTCATACAATCCATTCTAATTCATTCGAACGATCCATTCTAATTCATTCGTACAATCCATTCTATTTCATTCATACGATCCATTCTAATTCATTCGCACGAATGTATCCATTCTAATTCATTCGTACAATCTATTCTAATTCATTCGTACGATCCATTCTAATTCATTCGCACGAATGTATACATTCTAGTTTATTCGTACGATCCATTCTAATTCATTCGCATGGATGTATCCATTCTAATTCCTTCATACAATCCATTCTAATTCATTCGAACGATCAATTCTAATTCATTCATACAATCCATTCTATTTTATTCGTACGATCCATTCTAATTTATTCGCACTAATGTATCCATTCTAATTCATTCGTACAATCTATTCAAATTCATTCGTACGATCCATTCTAACTCATTCGCACGAATGTATCCATTCTAATTCATTCGCACGATCCATTCTAATTCATTCGAACGATCCATTCTAATTCATTCGTACGATCCATTCTTATTCATTCGTACGATCCGTTCTAATTCATTCGTACAATCCATTCTAATTCATTCGCACGAATGTATCCATTCTAATTCAATCGCACGATCCATTCTAATTCATTCGTACGATATATTCTAATTCATTCGTACGATCCATTCTAATTCATTCGTACGATCCATTCTAATTCATTCTCACGAATGTATCCTTTCTAATTCAATCGCACGATCCATTCTAATTCATTCATACGATCTATTTACATTCATTCGTATGATCCATTCTAATTCATTCATACGATCCATTCTAATTCATTCTTACGATCCATTCTAATTCATTCGCACGATCCATTCTAATTCATTCGCACGATCCATTCTAATTCATTCGTATGATCCCTTCAAATTCATTTGCATGGATGTATCCATTCTAATTCATTCGTATGATCAATTCTAATTCATTCGTACGATCCATTCTAATTCAATCGCACGATTCATTATAATTCATTCGTACGATCCATTCTAATTCATTCGTACGATCCATTCTAATTTATTCGTGCGATCCATTCTAATTCATTCGTACAATCCATTCTAATTCATTCGCACGAATGTATCCATTCTAATTCATTTGCACGATCCATTCTAATTCATTCGCACGATCTATTCTAATTCATTCGTACGATCCATTCTAATTCATTCACAAGAATGTACCCATTCTAATTCATTCGTACGATCTATTCTAATTCAGTCGCACGAATGTATCCATTCAAGTTCATTCGTACGATCCATTCTAATTCACTCGGACGATCCAAAAGGAAATTTCCGAGCTCCAACGTTAGGTGGCGGCTTCTAAAGATGAGATCGCGGTCCTAAAGGAGGCGCATCTCCATGACCTCCACTCTCAGTAACATCATCTTCAAGCGCAACTCGACGAGCTCCTCCGAAAAGGTGCGCTCGACGCCATTGAGAAATACAAGACCGAAAGGTCGAAAAAGAGGAAGCGCGGTGATGAAGACGGTGCCGGTGCGAGCAAGCCTTATGCCTTCCTGCTTTTTGTAACCACAATGATAAATAATAAATACATCTTTTTGAGCTCGCTTTTGTGTTCCTTGCTGTGTTTGTTTCTCTTCTTACTTTCATGAGCTCGCTTTAGAAACTTTGTAGCGATCTTGAGGGTCATACCCCGGGCGAGGCAACTAATTCGTTTCAAACATTTTGTTTTGAAATATATGCAAATGAAAAGCTCAGCATGCTCGCTAAATCTCAATATAATCTCTGAGCCCGGAAAAGAAAGAGACACGTGAACCAAATAACTTCAAAAATATCCCTATACTCAGAGATATAAAATCATTTTTATTTTGAAGGAAACTAATAAGTGCTAGCTGCCCCCTGCCCGGTTAATTACCCCCGAAGATCCTTTTCACTGGACATGCCCTTAGAGGGGTTACCAAGGGAAGTTCGGGCTACCTGGAAGGGTGGTCGCCCTTCTCAAGCTTCCCTAATTCACGCCAGGATGCTTCCGTTCATGGCAGGCGAACGCGAAGGATCCCAGCTAGGTTTAGAGTCCTTAACAGCGGACTACCCTGGAAATCTCAAGGTCGCTATTTGGCGGCCTCTGAGAAAACCAGTCTTGCTTTAAGTCCGCGCAACGGCGGACTACTCCAGGAATCTCAAGGTCGCTTTCTAGCGACCTCTGAGGAAATCGGCCTAGATTCTTTGAATTTAAGGACTTTGATGAATCCCAACATGGCCGCCTATCCATTTCTTTCTAAAAACCCATTTTACAAAAGATCGCCAGTTCTAGGCGTAAAACTTCTGAAGATGCAGAACGTTCCAAGGTCGCTCGAGTAGGTCGCCCTCAGCAGTCATCAACTGGTAGGCCCCAGATCCTCGTGCCTGGTGTACTATGTAGGGGCCTTCCCAGTTCGCCATGAGCTTTTCGACGTTGGGCTCTTGCGTGTTTGCGAACACCTTTCTCATCACCATGTCACCGGGTTTGAACGCTCGATGGCGGACTCTTTTGTCATACGTGTGCTTCATTTCTTGTCTGTACCCGGTGAGGTGCAGATTCACATGCTCCCGTCGTTCTTCGAGCTGGTCGAGGAGGGAGTCGGCGAGCAGATTGTCATTGTCGACCTCATCTGCCGCGAGCCTTCTCTCGGTAGGTAGCTCGGCCTCCATGGGTAGTACAGCTTCGCACCCATAAGTGAGACCGAAAGGCGACTCATTAGTTGAGCGACGTGGAGTAGTGCGATAGGCCCAAAGGACACCATCGAGCTCCTGCTCCCACAATCCCTTCTTTCCTTCCAATCTTTTCTTGGGGTTGTCCAGGATTACACGATTTGTAGCTTCGGCCTGCCCATTGCTTTGAGGGTACCTCGGAGATGAAAACCTTAGGTCGACCCCATATTCATCACAAAAACTTCTGATCAAGCGATTGTCGAACTGGCAACCATTATCAATGACAAGTACTCGCGGCAGACTGAATCTGCAGAAAATATTCTTCCAAAGGAAGTCTTTTACCTGCTTTTCGCCTATCTTAGCTAGCGGGACCGCTTCCACCCATTTGGTGAAGTAGTCCGTAGCTACCAAGATGAATTTCTTCTGCCGAGTTGATATGGGAAAAGAGCCCACAATGTCGAGCCCCCACTATTGAAAAGGCCAGGGGCTTACCAGAGGGTGCAGTTCTTCCGCGGGCATATGGTTGGTTGTGGCATGCTTCTGGCATTGGATGCATCTTTGAGTGATCTTCAGAGCGTCTTGCTCCAGAGTGGGCCACCAAGATCCTTGCCTCAGTATTTTCACAGCCAGAGACCGCCCACCCACATGGTTTCCCAGCTCACCGGAGTGAATGCAATTCAAAACTTCTTCGGTTTCGGGGCTCTCAGTGCAGTGAAGATTTGACCCGCCAAATGACCTTCAAAAAAGGCGATCCCAGCAAATGAGATAGCGACCAGCGCACTTCTTAATTTGCCGGGCTTCCTCTTTATCCTCTGGGAGCTCACCTTTCTGGAGAAAACGAAGAAAGGGTGCGGTCCACCTGCCGGGCGACACACCGGCTGAGACTTGGTTATTGGCGGGCCTATTAGTTGGAGCCGTGACTGACTTTGGACCTCGATAAAAATCTGGCGAGCTTCTGAAGCTCCCAACAGGGAGGCGGCATTTGCCAATGCATCAGCCCACCTATTATCGGTCTGTGGAATTTGTTCGAAGGAAATCTTCTCGAATCTTGCGGCCTTGCCTTTTACTAGGTCCATGTAGCCCGCCATTCACGTATCTCGGGAAGCATAATCTCTGTTGATTTGGCAAATGATTAGCTGGGAATCGCTAAAGACTTTCAACCGTCTAGTGCCCACCTCTTGGGCGAGCTCTAATCCAGCCAGTAGTGCCTCGTATTCTGCTTCGTTGTTGGTGGCAGCGAAATCCAATCGGACTGATTTCTCGAGAAATATCGCCTGGGCGATCAGCACGACCCTGATCCTTGCTCTCGAAGCATTGGAGGAACCATCGATGAATAGTTCCCAATCCGCTATCTCTGAATGCTTCGCTTGAGGAAGCTCGCCTTGATCGTCTAAGAACCTCGCCTTCCCAGGGTGTGCCTCAGTTGGCACATCCTCCTGGTACTCGACTGGTTCTTTTATAGGGAAGTCCGCCAAGAAATCAATGAGAACCTGTCCCTTGACAGCAACTCGAGGGACATACTCCAGACCATAGGCGGCGAGCTCGGCGGACCATCGGTAGAGCCTTCCGGCTACCGAGGGCCTCGAAAGCGCGCTCTTCAAAGGGTGCTCCTTGAGGACCTTGACGGTATGCGCTGAGAAGTAGGGGTGAAGCTTTTCTTGCAGTAAGGACTAAGGCCAATGCGACCTTCTTGATTGGTCGATACCGGAGCTCGGCGGGAAGCATCGTATGGCTCACTAAGTAAACAGGCCGCTCTACTTTCGCTTCTTCCACTACGAGGACCCCGCTTACCGTATTCTCGATAACCGCAAGATACACACCCAGCTCGGCGCCATCTTTTGGTGCCGTCAGAATTGGCAGGCTTGCCAAATAGTTCTTGATTTTCCGGAAAGCAAGCTCACATTTATCGTCCCAGCAGATGCTCGCTCCCTTTCGAAGCAGCTCAAAAGAGGTCGACAATTATCTGAGGATTTGGAGATGAATCGATTCAACGCCGTAATTCGTCCACTCAATCTCTGAACCTCCTGTCTTGTTCTTGGGGCGGGCATCTCGACGAGTGCTCGGATTTGCCCAGGGTCGGCCTTGATCCCCCTGTGGGTGACCAGGTACCCTAGGAATTTTTCGGAGGTTACTCCGAATGCGCACTTTGCCGGGTTTAGCCTCATTTGGTATTTTCTTAAAACTTCAAAGACTTCGCGGAGGTCGGCAACATGCCCCTCTCGCTCTTGACTCTTTACCAAGAGGTCGTCTACGTAAACTTCGACATTCCTACCGATCTGATCTTTAAACATTTGAGTGACTAACCTTTGATAGGTCGCTCCTGCGTTTTTGTGTCCGAATGGCATAACCCAGTAGCAGAAAAGCTTCTGGTATCCCGCTCCAGAATAGAAGGCGGTCTTCTCCTGATCGTCAACATGGAGAGGTATCTAATTATATCCAGAGTACCCGTCCATGAACGACAAAGCCCGAAATCCGACAGCTGCGCCTACCAGCGTGCTGATTCGCGGAAAAGGAAATCCGTCCTTCGGTCACGCCTTGTTGAGGTCAGAGAAATCGATACATACTCTGACCGCTCCGCTTTTCTTTGGGACCGCCACAATATTCGAGATCCACTCAGGGAAGTGTGCCTCTCGAATAAACCCAGCTCGCTCTAGTCTTTCTGTCTCTGCTGCCACTACAGTGGACTTCGCCACGGGTATGTGCCGAGCTTTTTGCTTGACCGATGGGAAGTCTTGCAAGGTGTGCAGACGATGGCAGGCGACCTCTGGGTCAATCCCTGGCATGTCTTCGAAGCTCCAGGCGAACACGTCACGGTAGTCCCTTAGTAGGTTGGTTAAGGTTAGGACCTCGCCCTTGGCTAGTGAGGTCCTGAGATGGACGATCCTTAGCCCTCCCTCGCCACCGATGTCGATTTCTTGTAGCGGCTCGGCAATGGGAAAACTTCCTTTCTGGGATCCCGACAGGCTACCTTCCTCCTCCAACTTAGGATCCACGCCGCTCCCACCCGGGGGTGGAGTAGGGGATTTAAGCGAGGAGATCCCTCTTGGGCTTCGAGGGAGCTCGTTCGTGGTGGGCGTTAATTGCTAGGAGGGCGCCGGCCTCTTGGCCTCCGCGGCTTCCACATCCATGAGATGAAGGACGTCTTGCTCGCATCTGGTAGCAGCGACTTGATCTCCTTGAATTACTACGACCCCGCTATCCGTGGGGAATTTAAGGGCCTGGTGATTAGGCAACGATACCGCTTTTATTTGCCTCAATCAAAGTCGCCCTAGGATGGCGTTGAAAGCGGACTGCCCATCCACCACCGCGAAACGGACCTGACAGACCTCCAGGCCCGCTGTCACGGTGAGGGTTATCTTCCACACAACCTTAGCGACCTCGTCGGTGAAACCGCTGAGCGAGCCTGTCGAGGGAGACAAATCAATTTGTCTCAACCCCATTCGCTGGAAGGCCGATAAGAACAGGATGTCTACGGCACTTCCTGGGTCCACCAGGACCCGCCTTACCTCGATGTTTGCCATCATGAGGCGTATGACGAGGGGGTCATTGTGGGGGGTAACAACCCCAGCCATGTCATCCTCCGAGAACCAGATGAAATCTCGGGCTTCTACCCTTGGTGTTTGGAGTAAGACAGGGGTTAGAGAGACGGAATATACCTTTTGAGCTCGCTCTATCTCTCTAACCTATCGGCGAACCTTATTGCTGGATCTTGGGCCATTCAGACGCCCGCTGATAGTGTGGCAAACCGTCGATCCACCTGGAGGAGGGGGAGGCAAAGCGGGCTCTGCGGGTCCTGGGCGATCTCCTTCTCGAGGGGCCTGCACCGGGATCACCTTAAATCTTCTCAGGGGCGAGATGAATTGATCCAAATAGCCCAGGGCGACCAAATCTTTCAGGTGGTTCTTCAGAGCTCAGCATCTATTGGTGTGGTGCCCGGGGCTGCGATGAAACGTGCATCGCCAGGTATTATCGGTAGAGCCGGGCTCTCCGACCTATAGGGGCAGAGGATACTGAACGAAAGGCTCATTCCTGATCTGGTGCAAAACTTGTCCCGGGGAGTGGGTCAAGACCGTGAAATCTTGCTCTCCGGGTCCGGGAGGTAGGCGCCAGTTCACCGGCCTTCCAGCGACTACTGCGGTGATTTCCACGGGCTGCAAAACGGGAGCAGCATGAGGATCGGGTAATGGCACCAACGGGGGCATATCCCGCCGCTCAACAGCTTTGACGACGAGAGGTCGCAAGACTGGAGTAGGTCGCTGCTCTACCGCCTTGCCTTTCCGGTCGATCACCACATTTTCGAGCTTGATGTGCTGCTGGACGAGGGCAAAAAGCTCGACCATTGTGCGAGGGTCCTTTATAACCAGCGTATCATGGAGCTTGCCCCCCTCAGGAAGGGTGTTCCAAAAAATGCTTACCACCGTGCGATCTTAGCCGACTGCGTCCTCTAGAGCGAGGTAGGCGCTGCGAAACCGCGTCGCGAAGCTTCGAAGGGTTTCGCGAGCTCCCATGGCTAAGGTGAACAAAGATTCAATCCTCTTTGGGGGTTGTCTGTTACAACGGTATTATTCTAGAAACAATCTAGAGAGAGTAGGAAAATCTGGGATAGTGCCGGATGGCAGTTTATGGAACCAGTTTAGTGCTGAGCCCGCCAAACTACTCAGGAATGCCCGGCATAAAACATGGTCTTGGTCCCGAAAAAATAACAGCTTCCGGTAAGCTAAGAGATGGTCGACAGGATCTTGCGATCCATCGAACAGCACAAACTTGGGCGGTGTCCAAAGATAAGGAAAACCTCCTTGGTGTACCCCGCTTGTGAAGGGCGATCTCCCTCCGTGGGCAGCGAGGTCCTCCAGTACGTCCACCGGAGCACTAGGTCGCTGCCAGTGCCCAAGGAAAACTCCCGGGGGCGGTTGCGCAGGTCCTATCCGATCATGCACACTTTCTCACGGTAGGCTCGGCCCCACATCGTGGCAACGCGGGTATGTTCCCTCCTGGCGCCCTTCGCGCCGCCCACTGGCGGGCTGCCTTAACACGGTAGCGGGCTGATGAGAGGCTGTTGCCTCTCGGGTAGCATAAGGTGCCGTCTCTGCGGCCTCCTTTCCTCGTCGATCCATTCTAATTCATTCGCACGAATGTATCCATTCCAATTCATTCGTTCGATCCATTCTAATTCATTTATACGATCCATTCTAATTCATTCGTACGAATGTATCCATTCTAATTCATTCGTACGATCCATTCTAATTCATTCGCAAGATCCAATCTAATTCATTCGTACGATCCATTCTAATTCATTCGCATGATTGTATCCATTCTAATTCATTCGTACGATCCAATGTAATTCATTCGCACGATTCATTCTAATTTATTCGTACGATCCATTCTAATTCATTTGGACGATCCATTCTAATTCATTCGTATGATCCATTCTAATTCATTCACACGAATGTATCCATTCTAATTTATTCGTATGATCCATTCTAATTCATTCGTACGATCTATTCTAATTAATTCGTATGATCCATTCTAATTCATTCGTACGATCCATTCTAATTCATTCGCACGATCCATACTAATTCATTCGCACGAATGTATCCATTCTAATTCATTCATACGATCCATTCTAATTCCTTCGTACGATCCATTCTAATTCACTCGCATGATCTATTCTAATTCATTCGTACGATCCATTCTAATTCATTCGCACGAATGTATCCATTCTAATTCATTCGCACGATCCATTCTAATTCATTCGTACGATCTATTCTAATTCAGTCGCACGAATGTATCCATTCAAGTTCATTCGTACGATCTATTCTAATTCACTCGGACGATCCATTCTAATTCATTCGTACGATCCAGTATAATTCATTCGCATGATCCATTCTAATTCATTTATACGATCCATTCTAATTCATTCGTATGATTCATTCTATCTCATTCGGACGATCCATTCTAATTCATTCATACGATCCATTCTAATTCATTCGTAAGATCCATTATAATTCATTCGTACGATCCATTCTTATTCATTCGTACGATCCATTCTAATTCATTCGCACGAATGTATCCATTCTAATTCATTCGTATGATCCATTCTAATTCACTCGGACGATCCATTCTAATTCATTCGTACGATCTATTCTAATTCATTCGTATTATCCATTCTAATTCATTCGTAAGATGCATTCTAATTCATTCGCAGGATCCATTCTAATTCATTCGAACGATCCATTCTAATTCATTTGTACGATCCATTCTAATTTATTTGTACGATCCATTCTATTTCATTCGTATGATTCATTCTAATTCATTCAGATGATCCATTCTAATTCATTCACACGATCTATTCTAATTCATGCATACGATCCATTCTAATTCATTCGAACGATCCATTCTAATTCATTCGAACGATCTATTCTAATTCATTCGTACGATCCATTCTAATTCATTCGCACATTCCATTCTAATTTATTCGCATGATCCAATCTAATTCATTCGTTCGACCAATTCTAATTCATTCGAACTATCCATTCTAATTCATTCGTACGATCCATTCTAATTCGTTTGCACGAATGTATCCATTCTAATTCATTCACACGATCCATTCTAATTCATTCATACGATCCATTCTAATTTATTTGTATGATTCATTCTAATTCATTCAGACGATCCATTCTAATTCATTCATACGATCCATTCTAATTCATTCGTACGATCTATTCTAATTCATTCGTACTATCCATTCTAATTCATTCGTAAGATCCATTCTAATTCAATCGTACGATCTATTCTAATTTATTCGTATGATCCATTCTAATTCATTCGCACGAATGTACCCATTCAAGTTCATTCGTACGATCCATTCTAATTCACTCGTACGATCCATTCTAATTCATTCGCTTGATCCATTCTAATTCATTCACGATCCATTCTAATTCATTCATACGATCCATTCTAATTCATTCGTATGATTCATTCTAATTCATTTAGACGATCCATTCTAATTCATTCGTACGTTCCATTCTAATTCATTCGTACGATCCATTCTTATTCATTCGTACGATCTATTCTAATTCATTCGCATTATTGTATCCATTCTAATTCATTCGAACGATCCATTCTAATTCATTCGTACGATCCATTCTAATTCATTAGCACGAATGTATCCATTCTAATTCATTCGTACAAATGAATTAGAATGGATCTTACGAATGAAATAGAATGGATTGTACGAATGAATTAGAATGGATACATCCATGCAAATAAATTTGAATGGATCATACGAATGAATTAGAATGGATCGTGCGAATGAATTAGAATGGATACATTCGTGCGAATGACTTAGAATGGATCGTACGAATGAATTAGAATGGATCTGCGAATGAATTAGAATGGATCGTACGAATGAATTAGAATGGAATGTGTGAATAAATTAGAATGGATCATACAAATGAATTAGAATGGATCGTGCGAATGAATTAGAATAGATCGTGCGAATGAATTAGAATGGATCGTGCGAATGAATTGGAATGGATCGTACGAATGAATTAGAATGGATACATTCGTACGAATGAATTAGAATGGATCATGTAAATGAATTAGAATGGATCGTATAAATATATTAGAATGGATACATTCGTGCAAATGAACTAGAATGGATCGTACGAATGAATTAAAATGGATTGTACGAATGAATTAGAATAGATCATACGAATGAATTAGAATGGATACATCCATGCGAATGAATTAAAATGGATCGTACGAATGAATTAGAATGGATACATTCGTGCGAATGAATTATAATGGATCATACAAATGAATTAGAATGGATTGTACGAATGAATTAGAATGGATCATGCGATTGCATTATAATGGATCATACGAATGAATTAGAATGGATACATTCGTGCGAATAAATTAGAATGGATAGTACAAATGAATTAGAATGGATCGTACGAATGAATTAGAATAGATACAGCCATGCGAATGAATTAGAATGGATCGTACGTACGATCCATTCTAAATCATTCTCACGAATCAATCTAATTCATTCGCACGAATGTATCTATTCTAATTCATTCGCACGATCCATTCTAATTCATTCATACGATACATTCTAATTCATTCGTATGATTCATTCTAATTCATTCAGACGATCCATTCTAATTCATTTGCACGATCTATTCTATTTCATTCGTATGATCCACTCTTTTCATACGATCCATTCTAATTTATTCGTACGATCCATACTAATTCATTTATACGATCCATTCTAATTCATTCGCACGAATGTATCCATTCTAATTCATTCGCACGATCCATTCTAATTCATTCGAATGATCCATTCTAATTTATTCGTACGATCATTCTAATTCATTCGCACGATCCATTCTAATTCATTTGCACGATCCATTCTAATTCATTCGTACGATCCATTCTAATTCATTCGTACGATCCATTCTAAATCATTCTCACGAATCAATCTAATTCATTCGCACGAATGTATCCATTCTAATTCATTCGCACGATCCATTCTAATTTATACGTACGATCCATTCTAATGCATTCGCACAATCCATTCTAATTTATTCGCACATTCCATTCTAATTCATTCGAAGGATCCATTCTAATTCATTCGAACGATCCATTCTAATTCATTTGTACGATCCATTCTAATTCATTCGTATGATCCTTTCTAATTAATTCGTACGTCTAATTCATTCGTACGATCCAGTCTAATTCATTCGTACGATCCAGTCTAATTCATTCGTACGATCCATTCTAATTCATTCGTACGATCGATTCTAATTCATTCATACGATCCATTCTAATTCATTCGTAAGATTCATTCTAATTCATTCGCACGATCCATTCTAATTCATTCATACGATCCATTCTAATTCATTCGTATGATGCATTCTAATTCATTCAGACGATCCATTCTAATTCATTCGCACGATCTATTCTAATTCATCCATATGATCCATTCTAATTGATTCGTACGATCCATTCTAATTCATTCGTACGATCTATTCTAATTCATTCATACGATCCATTCTAATTCATTCGTAAGATCTATTCTAATTCATTCGCACGAATGTATCCATTCTAATTCATTCGTACGATCCATTCTAATTCATTCATACGATCCATTCTAATTCATTCGCACGATCTATTCTAATTCATTCGTACGATCCATTCTAATTCATTCATACGATCCATTCTAATTCATTCGTAAGATCCATTCTAATTCATTCGTACGATCTATTCTAATTCATTCATACGATCCATTCTAATTCATTCGTAAGATCCATTCTAATTTATTTGCACGAATGTATCCATTATAATTCATTCGTATGATCCATTCTAATTCATTCATACAATCCATTCAAATTCATTCGCACGATCTATTGTAATTTACTCATACGATCTATTCTAATTCATTCGTACGATCCATTCTAATTCATTCGTACGATCCATTCTAATTCATTCGTACGATCCATTCTAATTCATTCGTAAGATCCATTCTAATTCATTCGCACGAATGTATCCATTCAAATGCATTCGTACGATCCATTCTAATTCATTCGTACTATCCATTCTAAATCATTCTCACGAATCAATCTAATTCATTCACACGAATGTATCCATTCTAATTCATTCGCACGATCCATTCTAATTCATTCGTACAATCCATTCTAATGCATTCGCACGATCCATTCTAATGCATTCGCACGATCCATTCTAATTCATTTGCAAGATCCATTCTAATGCATTCGCACGATCCATTCTAATGCATTCGCACGATCCATTCTAATTCATTCGCACGATCCATTCTAATGCATTCGCACGAATGTATCCATTCTAATTCATTCGCACGATCTATTCTAATTCATTCGTACGATCCATTCTAATGCATTCGCACGATCCATTCTAATGCATTCGCACGATCCATTCTAATTTATTCGCAAGATCCATTCTAATTCATTCGTACGATCCATTCTAATTCATTCGAATGATCCATTCTAATTCATTCGAATGATCCAGTCTAATTCATTCGTACGATCTGTTAGGGGTAGCAGAAATCCGTCCAGTAGTTGGAACCCTTATCCGTATAGAGCTCGATCGAATGGCTATCAGGAGCGAGATCCACATTGGGATGAACGGGGACCTTGTATCTGAGTGCATTACATCTACAGCTCGGTGAATCGTAAGGAACTCGCCTCCTAGCTCGCAAAGAGCTCGCCCCTAGCTTGCCAGGACCTCGCCTCCTAGCTCGCCAGGAGCTCGCCCCCTAGCTCGCCCCTAGCTCTGCGCGCTCGCCACCAGCCCGCCCTTGCCTGTGGATCTCATAGACCCCAGGATTCCAAGGGATGGGGAACTCGCACAGGAGCTCGCCCCCCCCCCCCCCCCCTAGCTCACCAAATCATCTTATCAGTAGCGAGATCCACATTGGGCTGTATAAACCTTTGTGCATCTTAGTACAATACATCTAGGCTCGGTAAATTGCTTAGACAAAGAGCTCGTTCAGATGCTCGCCCAAGCTCGTTCAGGAGCTCGCCCAAGCTCGCCCAAGAGCTCGCCCAAGCTCGCCCAGGAACTCGCCCAAGCTCGCCAAAGACTCCCCTGTTTATCGAAGAGGTCGCTCCTGCGAGGTCCGACTCTTGATAAATGTGGAGGAGAAGACGGAGCAACGGAGGTAAGCTCGCCCTTGCTTCTGTTAGGATTGATGTGTTCTAAGCTTGTAAAACTTTATGTTTTGGTCTAATAAAGATTGATAGTTATAATTATATGAGATGCATATAGGTGCGTAACATAGTTACGTGTTCTTTTGAGAACAGAGAGCCATGGTTATATGGTAGTCCACTGAGTTGAAGACTGAGTGGATTGGTCCCGTATAACCTAAATAAGTTCGCAGCTATGATCAGGTTGGTCGCCTCATCATGGTAAGCTGTTGGCGATGACAGTTCATGGGAAGTCTTCACCATGGTCATCACCAGGCACAGTGTCTGTGGCTGAACGGAACTAACACGGTGTACAGATCAGTGAGCAGACACTGGTACACTAAGCCGTGTTTCTGCTTAGGGTAAAACGGTCCTAAACCCTGAGGAAACACGACTGATGGACTAACTAGTTGCGTGGTGCTTTGGCGCACCAATGTGTGAGGGTCCATATGCAGTGATCCAAAACCACGGTGTACTGGGTTACCCGGCTGGCGTTGCATTAGCGTGTCACTCCTGCAGGTCATCCACACCCCTGAAGGGAGGTGCGTTCCTTGGTGTGACTTACACTGTACCAAACCCAGGCCTGGTGGTCATCAGTTTGACTGTTGACCGGGTTCGATTACTCGACGGGGTAATCAGAGGTACGATGTATGGGTCAACCTGGAAGGAACCAAGTCATATGATCATTCGAGTCTGACGGTAGTCTTCACCGCTCGAAGTGAATCATGGCATCAAGTGGAGGGACAGCGGGTTTACCACTACTAAGCGGAGAGCAGGGGTATGATGGAGAACATAGTAAGTCTGGGTGAATTGGAGTGCAGCCTGCGTCGCACTCTGGGTGGCTACGCAGGTTAACTCGAGCTCAGAGGATCGATGGTACACTCGGGTAGTGTGTCGATCGAGCTTGAGTTGGAAGCCATGAACCCCGGTCCCTGATGGTTCCACCTTATCAACATTATGTACGGTTCTTGAACCGTCTCCTCGGAACACCATAAGCAGGAGGAAGAAAGAAGTATACGCTCCGTGTGTGCTTGGCACTAGAGCACGGTAGATGCGTAACTACATACGAGTACTAAGGGTTGAGCCCGGGATTAGTACAGAGTCGTATGTAGTAATCCCTAGCCATAAGTGAACTTCGCTGCATAGGTGCGATGCACCGGGGTATGTTGCGAGTTGACTAGTTGACTTTGCTAGAGGCACCCTCCGGTGGCCTCAGTTAATAGTAAGTAACTAGTAGATATCACTTAAGTAATGGCCGTTAGGTATCGCACGCTAGAAATGGTCAAAATGAGGCGTCGGGGCGTTTTGGTAAAAACCTCACTCTGCCGGACCTCACTGTTGGCCGATCCTAGTGGTGGGACACCTCACCAGGGCCGACCCTATGATATAGGGATGAGAATCCCTCATCTATAGGGCCGGCCATATGGATAGGGATGGGGCGATAAATCGGTTAATATCGAGCCCTAAAAAGTGGGAAAACGGATAAATACGCGGAGAGATAAAAGGGAGATAATGGAGAGATAATGAGAGGGGGTTAATATCCCCTTGGATCCTTATCCAAGGGGTGTTGGCCGGCCCTATAAAGCCCTATGGGGCGCCGGCCCCATGTGCAAGAAAAACCGAACCCCCCTCTCTCTCATCTCTCGAGTTCTCTCCCGTTTCATCTCCCGTTTCCCGCTTGCTACTTTGTCTTCCTCGCGTGGAGTTCTGAAGAAGGAGAAGGGTCGTTCTTCGGAGGCACTCAGAGATCCGAGAGCGACGTTCCGTGCATCGTGTGAGATCGGGTGAACAAGAAGGCAATATCTCCATTCGTACCGTCGGTATCTTCGCGAACGATCTTCCGTCTCCATCGACAAAGAAGACAATCCTCCGCGGTTAAAAGATCCGTACGAAAGGTATGTGTAATCTAACATGTAGATCTAGCGAGCATTATGATTTGCATTCATGCTAGTTAATCATTACGCTAGATTGCCGTTAGGGGTTTTCGATTCTCGTGCATACACATGCACACATATGTAGTTTAGTTTCCATGAAAAGTTAAATCGTGTAACGTGCACCATGAACGGTCTTTCGACCGCCAAATCGCTTCCGCTGCGAGCCTCTGACCCGGATTAGTTTCCAACAATTGGTATCAGAGCCGCATTAGTGGTGTGCGTTTCACGTTTTTTCATGAAACGAACATGTGTGCGCATGATGAATGCGTGAGATCATCGGGGTTCTTACGCTTAGATCATGCATATGTATAGATTGTGCTTGTTCTATTAATCATTCTTGCAGGGCGCCGCTATAAAAAATCTAGATCTATGCTTTGTGCTTGCTACCGGGGGTCGGACCCCGAGTTAGCAAATGTCTGGATTTGCTTTCTGTGTGTGGATATGTAATTGAGCCATAGATTGGGCGAGCGATGGGATTTGTCCATCCTCGGTTTCCCATGGCCTTTTCCTAGGTGTGTTTTCTTTTCTTTCTAGGAAATTGTGTACGACCGAGCACTTGCTCGTAGCGTACTAGAATTTTCGGTTACAGATTGAGAAGAAAGATGTGCCAAAGAAATCCACCATCGGGAGCGGAAGCGGAACCCTGGAGGATGAAGACGATCCGGCAAAGTGTTCGCAAGCGCGACGAAGGAGCCGGACCGAGGAACCTTGTGAAGAAAGCTAGATGCCTGCGCTGTGCTAATTAGGTTCAGGGGTCGGACCCTGAACTTAATTCAGTTTTTTAATGGTTGCTTTCTTTAATTAGTTCTTTATGCTTCATATCGAACCCCGATGAGATAATATGATTATCAGTTTTCAGAGGGATGCCTTTCCCCTCCGGTCCAAGCGACTGTTTGAGGATAGGATCCCGCTAGATGACGCCTATTATTTAGTTGACTTTTGATGTTAGTGGGATCCCATCACATATGGTTATGCCACCATTAGGAGAGCACCCGACTAGTCGGGTGTGCCTATTTGGCCAGCATCGAAATCAAAGATGAGATGGAGATCCATTGAACATCAATTGTCAAATCTATAAGCGAGGCGCCATGACTAGTGGGAGTCCTTTCCAGTGAGTCTGACTCTAGGATTAGCTCCAGAGCATTAGCGTGATAACCAATTTTGCAAAGCATCGATATTCTTGGAATATGTAATGTGACCCTTGAATGGAGAAATCCACTTAAGGCAGGGACTATGATATTCCGAGAGTTATTAATGCTAGGCAAAGGGCTTGAACGCTAGTGGGAGCATGGTGTGACCAGGGTCTAGTATTTAGGAGGTCGCTACCTTTGCATTAGCATAAATTCATACTCGCAAAATAACCCTCAGAATTATAAGGGATGCAAGAGAGGACTTTTATAAGATCCTCTGGCCTCCACGGCCAGTCGTTTTGTGTTTGGGTGGGGATGCATAACTTCACACCCCCTAGGGTGGGAGCTGTGTGTTTCCATGCCAAATTACTTAATGACCTCCCTGTGGATATGGCGATTACGGGGCCAGGAGAGAAGGGCTTTTCATCCCACCCTAGTGGGGGCCGCATGAACTCCCGTGTCGTAATTGCTTAGGCTCGTGGGTAAGCATCCTAAGTACACGTGAGGTATTCGTTGCGAAGACAACGGTGATCACGTGGTACTGGCCGAAAGATAACCATGGTCCATCACGGCCCTTAGTTGGCAGATTTGGATAGGGCCAAGGAAAAGGCCCGTGTGAGCGGATTGACGCTGTATGATGCCCCCTAGGGCAGGTACAGTCGATTCCGAGATCTTACATACATGGTTAATTAATCCATGGTAATGACTTCGCTTGAGGGTAGCGTCGACATATGGATATAATTAGCTTGTTTTAAAAATCCATAAAATAAGTTTTTATGCATACTCATTATTCAATCTTTATTTTCAGATGACTAAGTTAGACCCCCTGTCCGCTATCCTAAATGACCACAAACTTACCGGTCCCAACTATGAGGACTGGAAGCGCAACCTGTACCTGGTCCTAAGGATTGGTAAACATATGACAGCCCTTAATGACCCTGAGCCAGATTTGCCAGGACCCAATGCCACAGAGGCACAGTTAAAGGCATTCACTGACTGGAAGGAATCCAATGAGATATGTAAATGCTATATTATAGCATCCTTGCAAACAACTCTGCAGAAGCAAGTCGAGGAGATGCCCGACGCTTCTGACATGATGTTGTATTTGAAGGAGATGTTTGAAGGTCACAATCGCGTTACGCGATACCTTACCATCAAGAAACTCGTCGGCACTAAGATGTCCAATGGGACGCTGGTTCGGGAACACATGATGAAAATGTTTGGGTTCCAGAACGAACTAGCTACCATGGACATTGTGCTAGAAGGCGAGGTGATGACAGACATCTTCCTCTCGTCACTGTCTGGAGCCTTTGAAGGCTTTGTCACCAACTTTAATTTGAACAAGTTGGCTATGACAAATGCAGAGCTTCTGGGAGCTCTCCAGGCAGCTGAGGATGGCTTCAAGCAGAAGGGCGAAGCACTTCACGTGCAACGTAGATCCTTCAAGAAGCCTGGTAAACCTCAGGGCAAGAAACATAAAAGGAAACCTAAGTCATTGCCTGTGCAGGACTCTGCTGGAGCCTCTGGGTCTGGAGAATCAAAGAAACCGGGCACGAAGTGCTTCCGGTGTGGCCAGAAGGGTCATTGGAAGAAGGACTGCAAGAAGCCTCAGAATGCTGGTGAAGGTAATCTACAACTCTTAGTTGTTGAATCATTTCTTTCAAGTAATAGTACTTTTGCTAGTTGGATTGTGGATTCTGGATCCACTAACCATGCCTGTAACTCTCTTCAGGGGTTTCGGGAAAGCAGAAGATTGCTTGATGGAGAAGTGACCCTGAGCATGGGAACTGAGGCCGTGGCTGCTGCTGAAGCTATTGGAGATGTTAATCTTAGTTTTTCGAATAATAAGACTTTGACACTTAGAGATGTCTTTTATGTACCGTCCTTGCGACGTAACTTAATTTCTGTTTCTTCTTTAGTTAATGAAGGTTATTCAGTTTATTTTGATGCTTCTGGTGTGTCGTTTAAACTGAATGGAACTTTTATAATAAGAGGAATGGTTCAGAATCATCTCTATGTTGTAAGTCCTAAATTTGAAAAAGATAACATAATAACTTCAGCATTTAATGTTAATTCATCTAAGCGTAAGAATCCTTCGGAAAATTTAACCCACCTGTGGCACTTACGACTTGGGCATATTGCCTTAGATAGGATCCATAGAATGGTGAAGGCCGGGCTTCTGGAAACAGATCCTACGGAGATCCTTCCCACCTGTGAATCCTGCCTGGAAGGCAAGATGACCAAGAGGTCCTTTAAAGGCAAAGGAGTAAGAGCCACTGAGGTATTAGAGTTAATCCATTCGGATGTATGTGGACCCATGAACGTCAAGGCGATAGGTGGCCATGAGTATTTCATCACATTCATTGATGATTACTCAAGATATGGTTACATTTACCTGATGCATCGGAAGTCGGAATCCTTTGACATGTTCAAAGAGTTCAGGGCTGAAGTAGAAAAGCAGACAGGTAAATATATAAAAACCCTTCGATCTGATCGAGGAGGTGAATACCTATCTGACGAGTTCCTAGGGTATATGGTGGAGCATGGGATAAAAACCCAGTTAACTGCTCCAGGTACCCCACAACAGAATGGAGTTTCCGAGAGAAGGAATCGAACCTTGTTGGACATGGTTCGTAGCATGATGAGTTACGCCAGTTTACCAATGACCTTTTGGGGATATGCCCTACAAACAGCAGTTTATATTCTGAATCACGTTCCGTCTAAGTCAGTGCCTCTGACCCCTAGAGAACTGTGGTCAAAGCGAAAGCCATTGATACAGCATTTCAGAATATGGGGATGCCCTGCACATGTGCGAAGGGATAAGAGGGAAAAGATGGAATCTAAAACCAGAGTATGCTTATTTGTAGGGTATTCCAAGGAGACCAAAGGTGGTCTATTTTATGATCCTGAGGAAAAGAAAGTGATCGTTTCTACGAACGCCTATTTCCTAGAACAGGATTATATTGTGGACCACAAACCTACTAGTAAGGTAGTTCTGGATGAACTGCTGGGTACTAGTTCAGATAGCGCATCCAAAAGCATAGTGGGAACTGACATTACAGATAATAATATACCAGATACTGTAGAACCTGTTAATCCTGTAACACCACCACCACCTCGTCGCAGTGGGAGAAACATCAGAGCTCCTGACAGATACTATGGAGAAACCTTATTGGTTGATCCAGAGGGTCAGGAGGATGACCCACTGAGCTACGATGAGGCAGTGGGAGCTTCTGACAGCTCTGACTGGCAAAAGGCTATGGAGGTAGAAATTGAATCAATGTCCCATAACGCAGTCTGGACTCTTGTTACACCATCATCCAATATTAAACCTATTGGGTGTAAGTGGGTGTATAAGAAGAAGAGAGGATCCGATGGTACAATAGAGACTTATAAAGCTAGATTAGTTGCCAAGGGTTACACCCAGAGAGAAGGGATCGACTTTGACGAAACCTTCTCGCCGGTAGCTATGATAAAGTCTATTCGGATCCTCCTATCCATTGCAGCCCATTATGACTGGGAGATCTGGCAAATGGATGTCAAGACAGCATTCCTTAATGGAAATTTGGAAGAAGACATTTATATGATTCAGCCACCAGGCTTTGAGTCAGAGGGTCAGGAACATCTAGTTTGCAAGTTGCAGAAGTCAATTTATGGACTAAAGCAAGCATCTAGAAGTTGGAACATCCGTTTTGATCAGGCAATCCAGTCGTATGGATTTACTCAAAACGAGGATGAACCATGTGTATACAAGAGGACTGATAAGACCACAGTAGTATATTTGATACTTTACGTAGACGATATTCTGCTCATTGGAAATGATGTAGGAACATTGTCAACGGTAAAGGTCTGGTTGTCAACACAGTTCGATATGAAAGACCTAGGTGAAGCGAGTTATGTTTTGGGGATCAAGGTAACACGTGATCGCCAGAACAGGATTCTCTCGCTGTCACAGGCTGCGTATATAGATAAGGTTATGGCTAGATTTGACATGCAAAACTCCAAGAAGGGTTTTGTGCCATTTAGACATGGCATAAAACTGTCTAAGGATCAAAGTCCTAAGACACCTGAGGAGAGAGCAGAAATGCAGAAGATACCTTATGCCTCGGCATTGGGTAGTCTAATGTATGCTATGCATTGTACAAGGCCAGATATCTGTTTCGCAGTAGGCATGATGGGTCGGTTTCAGTCGAATCCGGGTCCAGATCACTGGACAGCTGTGAAGTGTATACTCAAGTACCTTCGTAGAACAAGGGACTATGAGTTGGTTTACACTGGACAAGAACTGACGCCGATTGGATATACAGATTCTGACTTTATGTCAGATTTGGAATCCAGAAAGTCGACATCAGGTTTTGTGTTTATGCTAGGAGGAGGAGCGGTTAGTTGGCAGAGTGTGAAGCAGAAATGCATCGCAGACTCTACCACAGAGGCTGAGTACGTTGCAGCGTGCGAGGCAGCCAAAGAGGCGGTATGGCTCAAGAAATTCCTTACGGATTTGGGGTGCGTACCAGAGGCCCAGTTACCTATTGTGCTTTACTGCGACAATAGTGGGGCGGTAGCACAAGCTAAGGAGCCAAGACATCACCAAAAGGGGAAGCACATCGAGCGCAAGTTCCACTTGATTCGGCAGTTTCAAAAGCAAGGGCGAGTAGCGGTGACGCAGATTGCATCTACAGATAATGTTGCTGATCCTTTCACAAAGGCAATACCTACCAAGGCATTCGAGCGACATGTGGACGCGATGGGAGTCAAAACCGTTTTGCTTCGCTAGACCAAGTGGGAGATTGTTAGGATTGATGTGTTCTAAGCTTGTAAAACTTTATGTTTTGGTCTAATAAAGATTGATAGTTATAATTATATGAGATGCATATAGGTGCGTAACATAGTTACGTGTTCTTTTGAGAACAGAGAGCCATGGTTATATGGTAGTCCACTGAGTTGAAGACTGAGTGGATTGGTCCCGTATAACCTAAATAAGTTCGCAGCTATGATCAGGTTGGTCGCCTCATCATGGTAAGCTGTTGGCGATGACAGTTCATGGGAAGTCTTCACCATGGTCATCACCAGGCACAGTGTCTGTGGCTGAACGGAACTAACACGGTGTACAGATCAGTGAGCAGACACTGGTACACTAAGCCGTATTTCTGCTTAGGGTAAAACGGTCCTAAACCCTGAGGAAACACGACTGATGGACTAACCAGTTGCGTGGTGCTTTGGCGCACCAATGTGTGAGGGTCCATATGCAGTGATCCAAAACCACGGTGTACTGGGTTACCCGGCTGGCGTTGCATTAGCGTGTCACTCCTGCAGGTCATCCACACCCCTGAAGGGAGGTGCGTTCCTTGGTGTGACTTACACTGTACCAAACCCAGGCCTGGTGGTCATCAGTTTGACTGTTGACCGGGTTCGATTACTCGACGGGGTAATCAGAGGTACGATGTATGGGTCAACCTGGAAGGAACCAAGTCATATGATCATTCGAGTCTGACGGTAGTCTTCACCGCTCGAAGTGAATCATGGCATCAAGTGGAGGGACAGCGGGTTTACCACTACTAAGCGGAGAGCAGGGGTATGATGGAGAACATAGTAAGTCTGGGTGAATTGGAGTGCAGCCTGCGTCGCACTCTGGGTGGCTACGCAGGTTAACTCGAGCTCAGAGGATCGATGGTACACTCGGGTAGTGTGTCGATCGAGCTTGAGTTGGAAGCCATGAACCCCGGTCCCTGATGGTTCCACCTTATCAACATTATGTACGGTTCTTGAACCGTCTCCTCGGAACACCATAAGCAGGAGGAAGAAAGAAGTATACGCTCCGTGTGTGCTTGGCACTAGAGCACGGTAGATGCGTAACTACATACGAGTACTAAGGGTTGAGCCCGGGATTAGTACAGAGTCGTATGTAGTAATCCCTAGCCATAAGTGAACTTCGCTGCATAGGTGCGATGCACCGGGGTATGTTGCGAGTTGACTAGTTGACTTTGCTAGAGGCACCCTCCGGTGGCCTCAGTTAATAGTAAGTAACTAGTAGATATCACTTAAGTAATGGCCGTTAGGTATCGCACGCTAGAAATGGTCAAAATGAGGCGTCGGGGCGTTTTGGTAAAAACCTCACTCTGCCGGACCTCACTGTTGGCCGATCCTAGTGGTGGGACACCTCACCAGGGCCGACCCTATGATATAGGGATGAGAATCCCTCATCTATAGGGCCGGCCATATGGATAGGGATGGGGCGATAAATCGGTTAATATCGAGCCCTAAAAAGTGGGAAAACGGATAAATACGCGGAGAGATAAAAGGGAGATAATGGAGAGATAATGAGAGGGGGTTAATATCCCCTTGGATCCTTATCCAAGGGGTGTTGGCCGGCCCTATAAAGCCCTATGGGGCGCCGGCCCCATGTGCAAGAAAAACCGAACCCCCCTCTCTCTCATCTCTCGAGTTCTCTCCCGTTTCATCTCCCGTTTCCCGCTTGCTACTTCGTCTTCCTCGCGTGGAGTTCTGAAGAAGGAGAAGGGTCGTTCTTCGGAGGCACTCAGAGATCCGAGAGCGACGTTCCGTGCATCGTGTGAGATCGGGTGAACAAGAAGGCAATATCTCCATTCGTACCGTCGGTATCTTCGCGAACGATCTTCCGTCTCCATCGACAAAGAAGACAATCCTCCGCGGTTAAAAGATCCGTACGAAAGGTATGTGTAATCTAACATGTAGATCTAGCGAGCATTATGATTTGCATTCATGCTAGTTAATCATTACGCTAGATTACCGTTAGGGGTTTTCGATTCTCGTGCATACACATGCACACATATGTAGTTTAGTTTCCATGAAAAGTTAAATCGTGTAACGTGCACCATGAACGGTCTTTCGACCGCCAAATCGCTTCCGCTGCGAGCCTCTGACCCGGAGGTCGCCCATAATAGAGCAGCGTAAAGGGCTGCCAGGTGTCAAAACCCCACTGAAGCTACGTGGACAATTGTAGTCCACGGAAGCCCGCCTGAGTAGGTTAGATGCTCTCCCCCACTCAAACCGTCTGGCAGGCTACGCGAGAAGAATGTCAGGAGTCCAAGTCCCAAGGACTGTCAGAGACCCATGTGAGCCAGAACGTGGGGGCCTAGAAGGCACCAGAAAGAACCTCCACGTGTTGGGCACCGGTAGGTCGCCAATGTCTATAAATGCACACCCCCAGGCTCCGAAGTACAGGTTCGAAACCCTCACCACTACCATTTTCGTTTACGTCCACACTCCATCAATCACTTAAGACTGACTTAAGCATCGGAGGGTCTGCGCTCCTGAGGGAGCCAGCCGTTCTTACGTTTTCCTTTGTCTTGCAGGTAGACCGCACGGACCAGCGAAAAATATCCCCAAACATTTGGCACCGTCTGTGCGATCTTTCAACTGGTTCCTGCGAGAACGCCCACGACCACACGGTTGAACATCGGGGGCTCTTGTCACCCAAAGATGGCTCCGGCGGTAGGGGGACGCAGGCGAACGAGGACCCACGCGGGGTCTGTGCGCAGTGAACCTCCTGCTGAGGCCCCCCAGCCCCTTGTCCCGCTCAGTGACCAGCTCCTGTTGGAGATGTTGGCCACCCAGCGGGCCATGATGGAGGAACTGACGCGGCTGCGTCAGGTCCCGACGGCGAGCCGGCGATCTGGGCCAGCGAGGGTGGCATCCCCGACGCGACCCCCCGTCTCAACATCGCGACTACCCACGACCCTTCCGGCTAGGCGGGCTTCACATCTGGAGCCCCCAGCTGAGAGAACGGCCGTGCGTGGGGTGCGTGAAACCCCACTTACAAGGTTGCAAAAGCTAGTGACCCAGCGGTCTAGTAACCAGGCGACCTCACGAGCGACCCTTCCTCGCCGCCGTAGCTGGAGTGCCGATTCTAACGAAACGAAGGCAAGGTCTCTAGAGTGGGATCGCGACCCGCGCTATCGCCGGCGAGAGAAAGAGCCCGCGGTGGCTATACCTTCCGAATCTCGAGAGGCAACGGCCTCCCACCGACCTACCGTCGTGCTGAAAGAGCCCGCGGGCGAACAGCGAGGAGGCCGCCGAGCAGGAGCCCCCGATGGTCGCCGCGATGTGGACTCGAACCTCCCCCGAGGGAGCGTGCATGACCGCATAGGACCTGCGCAGCCGCCTCTGGGAGTTTTCCCCGGGCACTGGCAGCGACCTAACGCGCCGGTAGACCTGCTGGAGGACCTCGCTGCCCACGGAGGCAGCTCGCCCTTCACCAGCGAGGTGCACCAAGGAGGTTTTCCGCATCATTGGACCCCCCCAAAATTTGTATTGTTCGACGGGTCGCAAGATCCCGTTGATGAGGTTTTCGTCTCCAAGGTACCCACAAAGCAACGGGCAGGCCGAGGCCACGAATCGCGTGATCCTAGACAACCTCAAGAAAAGGTTGGAAGGAAAGAAGGGATTGTAGGAGCAGGAGCTCGATGGAGTCCTATGGGCCTATCGCACTACTCCATGTCGCTCAACTAACGAGTCGCCTTTCGGTCTCACTTATGGTTGCGAAGCCGTACTGCCCGTGGAGGCCGAGCTACCCACCGAAAGAAGGCTTGTGGCGGAGGAGGTCGACAACGACAAACTACTCGCCGACTCCCTCGATCAGCTCGAAGAGAGACAAGAGCACGCCAACCTGCACCTCGCCGAGTACCGGCAAGAAATGAAGCGCGCCTACGACAAGAAAGTTCGCCATCGAGCGTTCAAGAGTGGCGATCTGGTGATGAAAAAGGTGTTCGCAAACACGCAAGAGCCCAACGCCGGGAAGCTTGCAGCGAAGTGGGAGGGCCCCTACGTAGTACACCAAGCACGAGGATCCGGGGCCTACCGGTTGATGACTACTGAGGGCGACCTCCTTGAGCGACCTTGGAACGCTATGCATCTTCGGAAGTTTTATGCCTAAGTCCGGCGACCTCTTGTAAAATTGTCTTCTGAAGAATTTATGAAAAACAATGTCCGCCAAAGTATTTTAGCTTGGGAACTGTGAGTTTTGAAGGTATAGTCCACCGTCGTGCGGACTTAAAGTAGAATCGGGTTCCTCAGAGGCCGCCGAAAAGCGACCTTGAGATTCTCGGGGTAGCCCGCTGCAAGGCGGGCTTAAAGCAAGACTGGGCTCCTCAGAGGCCGCCAGTAAGTGACTTTGAGATTTCCAGGGTAGTCCGCTGTCAAGGGGACTTAAAGCCTAACCGGGATCCTTCGCGTTCACCAGCCATGAACGGAAGCATCCCGGCACGATCTAGGGAAACCTGAGAGGGGCGATCCCTGTGGGGGAAAATCTTCGTGCCGACCCGAAGATCTTCGCAACACCAGTCAATTGGAGTCGAAATTGATGTCAAAGATCGTTGGTCGATCGGTTGGTTGAAGTTGTTGCTTTTTTGATATGTAAACAGAAAAGCAATCAGAAAAATTGTAACACGAGATGTGATCTCGGAGTTCAGCCGAAGCCTACGTCTCCGTGCTATAGGGAGCAACCCGAATTTACTAACACTTATGTTGAAGTGATCTCGACAGGCCGAGTATCACTGTAAACACTGATCTCTCTGAAAGAAGATCAAAGGGAGATGGTAGATCGGAGGTTTGAAATCTCAGAGCTCTGGTTCTGTGGAAATCAGATTTTCGGATCTCGGATTTCGATCCTTTTACATTCGAAGGCTCTGCTATTTATAGGCATTCCGGGTGGCGAATGGCGGTTTCTGCTGCAGTATCTGGGGATCCTCCAGGTAAAGTTGCGGGCCCTGCGGTTGTCTTCGGGGGCCCACCAGGCAGAGCCGGTGGGTCCCGTGGTAGTCCTCGTGGGCCCACCAGGCAGGGCCGGTGGGTCCCGCGGTAGTCCTCGTGGGCCCACCAGGCAGGGCCGGTGGGTCCCGCGGTAGTCCTCGTGGGCCCACCAGGCAGGGCCGGTGGGTCCCGTGGTAGTCCTCGTGGGCCCACCAGGCAGGGCCGGTGGGTCCCGCGGTAGTCCTCGTGGGCCCACCAGGCAGGGCCGGTGGGTCCTGCAGTAGTCCTCGTGGGCCCACCAGGCAGGGCCGGTGGGTCCCGCAGTAGATGTTTGCCAAAATTTGCACCCACAGTTACCCCCTCCAAGTTAGCTAGAGTGCAGTCTGGCTGGCTTGGACTTGGTGCAAAAAATAGCAATTTCCTGTTCTAAAGAACAGACACGAAGAAACTTGTCGTATGTTAGTGAAAAAAAGGATCTGATCGGTCAATTTGGACCGATCGGTCAAATTTGACCGATCGGTCAAAATTCAACCGGTCTAGAATCGAATGATCGGTCAAAAAACAGGGTTTTTTGACCGATCCAGTAGTAATTTTGACCGATCAGCTGAAATTTGACCGATCGGTAAAGTTTTGACCGATCGGTCACTTTTGACCGATCGGTCAAATTTTGACCGATCGGGCAAAATTCAACCGGTCAAGAATCGGGTGATCGGTCAAAAAACATGGTTTTTTGACCGATCCAGTAGAAATTTGACCGATCGAATGATTTTTGCCGATCGGACAAGTTTGCCCGATCGGTAAAAAATTATCCGGTCACGGTTCGAGTGATCGGTCAAAAAACTTGGTTTTTTGACCGATCCAGTAGAATTTTGACCAATCAAATAACTTTCGCCGATCGGACATATTTGTCCGATCGGTGAAAAATATCCGGTCAAGGTTCGAGTGATCGGCAAAAAACTTTGGTTTTTTGCCAGATCCAGTAGAAATTTGACCGATCAAATAACTTTCGCCGATCGGACAGGTTTGTCCGATCGATGAAAAATATCCGGTGGAGGATCAAGTGATCGGCAAAAACCCTTGGTTTTTTGCCAGATCCAGTAGAAATTTGACCGATCAAATAACTTTCGCCGATCGGACAGGTTTGTCCGATCGATGAAAAATATCCGGTCAAGGTTCGAGTGATCGGCAAAAACCCTTGGTTTTTTGCTAGATCCAGTAGAAATTGGACCGATCAAATAACTTTCGCCGATCGGACAGGTTTGTCCGATCGATGAAAAATATCCGGTCAAGGTTCGAGTGATCGGCAAAAACCCTTGGTTTTTTGCCAGATCCAGTAGAAATTTGACCGATCAAATAACTTTCGCCGATCGGACATGTTTGTCCGATCGGTGAAAAATATCCGGTCAAGGATCAAGTGATCGGCAAAAACCCTTGGTTTTTTGCCAGATCCAGTAGAAATTTGACCGATCAAATAACTTTCGCCGATCGGACATGTTTGTCCGATCGATGAAAAATATCCGGTCAAGGTTCGAGTGATCGGCAAAAACCCTTGATTTTTTGCCAGATCCAGTAGAAATTTGACCGATCAAATAACTTTCGCCGATCGGACATGTTTGTCCGATCGGTGAAAAATATCCGGTCAAGGATCAAGTGATCGGCAAAAACCCTTGGTTTTTTACCTGATCCAGTAGAAATTTGACCGATCAAATAACTTTCGCCGATCGGACAGGTTTGTCCGATCGGTGAAAAATATCCGGTCAAGGTTCGAGTGATCGGCAAAAACCCTTGGTTTTTTGCCAGATCCAGTAGAAATTTGACCGATCAAATAACTTTCGCCGATCGGACATGTTTGTCCGATCGGTGAAAAATATCCGGTCAAGGATCAAGTGATCGGCAAAAAACCCTTGGTTTTTTGCCAGATCCAGTAGAAATTTGACCGATCAAATAACTTTCGCCGATCGGACATGTTTGTCCGATCGGTGAAAAATATCCGGTCAAGGATCAAGTGATCGGCAAAAACCCTTGGTTTTTTACCTGATCCAGTAGAATTTTTGAAAGATGAGTTGAAAGTTTTGAACCTGCCCTCAGAGAGATTTTATAACTGTTCCTTTCTTCGATCTTCTGGAAGAGTTTTGATTGGAGTTCGATCTTTCCTGTTTTTTGACTTTGGTTGGCTTGAACGCGGATTTGAACCGGCGGTCCGGTTCATTTAGACCGGCGGCCCGCTTGGACCGTTGGTCCACGTGGACCGGTAGGTCCGACGTTTCGTCTGGTCCGACGGTTCGCCTGATTTTACGCTTGCTACGGATGGATGCCACGTGTACCTACAAAAACACGCGATTTGATATGGTGAAGACACGTGTCTTCTCGATTTGCGCACCTGTTTTACCCTGGGTACAAAAGCTTTCACTGGCTGTCATTTTGCCTCACGCTTCCAAAATTTTTCGAAGTCCAGACCCTTGTTCTCCTGCTTTCTGATCTGTTCTTGTTTTCGTTCGATCGGTTGAATGGCTTCCTCCGGCAGTTCGAAGAAGTCCGGTACGACTCCCTCGAAGAGAAAGGGAAAGGAAATTGTCGAGGTTCCATCCCCTCCGAAGGGACGAGGCAAGGACAAGGCCGCACTTACTGAACTTGGTCAGCTGGGAAAGCGACATCAAGGAGTAGGGTTTGCCTCAGCGCCATCAAGGCCAGAGTTCATCCCCAAGGTGAAGTCTGTTCTGGGTCCGCTCATGCCTCTGACAGAGGAGGTAGAGTACATGTACAATGTAGGTAGTGAGCTTACGGATACGAAGAGAAAGAAGTGGCAAGCACTGCTCTCTTTCTTCACAGAAGGGAAAGGGGCGCAGCCTTCGCTCCCCAGCATTCAAGCTGCATTCGGCATCGACAAGAAGACCGTCTTCACCAATTTTGCTAGCAAAGAGCAGGTCATGGGAACCATAGTGACTGTTGGCCAACTCAACTGCGGTCTACGTCTGCCTCTGCCACCCTTCGCTGCCAGATTACTGAATACTTCTGGCCTTTGCCCGGGGCAGGTCACTGGGAACGCATGGCGAATCATCTACGCCTTCTGCCGAGTGGAGTCAGATTTTCAAGAGGACTTGAGGGCCTGCTACTCCAGTATCCCGGAAGGTGAACCTGCCAGGATTGAACTTGGGTACTTCTTCTTCCACTACAGGTGGTCTTACAGAAGGGACAGCCCATTCTATAATTTGACTGGAGTATCTCCACTGCGCCCGCTCACCGATACAGTCCCTTCGGACAAGTTGTACACGGACTGGCCTATCTCTGTCTCCGGCGCGTGGACATCCATGTCTGTGCCCGACACCCCTCGAGACAGCGTGCACGAGGCGGTTAAGATGTACAGCGCTGGAGGCATCTTCGCCTGGAGTTCTGAGAGGGCGGGAGCCATCGACAATTTGTTTCTTGAGCTGACTTGTGGGACGAGATCGTGGAAGCAGTTCTCTAACTGCCCAGTGAGATATGGCAAGGCCAATCTCCTCCACCGATCGAAAGATAGATATGAGGACAACGAAGTCCTATACTCTGACTACGAGGAGGACCCTCAGTCGGGTAAGATCATTCGAAAGATCAGGGCCGAGAAGAAGATCTACACCGCAAGGCGCCGATTGCCCACTTTTGATGAGAAGCTGGTGATCCAAAGAGGCCCAGCGAAAAAGAAGAGAAAAACCCTTAGCAAGAAAAAGGGAGATGAAGACCAAGGCAAGAAGAATGAAGATGAAGAAGAAGAAAAGAAGAAGAACGAAGAAGAGAGGGAGAAGAAAGTGAATGAAGAAGAAGATGAAGTGACTGAGAATGCCAGCCATGACAATAGTGGCAATGGCGAAGATGAGGACATGGACGGCGAAGATGATCTATCTTCCACCACATCTGGTGAAGATAATGAAAACGGGGGTGGTGAGGAAGAAATTCCTCCCACCCCCATTGTTGGTGCAACAGGGGAGGATTCGATCCCTATTCCCATTGACGAGGTCAAAGCCCGTCAAATGGAAGAAGTGCTTGACATGGAAGGTGATGGCCCAAAAGTGGTTCCCACCTATAAGTTTGAAGAGTTGAAAAAGCCATTGCGCTTCAAAATAAAGGTGTCGAAGAGTGGTGGGGTTGGAAGCAACCCCACCCCCCTCGATCAAATTGCACCAGAAGTACTCCGTCTCGAAGGAGCAACAACGAGCGGGGGTGTGGAGGTTGAGCAACCCCCACCCCCATCTCGCTCTCTGCTGAACGAGGTGGAGGCCATGGTGGCTGGGCTCATCCAGCCAGGCGGGTCGCAAGAAGAGAGGGCCTCACCTCCCAGGAATACTTCCCCTCCTGCCAACTTGGAGAGGGGAAGTAGAGTGGGCGATGGGGCTCCTCAACCTCAACCAGCGCCAACCACGATTCAGGAGAAATCGACTCCTCGGAGTGGCTCTGATCGTCGGAAGGGCAAAGAGCCGAGGGTCGAAACATCAGGTAATTGAACTTAAACTTGCTTTGAATGTCTTGTCTCTGAAGTTCGAAAATATTCTAACACTTTGATTCTCTTTGATTGCAGGGGCGCCTGCTGGATTGACCCCAACAATAAAGAACTTGGGTGACGTTGATATCAACCGCCCCACTGCTGCGATCAGGAAGCTCATCAACCTCCCGGGGGCTACTTTGGATGAAGCTTTCGACAGAATTAACCTGGTGGTAGGTGCATCTGCTTGATCGATCATTTGAGTTGTATCTTTCTTCAGAATAATTCAACTCTTTTGTTCTTTTGCAGAACTCAGCACTTATGAATGTTGCAACCAAACTCTCCATGAGGGCGGGAGCAAAAGAAGCTGTAGATGAAATAAACCAGTTGACCGCGGAGAGAGATGAGCTGAGAGAGCTCCTGACTTCGAAGAAAGCCTCTCTCAAAGCCAAGATCGAGGAACTTCGCAATGGAAAGCTGGAGATCAAGGGGCTGAAGGATAAATGTGAGGCACAGAGTCACGAGCTCGAATCCTTGAAGACTCGCCTCTCCAAGGTTGAGGACGTGTCCTGTGGCCGCACCATCGAGATCCAAGAGCTGAAGCAACAACTTGCTACTCAGCATGCTGCCTTCACTACCAGGGAGGAGACTTCCAAGAAGGCACTGGAGCATGCGTTGTCTGAGTGCAAGGTTTACAAGGAGACAGCAGAGAAGGCGGCAGAAGCGCTCAGGACTCATGTAGCTAGCGTCCGATCTTCCAAGGCCTCGGTGGCGAGCAAAGCTCGTGCTGGATCTGAGGGAGAGAAGTCGCATGCGAAGAGTGTGGCCAAGCCCTGAGACTTTTCTTCTTCTTTGTTGTTGTACTTGTAAATTTTTGAAATGTAACAGCTCCTTGTATCTGACATATTTTGTGATAATAGAAGACATCTTTTTGGTATTTGAAACTTGTACTTCTTTTGAGTTGAATGTCTTGGAATGTTGAGTTTTGGAATGATATTTGAGATGATTGAGTATTCATACGTTTGAACGTAAGTTGAATATGCATATACTTGAATGTAAGGGGTTGAGTCGCGACTCAATCACCCAAACTTGTAACTTTGAAAATTGAATTTGAATTCGAATAACATTTGAATGTAAAGGGTCGAGTCGCAACTCAAACTCCCAAACCTGTTAGACGATATCGAATTGATTGAAATTTGATATTGAATTTCGAAGGTCAGTTTAACATTTGCTAGTAAGGGGTCGAGTCGCAACTCTAACGCCCAAACATGTTAAGACCTGGTAACTTGAAAATGGTCAGTTTTTAACATTTGCTAGCAAGGGGTTGGGTCGCAACCCTAACACCCAAACTTGTTAAAAGACCTGGTAATTTGAATAATGGACAACTTGAAACTGCTTCAGAACTTGAATTGAAAATCAGAACACTTGTACATTTGAACACTTGAAAGAGAGCTTTATTCATCACAGAATTTACATCATGGGTAGAACATCTTAAGGTGTCTAGAATTCCAAGCTCGAGGCAATCTATCTCCTTCTGGTGTGATCAGTCTGTAAGAACCTTTGCCTCCCACTGATTCAATGATATATGGACCTTCCCAGTTGGGAGTGAGCTTTCCACTGCTGTGCTCTTTGGTATTGTAGAAAACTGCTCTAAGAACCAAACTACCCACTGGGAACTGTCTCTTGTGGACTTTCTCGTCATAGGCTCTTTTGATCTTCTGCTGGTACTTGGCCACACGAAGTGATGCTTGATCTCGTAATTCTTCGGAGAAGTCTAGATCATTGATTCGAAGTTCTTCGTTGATTCCTTCTTCAACTGCCTTAGTTTTCAAAGTACTTGATATATTTTCTGTTGGGAGTACTGCCTCTGATCCATATGTTAGGCGAAAAGGCGAGAACCCCGTTGATCTTCTCGGAGTTGTGCGATACCCCCAAAGAACTTCAGGTAGGACTTGCTCCCACAATCCTTTCTTATCATTGAGTTTCTTCTTGAGTATACCGAGAATAGCTCTATTGGAGGCTTCTGCTTGGCCATTGCATTGAGGATATCTTGGAGTTGAATAGAATAGCTTGATACCATGGTTCAGGCAGAACTCTCGAAACTTGTCGGAGTCAAACTGAGCTCCATTGTCTGCAACGAGAACTTGAGGTGTACCAAATCTTGAGAAGATGTTGTGCCGAATGAATTTGATCACTTCGTCATCAGTCTCTCGGAAGAGGGGCACAGCTTCAACCCATTTGGTGAAGTAATCTGTGGCCAGCAGTAGATACTTTTTCTTGCTTGGAGTTGGAGGGAAAGGACCCAAGAAGTCTAACCCCCATTGATGGAAGGGCCAGGGACTTGATAATTGATGGAGTTCATCTGCAGGGAGATGAATAGCTCGAGCGTGCCGTTGACAAGGCTCGCACCTTTGAACGACTTGTTGAGCATCCCTTGCCATTGTTGGCCAGTAGTATCCTTGTAGCTTCGTCTTGGCTTCAAGGGATCTTCCTCCCGAATGATTTCCACAAGCTCCGGAGTGGATATCAATCAGGATTGCCTGTGCTTGTTCAGGACCAAGGCACTTGAGTAGCATCCCACTGTGAGATTTGAAATATAAATCTTCACCTTGTAAAGTGTAGCATGGGAGCTTCCTTTGAAGCCTTCGGGCTTGATTTGGATCTTCTGGCATTTTGCCATGTTTGAAGAAGTCAAGAATTGGTAGTCTCCAATCTTCAAGCTGATCTCCACCCCCAGATCCTTTTGTAGTAGTAAGAATCTGTTGATCGGGGATGGTTTTGGGCACTTCTTGATAATCGATCTGTATTTGCCTTCCTCCGAGTGAGTCTCCAAGAACTGAGGCAGCATTGGCTAAGGCATCTGCTTCTCGGTTCTCTGCTCTGGGGATTTGAATGAATTCAGCGCTAGTAAAACGTTGTTGAAGACGTCGTACTAAGGCCAAGTAGAGTCGCATTCTTTCTTCTCGAGCTGTGTACTCTCCATTGATTTGCCTTATGATCAATTGAGAGTCGCTGTATATGATGATTCGATTTACCCCCAGAGATTCTGCCATTTCGAGTCCGGAAATGAGTGCTTCATATTCAGCTTCGTTGTTGGTGGCATTAAACCCAAGGAGAGTGGCCTTCTGGAGATGATCGAGTTCGGGGGATATTAAGACTATCCCAGTTCCCGAACCGATCGAACTTGATGCTCCATCAGTATAAAGCTTCCATGGAGGAGTTGCAGAAATAACTTGAAGACTTGGATCAATTTTTGTTGCAGGATTGATCGGAGGATTATCCTCATCTTCCAAGCGCATGTCGACATCCTCTTCCCAAGTGATGGGGTCTTCAACTGGAAAGTCAGCTAGAAAATCAGCAATTGCTTGACCTTTGATGGAAGTGCGAGATTCGAATTGGATTCCCAGGGAGCTCATTTCGATCACCCATTTGGTCATTCGACCAGCTCGACCAGCTTTGTCAATGATATCTTTGAGCGAGTGTTCTGAAATGACGGTGATCTGGTGAGAGACGAAATATGGTTGGAGACGACGCGATGCAGTGAGTAAGGCCAGGATGACCTTCTCAGTTTTTGAGTAGCGAGTCTCAGCCGGAAGAAGAGTGTGGCTGATGTAGTAGACTGGATGTTCGATGCCTTCTCTTCTACTGACTAAGACTGCGCTGATTGCTTGATCGGTCACGGAAAGGTAGAGCCACAAGTCTTCTTTTGGAAGTGGAGCAGTCAGAATAGGAGCTTGCACCAGATATTTCTTGATGCTTTGAAATGCTTCTTCACAGATTGGACTCCAGCCGGAGGTATCCGCCTTTCGTAGTTTGTCGAAGAGTGGCTTGCACTTGTCTGAGGATTTTGAGATGAATCGATTGAGTGCTGCTAATCTTCCAGTGAGGCGTTGAACTTCTTTTCGATTAGTAGGTGATGGCATGTCGAGGATGGCTCGAATTTGATCAGGATTGGCTTCAATACCTCTCCTGGTCACAAGATGACCCAGGAATTTGCCAGATTGAACTCCGAAGGCGCACTTGGCTGGATTGAGCTTCATTTGATACTTTCGGAGGACTTGGAAAGTTTCAGCCAGATCAGATAGATGTTTCCCTCTCGTGAAGCTCTTGGTAAGGAGATCATCTACATAGACTTCGACGTTGCGACCGATCTGATATTCGAACATTTTGGTGACTAGCCTTTGATAAGTGGAACCAGCATTTTTGAGGCCGAATGGCATGACATTGTAGCAATAAAGGCCTCGGCTAGTCACAAAACATGTCTTCTCTTGATCGTCGGCGTGTAGAGGAATTTGATTGTATCCAGAGTACCCATCCATGAAAGATAATAGCTCGTGGCCAGCAGTGGCATCGACGAGTCTATCAATCCTTGGCATGGGGAATGGGTCTTTGGGGCAAGCCTTGTTGAGATTGGTGAAGTCGATGCAGACTCTGACTTTCCCATTCTTCTTTGGAACAGCCACTATATTAGAGATCCAAGTTGGATACTCTACTTCTCGGATGAAGCCTGCGGCGAGTAGCTTGGTGATTTCTTCTTGAACAGCAACTTGAAGCTCTGGGCGGATGGTGCGTGGCTTTTGCTTGACAGGCTTCACCTCTTCTTTGATTGCAAGTCGATGACAAGCATCCTCTGGATTGATACCAGGCATGTCTTCGAAACACCAGGCGAAGACATCGATGTTGGACTTGAGGAAGGATACCATGTCTTGCGCTTCTGCGTCGCTAAGACCGGTACCAATGAATGTTTGCCGAGGGAGATCTCCACTGCCAATGTTGATTGGGACGATTTCTTCTATTGAAGGTGATGCTTCCCATTCGATTGGTGGAGGTTCGGTCAGCGGAATCTCCTTTGATTGCTATTTAGAAGAGGGACCAGCTTCGTCTCGTGGCCGCTTTGGAGGAGCAACGTTGATCTTTCGATCTGTCTTTGCCGCAGCAGCTTCACAAGACCTTCCAGCTTGCTGATCACCTCGAATGCAGACGATGCCTTCTCCAGTTGCAAATTTGAGTAGTTGATGGTAAGAGGAGGAGATGGCATTGATCTGGTGGAGGAATGGTCGCCCGAGGATGGCGTTGTAGCTGGATACTCCTTCGACGATTGCAAACCTCACCGAGACTCGAGTCTCTCGGCTAAGGTCTAGAGTGAATCTTGATTCGCCCACTGTGATGCTTTGTTCACCATTGAAGCCGGTGATCACAGTCGGGACGACGTCGAGGCTTTGATACTTATGTCCCAGACGTTTGAAACAGTCTGAGAACATAATGTCGATGGAGCTTCCGGTGTCGATGAGGATCCGGTTGACAGTGCTGCCGTCGATAATGAGTTTCAAGACCAGAGGGTCTCGATGTGGAGTATGGACTCCTTGAAGATCGGTG
Organism: Chamaelirium japonicum; assembly: GCA_947650365.1. Lineage (NCBI taxonomy): Eukaryota > Viridiplantae > Streptophyta > Magnoliopsida > Liliales > Melanthiaceae > Chamaelirium > Chamaelirium japonicum. The sequence continues at coordinate 2,427,840 of CANTAL010000001.1, forward strand.
TCGTTGAAGACTATGGATGGCCAAGCCAGACCTTCGATGGGCTTCTCGATCCAGGTATCTTCTTTGTTTGCAGTAGATCGGACATGGAAGATGCGTCGAACCTGCCGATCGACTTCCTTCCCGGTCAAAGCTTGATTGTGCAAGGTTCCATGAATGCCAAAGACATTGGCATTCACAGAAATTGGCTGCCGGTTGGAAGAGATTTGATGTATCCAACACACTTCTTTCCCCTTGGTCGAGGTTCGACGTTGATCGTGCCCGTTGTTGACGAATTCTTGAAGATGGCCTTCTCGTAATAGGTCTTCAAGATGGAACTTCAGCCGAAAACACCGATCGGTGGAGTGGCCGTGACTTCGATGGAATTCACAGTAGACTGTTTTGTCTGCTGTGAATTTGGAATTTGGTTGAAGAGGATTGGGCCTCCGAAGATACTCGTCGTGTTGAATGCGATCGAGTATCTGTTCGACCGGCATGTTCCACTCGGTGAAAGTGGTCTTTGTTGGAGATCGGCGCCCATCATTCTTTGATCTTTTGTTGGCCGGAGGGGCTGCTGCTTCCGTGTTGTGAGCCTTTGCAGCATATTTAGGAGCTTCTCTTTCAGCAGGCCTTCTCTTAGTTTCACGCCCTTTCCGAGCGACTTGATCGTCTTCCACTTCGATCTCCCTCTGAATTCGATCGAACATAGCTCCCAGAGAAGGAGGGGGATTGCGGATGAAGTCGTTGTAGATATGTAGATCGAAGCGGAGAGCGTTCTGGAAAGCCAACATGATGGCTTCATCATCCAGATGCCTTCCAGAGAGAGCAGCATGCTCGTTGCGAAACCTCCTCGTGAAGCTGCGGAGAGTCTCATCTGCACCCATCCTCAGTCGATATAGAGAGTCGAGCTTCTTCTCGGGTTTCAGGTTGAGCTGGTAATGCTGCACAAAGAGGTTAGCCAAAACACCGAACTGGGTAATGGACCCAGCTCGGAGATTGTGATACCAGTCGAGTGAAGGCTCGTCGAGACTTCCCGCGAAGGTGCGGCAGAGCACGTTGTTTTCCTCTTCGTGTGGCGTTAGAGCTTGCTTGAAGGCAAGTATATGGAGGCTTGGATCTCCTCGGACGCAGTTGAATTTGGGGAGGGTAGGAGTTCTCCATCCTCTTGGAAATGCTGATTCGAAGAGGCTTCGATGTAGTGGCCCGGCAGAAGAGTAGCCATCCCTACGACCGTGTCCTCGACCTAGAGGTGGGTCAAGAGGTAAGATCGCAAGGTCTTGTTCTGGCATCGGAGTGTTCACCGGTTGAAGTCGATGTCGAAGATCCGATCCAAGTCCACGTTGAAATGGAATGGAAGGAGAGACTCTACTCTTTGAAGGAGCGCCTTTCATTTGGTGCTTCCTTGGCATGTTGAGCTTCGATGGTGCTCTCTTGTCGCAATTACGACCAGATGAGGATTGGGAGGACTCGTCGTCAAGACGATCCCATACACTCTGCTTCCAAGGAGCAGCAGAGGGAGTTGGGTCGCGTCGAATCCTTTCGAGGGCATCAGTGCCCATTGACCTCCGTTGTTCGGAGTGAATTGAATGTCGAGGAAGATCAACCCTCTCACTTGCGGAGGGGATCGGAATAGCAATTCCAGCTTCGGAGGCTGCCTTCTTCAGAGCATCCCTCTCAGCAGTGAGGGTGGCGTTTTGTTTCGCCAGTTGGAGTAATTGGAAATCAACTGCAGAGATTTGATATGTCGATGGAGGGTCTTCAGCAGGAGCAGGGACAGTCTGCCCAATTGATTGATGAGGATAAGGGGCGATCGGTCGATCGACTGATCTCCCGCTTCCTGAGTGAACCCCCATTTCGGGGACAGCAAGAGGCTGCCCGAAGTTGAGCCTTTGACTCATTGAACGAGTCTCAGGACGAGGTTGATGTTGAGTGTTACTTCCTTCTGGTTGACCCTGGTGTTTGGTTCTCGCCATTCAGAGTGCGAAGGGTGCAACGAGATTGCCGACGTCCGATCAGTTGTCTGATCAACCGAGGGGGCGAGGAAGTTTGACTATTGATATGGTAATTGAAGTAGAGAGAGAACACAACTTCTCGCTCGGATCCCACAGACGGCGCCAAACTGTGGGGGAAAATCTTCGTGCCGACCCGAAGATCTTCGCAACACCAGTCAATTGGAGTCGAAATTGATGTCAAAGATCGTTGGTCGATCGGTTGGTTGAAGTTGTTGCTTTTTTGATATGTAAACAGAAAAGCAATCAGAAAAATTGTAACACGAGATGTGATCTCGGAGTTCAGCCGAAGCCTACGTCTCCGTGCTATAGGGAGCAACCCGAATTTACTAACACTTATGTTGAAGTGATCTCGACAGGCCGAGTATCACTGTAAACACTGATCTCTCTGAAAGAAGATCAAAGGGAGATGGTAGATCGGAGGTTTGAAATCTCAGAGCTCTGGTTCTGTGGAAATCAGATTTTCGGATCTCGGATTTCGATCCTTTTACATTCGAAGGCTCTGCTATTTATAGGCATTCCGGGTGGCGAATGGCGGTTTCTGCTGCAGTATCTGGGGATCCTCCAGGTAAAGTTGCGGGCCCTGCGGTTGTCTTCGGGGGCCCACCAGGCAGAGCCGGTGGGTCCCGTGGTAGTCCTCGTGGGCCCACCAGGCAGGGCCGGTGGGTCCCGCGGTAGTCCTCGTGGGCCCACCAGGCAGGGCCGGTGGGTCCCGCGGTAGTCCTCGTGGGCCCACCAGGCAGGGCCGGTGGGTCCCGTGGTAGTCCTCGTGGGCCCACCAGGCAGGGCCGGTGGGTCCCGCGGTAGTCCTCGTGGGCCCACCAGGCAGGGCCGGTGGGTCCTGCAGTAGTCCTCGTGGGCCCACCAGGCAGGGCCGGTGGGTCCCGCAGTAGATGTTTGCCAAAATTTGCACCCACAGAGGCCGCCAGTAAGTGACTTTGAGATTTCCATGGTAGTCCGCTGTCAAGGGGACTTAAAGCCTAACCGGGATCCTTCGCGTTCACCAGCCATGAACGGAAGCATCCCGGCACGATCTAGGGAAACCTGAGAGGGGCGATCCCCCTGTCAGGTAGCCCGAACATCCCTTGGTAACCCCTCAAAGGGCATGTCCAGTGATCAGGATCCTTGGGGGTAATTAACCGGGCAGGGGGCAGCTAGCTTTTACTAGTTTTCTTTAAAATAAAATTGATTTAAATCTCTGAGCGTAGGGAAATTTTTTCGAAGTTATTTGGTTCGCTTGCCTTTCTCTTTTCCGGGCTCAGAGATTATATCAGGATTTAGCGAGCATGCCGAGCTTTTTTTGTTTGCATGTATTTTAAAAATAAAAATGGTTGAATCAAATTAGTTGCCTCGCCCGGGGTATCACCCTTGAGATCGCTGCGAAAATTTCTAGAGCGGACTCGCAGAAAGATAAAGAACAAACACAGAAGAACAGACACAGAAGCGAACTCAAAAAGATGTTAATCATTCGTCATTAAGGTTACATCGGCGAAGTTACAAAAAATGATAAACCTAAGCAGGGCCCGCACCCGCACCGTCGTCATCGCCGCGCTTCCTCTTCTTCGACCTTTCGGCCTTGTACTTCTCTATGGCGTCGTGCGCGCCTTTCCGGAGGAGTTCGTCGAGCTGCGATTGGAGCCGGCTCCGCTGGGAGTGCAGATCTTGAAGGTGCGCCTCCTTCAGCACCGCGATCTCGTCTCTGGAGGTCGCCACCTGGCTTTGGAGCTCGGCGATTTCTTTCTGGGCGGCCTCTTTGGCTTGAAGAGCCTCTTGCAGATCCGAAAGGGTGCGGGCGCGAGCGTCCTTGACCGAAGCCAGCGCCGCGGTAAAAGTGGAAGCCCGCTGGCGTAGTTGGCCGACCTCCGTGTCTGCGGAGGTGACCTGTTGGCGCAGCCGGTCCACTTCAGCCTGGAGCTCGCCGGATCGGTCTCGCTGGTGAAGACGATGGATATGCTTATCTACTCTCCTCTCCGAGCCGTGGAGAGTGTCATCGTAGAGGGAGACCATATCCCCCGCGACACCGGCGACCTCGTCGGCCAGAGCCCGGCTGACCCGCTCCACCTACGGCCAGGTGAAACAGTTAAAAGAAAGTTAGAACAAGAAGAGGGATTTGAGACAAAGAAGCGTAAAGGTAATCTTACCTCGGCAAGCCGGTTGACAAGGACGATGTAGGGAGTCCGGGCAAAAATATTGCGCCCCAGGATCTCCAGCATGTAGTGCAGGGCGCGCTCAGGGTCGCCTGAGGAGGAGCCCGCCTGGCTAACCTCGGTCGGAGCAGCTGGGGGAGGCGCAGCGGCAACAGCGACGGCGGGCTCGAGCACCGCGGGGACCATGACCGGAGCGGGCTCAACCCCTTGAGCGCTGGGGCCCTCCTCAGTAGCCGGGGGTGGCGCGATGGCTTGCCCTTCGTCGGGCATGCCAGGGTCCGAAGATTCCGAGCTTGAGCTCGGAAGATCCTCGAGGATGGCCCCCAGGTCCGAAGACCAGTAAACCAGCCCGCTCAGTTCCTCCGAGAGGATGGGAGCAGGGGCTGAGGCTGGACCTTCGGAGGTCGCGGGAGCCGCGAGCGGTGTCGCGGTGGGAGAGGTTGCGGGAGGCGTAGCAGTGGGCGCGCTGGGAGTTGATGTGGCTGTTGGCGCGGCAGGAGGCGCAACGGCGGGCGCGCTGGGAGCAGTGGGCACGCTGGGAGCAGGTGCGACCGGTGGTGAGGTCGTGTTGGGAGCAAGTGCAGAAGGAGGAGAGGCCGTTGGGACGCGGGCGGGCATGCTGCCGGTGCTCGGAGCTCCCGGAGGGGCCAAGCTCGGCGGAGCGAGCGCGGCCTGCGGCAGTGGCGCGCTCGGCGCGGGCAAGGCCGGAGAGCCGGGAGCCGGTCCCTCGAAGGGCGGGGGAGGCCCCGCAGTTGTAGGTGCGGGCTCATCTCCCGAAGCCCACTCCTCATCGTCCGAGTTGGAGGCGGTGCTGAAATCATCGCCCGATCCCAAGCCCGCCTCTGCGAGGGCGACCTTCCTCCGCTCCTCGAGGACCCATTGGAAGGCTTCGTGAGCCTGCCGAACGACATCGTCCTCTCCTGACGGGCGGGCAGACGGAGCTTTCTTCTTCTTCTTCTTCTTCTTCTAAGTGCCGCCCTACATCTCTGGGGTCATCACCGCAACAAACAAAGTTTTAGAAGGGTCACCTGGGAATCCGCGCATCAGCACTTCAGCCATTAGGGACTCCACTTCCACCATGCTGAGAAGAAGCTCGACGCGCGGATCCTCGGGCTCGACAAAAGTGATGCGACGATGCCAAGGCTCCGGGATTGGGACCCTCGAAGAAATGATAGAAGGGATGGTCGCCTGACCTGGGGCTGCTTCGCGGGCTGGAGGCGGCGGCGGGGGGACGTCTTCCTCGCGGAGCATCTCGAGGGTGTCCTTGTCGGCGACCTTAATTGGGGAAGCCCGCTTCTTCCCCTTCTTTGCCGAAGTCCCCTCCCCAGAGGTCGCCGGGGCCGCCGCGGAGGTCGAGCCAGCGCGCCGGGAGACCGCGACCTTCTTCCGCATCTCCTTCTGCCGGGTGGTGATGGTTCCGGTTCGGAGATCCTTCCAGTGGAAGGAAAAGTCCGGCACAAGGACCTTCTCGGGGGTTCGTCCGCCGAGGAAGTGCAGTATCGCCTCGTCGAGAGACTTCTCTCGGGCTGTGGTGATGCACTTTTTCCCCTTTACCCGGTATTCCGCGATCTCCTTGAAGACAGGAAGAGGCGGTCTGCCAGGAAGAGAGGAGACGCCGGCTCGAGGACCTCGCCATTCGCCGTCGATCACGAACGGGTACTCATTCCAGTATCGGTCCTTGTTCTCGATGGCGATGAATGGTAGCACCTCGCCGGAGCGACCCGTGAGGTAGAATAGACCACAGTCTACCTCAGTGAAGACGGGTCCCGATTTGAGGAACCACTTCTTTAGGAGGTAGGCTAGGGGGATCCTCACGTTTAGGGCTTCCTGGATTCGAGAAATCCCGTAAAGGATCCCCCACGAGTTTCCCGGAAGCTGGGCGAGGCATAAGCCCGCCAGCTCCAGGAGCTCGCTGGCCAGATGGTTCAGGGGCAGCCGGAGCCCTGACCATATCTGCCCCACGGAGACCGCGGTGCCCGAGAGCGGCCTCCCAGAGCTCGGGAGGGGAAGAATGGCGAGCTCCTGGGGAATGCCCACCGCGGTTCGTAGACTCTCGGGGATGGGCGCACCCCCGATGTTATGAAGCCAGACGACGGCGGGCTCCTTCGGAGGTGCCTCTTCCCCTGAGCCCAGAGCTCGCACCGAGATAGGGGCGATATTGAGAGGCCCCTCTCGGGAGGACGCAGCAGCAGCAGCAGCGGAAGAAGAAGCGGCAGCGGAAGAAGCCATGAAAGCGAAAGGTTGCTGGCGAGCTGCGAGCTAGAAAAGCAGAAGAAGGGGGAGAGCTGTTTTTCACGTAGCGGTAAAAAATCGCCCCCCATCCCCTATTTATAGACGGGTAAGAGGCAGGTGAATCGGGCCGCAGTTAATGCTCGAGCGCGCCCAGTGAGGCGATGCGACGGCGGTTGAGGCGATAGTTCGTCTCTTTCTAATTAGAAGATACCACGTAGACCACGCGTGGAGAAAGCTGCGCCGGTGCCGACACTGTCCTTTACTGACAGAAACAAAGGCGAATGAGAAGGAGACACGTGTCTCGCGCCGATCGGGATCTCATGATGAGATTCATTGTATCGACCTCGAGTCTCATACCGCATTTAAGATGAAACGATCCTCGGAGATTTGGAGCAATACCCAAGTCACAAGATCGCCCACGGCAGGTGCCCGCAGCTCGCCCGAAGTAGACCCTGACCGCGTGTGGCAAGCTCGCGCCGGAAGGAGATCGCTCGTGGCTGATGCTCCCGGCCCGCCCGGCATTTGTGAAATACTGGATGTCAAAACTCTCGACGCAGATCGCCCACGGCAGGTGCCCGCAGCTCGCCCGAAGTAGACCCTGACCGCGTGTGGCAAGCTCGCCCAAGCTCGGTAAATTGCTTAGACAAAGAGCTCGTTCAGAAGCGAGATCCACATTGGGCTGTATAGACCTTTGTGCATCTTAGTACAATACATTTAGGCTCGGTAAATTGCTTAGACAAAGAGCTCATTCAGAAGCTCGCCCAAGCTCGTTTAGGAGCTCGCCCAAGCTCGCCTAGGAGTTCGCCCAAGCTCGCCAAAGACTCCCCTGTTTATCGAAGAGGTCGCTCCTGCGAGGTCCGACTCTTGATAGATGCAGAGGAGAAGATGGAGCAACGGAGGGTAAGCTCGCCCTTGCTTCCCCCCTGAGGTCGCCCATAATAGAGCAGCGTAAAGGGCTGCCAGGTGTCAAAACTCCACTGAAGCTACGTGGACAATTGTAGTCCACGGAAGCCCGCCTGAGTCGGTTAGATGCTCTCCCCCACTCAAACCGCCTGGCAAGCTACGCGACGAAGAATGTCAGGAGTCCAAGTCCTAAGGACTATCAGAGACCCATGTGAGCCAGAACGTGGGGGCCTAGAAGGCACCAGAAAGAATCTCCACGTGTTGGGCACCGGTAGGTCGCCAATGTCTATAAATGCACACCCCCAGGCTCCAAAGTACAGGTTCAAAACCCTCACCACTACCATTTTCATTTACATCCACACTCCATCAATCACTTAAGACTGACTTAAGCGTCGGAGGGTCTGCGCTCCTGAGGGAGCTAGCCGTTCTTACATTTTCCTTTGTCTTGCAGGTAGACCGCGCGGACCAGCGAAAAATATCCCCAAACACGATCCATTCTAATTCATTCGTACGATCTATTCTAATTCATTCTTAGGATCCATTCTAATTCATTCGTAAGATCCATTCTAATTCATTCGCACGATCTATTCTAATTCATTCATACGATCCATTCTAATTCATTCGTATGATTCATTCTAATTCATTCGCACGATCTATTCTAATTCATTCACACGATCTATTCTAATTCATTCGTACGATCCATTCTAATTCATTTGTGCGATCCATTCTAATTCATTCGTACGATCCATTCTAATTCATTCGTACGATCTATTCTAATTCATTCATACGATCCATTCTAATTCATTCGTAAGATCCATTCTAATTCCTTCGCACGAATGTATCCATTCTAATTCATTCGTACGATCCATTCTAATTCATTCATACGATCCATTCTAATTCATTCGTATGAATGTATCTATTCTAATTCATTCGCATGATCCATTCTAATTCATTCGTACGATCCATTCTAATTCATTCGCACGAATGTATCCATTCTAATACATTCGTACGATGCATTCTACTTCATTCGCTCGATCCATTCTAATTCATTCACGATCCATTCTAATTCATTCGTACGATCCATTCTAATTCATTCATACGATCCATTCTAATTCATTCGTACGATCCATTCTAATTCAATCGCACAATCTATTCTAATTCATTCATACGATCCATTCTAGTTCATTCGTAAGATCCATTCTAATTCATTCGCACGAATGTATCCATTCTAACTCATTCGTACGATCTATTCTAATTCATTCATACGATCCATTCTAATTCATTCGAATGATCCATTCTAATTCATTCGAACGATCCATTCTAATTCATTCGTACAATCCATTCTAATTCATTCTCACATTCCATTCTAATTCATTCGTACGATCCATTCTAATTCATTCGAACGATCCATTCTAATTCATTCATGCGATCCATTCTAATTCATTCGTATGATCCATTCTAATTCATTCGCAGGATCCATTCTAATTCATTCATACGATCCATTCTAATTCATTCGTACGATCCATTCTAATTCATTCATACGATCCATTCTAATTTATTCGTTCGATCCATTCTAATTCATTCGAACGATCCATTCTAATTCATTCGAACGATCCATTCTAATTCATTCGTACGATCCATTCTAATTCATTCGCATAGTCCATTCTAATTCATTCGCACGATCCATTCTAATTCATTCGTTCGACCAATTCTAATTCATTCGAACGATCCATTCGAATTCATTCGTACGATCCATTCTAATTCATTCGCACGAATGTATCTATTCTAATTCATTCGCACGATCCATTCTAATTCATTCATACGATTCATTCTAATTCATTCGAACGATCCATTCTAATTCATTCGTACGATCCATTCTAATTCATTCGAACGATCCATTCTAATTCTTTCGTACGATCCATTCTAATTTATTCGCTCGATCCATTCTAATTCATTCGTATGACCCATTCTAATTCATTCGTACGATCCATTCTAATTCATTCGTATGATCCATTCTAATTCATTCGCAAGAATGTATCCATTCTAATTCATTCGTACGATCCATTCTAATTCAATCGGACGATCCATTCTAATTCATTCGTACAATCCATTCTAATTCATTCGCACGATCCATTCTAATTCATTCATACGATCCATTCTTATTCATTCGTACGATCCATTCTAATTTATTCGCACGATCCATTCTAATTCATTCGCACGATCCATTCTAATTCATTCGCACAATCCATTCTAATTCATTCGTACGATCCATTCTAATTTATTCGCATGATTGTATCCATTCTAATTCATTCGTATGATCCATTCTAATTCAATCGAAATATCCATTCTAATTCTATCGCACGATCCATTCTAATTCATTCACATGATCCATTCTAATTCATTCATACGATCCATTCTAATTCATTCGCACGATCCATTCTTATTCATTCGTATGATCCATTCAAATTCATTCCCACGAATCATTCGCACGAATGTATCCAATCTAATTCATTCGTACGATCCATTCTAATTCACTCGGATGATCCATTCTAATTCATTCGCACGAATGTATCCATTCTAATTTATTTGCACGATCCATTCTAATTCATTCGAATGATCCATTCTAATTCATTAGCATGATCCACTCTAATTAATTCATATGATCCATTCTAATTCATTCGTACGATCCATTCTAATTCATTCGCACGAATGTATCCATTCTAATTCATTCGCATGATCCATTCTAATTCATTCGAACGATCCATTCTAATTCATTTGTACGATCCATTCTAATTCATTCGCACGATCCATTCTAATTCATTCGTACGATCCATTCTAATTCATTCGTACGATCCATTCTAATTCATTCGTATGATCCATTGTAATTCATTCGCACGATCCATTCTAATTCATTCGCACGATCCATTCTAATTCATTCACACGATCAATTCTAATTCATTCGTACGATCCATTCTAAAGCATTCGTACGATCTATTCAAATTCATTCGTACGATCCATTCTAATTCATTCGTATGATCCATTCTAATTCATTCGCAGGAATATATCCTTTCTAATTCATTCGCACAATCAATTCTAATTCATTCGTATGATCCATTCTAATTCATTCGTACGATCTATTCTAATTCATTCGTACTATCCATTCTAATTCATTCGTAATATCCATTATAATTCATTCGCACGAATGTATCTATTCTAATTCATTCGTATGATCTATTTTAATTCATTGCACGAATATATCCATTCTAATTCATTCGTATGATCCATTCTAATTCATTCACACGATCCGTTCTAATTCATTCATATGATCCATTGTAATTAATTCGCACGATCCATTCGAATTCATTCGCAGGAATATATCCATTCTAATTCATTCGCACGATCCATTCTAATTCACTCGGACGATCCATTCTAATTCATTCGTATGATCTATTCTAATTCATTCGTACTATCCATTCTAATTCATTCGTAAGATCCATTCTAATTCATTCGCACGAATGTATCCTTTTTAATTCATTCGTAAGATCCATTCTAATTCATTCGCATGAATGTATCCATTCTAATTCATTCGTACGATCCATTCTAATTCATTGACACGATCCATTCTAATTCATTCATATGATCCATTGTAATTAAATCGCAACATCCATTCTAATTCATTCACATGATCCATTCTAATTCATTCGTACGATCCAGTCTAATTCATTCGTAGGATCCATTCTTATTCATTCGTACGATCCATTCTAATTCATTCGCACGAATGTATCCATTCTAATTCATTCGTTCGATCCATTCTAATTCACTCGGACGATTCATTCTAATTTATTCGTATGATCTATTCTAATTCATTCGTACTATCCATTCTAATTCCTTCGTAAGATCCATTCTAATTCATTCGCACGATCCATTCTAATTCATTCGCACATTCTATTCTAATTCATTTGCACGATCCATTCTAATTCATTCGTTCGACCCATTCTAATTCATTTGCATGGATGTATCAATTCTAATTCATTCGCACGATCCATTCTAATTCAATCGCAAGATCTATTCTAATTCATTTGTATCAATTCTAATTCATTCGCACGATCCATTCTAATTCAATCGCAAGATCCATTCTAATTCATTCGCACGAATGTATCCATTCTAATTCATTCGTAGGATCCATTCTAATTCATTCGCACGATCCATTCTAATTCATTCGCACAATCCATTCTAATTCATTTGTATGATCCATTCAAATTCATTTGCATGGATGTATCCATTCTAATACATTCGTACAATCCATTCTAATTCACTCGCACGATCCATTCTAATTCATTCGTATTAATGAATTAGAATGGATCGTACGAATGAATTAGAATGGATCGTACGAATGAAATAGAATGGATTGTACGAATGTATTAGAATGGATCATGCTAATGCATTAGAATGGATCGTACGAATGAACTTGAATGGATACATTCGTGCGACTGAATTAGAATAGATCGTACGAATGAATTAGAATGGATCGGCCGAATGAATTAGAATGGATCGTACGAATTAATTAGAATGGATCATGTGAATGAATTAGAATGGATCGTACGAATGAATTAGAATGGATCGTACGAATGAATTAGAATGGGTCATCTGTATGAATTAGAATGAATCATACGAATTAATTAGAATGGATCGTATGAATGAATTAGAATGGATCATGAATGAATTAGAATGGATCGAGCGAATGAATTAGAATGGATCGTACTAGTGAATTAGAATGGATCGTACGAATGAACTTGAATGGATACATTCGTGCGACTGAAATAGAATGGATCGTTCGAATGAATTAGAATGGATCGTGCGAATGAATTAGAATGGATACATTCGTGCGAATGAATTAGAATGGATCGTACGAATGAATTAGAATGGATCGTTCGAATGAATTAGAATGGATCGTACGAATGAATTAGAATGGAATGTGCGAATGAATTAGAATGGATCGTACGAATGAATTAGAATGGATCGTTCGAATGAATTAGAATGGATCGTTCGAATGAATTAGAATGGATCACACGAATGAATAGGAATGGAATGTGCGAATGAATTAGAATGGATTGTTCGAACGAATTAGAATGGATCGTTCGAATAAATTAGAATGGATTATACGAATAAATTAGAATGGAAAGTCCAAGTGAATTAGAATGGATCGTACGAATGAAATTGAATGGATACATTCGTGCGAATGATTTAGAATGGATCGTACGAATGAATTAGAATGGATCGTACGAATGAATTAGAATGGATCATACGAATAAATTAGAATGGATCGTACGAATGAATTAGAATGGATCGTATTCTAATGCATTCGCACGATCCATTCTAATTCATTCGCACGATCCATTCTAATTCATTCGTACGATCTATTCTTATTCATTCGTACGATCCATTCTAATTCACTCGCACGATCCATTCTAATTCATTCGCACGATCCATTCTAATTCATTCGTACGATCCATTCTAATTCATTCAAAAGATCGATTCTAATTCATTCGTTCAATCAATTTTAATTCATTCACACAAATGTATCCATTCTAAATCATTCGTACGATCTATTCTAATTCATTCGTATGATCCATTCTAATTCATTCGTATGATCCACTCTAATTCATTCACACGAATGTATCCATTCTAATTCATTCGTATGATCCACTCTAATTCATTCATACGATCCACTCTAATTCATTCGTACGATCCATTCTAATTTATTTGTACGATCCATTCTAATTCATTCGTACGATCCATTCTAATTCATTCACACGATCCATTCTAATTCATTCATACTATCCATTCTAATTCATTCGTATGATTCATTCTAATTCATTCATATGATCCATTGTAATTAATTCGCACAATCCATTCTAATTCATTCACATGATCCATTCGAAGTCATTCGTACGATCCATTCTAATTCATTCGTACGATCCATTCTAATTCATTCGTACGATCCATTCTTATTCATTCGTACGATCCATTCTAATTCATTCGTAAGATCCATTCTATTTCATTCGCATGTTCCATTTTAATTCATTCATACGATCCATTCTAATTCATTTGTATGATTCATTCTAATTCATTCAGACGATCCATTCTAATTCATTCGCACGATCTATTCTAATACATTCGTATGATTCACTCTAATTCATTCATATGATCCATTCTAATTCATTCGTACAATCCATTCTAATTCATTCGTACGATCCATTCTTATTCATTCGTACGATCCATTCTAATTCATTCGTACGAATGTATCCATTCTAATTCATTCATACGATCCATTCTAATTCACTCGGACAATACATTCTAATTCATTCGTATTATCTATTCTAATTCATTCGTACTATCCATTCTAATTCATTCGTAAGATCCATTCTAATTCCTTCATACGATCCATTCTAATTAATTCATACGAATGTATCCATTCTAATTCATTTGTACGATTCATTCTAATTCATTCGCACGATCCAATCTAATTCATTCGTACGATCCATTCTAATTCATTCGCATGATTGTATCCATTCTAATTCATTCGTACGATCCAATGTAATTCATTCGAACGATCCATTCTAATTTATTCGTACGATCCATTCTAATTCATTCTGACGATCCATTCTATTTCATTCGTACGATCCATTCTAATTCATTCACATGAATGTATCCATTCTAATTTATTTGTATGATCCATTCTAATTCATTCGTACGATCTATTCTAATTTATTCGTATGATCCATTCTAATTCATTCGTACGATCCATTTTAATTCATTCATACGATCCATTCTAATTCATTCGCACGATCCATTCTAATTCATTCGCATGAATGTATCCATTCTAATTCATTCGCACGATCCATTCTAATTCATTCTTACGATCTATTCTAATTCAGTCGCACGAATGTATCCATTCAAGTTCATTCGTACGATCCATTCTAATTTACTCGGACGATCCATTCTAATTCATTTGTACGATCCAGTCTAATTCATTCGCACGATCCATTCTAATTCATTCATACGATCCATTCTAATTCATTCGTATGATTCATTCCAATTCATTCAGACGATCCATTCTAATTCATTCATACGATCCATTCTAATTCATTCGTAAGATCCATTCTAATTCATTCGGACGATCCATTCTTATTCATTCGTACGATCCATTCTAATTCATTCGCACAAATGTATCCATTCTAATTCATTCGTACGATCCATTCTAATTCACTCGGACGATCCATTCTAATTCATTCGTACGATCTATTCTAATTCATTCGTACTATCCATTCTAATACATTTGTAAGATCCATTCTAATTCATTCGCACGATCCATTCTAATTCATTCGAACGATCCATTGTAATTCATTCGTACGATCCATTCTAATTCATTCATACGATCCTTTCTAATTCATTCGCACGATCCATTCTAATTCATTCGCACGAATGTATCTATTCTAATTAATTCATGCGATCCATTCTAATTCATTCCTACGATCCATTCTAATTCATTCGTACGATCCATTCTTATTCTTTCGTACGATCCATTCTAATTCATTCGCACGAATGTATCCATTCTAATTCATTCATACGATCCATTCTAATTGATCCAGTCTAATTCATTCATATGATCCATTCTAATTCATTCGCATGATCCATTCTAATTCATTCGTACGATCCATTCCAATTCATTCGTACGATCCATTCTAATTCATTCGGACGATCCATTCTAATTCATTCGTAAGATCCATTCTAATTCATTCGCACGATCCATTTTAATCCATTCATACAATCCATTCTAATTCATTCATATGTTTCATTCTAATTCATTCAGACGATCCATTCTAATTCATTCGCACGATCTATTCTAATTCATTTGTATGATCCACTCTAATTCATTCATACGATCCATTCTAATTTATTCGTAGGATCCATTCTAATTCATTCATACGATCCATTCTTATTCATTCGTACGATCCATTCTAATTCATTCGTACGAATGTATCCATTCTAATTCATTCGTACTATCCATTCTAATTCATTTGGACGATCCATTCTAATTCTTTCGTATTATCTATTTTAATTCATTCGTACTATCCATTCTAATTAATTCGTAAGATCCATTCTAATTTATTCGCATGAATGTATCCATTCTAATACATTCGTTCGATCCATTCTAATTCATTCATACGATCCCTTCTAATTCATTCGTACGAATGTATCCATTCTAATTCATTCGTATGATCCATTCTAATTCATTCGCACGATCCAATCTAATTCATTCATACGATCCATTCTAATTCATTCGCATGATTGTATCCATTCTAATTCATTCGTACGATCCAATGTAATTCATTCACACGATCCATTCTAATTTATCCATACGACCCATTCTAATTCATTCGGACGATCCATTCTAATTCATTCGTATGATCCATTCTAATTCATTCACACGAATGTATCCATTCTAATTTATTCGTATGATCCATTCTAATTCATTCGTATGATCTATTCTAATTCATTCGTACGATCCATTCTAATTCATTCATATGATCCATTCTAATTCATTCACACGATCCATTCTAATTCATTCGCACGAATTTATCCATTCTAATTTATTCATACGATCCATTCTAATTCATTCGTACGATCTATTACAATTCATTCGTATGATCCATTCTAATTCATTCGTACGATCCATTCTAGTTCATTCGGACGAATGTATCCATTCTAATTCATTCATACGATCCATTCTAATTCATTCGTACGGTCCATTCTAATTCACTCGCACGATCCATTCTAATTCATTCGTACGATCCATTCTAATTCATTCGCACGTATGTATCCATTCTAATTCATTCACACGATCCATTCTAATTTATTCGTACGATCTATTATAATTCAATCGCACGAATGTATCCATTCAAGTTCATTCGTACGATCCATTCTAATTCACTCGGACGATCCATTCTAATTCATTTGTACGATCCAGTCTAATTCATTCGCACGATCCAATCTAATTCATTCATACGATCCATTCTAATTCATTCGTATGATTCATTCTAATTCATTCAGACGATCCTTTCTAATTCATTCATACGATCCATTCTAATTCATTCGTAAGATGCATTCTAATTCATTCGGATGATCCATTCTTATTTATTCGTACGATCCATTCTAATTCATTCGCACGAACGTATCCATTCTAATTCATTCGTAGGATCCATTCTAATTCACTCGGACGATCCATTCTAATTCATTCGTACGATCTATTCTAATTCATTCATACTATCCATTTTAATACATTCGTATGATCCATTCTAATTCATTCGCACGATCCATTCTAATTCATTCGAACGATCCATTCTAATTCATTCGTACGGTCCATTCTAATTCATTCATACGATCCATTCTAATTCATTCGTACGATTCATTCTAATTCATTCAGACGATCTATTCTAATTCATTCGCACGACCTATTCTAATTCATTCATACGATCCATTCTAATTCATTCGAACGATCCATTCTAATTCATTCCAACGATCCATTCTAATACATTCGTAGGATCCATTCTAATTCATTCGCACATTCCATTCTAACTCATTCGCACGATCCATTCTAATTCATTCGTTCGACCAATTCTAATTCATTCGAATGATCCATTCTAATTCATTCGTACGATCCATTCTAATTCGTTCGCACGAATGTATCCATTCTAATTCATTCGCACGATCCATTATAATTCATTCATACGATCCATTCTAATTCATTCGTATGATTCATTCTAATTCATTCAGACAATCCATTCTAATTCATTTATACGATCTATTCTAATTCATTCGTACGATCTATTCTAATTCATTCGTACTATCCATTCTAATTCATTCGTAAGATCCATTCTAATTCATTCGCACGATCTATTCTAATTCATTCGTATGATCCATTCTAATTCATTCGCACGAATGTATCCATTCAAGTTCATTCGTACGAGCCATTCTAATTCACTCGTACGATCCATTCTAATTCATTCGCTCGATCCATTCTAATTCATTCATACGATCCATTCTAATTCATTCGTATGATTCATTCTAATTCATTCAGATGATCCATTCTAATTCATTCGTACGATCCATTCTAATTCATTCGTACGATCCATTCTAATGCATTCGTACGATCCATTCTAATTCATTCGCATGGATGTATCCATTCTAATTCATTCGAACGATCCATTCTAATTCATTCGTACGATCCATTCAAATTCATTCGCACGAATCTTTCCATTCTAATTTATTCGTACGAATGAATTAGAATGGATCGTACGAATGAAATAGAATGGATTGTACGAATGAATTAGGATGGATACATCCATGCAAATGAATTTGAATGGATGATACGAATGAATTAGAATGGATCGTGTGAATGAATTAGAATCAATACATTCATGCGAATGAATTAGAATGGATCGTACGAACGAATTAGAATGGATCGTGCGAATGAATTAGAATGGATCGTACGAATGAATTAGAATGGAATGTGTGAATGAATTAGAATGGATCATACAAATGAATTAGAATGGATCGTGCGAATGAATTAGAATAGATCGTGTGAATAAATTAGAATGGATCGTGCGAATGAATTCGAATGGATCGTACGAATGAATTAGTGTGGATACATTCGTACGAATGAATTAGAATGGATCATGCGAATGAATTAGAATGGATCGTACAAATATACTAGAATGGATACATTCGTGCGAATGAATTAGAATGGATCGTACGAATGAATTAGAACGGATTGTACGAATGAATTAGAATGGATCATACGAATGAATTAGAATGGATACATCCATGCGAATGAATTAGAATGGATCGTACGAATGAATTAGAATGGATACATTCGTGCGAATGAATTAGAATGGATCGTACGAATGAATTAGAATGGATCGTACGAATGAATTAGAATGGATCATACGAATTAATTAGAATAGATCTTGCGATTGAATTAGAATGGATCATACGGATGAATTAGAATAGATACATTCGTGCGAATGAATTAGAATGGATAGTACAAATGAATTAGAATGGATCGTACGAATGAATTAGAATAGATACATCCACGCGAATGAATTAGAATGGATCGTACGTATGATCCATTCTAAATCATTCTCACGAATCAATCTAATTCATTCGCACGAATGTATCCATTCTAATTCATTCACACGATCCATTCTAATTCATTCATACGATCCATTCTAATTCATTCGTATGATTCATTCTAATTCATTCTGACGATCCATTCTAATTCATTCGCATGATCTATTCTAATTCATTCGGATGATCCATTCTAATTTATTCAGACAATCTATTCTAATTCATTCATACGATCCATTCTAATTCATTCATACGATCCATTCTAATTTATTCATACGATTCATTCTAATTCATTCGTACGATCTATTCTAATTCATTCATACAATCCATTCTAATTCATTCGTACGATCCATTCTAATTCATTCATACGATTTATTCTAATTCATTCGTACGATCCATTCTAATTCATTCAAAAGATCCATTCTAATTCATTCGTACGAATGTATCCATTCTAATTCATTCGCACGATCCATTCTAATTTATTCGTACGATCCATTCTAATTCATTCGTACGAATGTATCCATTCTAATTCATTCATACGATCCATTCTAATTCATTCGCAGGATCCATTCTAATTCATTCACGATCCATTCTAATTCATTCGTATGATCCATTCTAATTCATTCATACGATGCATTCTAATTCATTCGTATGATCCATTCTAATTCAGTCGCACAATCTATTCTAATTCAATCATACGATCCATTCTAATTCATTCGTATGATCCATTCTAATTCATTCGCACGAATGTATCCATTCTAATTCATTCGTACGATCCATTCTAATTCATTCATATGATCCATTCTAATTCATTCGAACGATCCATTCTAATTCATTCGAACAATCCATTCTAATTCATTCGCACATTCCATTCTAATTCATTCGCACATTCCATTCAAATTCATTCGAACGATCCATTCTAATTCATTCGTACGATCCATTCTAATTCATTCGTACGATCCATTCTAATTCATTCGTACGATCCATTCTAATTCATTCGCACGATCCATTCTAATTCATTCGCATGACCCATTCTAATTCATTCGTATGATCCATTCTAATTCATTCGTATGATCCATTCTAATTCATTCCTACGATCTATTCTAATTCATTCGTATGATCCATTCTAACTCATTCGAACGATCCATTCTAATTCATTCGTACGATCCATTCTAATTCATTCGCACATTCCATTCTAATTCATTCGCACGATCCATTCTAATTCATTCGTTCGACCAATTCTAATTCATTCGAACGATCCATTCTAATTCATTCGTACGATCCATTCTAATTCATTCGCATGAATATATCCATTCTAATTTATTCGCACGATCCATTCTAATTCATTCATACGATCCATTCTAATTCATTCGTACGATCCATTCTAATTCATTCGAACGATCCATTCTAATTCATTCGAACGATCCATTCTAATTCATTCGTACGATCCATTCTAATTGATTTGCTCGATCCATTCTAATTCATTCACGATCCATTCTAATTCATTCGTACGATCCATTCTAATTCATTCGCACGAATGTATCCATTCTAATTCATTCGTACGATCCATTCTAATTCATTCGAACGATCCATTCTAATTCATTCGTACAATCCATTCTAATTCATTCGCATGATCTATTCTAATTGATTCATACGATCCATTCTTATTCATTCGTACGATCCATTCTAATTCATTCGTACGATCCATTCTAATTCATTCGCACGATCCATTCTAATTCATTCGCTCGATCCATTCTAATTCATTCGTAAGATCCATTCTAAGTCATTCGCATGAATATATCCATTCTAATTTATTCGTATGATCCATTGTAATTCAATCGCATGATCCATTTTAATTCATTCAGACGATCCATTCTAATTCATTCACATGATCCATTCTAATTCATTCATGCGATCCATTCTAATTCATTCGTACGATCCTTTCTTATTCATTCGTAGGATCCATTCTAATTCATTCGCACGAAAGTATCGATTCTAATTCATTCGTACGATCCATTCAAATTCACTCGGACGATCCATTCTAATTCATTCGCACGAATGTATCCATTCTAATTCATTCGCACGATCCATTCTAATTCATTCGTATGATCCATTCTAATACATTCGCATGATCCACTCTAATTCATTCATACGATCCATTCTAATTCATTCGTATGATCCATTCTAATTCATTCGTACGATCCATTCTAATTCATTCGCACAAATGTATTCATTCTAATTCATTCGCATGATCCATTCTAATTCATTCGTACGATCCATTCTAATTCATTCGCACGATCCATTCTAATTCATTTGAACGATCCATTCTAATTCATTCGTACGATCATTCTAATTCATTCGCACGATCCATTCTAATTCATTCGCACGATCTATTATAATTCATTCGTATGCATTCGGACGATCCATTCTAATTCATTCGTACGATCAATTCTAATTCATTCGAATGATCCATTCTAATTCATTCGAACGATCCATTCTAATTCATTCGTACGATCTATTCTAATTGATTTGCTCAATCCATTCTAATTCATTCACGATCCATTCTAATTCATTCGTACGATCCATTCTAATTCATTCGTACGATCCATTCTAATTCATTCGTACGATCCACTCTAATTCATTCGCACGAATGTATCCATTCTAATTCATTCGTACGATCCATTCTAATTCATTCGAACGATCCATTCTAATTCATTCATACAATCCATTCTAATTCATTCGCACGATCCATTCTAATTGATTCATACGATCTATTCTTATTCATTCGTACGATCCATTCTAATTCATTCATACGATCCATTCTAATTCATTCGCACGATCCATTCTAATTCATTCGCTCGATCCATTCTAATTCATTCGTAAGATCCATTCTAAGTCATTCGCACGAATGTATCCATTCTAATTCATTCATATGATCCATTCTAATTCAAACGCATGATCCATTCAAATTCATTCGCATGATCCATTCTAATTCATTCACATGATGCATTCTAATTCATTCATATGATCCATTCTAATTCATTCGTACGATCCATTCTTATTCATTCATACGATCCATTCTAATTCATTCCAACGAATCATTCGCATGAATGTATCCATTCTAATTCATTCGTATGATCCATTCTAATTCACTCGGACGATCCATTCTAATTCATTCGCACGAATGTATCCATTCTAATTCATTCGCACGATCCATTCTAATTCATTCGTATGATCCATTCTAATTCATTCGCATGATCCACTCTAATTCATTCGTACGATCCATTCTAATTCATTCGTACGATCCATTCTAATTCATTCGTACGATCCATTCTAATTCATTCGCACGAATGTATTCATTCTAATTCATTCGCACGATCCATTCTAATTCATTCGTACGATCCATTCTAATTCATTTGCACGATCCATTCTAATTCATTCGAACGATCCATTCTAATTCATTCGTACGATCATTCTAATTCATTCGCACGTTCCATTCTAATTCATTCGCATGATCCATTCTAATTCATTCGTACGATCCATCCTAATGCATTCGGACGATCCATTCTAATTCATTCGTACGATCCATTCTAAATCATTCTCATGAATCAATCTAATTCATTCGCACGAATGTATCTATTCTATTTCATTTGCATGATCCATTCTAATTCATTCGTAAGATCCATTCTAATTCATTCGCACGAATGTATCCATTCTAATTCATTCATACGATCCATTCTAATTCATTCATACGATCCATTCTAATTTATTCGAACGATCCATTCTAATTCATTCGAACGATCTATTCTTATTCATTCGTACGATCCATTCTAATTCATTCGCACCTTCCATTCTAATTCATTCGTACGATCCATTCTAATTCATTCGAACGATCCATTCTAATTCATTCATGCGATCCATTCTAATTCATTCGTACGATCCATTCTAATTCATTCACAGGATCCATTCTAATTCATTCGTACGATCCATTCTAATTCATTCGCAGGATCCATTCTAATTCATTCGTACGATCCATTCTAATTCATTCGTACGATCCATTCTAATTCATTCGTGCGATCCATTCTAATTCATTCGAACGATCCATTCTAATTCATTCGAGCGATTCATTCTTATTCATTCGTACGATCCATTCTAATTCATTTGCACATTCCATTCTAATTTATTCGCACGATCCATTCTAATTCATTCGTTCGACCAATTCTAATTCATTCGAACGATCCATTCTAATTCATTCGCACAGTCCATTCTAATTCATTCGACCGATCCATTATAATTCATTCGAACGATCCATTATAATTCATTCGTACGATCCGTTCTAATTCATTCGCTCGATCCATTCTAATTCATCCACGATCCATTCTAATTCATTCGTACGATCCATTCTAATTCATTCATACGATCCATTCTAATTCATTCGTACGATCCATTCTAATTCATTCATACGATCCATTCTAATTCATTCGTACGATCCATTCTAGTTCATTCGCAATAATGTATCCATTCTAATTCATTCGTACGATCCATTCTAATTCATTCGAACGATCCATTCTAATTTATTCGTACGATCCATTCTAATTCATTCATACGATCCATTCTTATTCATTCGTATGATCCATTCTAATTCATTCGTACGATCCATTCTAATTCATTCGCATGATCCATTCTATTTCATTCGCACGATCCATTCTAATTAATTCGCGCGAACGTATCCATTTTAATTCATTCGTATGATCCATTCTAATTTAATCACACGATCCATTCTAATTCATTCGCACGATCCATTCTAATTCATTCACATGATCCATTCTAATTCATTCATACGATCCATTCTAATTCATTAGTACGATCCATTCTTATTCATTCGTACGATCCATTCTAATTCATTCCCACGAATCATTCGCACGAATGTATCCATTCTAATTCATTCGTACGATCCATTCTAATTCACTCGGACGATCCATTCTAATTCATTCGTACGAATGTATCCATTCTAATTCATTCGCACGATCCATTCTAATTCATTCGGATGAACCATTCTAATTCATTCGCTTGATCCACTCTAATTCATTCATATGATCCATTCTAATTCATTCGTACGAACCATTCTAATTTATTCGCACGAATGTTCCCATTCTAATTCATTCGCACGATCCATTCTAATTCATTCGAACGATCCATTCTAATTCATTCGTACGATCCATTCTAATTCATTCGCACGATCCATTCTAATTCATTCGCACGATCCATTCTAATTCATTCATACGATCCATTCTAATGCATTCGTACGATCCATTCTAATTCATTCGTACGATCCATTCTAATTCATTCGTATGATCCATTCTAATTCATTCGTACGATCCATTCTATTTTTTTTTTTTGAAGGGTAAAAACTAATCTATTACTGAAAAATAAAGGCAATTACAGGACACGGCTTGTCTCTGAATGAGCAAGCAGACCACACGACCATGGAGTCCACAGCAACAATAAAACCCTACCTCATCGCACGAGGAGCAGACCGACATGGTAGCCCCCGGACTAGAGGAAACACACATCACTCAAGTTAAGAAAAAAAAATAACACAAACACCAGTGAACAAGAGCAACAGATATCTAATCGCATTAGCTAGCACCCCTACTCCTCGTAACCCTATCAGATTGTCCCTTTGGCCTAACTTCTTTATCTCGGGACGCAATCGTTGGATTCGGCATGGTAAGAAAAGACGGCCGGTTGGCAAGATGGGGTGGCAGTTGCTTGTACTGGTCAAAGGAATCCAGGGGATGATCATCACCTGCTTCCTCCGCTCGATCTGTAACCTCCCCAGCTTCACCACCGAAATCCTGCAGTACAACTGACGCCGGATCATCCGATAATCCCACTAACTTTCGAGTCAAATTCTTTCGATGAACTCGTTGAATAGCAGGAATTGAAAGGCTGGGGCTTCCTTCTCGAAGACTCCGTCGAGTAGTATACTTAGTACCGCCAGCAGAAACCCCACTCCCACTAGTGAGAGCGAGGACAATCGGAGCTCCACCCCCCTCGCTAGCTATACTTTCAGCTTGCATAACAGTTACCTTATGCCGCTCAGCATCAGCCTCAACTTGCATAACAACAGTAGTCTCTACTTGCAAAACATTTGCCTCTTGACAATCAGCAGCAGCCTCTACTCGTGTAACATCAGCTATTACTGCAACATCAGGCTGCGTAACATTCAAATCTGCAGTAACGTCAGGCTGCGTAACATTAGCTATTACTGCAACATCAGGCTGCGTAACATTCAAACCTGCATCAACATCAGGCTGCGTAACATTCAAATCTGCAGTAACATCAGGCTGCGTAACATCAGCTATTGCTGAGCCACCAGGCTGTGTTACAGCAACAACAGCACCATCAAGGCCTGAATCATCAGCACCTCCTGTACCTTTAGAAGCTTGGTCTACACCTTCAACACCCAACCCAGCAACAACCCTTCTAGCATCTGCTTCAGCGTGAAGGCACTCATCAGACACTGCAGCAACTTCAGCACCCTGATTCACTATAGCACCATCAACAATTACAGCACCAACTGCACCTACCTCAGCAATTCTCCCACCAACATCTCCACCTTGGGCCATTGTAACACCATCATCAACAACAACACCTCCTTGGACACCAACTTCCTCACAGTAACTATCCAACACATCAAACCGAGTACCATACACACAAGTAGAAGGTGCCTCGGCTTCGAAGAAACCCATTGACTCCTTCCCTTTTCCTCGAGCGGTGTTAGGCCTGCCCACCGGAGTCCAACCCTGAACATTCTCCTTGGGATTTAGATCCTCCTTACCAACCGCATTCGAAGCCGCCATCTCCCGGGGCACTCTGGGTCTCCACACAACTTGGGAATCCCGATTCGGACCCATGTTCTTCCACGCAGCCCCAATTCTAGGATGTTTAAGGCAATTCGCTTCATGATGATCAAAGGACTTGCATGCCCTGCAACGTTGAGGAATCCAATCGTAAATTACTGGTTGGATAGAGAGAAGCTTACCTTTGCTGTCTCGAGCCTCGACCTCCACAGGTAAGGCGTCTTCCACACTTATCTCAACGCACAACCGGGCATAGTTGACCCGCGAAAGATCAGTAGTAGCCCGGTCCATATACAATGGAATTCCAATGATGCTTCCCATACGACTAAGGAGTTCTTCAGACCATAGGTCTACCAATAGGTTAGGAAACCGGACCCAGATGGGGACCTTAGATAATAAATCACGTTCACAACTCAGACCTTTAGCCCATTTTTTCAAAACCAAAGGCCTACCCTCTATGTGCCAAGGGCCACCCTCCACAGCTCTAATAAAATCCTCTTCGAGTCCGAACTTGAAAAGAAACACACCATTCTCCCTTGAGAGTAACTCCAAACTACCTGTAGGTTTCCATAATTTCAATAATTGCGCTTTAAGATGCACGTAGTAAGGTCGCTTACCCAGAACAAATCCAATCAACGTCAATTCCCATTTTTTCTGATTTCTCTCTACCTCCTCGATTGGACACACAGCCACTTTTTTCGAACCAATCATAGTAGGAGCAATATACCTCAGTTTGGACTTCCGCTGATTCACTACAGGTGGCGTAAGCTTGTCATTATGCTGTACTTCTCCCAGCCTATCAATGCTGCCAGCACCTCCCTCACATTCCGACAGTGGCGTGGTCCGATTACCCCTCCCCCATTGAGGCCCATTGAGAATAAATGGTTCATTCAGATCTTTTGTTGAACACCTACCATGCACATTTGTAACTCCCTGGGAGCATCTTGGATCTGGCCTTCTAACTGGATCTCGATCTGACATTCCAGCTGATACAGGTATCCCACCGAACACCTGGTGGGCAGAGGCTGCAGCAGGGCCGCTCCTTGGACTATGCTGGTTAAAACAGAGGGGAGGGAACTCCTCTGCCTTTCCCAGCTCCACCGACTGGTTACCTCCATCAACTTGTCCCACTGCCCCCGAAAAACCCGAGACAACGACACCAGATCCAGATCTGGAGTTCGTGCCACCCAATCTGTGCCCCGAGCCAAACCGAACTTCTGCATGACCTTGATCGCCAGTTCTCGCTACCAATCCACCAAATCTGGTATCCGAACCACCAGAACCATTACCCGAACCATGCAGACCTCCAGCAGCTGAATCAGAAAAAGTGCTCCCGCCTCCTCCTCCTCCTCCTCCTCCTCCTCGCCCCGTAGTAGAAGATAAGCTTACCTTAACGAAATCTGCTAAGGTGGGAGCGCGAGGAGGTTGGTAAGAGTCCTCTTGATCCACCCGAGCCTCACCATCCTCCTTCCCGTCTAGAAACCGAATGAGATCTGGGTCTTGGGGGGGTTGCATCTCCACCCCCAGATGGGGAAGAAAGAAGGTCGCCAAGATCTCCAAAATCTAGAAAGAGAAGCTCTGGTTCTAGAGAGAGAAGCAGATGTGTAGAAATTCATTCGTACGATCCATTCTAATTCATTCGCACGAATGTTTCCATTCTAATTCATTCGCATGATCCATTCTAATTCATTCGAATGATCCATTCTAATTCTTTCGTGAGATCGATTCTAATTCATTCGCACGATCCATTCTAATTTATTCGCACGATCCATTCTAATTCATTCGTACGATCCATTCTAATGCATTCGTATGATCCATTCTAATTTATTCGTACGATCCATTCTACTTCTTTCGTATGATCCATTCTAAGTCATTCGCAGGAATATATCCATTCTAATTTATTTGCACGATCCATTCTAATTCATTCGAACGATCCATTCTAATTCATTCGTACGATCCATTCTAATTGATTTGCTCGATCCATTCTAATTCATTCACGATCCATTCTAATTCATTCGTATGATCCATTCTAATTCATTCGTACGATCCATTCTAATTCATTCGCACGAATGTATCCATTCTAATTCATTCGTACGATCTATTCTAATTCATTCGAACGATCCATTCTAATTCATTCGTACAATCCATTCTAACTCATTCGCACGATCCATTCTAATTGATTCATACGATCTATTCTTATTCATTCGTACGATCCATTCTAATTCATTCGTACGATCCATTCTAATTCATTCGCACGATCCATTCTAATTCATTCGCTCGATCCATTCTAATTCATTCAAAAGATCCATTCTATGTCATTCGCATGAATGTATCCATTCTAATTCATTCATATGATCCATTCTAATTCAAACGCATGATCCATTCTAATTCATTCGCACGATCCATTCTAATTCATTCACATGATCCATTCTAATTCATTCATACGATCCATTCTAATTCATTCGTATGATCCATTCTAATTCATTCATACGATCCATTCTAATTCATTCGCACGAATCATTCGCACGAATGTATCAATTCTAATTCATTCGTACGATCCATTCTAATTCACTCGGACGATCCATTCTAATTCATTCGCACGAATGTATCCATTCTAATTCATTCGCACGATCCATTCTAATTCATTCGTATGATCCATTCTAATTCATTCGGATGATTCACTCTAATTCATTCGTACGATCCATTCTAATTCATTCGTACGATCCATTCTAATTCATTCGCACGAATGTATTCATTCTAATTCATTCGCACGATCCATTCTAATTCATTCGTACGATCCATTCTAATTCATTCGCACGATTCATTCTAATTCATTCGAACGATCCATTCTAATTCATTCGTACGATCATTCTAATTCATTCGCACGTTCCATTCTAATTCATTCGCACGATCCATTATAATTCATTCGGACGATCCATTCTAATTTATTCGTACGATCCATTCTAAATCATTCTCATGAATCAATCTAATTCATTCGCACGAATGTATCCATTCTAATTCATTCGCACGATCCATTCTAATTCATTTGTACGATCCATTCTAATGCATTCGCACGATCCATTCTAATTTATTCTCATATTCCATTCTAATTCATTCGTACGATCCATTCTAATTCATTCAAACGATCCATTCTAAATCATTCGAACGATCCATTCTAATTCACCGTATGATCCATTCTAATTCATTCGTATGATCCTTTCTAATTAATTCGTACGATCCATTCTAATTCATTCGTACGATCCAGTCTAATTCGTTCGTACGATCCATTCTAATTCATTCGTACGATCCATTCTAATTCATTCGTACGATCTATTCTAATTCATTCATATGATCCATTCTAATTCATTCGTAAGATCCATTCTAATTCATTCGCACGATTGATTCTAATTCATTCATACGATCCATTCTAATTCATTTGTATGATTCATTCTAATTCATTCAGGCGATCCATTCTAATTCATTCGCACGATCTATTCTAATTCATTCGTACGATCCATTCTAATTCATTCGTACGATCCATTCTAATTCATTCGTACGATCTATTCTAATTCATTCCTACGATCCATTCTAATTCATTCGTAAGATCCATTCTAATTCATTCACACGAATGTATCCATTCTAATTCATTCGTACGATCCATTCTAATTCATTCATATGATCCATTCAAATTCATTCGTACGAATGTATCCATTCTAATTCATTCGTACGATCCATTCTAATTAATTCGCTCGATCCATTCTAATTCATTCGCACGATCCATTCTAATTCATTCATAGGATCCATTCTAATTCATTCGTACGATCCATTCTAATTCAATCGCACAATCTATTCTAATTCATTCATACGATCCATTCTAATTTATTCGTAAGATCCATTCTAATTCATTCGCATGAATGTATCCATTCTAATTCTTTCGTGCAATCCATTCTAATTCATTCATACGATCCATTCTAATTCATTTGAACGATCCATTCTAATTCATTCGAACAATCCATTCTAATTCATTCGTACGATCCATTCTAATTCATTCGCACATTCCATTCTAATTCATTCGAACGATCCATTCTAATTCATTCATGCGATCCATTCTAATTCATTCGTACGATCCATTCTAATTCATTCGTAGGATCCATTCTAATCCATTCGTACGATCCATTCTAATTCATTCGTACGATCTATTCTAATTCATTCGAACGATCCATTCTAATTCATTCGAGCGATCCATTCTAATTCATTCATATGATCCATTCTAATTCATTCGCACATTCCATTCTAATTCATTCGCAGGATCCATTCTAATTCATTCGTTCGACCAATTCTAATTCATTCGAACGATGCATTCTAATTCATTCGTACGATCCATTCTAATTTATTCGCACAAATGTATCCATTCTAATTCATTCGCACGATCCATTCTAATTCATTCGAATGATCCATTATAATTCATTCGAACGATCCATACTAATTCATTCGTACGATCCATTCTAATTCATTCGCTCAATCCATTCTAATTCATTCACGATCCATTCTAATTCATTCATATGATCCATTCTAATTCATTCGTACGATCCATTCTAATTCATTCGCAAGAATGTATCCATTCTAATTCATTCGTACGATCCATTCTAATTCATTCGAACGATCCATTCTAATTCATTCGTACGATCCATTCTAATTCATTCATACGATCCATTCATATTCATTCATACGATCCATTCTAATTCATTCATACGATCCATTCTAATTCATTCGCATGATCCATTCTAATTCATTAGCACGATCCATTCTAATACATTCGCATGAATCTATCCATTCTAATTCATTCATATGATCCATTCTAATTCAATCGCACGATCCATTCTTATTCATTCGCACGATCCATTCTAATTCATTCACATGATCCATTCTAATTCATTCATACGATCCATTCTAATTCATTCGTACGATCCAATCTTATTCATTCGTACGATCCATTCTAATTCATTCCCACGAATCATTCGCACGAATGTATCCATTCTAATTCATTCGTACGATCCATTCAAATTCACTCGGACGATCCATTCTAATTCATTCGCACGAATGTATCCATTCTAATTCATTCGCACGATCCATTCTAATTTATTCGGATGATCCATTCTAATTCATTCGGTCGATCCACTCTAATTCATTCATACGATCCATTCTAATTCATTCGTACGATCCATTCTAATTTCTTCGCACGAATGTATCCATTCTATTTCATTCGCACAATCCATTCTAATTCATTCGAACGATCCATTCTAATTCATTCGTACGATCCATTCTAATTCATTCGCACGATACATTCTAATTCATTCGCACGATCCATTCTAATTCATTTATACGACCCATTCTATTGCATTCGTACGATCCATTCTAATTCATTCGTATGATCCATTCTAATTCATTCGTACGATCCATTCTAATTCATTCGCACGAATGTATCCATTCTAATTCATTCGCATGATCCATTCTAATTCATTCGAATGATCCATTCTAATTCTTTCGTGTGATCCATTCTAATTCATTCGCACGATCCATTCTAATTTATTCGCACGATCCATTCTAATTCATTCGTATGATCCATTCTAATGCATTCGTACGATCCATTCTAATTCATTCGTGCGATCCATTCTAATTCATTTGTATGATCCATTCAAAATCATTCGCAGGAATATATCCATTCTAATTTATTTGCACGATCCATTCTAATTCATTCGTACGATCCATTCTAATTCATTCGTTCGATCTATTCTAATTCATTTGTACTATTCATTCTAATTCATTCGTAATATCCATTCTAATTCATTCGCACGAATGTATCCATTCTAATTCATTCGTATGATCCATTCTAATTCATTCGCACGAATGTATCCATTCTAATTCATTCGTACGATCCATTCTAATTCATTCACACAATCCATTCTAATTCAATCATATGATCCATTGTAATTAATTCGCACGATCCATTCTAATTCATTCACATGATCCATTCTAATTCATTCGTATGATCCATTCTAATTCATTCGTACGATCTATTCTTATTCATTCATACGATCCATTCTAATTCATTCGCACGAATGTATCCATTCTAATTTATTCGTTCGATCCATTCTAATTCACTCGGACGATCCATTCAAATTCATTCGAACGATCTATTCTAATTCATTCGTACTATCCATTCTAATTCATACGTAAGATCCATTCTAATTCATTCACACAATCCATTCTAATTCATTCGAACGATCCATTCTAATTCATTCGTACAATCCATTCTAATTCATTCATAAGATCTATTCTAATTCATTCGTATGATTCATTCTAATTCATTAAGACGATCCATTCTAATTCATTCGCACGATCTATTCTAATTCATTCGTACGATCCATTCTAATTCATTCGAACGATCCATTCTAATTCATTCGAACGATCCATTCTAATTCATTCGTACGATCCATTCTAATTCATTCGCACATTCCATTCTAATTCATTCGCACGATCCATTCTAATTCATTAGTTCGACCAATTCTAATTCATTCGAACGATCTATTCTAATTCATTCGTACGATCCATTCTAATTCATTCGCACGAATGTATCCATTCTAATTCATTCGCATGATCTATTCTAATTCATTCATACGATCCATTCTAATTCATTCGCAGGATCCATTCTAATTCATTCGCACATTCCATTCTAATTCATTCGCACGATCCATTCTAATTCATTCGTTCGACCCATTCTAATTCATTCGCATGGATGCATCCATTCTAATTCATTCGCACGATCCATTCTAATTTAATCGCACGATCCATTCTAATTCATTCGTACAATCCATTATATTTCATTCGTACGATCCATTCTAATTCATTCGCACGAATGTATCCATTCTAATTCATTCGTACGATCCATTCTAATTCATTCGCACGATCCATTCTAATTCATTCGCACGATCCATTCTAATTCATTCTTATGATCCATTCAAATTCATTTGCATGGATGTATCCATTCTAATTCATTCGTACAATCCATTCTAATTCACTCGCACGATCCATTCTAATTCATTCGTACGAATGAATTAGAATTGATCGTACGAATGAAATAGAATCGATTGTAAGAATGAAATAGAATGGATCATGCGAATGCATTAGAATGGATCGTACGAATGAACTTGAATGAATACATTCGTGCGACTGAATTAGAATAGATCGTACGAATGAATTAGAATGGATCGGTCGAATGAATTAGAATGGATCGTACGAATGAATTAGAATGGATCGCACGAATGAATTAGAATGGATCATATGAATGAATTAGAATGGATCGTGAATGAATTAGAATGGATCGAGCGAATGAATTAGAATGGATCGTACGAGTGAATTAGAATGGATCGTACGAATGAACTTGACTGGATACATTGTGCGACTGAATTAGAATGGATCGTTCGATTGAATCAGAATGGATCGTGCGAATGAATTAGAATGGATACATTCGTGCGAATGAATTAGAATGGATCGTACGAATGAATTAGAAAGGAATGTGCGAATGAATTAGAATGGATCGTTCGAATGAATTAGAATAGATCGTACGAATGAATTAGAATGGAATGTGCAAATGAATTAGAATGGATCGTTCGAATGAATGAGAATGGATCGTTCAAATGAATTAGAATAGAAAGTCCGAGTGAATTAGAATGGATCGTACGAATGAACTTGAATCGATACATTCGTGTGAATGAATTAGAATGGATCGTACGAATGAATTAGAATGGATTGTACGACTGAATTAGAATGGATCATACGAATAAATTAGAATGGATCGTACGAATGAATTAGAATGGATCATATTCTAATGTATTCGCAAGATCCATTCTAATTCATTCGCACGATCTATTCTAATTCATTCGTACGATCTATTATTATTTATTCGTATTATCCATTCTAATTCACTCGCATGACCCGTTCTAATTCATTCGCACGATCCATTCAAAATCATTCGTATGATCCATTCTAATTTATTCGCACGAATGTATCCATTCTAATTCATTCGTACGATCCATTCTAATTCATTCGTATGATCCATTCTAATTCATTCGCACAAATGTATCTATTCTAATTTATTCATACGATCCATTCTAATTCATTCACACGATCCAATGTAATTCATTCGCATGATCCTTTCTAATTCATTCGTACAATCCATTCTAATTCATTCGTACGATTTATTCCAATTCATTCGTTCAATCCATTTTAATTCATTCACACGAATGTATCCATTCAAATTTATTCATATGATCCATTCTAATTCATTCGTACGATCTATTCTAATTCATTCGTATGATCCATTCTAATTCATTCGTATGATCACCTCTAATTCATTCACACGAATGTATCCATTCTAATTCATTCGTATGATCCACTCTAACTCACTCATACGATCCATTCTAATTCATTCAAACGATCCATTCTAATTCATTCGTACGATCCATTCTAATTCATTCGCACGATCCATTCTAATTCATTCATACGATCCATTCTAATCCATTCATATGATTCATTATAATTCATTCATATGATCCATTGTAATTAATTCGCACGATCTATTCTAATTCATTCACATGATCCATTCTAAGTCATTCGTATGATCTATTCGAATTCATTCGTACGATCCATTCTAATTCATTCGTACGATACATTCTTATTCATTTGTACGATCCATTCTAATTCATTCGTAAGATCCATTCTAATTTATTCGCATGTTCCATTGTAATTCATTCATACGATCCATTCTAATTCATTCGTATGATTCATTCTAATTCATTCAGATGATCCATTCAAATTCATTCGCATGATCTATTCTAATACATTCGTATGATACACTCTAATTCATTCATACGATCCATTCTAATTCATTCGTACGATCCATTCTAATTCATTCGTATGATCCATTCTTATTCATTCGTACGATCCATTCTAATTCATTCGTACGAATGTATCCATTCTAATTCATTCGTACGATCCATTCTAATTCACTCGGACGATCCATTCTAATTCATTCGTATTATCTATTCTAATTCATTCGTACTATCCATTCTAATTTATTCGTAAGATCCATTCTAATTCATTCGCACGAATATATCCATTCTAATTCATTCGTTCGATCCATTCAAATTCATTCATACGATCCATTCTAATTCATTCGTACCAATGTATCCATTCTAATTCATTCGTACGATCCATTCTAATTCATTCGCACGATCCAATCTAATTCATTCGTACGATCCATTCTAATCCATTCGTACGATCCAATGTAATTCATTCCCACAATCCATTCTCATTTATTCTTACGATCCATTCTAATTCATTCGGATGATCCATTCTATTTCATTCAAACGATCCATTCTAATTCATTCACATGAATGTATCCATTCTAATTTATTTGTATGATCCATTCTAATTTATTCGTACGATCTATTCTAATTCATTCGTATGATCCATTCTATTTCATTCGTATGATCCATTCTAATTCATTCGTACGATCCATTCTAATTCATTCGCACGATCCTTTCTAATTCATTCGCACGAATGTATCGATTCTAATTAATTCAAACGATCCATTCTAATTCATTCGTACGATCCATTATAATTCATTCGTACAATCCACTCTTATTCATTCGTACGATCCATTCTAATTCATTCGCACGAATGTATCCATTCTAATTCATTCATACGATCCATTCTAATTGATCCAGTCTAATTCATTCGTATGGTCCATTCTAATTCATTCGCATGATCCATTCTTATTCATTCGTACGATCCATTCTAATTCATTCGGACGATCCATTCTAATTCATTCGTAAGATCCATTCTTATTCATTCCCACAATCCATTTTAATTCATTCATACGATCCATTCTAATTCATTCGTATGATTCATTCTAATTCATTCAGACGATCCATTCTAATTCATTCGCACGATCTATTCTAATTCATTCGTATGATCCACTCTAATTCATTTATATGATCCATTCTAATTCATTCGTAGGACCTATTCTAATTTATTCGTACGATCCATTCTTATTCATTCGTACGATCCATTCTAATTCATTCGTACGAATGTATCCATTCCAATTCATTCATACGATCCATTCTAATTCACTCGGACGATCCATTCTAATTCATTCGTATTATCCATTTTAATTCATTCGAACTATCCATTCTAATTCATTCGTAAGATCCATTCTAATTCATTCGCATGAATGTATCCATTCTAATTCATTCGTTCGATCCATTCTAATTCATTCATACGATCAATTCTAATTCATTCGTACGAATGTATCCATTCTAATTCATTCGTACGATCCATTCTAATTCATTCGCACGATCCAGTCTAATTCATTCATACGATCCATTCTAATTCTTTCGCATAATTGTATCCATTGTAATTCATTTGTACGATCCAATATAATTCATTCACACGATCCATTCTAATTTATCTGTACGATCCATTCTAATTCATTCGGACGATCCATTCTAATTCATTCGTATGATCCATTCTAATTCATTCACACGAATGTATCCATTCTAATTTATTCGTAAGATCCATTCTAATTCATTCGTACGATCTATTCTAATTCATTCGTATGATCCATTCTAATTCATTCGTACGATCCATTCTAATTCATTCGTACGATCTATTCTAATTCATTCATATGATCCATCCTAATTCATTCATACGATCCATTCTAATTCATTCTAATTCATTCAGACGATCCATTTTAATTCATTCGAACGATCCATTCTAATTCATTCGTACGATCTATTCTAATTTATTCGTACGATCCATTCTAATTCATTCGCACGAATGTATCCATTCTAATTCATTCGCACGAATGTATCCCCATTCTAATTCATTCGCACGATCCATTCTAATTCATTCGTATGATCCATTTAAATTCATTTGCATGGATGTATCCATTCTAATTCATTCATACGATCCATTCTAATTCATTCGCACGAATGTATCCATTCTAATTCATTCGCACGATCAATTCTAATTCATTCGTACGATCCATTCTAATTCATTCAAACGATCCATTCTAATTCATTCGCACGATCCATTCAAATTCATTCGCATGATCCATTCTAATTCATTCTGCATCCATTCTAATTCATTCGCACGATCCATTCTAATTCATTCGCACGATCCATTCTAATTCATTCGCATGATCCATTCTAATTCATTCATACGATCCATTCTAATTCACTCGCATGAATGTATCCATTCTAATTCATTCGTACGATCCATTCTAAATCATTCACACGATTCATTCTAATTCATTCATATGATCCATTGTAATTAATTCGCACGATCCATTCTAATTCATTCACATGATCCATTCTAATTCATTCGTACGATCCATTCTAATTCATTTGCACGATCCATTCTAATTCATTCGTATGATCTATTCTAATTCAGTCGTACGATCCATTCTAATTCATTCGTACGATCCAGTCTAATTCATTCGTATGATCCATTCTAATTCATTCACATGATCCATTCTAATTTATTCGCACGATCCATTCTAATTCATTTGTATGATCCATTCTAATTCATTCGTACGATCTGTTCTAATTCATTCGTACGATCAATTCTATTTTATTCGTACGATCCATTCTAATTCATTCGCACGATCCATTCTAATTCATTCGTATGATCCATTCTAATTCATTCGCATGATCTACTCTAATTCATTCATACCATCCATTCTGATTCATTCGTACGATCCATTCTAATTCATTCGTACGATCCATTCTAATTCATTCGCACGAATATATACATTCTAATTCATTCGCACGATCCATTCTTATTTATTCGAACGATCCATTCTAATTCATTCGTACAATCCATTCTAATTCATTCGCACGATCCATTCTAATTTATTCGCACGATCCATTCTAATTCATTCGTACAATCCATTCTAATGCATTCGTACGATCCATTCTAATTCATTCGAACGATCCATTCTAATTCATTCGTATGATCCATTCTAATTCATTCGCATATTCCATTCTAATTCATTTGTACAATCTATTCTAATTCATTCGAACGATCCATTCTAATTCATTCGAACGATCTATTCTATTTCATTCGTACGATCCATTCTAATTCATTCGCTCGATCCATTCTAATTCATTCGCATGATCTATTCTAATTCATTCGTACGATCCATTCTAGTTCATTCGTACGATCCATTCTAATTCATTCGCATGGATGTATCCATTCTAATTCATTCGTACAATCTATTCTAATTCATTTGTACGAATGTATCCATTCTAATTCATTCGAACGATCCATTCTAATTCATTCGTACGATCTATTCTAATTCAGTCGCACGAATGTATCCATTCAAGTTCATTCGTACGATCCATTCTAATTCTCTCGGATGATCCATTCTAATTCATTTGTATGATCCAGTCTAATTCATTTGGATGAATGTATCTATTCTAATTCATTCGTATGATCCATTCTAATTCATTCGCACGAATATATCCATTCTAATATATTTGTACGATCCATTCTAATTCATTCACACGATCCATTCTAATTGATTTGTACGATCCATTCTTATTCATTCACACGATCCATTCTAATTCATTCATACGATCCATTCTAATTCATTCGTATGATCCATTCTAATTCATTCGTACGATCCATTCTAATTCATTCGTATAATCCATTCTAATTCATTCGTATGATCCATTCTAATTCATTTGCACGAATATATCCATTCTAATTCATTCGTACGATCCATTCTAATTCATTCGTATAATCCATTCTAATTTATTCGAACGATCCATTCTAATTCATTGGAATGGATCGTACGAATGAATTAGAATGGATCGTGCGAATGAATTAGAATGGATCGTACAAAAGAATTGGAAAAGATCATGCGAATGAATTAGAATGGATCGTCTGAATGAATTAGAATGAATCATACGAATGAATTAGAATGGATCGTATGAATGAATTAGAATGGATCATTCGAATGAATTAGAATGGATCGTGCGAATGAATTAGAATGGATCGTGCGAATGAATTAGAATGGATCGTACGAATAAATTAGAATGGATCGTACGAATAAATTAGATTGGATCATGCGAATGAATTAGAATGGATCGTACGAATGAACTAGAAAGGAATATACGAATGAGTTAGAATGGATAGTACAAATGAATTAGAATAGTTCGTACGAATGAATTATAATGGATCGTGCGAATGAATTAGAATGGATTGTACGAATGAATTAGAATGGATTGTACGAATGAATTAGAATGGATCGTACAAATGAATTAGAATGGATCGTGCGAATGAATTAGAATGGATCGTACGAATTCATTCGCACGAATGTATCTATTCTAATTCATTCGCACGATCCATTCTAATTTATTCGTACGATCCAATCCAATTCATTCGCACGAATGTATCCATTCTAATTCATTCGCACGATCCATTTTAATTCATTCGTACGATCTATTCTAATTCAGCCGCACGAATGTTTCCATTCAAGTTCATTCGTACGATCCATTCTAATTTACTCAGATGATCCATTTTAATTCATTCGTACGATCCAGTCTAATTCATTCGCACGAATGTATCCATTCTAATTCATTCGTATGATCCATTCTAATTCATTCGTACGAACCATTCTAATTCATTCATACGATCCATTCTAATTCATTCGTATGATTCATTCTAATTCATTCAGACGATCCATTCTAATTCATTCGCATGATCTATTCTAATTCATTCGTACGATCCATTCTAATTCATTCGCACGAATATATCCATTCTAATTCATTCATATGATCCACTCTAATTCAGTCGTACGATCCATTCTAAATCATTCGAACGATCTATTCTAATTAATTCGTACGATCCATTCTAATTCATTCGCACATTCCATTCTAATTCATTCATACGATCCATTCTAATTCATTCGTAAAATCTATTCTCATTCATTCCCGCAAATGTATCCATTCTAATTCATTCGCACGATCCATTCTAATTCATTCGAACGATCCATTCTAATTCATTCGTACGATCCATTATAATTCATTCGCACGATCCATTCTAATTCATTCGAACGATCCATTCTAATTCATTCGTACAATCCATTCTAATTCATTCGTACGATCCATTCTAATTCATTCGCACAAATGTATCCATTCTATTATATTTGTACGATCCATTCTAATTCATTCGCATGATCCATTCTAATTCATTCGTATGAATGTATCCATTCTAATTCATTCGTGCGATCCATTCTAATTCATTCGTACGATCCATTCTAATTCATTCGTACGATCCATTCTTATTCAATCGTATGATCCATTCAAATTCATTCGTACGATCCATTCTAATTCATTCGCACGAATGTATCCATTCTAATTTATTCGCACGATCCATTCTAATTCATTCGTATGATCCATTCAAATTCATTTGTATGGATGTATTCATTCTAATTCATTCGTACAATCCATTCTATTTCATTCGAACGATCCATTCTAATTCATTCGTACAAATGAATTAGAATGGATACATTCGTGCGAATGAATTAGAATGGATCGTACGAATGAATTAGAATGGATTGTTCGAACGAATTAGAATGGATCGTGCGAATGAATTAGAATGGATCGTACAAATGAATTAGAATAGATCATACGAATGAATTAGAATGGATCGTACGAATGAATTCGAATGGATACATTCGTGCGTATGAATGAGAATAGACTTTACAAATGAATTAGAATGGACCGTATAAATGAATTAGAATGGATCGAACGAATGAATTAGAATGGATCGTGCGAATGAATTAGAATGGATCGTGCGAATGAATTAGAATGGATCGTGCGAATGAATTAGAATAGATACATTCGTGCGAATGAATTAGAATGGATCGTACGAATGAATTAGAATGGATCATACGAATGAATTAGAATGGATCGTATGAGTGAATTAGAGTGGATCATAGGAATGAATTAAAATGGATACATTCGTGCGAATGAATTAGAATGGATCGTACGAATGAGTTAGAATAGATCGTGCGAATGCATTAGAATGGATCGTACGAATGAATTAGAATGGATCATACGAATGAATTAGAATGGATCGTACGAATGAATTAGAATGGATCGTACGAATGAATTATAATGGATACAGTCGTACGAATGAATTAGAATGGATCATGCGATTAAATTAGAATGTATCGTACAAATATATTAGAATGGATACATTCGTGCAAATGAATTAGAATGGATCGTACGAATGAATTAGAATGGATTGTATGAATGAATTAGAATGGTTCGTACGAATGAATTAGAATGGATCGTTCGAATGAATTAGAATGGATCGTGCGAATGAATTAGAATGGATCGTACGAATAAATTAGAATGGATCGTTCGAATGAATTAGAATGGATCGTGCGAAAGAATTAGAATAGATACATTTGTGCGAATGAATGAGCATAGATTTTATGAATGAATTAGAATGGATCGAATGAATGAATTAGAATGGAATGTGCGAATAAATTAGAATGGATCGTACGAATGAATTAGAATGGATCGTTCGAAGGAATTAGAATGGATCGTACGAATGAATTAGAGTGGATCATACGAATGAATTAGAATGGATACATTCATGCGAATGAATTAGAATGGATCGTACGAATGAATTAGAATAGATTGTGCGAATGAATTAGAATGGATCGTCTAAATGAATAAGAATGAATCATACGAATGAATTAGAATGGATTGTATGAATGAATTAGAATGGTTCGTACGAATGAATTAGAATGGATCATATGAATGAATTAGAATGGATACATTTGTGCGAATGAATTAGACTGGATCGTACGAATGAATAAGATTGGATCGTACGAATGAATCAGAATAGATGGTATGCATGAATTAGAGTGGATCATGCGAATGAATTAGAATGGATCATACGAATGAATTAGAATGGATCGTACGAATGAATTAGAATGGATCGTGCGAATGAATTAGAATGGATACATTAGAGCGAATGAATTAGTACGATTCATTCTAATTTATTCGCACGATTCATTCTAATTCATTTGTACAATCCATTCCAATTCATTCGTACAATCCATTCTAATTCATTCGTACTATCCATTCTAATTCATTCGCACGATCCATTCAAATTCATTAGAACGATCTATTCTAATTCATTTGTACTATCCATTCTAACTTATTCGCACATTCCATTCTAATTCCTTCGTACGATCCATTCTAATTCATTCGCACGATCCATTCTAATTTATTCGTCCGATCCATTCTAATTCATTCTTACGATCTATTCTAATTCATTCGTACGATCCATTCTAATTCATTCACATGATCCATTTTAATTCATTCGTACGATCCATTCTAATTCATTCATACGATACATTCTAATTCATTCGTATTATTCATTCTAATTCATTCAGACGATCCATTCTAATTCATTCATACGATCCATTCTAATTCATTCGAACGATCCATTCTAATTTATTCGAACGATCCATTCTAATTCATTCGTACGATCCATTCTAATTCATTCGCACATTCCATTCTAATTCATTCATACGATCCATTCTAATTCATTCGAACGATCTATTCTAATTCATTCGAACGATCCATTCTAATTTATCCGTACGATCTATTCTAATTCATTGGCACATTCCATTCTAATTCATTCGTACGATCCATGCTAATTCATTCGTACGATCCTTTCTTATTCATTCGTACGATCCATTCTAATTCAATCCATTCTAATTTATTCGCACGAATGTATCCATTCTAATTCATTAGTAAGATCCATTTCATTCGTACGATCCATTCTAATTCATTCGTATGATCCATTCAAATTCATTTGCATGGATATATCCATTCTAATTCATTCGTATAATCCATTCTATTTCATTCGTATGATCCATTCTAATTCATTCGTACGAATGAATTAGAATGGATACATTCGTGCGAATGAATTCGAATGGTTTGTACGAATGAATTAGAATGGATACATCCATGCAAATGAATTTGACTGGATCATACGAATGAATTAGAATGGATCGTGCGAATGAATTAGAAGGGATTGTACGAATGAATTAGAATGGATCGTTCAAATGAATTAGAATGGATCGTACGAACGAATTAGAGTGGGTCATATGAATGAATTAGAATGGATACATTCGTGCGAATGAATTAGAATGGATCGTACGAATAAATTAGAATAGATCGTGCGAATGAATTAGAATGGATCGTCTGAATGAATTAGAATGAATCATACGAATGAATTAGTATGGATCGTATGAATGAATTAGAATGGTTCGTATGAATGAATTAGAATGGATCATACGAATGAATTAGAATGGATACATTTGTGTGAATGAATTAGACTGGATCGTACGAATGAATTAGAGTGGATCATACGAATGAATTAGAATGGATACATTCGTGCAAATGAATTAGAATGGATTGTACGAATGAATTAGAATAGATCGTGCGAATGAATTGGAATGAATCATCTGAATGAATTAGAATGGATCGTATGAATGAATTAGAATAGTTCGTACGAATGAATTAGAATGGATCATATGAATGAATTAGAATGGATACATTCGTGCGAATGAATTAGATTGGATCGTACGAATGAATTAGAATGGATCGTCCGAGTGAATTAGAATGGATCGTACGAATGAACATGAATGGATACATTCGTGCGACTGAATTAGAATAGATCATATGAATGAATTAGAATGGATCGTGCGAATGAATTAGAATGGATACATTCGTGCGAATGATTTAGAATGTATCATACGAATGAATGAGAATGGATCGTGCGAATGAATTAGAATGGATACATTCGTGCGAATGAACTAGTACGATTCATTCTAATTCATTCGCACGATCCATTCTAATTCATTTGTACAATCCATTCTAATTCATTTGTACAATCCATTCTTATTCATTCGCACCATCCATTGTAATTCATTCACACGATCTATTCTAATTTATTTGTACTATCCATTCTAACTCATTCGCACATTCCATTCTGATTCATTCGTACGATCCATTCTAATTCATTCGCACGATCCATTCTAATTCATTCGTATGATTCATTCTAATTCATTCAGACGATCCATCCTAATTCATTCGCACGATCTATTCTAATTCATTCGTACGATCCATTCTAATTCATTCGAACGATCCATTCTAATTCATTAGAACGATCCATTCTAATTCATTCGTACGATCCATTCTAATTCATTCGCACATTCCATTCTAATTCCTTCGTATGATCCATTCTAATTCATTCGAACGATCCATTCTAATTCATTCGAACGATCCATTCTAATTCATTCGTACGATCCATTCTATTTCATTGGCACATTCTGTTCTAATTTATTCGTACGATCCATGCTAATTCATTCGTACGATCCATTCTTATTCATTCGTACGATCCATTCTAATTCAATCCATTCTAATTCATTCGCACGAATGCATCCATTCTAATTCATTAGTTAGATCCATTTAATTCGTACGATCCATTTTAATTCATTCGTATGATCCATTCTAATTCATTTGCATGGATGTATCCATTCTAATTCATTCGTACAATCCATTCTATTTCATTCGTACGATCCATTCTAATTCATTCGTACGAATGAATTAGAATCGATACATTCGTGCGAATGAATTAGAATGGATCGTACGAATGAATTAGAATGGATCGTACGAATGAATTAGAATAGATCGTGCGAATGAATTAGAATGGATCGTACGAATGAATTAGAATGGATCGTGCGAATGAATTAGAATGGATCGTTCAAATGAATTAGAATGGATCGTACGAATGAATTAGAGTGGATCATATGAATTAATTAGAATGGATACATTCGTGCGAATGAATTAGAATGGATCGTACGAATAAATTAGAATAGATCGTGCGAATGAATTAGAATGGATCATCTGAATGAATTAGAATGAATCATACAAATGAATTAGAATGGATCGTATGAATGAATTAGAATGGTTCGTACGAATGAATTAGAATGGATCATATGAATGAATTAGAATGGATATATTTGTGCGAATGAATTAGACTGGATCGTACGAATGAATTAGAATGGATCGTTCAAGTGAATTAGAATGGATCGTACGAATGAACTTAAACGGATACATTCGTGCGAATGAATTAGAATAGATCATACGAATGAATTAGAATAGATTGTACGAATGAATTAGAACGGATACATTCGTATGAATGAATTAGAATGG
Organism: Chamaelirium japonicum; assembly: GCA_947650365.1. NCBI lineage: Eukaryota > Viridiplantae > Streptophyta > Magnoliopsida > Liliales > Melanthiaceae > Chamaelirium > Chamaelirium japonicum. The sequence goes on from CANTAL010000001.1 coordinate 2,472,539, forward strand.
ATCATACGAATGAAATAGAATGGATTGTACGAATGAATTAGAATGGATCGTACGAATAAATTGGAATGGATCGTACGAATGAATTAGAATGGACCATACGAATAAATTAGAATAGATCGTGTGAATGAATTAGAATGGAAAGTACAAATGAATTAGAATGGATCATGCGATTGAATTAGAATGGATCTTACGAATGAATTAGAATGGATACATTCATGCGAATGAACTAGAATGGATCGTACGAATGAATTAGAATGGATCATACGAATGAATTATAATGGATCATGCGATTGAATTAGAATGGATCATACGAATGAATTAGAATAGATCGTGCGAATGAATTAGAATGGATACATTCACGCGAATGAATTAGAACGGATCGTAAGAATAAATTAGAATGGATACATCCATGCGAATGAATTAAAATGGATCGTACGAATGAACTAGAATGGACACATTCGTGTGAATGAATTAGAATGGATCGTCTGAATGAATTAGAATGAATCAGGTGAATGAATTAGAATGGATTGTATGAATGAATTAGAATGGATCGTGCGGATGAATTAGAATGGATCGTACGAATAAATTAGAATGGATACATTCGTGTGAATGAATTAGAATGGATCGTACGAATAAATTAGAATGGATCGTACGAATGCTTTAGAATGGATCGTGCGATTGAATTAGAATGGATCATACGAATGAATAAGAATGTTCTAATTCATTCACATGGTCCATTCTAATTCATTCGTACGATCCATTCTAATTCATTCGTACGATCCATTCTTATTCATTCCTACGATCCATTCTAATTCAATCCATTCTAATTCATTTGCACGAATGTATCCATTCTAATTCATTAGTAAGATCCAATCTAATTTATTCGCACGAATGTATTCATTCTAATTCATTCGCACGAATGTATCCATTCTAATTCATTCGCACATTCCATTCTAATTCATTCATACGATCCATTCTAATTCATTCGAACGATCCATTCTAATTCATTCGTACGATCCATTCAAATTCATTCGCACGATCCATTCTAATTTATTCATACGATCCATTCTAATTCATTCATACGATTCATTCTAATTCATTCAGACGATCCATTCTAATTCATTCGCACGATCTATTCTAATTCATTCGTACGATCCATTCTAATTCATTCGTATAATCCATTCTAATTCATTCGAACGATCCATTCTAATTCATTCGAACGATCCATTCTAATTCATTCACACAAATGTACCTATTCTAATTCATTCATATGATCCATTCTAATTCATTCGCACGATCCATACTAATTCATTCGCACGAATGTATCCATTCTAGTTTATTCGTAAGATCCATTCTAATTCATTCGTACGATCCATTCTTATTCATTCGCACGAATGTATCCATTCTAATTCATTCGCACGATCCATTATAATTCATATGCACGATCTATTCTAATTCATTCGTACGATCCATTCTAATTCACTCGCACGATCCATTCTAATTCATTCGAACGATCCATTCTAATTCATTCGTACGAATGTATCCATTCTAATTCATTCGTATAATATATTCTAATTCATTCCTATGATCCATTCTAATTCAATCGCACGATCCATTCTAATTCATTCGTACGATCCATTCTAATTCATTAGTACGAACAATTCTAATTCATTCGTACGATCCATTCTAATTCATTCGCACGATCCATTCTAATTCATTCGAACGATCCATTCTAATTTATTCGTACGATCCATTCCAATGCATTTGTATGATCCATTCTAATTCATTCGTACGACCCATTCTACTTCATTCGCATTATCCATTCGAATTCATTCGTATGATCAAATCTAATTCATTCGAATGATCCATTCTAATTCATTCGCACGATCCATTATAATTCATTTGTACGATCCATTCTAATTCATTCGCACGAATGTATCCATTCTAATTGATTCGCACATTCCATTTTAATTCATTCGCACATTCCATTCTAATTCATTCGAATGATCCATTCTAATTCATTCGTACGATCCATTCTAATTCATTCGCACGATCCATTCTAATTCATTCATATGATCCATTCTAATGCATTCGTACGATCCATTCTAATTCATTCGTACGATCCATTTTAATTCATTCACACGAATGTATCCATTCTAATTTATTCGTACGATCCATTCTAATTCATTCACACGATCCATTCTAATTCATTCATATGATCCTTTCTAATTCATTCGTATGATTCATTCTAATTCATTCAGATGATTTATTCTAATTCATTCGTATAATCCATTCTAATGCCTTCGTACGATCCATTCTAATTCATTCGTACGATCCATTCTTATTCATTCACATGATACATTCTAATTCATTCGCACGATCCATTCTAATTCATTCGTTCGACCCATTTTAATTCATTCATACGATCCATTCTAATTCATTTGTAAGATCCAGTCTAATTCATTCGCACGATCCATTCTAATTCATTTATACGATCCATTCTAATTCATTCGTATGATTCATTCAAATTCATTCAAACGATCCATTCTAATTCATTCGCACGATCTATTCTAATTCATTCGTTCGATCCATTCTAATTCAGTCGTACAATCCATTCTAATTCATTCGAACAATCTATTCTAATTCATTCGTACGATCTATTCTAATTCATTCGTACGATCCATTCTAATTCATTCGCATGATCCATTCTAATTCATTCACACGATCCATTCTAATTCATTAATACGATCCATTCTAATTCATTCGTATGATTCATTCTAATTCATTCAGATGATCCATTCTAATTCATTGGCACGATCTATTCTAATTCATTCGTACGATCCATTCTAATTCACTCGCTTGATCCATTCTAATTCATTCGTATGATCCATTCTAATTCATTCGCACGAATGTATCTATTCTAACTCATTCGCACGACCCATTCTAATTCATTCGTATGATCAATTCTAATTCAGTCGCACGAATGTATCCATTCAACTTCATTCGTATGATCCATTCTAATTCACTCGGACGATCCATTCTAATTCATTCGTACGATCCAGCCTAATTCATTCGCACGAATGTATCCATTCTAATTCATTCGCACGATCCATTCTAATTCATTCGCACGAATGTATCCATTCTAGTTTATTCGTAAGATCCATTCTAATTCATTCGTACGATCCATTCTTATTCATTCGCACGAATGTATCCATTCTAATTCATTCGCACGATCCATTATAATTCATTCGCACGATCTATTCTAATTCATTCGTACGATCCATTCTAATTCACTCGCACGATCCATTCTAATTCATTCGAACGATCCATTCTAATTCATTCGTACGAATGTATCCATTCTAATTCATTCGTACAATATATTCTAATTCATTCCTATGATCCATTCTAATTCAATCGCACGATCCATTCTAATTCATTCGTACGATCCATTCTAATTCATTCGTACGAACAATTCTAATTCATTCGTACGATCCATTCTAATTCATTCGCACGATCCATTCTAATTCATTCGAACGATCCATTCTAATTTATTCGTACGATCCATTCCAATGCATTTGTATGATCCATTCTAATTCATTCGTACGACCCATTCTACTTCATTCGCATTATCCATTCGAATTCATTCGTATGATCAAATCTAATTCATTCGAATGATCCATTCTAATTCATTCGCACGATCCATTATAATTCATTTGTACGATCTATTCTAATTCATTCGCACGAATGTATCCATTCTAATTGATTCGCACATTCCATTTTAATTCATTCGCACATTCCATTCTAATTCATTCGAATGATCCATTCTAATTCATTCGTACGATCCATTTTAATTCATTCGCACGATCCATTCTAATTCATTCATATGATCCATTCTAATGCATTCGTACGATCCATTCTAATTCATTCGTACGATCCATTTTAATTCATTCACACGAATGTATCCATTCTAATTTATTCGTACGATCCATTCTAATTCATTCACACGATCCATTCTAATTCATTCATATGATCCTTTCTAATTCATTCGTATGATTCATTCTAATTCATTCAGATGATTTATTCTAATTCATTCGTATAATCCATTCTAATGCATTCGTACTATCCATTCTAATTCATTCGTACGATCCATTCTTATTCATTCACATGATACATTCTAATTCATTCGCACGATCCATTCTAATTCATTCGTTCGACCCATTTTAATTCATTCATACGATCCATTCTAATTCATTTGTAAGATCCAGTCTAATTCATTCGCACGATCCATTCTAATTCATTTATACGATCCATTCTAATTCATTCGTATGATTCATTCCAATACATTCAAACGATCCATTCTAATTCATTCGCACGATCTATTCTAATTCATTCGTTCGATCCATTCTAATTCAGTCGTACAATCCATTCTAATTCATTCGAACAATCTATTCTAATTCATTCGTACGATCTATTCTAATTCATTCGTACGATCCATTCTAATTCATTCGCATGATCCATTCTAATTCATTCACACGATCCATTCTAATTCATTAATACGATCCATTCTAATTCATTCGTATGATTCATTCTAATTCATTCAGATGATCCATTCTAATTCATTGGCACGATCTATTCTAATTCATTCGTACGATCCATTCTAATTCACTCGCTTGATCCGTTCTAATTCATTCGTATGATCCATTCTAATTCATTCGCACGAATGTATCTATTCTAACTCATTCGCACGACCCATTCTAATTCATTCGTATGATCAATTCTAATTCAGTCGCACGAATGTATCCATTCAACTTCATTCGTATGATCCATTCTAATTCACTCGGACGATCCATTCTAATTCATTCGTACGATCCAGCCTAATTCATTCGCACGAATGTATCCATTCTAATTCATTCGTATGATCCATTCTAATTCATTCAGACGATCTATTCTAATTCATTCGCACAATCTATTCTAATTCATTCGTACGATCCATTCTAATTCATTCGCACGAATGTATCCATTCTAATTCATTCGTATGATCCACTCTAATTCATTCGTATGATCCACTCTAATTTGTTCATACGATCCATTCTAATTCATTCATACGATCCATTCTAATTCACTCGGATGATCCATTCTAATTCATTTTCATGAATCAATCTAATTCATTCGCACGAATGTATCCATTCTAATTCATTCGCACGATCCATTCCAATTCCTTCGTACGATCCATTCTAATTCATTCGTACGATCCATTCTAATTGTACGAATGAATTAGAATGGATCGTATGATTGAATTAGAGTGGATCATATGAATGAATTAGAATGGATACATTCGTGCGAAAGAATTAGAATGTATCGTACGAATGAATTAGAATAGATCATGCGAATGAATTAGAATGGATCGTCTGAATGAATTAGAATGGATCGTCTGAATGAATTAGAAAGGATCATACGAATGAATCAGAATGGATCATACGAATGAATTAGAATGGATGGTGCGAATGAATTAGAATAGATCGTACGAATGAATTAGAATGGATCATTCGAATGAATTAGAATGGATCGTACGAATGAATTAGAGTGGATCATACGAATGAATTAGAATGGATACATTCGTTCGATTGAATTAGAATGGATCATACGAATGAATTAGAATGGATACATTCGTGCGAATGAATTAGAATGGATCTACGAATGAATTAGAATGGATCGTACGAATGAATTCGAATGGATCATGCGATTGAATTAGAATGGATCATACGAATGAATTAGATTAAATCGTGCGAATGAATTAGAATGGATACATTCGTGCGAATGAATTAGAATGGATCATACGAATGAATTAGAATGGATACATCCATGCGAAAGAATTAGAATGGATCGTACGAATGAATTAGAATGGATACATTCGTGCAAATGAATTCGAATGGAATGGATCTTACGAATGAATTAGAATGGATCGTACGAATGAATTAGAATGGATCATGCGAATGAATTAGAATGGATCGTACGAATGAATTAGAATGGATCATATGAATGAATTAGAATGTTCTAATTCATTCGCACGATCCATTCTAATTCATTTGTACGATCCATTCTAATTTATTCGTTCGATCTATTCTAATTCATTCGTACGATCCATTCTAATTCATTCGTACTATCCGTTCTAATTCATTCGTAAGATCCATTCTAATTCATTCGCACGCTCTATTCTAATTCATTCGTATGAGCCATTCTAATTCATTCGTACTATCCATTCTAATTCATTCGTAAGATCCATTCTAATTCATCCGCACGATCAATTCTAATTCACTCGTATGATCCATTCTAATTCATTCGCAAGATCTATTCTAATTCATTCGTATGATCCATTCTAATTCATTCGCACGAATTAGAATGGATCTTACAAAAGAATTAGAATGGATCTTGCGAATGAATTAGAATGGATCGTACGAAAGAATTAGAATGGATCATATGAATGAATTAGAATGTTCTAATTCATTCGCACAATCCATTCTAATTCATTTCTACGATCCATTCTATTTCATTCGTACGATCCATTCTAATTCATTCGTACTATCCATTCTAATTCATTCGTAAAATCCATTCTAATTTATTCACACGATCTATTCTAATTTATTCGTATGATCCATTCTAATTCATTCGCACGAATGTATACATTCTAAAATATTTGTACGATCCATTCTAATTCATTCACACGATCCATTCTAATTCATTCGTACGATCCATTCTAATTCACTCACACGATCCATTCTAATTCATTCGAACGATCCATTCTAATTCATTCGTATGATCTATTCTAATTCATTCGTATGAATGTATCCATTCTAATATATTTGTACGATCCATTCTAATTCATTCGCACGAATATATCCATTCTAATCCATTCGCACGATCCATTCTAATTCATTCACACGATCTATTCTAATTCATTCGTACGATCAATTATAATTCACTCGCACGATTCATTCTAATTCATTCGAACGATCCATTCTAATTCATTCGTACGATCCATTCTAATTAACTCGTATGATCCATTCTAAATCATTTATACGATCCATTCTAATTCATTCGCATGATCCATTCTAATTCATTCGCACTATCCATTCTAATTCATTCGCACATTCCATTCTAATTCATTCATATGATCCATTCTAATTCATTCGTAAAATTCATTCTAATTCATTCAAACGATCCATTCAAATTCATTCGAACGATCTATTCTATTTCATTCATACGATCCATTATAATTCATTCGTACAATCCATTCTAATTCATTCGTACGATCCATTCTAATTCATTCATACGATCCATTCTAATTCATTCGTATGATTCATTCTAATTCATTCAGATAATCCATTCTAATTCATTCGCACATTCCATTCTAATTCATTCATATGCTCTATTATAATTCATTCGTACGATCCATTCTAATTCATTCGAACGATCTATTCTAATTCATTCGTACGATCCATTCTAATTCATTTATATGATCCATTCTAATTCATTCATATGATCCCTTCTAATTCATTCGTATGATTCATTCTAATTCATTCAGATGATCCATTCTAATTCATTCGCATGATCTATTCTAATTCATTCGTACGATCCATTCTAATTCATTCATACGATCTATTCTAAATCATTCACACGAATGTATCCATTCTAATTTATTCATATGATCCATTCTAATTAATTCAAACGATCCATTCAAATTCATTCGAACGATCCATTCTAATTCATTCGTACGATCCATTCTAATTCATTCGCACGAATGCATCCATTTTAATTTATTCGTACGATCCATTCTAATTCATTCGCACGATCCATTCTAATTCATTCATACGATCCATTCTAATTCATTCGTATGATTCATTCTAATTCATTCAGACGATCCATTCTAATTCATTCGCACAATCTATTCTAATTCATTCGTACGATCCATTCTAATTCATTCGCACGAATGTATCCATTCTAATTCATTTGTACGATCCATTCTAATTCATTCGCACGAATGTATCCATTCTAATTCATTCATACGATCCATTCTAATTCACTCGGACGATCCATTCTAATTCAATAATACGATCCATTCTAATTCACTCGTATGATTCATTCTAATTCATTCGTATGATTCATTCTAATTTATTCAGACGATCCAATCTAATTCATTCGCACATTCCATTCAAATTCATTCGTACGATCCATTCTAATTCATTCGAACGATCCATTCTAATTCATTCGAACGATCCATTCTAATTCATTCGCACATTCCATTCTAATTCATTCGTACGATCCATTCTAATTCATTCGAACAATCCATTCTAATTTATTCGTACGATCCATTCTAACTCATTCGCACATTCCATTCTAATTCATTCATCCAATCTATTCTCATTCATTCGAACGATCCATTCTAATTCATTTGAACGATCCATTCTAATTCATTCGTACGATCCATTCTAATTCATTCGCACATTCCATTCTAATTCATTCGTACGATCCATTCTAATTCATTCGAATGATCCATTCTAATTCATTCGTACGATCCATTCTAATTCATTCGCACATTCCATTCTAATTCATTTGTATGATCCATTCTAATTCATTCGAACGATCCATTCTAATTCATTCGAACGATCCATTCTAATTCATTCGTACGATCCATTCTAATTCATTCGCACATTCTATTCTAATTCATTCGTACGATCCATTCCAATTCATTCGTATGATTCATTCTAATTCATTCAGACGATCCATTCTAATTCATTCGTATGATTCATTCTAATTCATTCAGACGATCCATTCTAATTTATTCATATGATCCATTCTAATTCACTCGCACGATCCATTCTAATTCATTCGTATGACCCATTCTAATTCATTCGCATGATCCATTCTAATTTATTCGTACAATCCATTCTAATTCATTCATACGATCCATTCTAATTCATTCGTATGATTCATTCTAATTCATTCAGACGATCCATTCTAATTCATTCGTACAATCCATTCTAATTCATTCGCACGAATGTATCACTTCTAATTCATTCGCACGATCCATTCTAATTCATTCGCACGATCCATTCTAATTCATTCACACGATCCATTCTAATTCATTCATACGATCCATTCGCACGATCCATTCTAATTCATTCGTACGATCCAGTCTAATTTATTCGTACGAATGTATCCATTCTAATTCATTCGTATGATCCATTCTAATTCATTCGTACGATCCATTCTAATTCATTCGCATGGATGTATCCATTCAAATTCATTCGTATGATACATTCTAATTCATTCGTACAATCCATTCTAATTCATTTGTACGATCTATTGTAATTCATTCGAACGATCTATTCTAATTCATTCGAATGATCCTTTCTAATTCATTCGTACGATCCATTCTAATTCATTCGTATGATCCTTTCTAATTCATTCGTACGATCCATTCTAATTCATTGGTACGATCCAGTCTAATTCATTCGTATGATCCATTCTAATTAATTCGCATGATCCATTCTAATTCATTCATACGAACCATTCTAATTCATTCGTACGATCTATTATTATTCATTCATACGATCCATTCTAATTCATTCGTAAGATCTATTCTAATTCATTCGCACGATCCATTCTAATTCATTCATACGATCCATTTTAATTCATTCGTATGATTCATTCTAATTCATTCAGACGATCCATTCTAATTCATTCGCACGATCTATTCTAATTCATTCGTATGATCCACTCTAATTCATTCATACGATCCATTCTAATTCATTCGTACGATCCATTCTAATTCATTCGTACGATCCATTCTAATTCATTCGCACGAATGTATCCATTCTAATTCATTCGCACGATCCATTCTAATTCATTCGAACGCTCCATTCTAATTCATTCGTACGATCCATTCTAATTCATTCGTACGATCCAGTCTAATTCATTCGCACGAATGTATCCATTCTAATTCATTCGTATGATCCACTCTAATTCATTCACATGAATGTATCCATTCTCATTCATTCGTATGATCCATTCTAATTCATTCATACGATCCATTCTAATTCATTCGTACGATCCATTCTAATTCATTCGCATGATTGTATCCATTCTAATTCAATCGTATGATCCAATGTAATTCATTCGCACGATCCATTCTAATTCATTCGTACTATCCATTCTAATTTATTCATGAGATCAATTCTAATTCTTTCGCATGAATGTATCCATTCCAGTTCATTCGCACGATCCATTCTAATTCATTCGTACGATCTATTCTAATTCAGTCGCACGAATGTATCCATTCAAGTTCATTCGTACGATCCATTCTAATTCATTCGCATGATCCAATCTAATTTATTCGTACGATCCATTCTAATTCATTCGTACGATCCATTCTAATTCATTCGCACGATCCATTCAAATTCATTCGCATGATCCATTCTAATTCATTCAGACGATCCATTCTAATTCATTCGCACGATCTATTCTAATTCATTCGTACGATCCATTCTAATTCATTCGTACGATCCATTCTAATTCATTTGAACGATCTATTCTAATTCATTCGTACGATCCATTCTAATTCATTCGTACGATCCATTCTAATTCATTCGCACGAATGTATCCATTCTAATTCATTCGCACGATCCAATCTAATTCATTCACACGATCCATTCTAATTCATTTATACGATCCATTCTAATTCATTCATATGATTCATTCTAATTCATTCAGACGATCCCTTCTAGATCATTCATATGATCCAATCTAATTCATTCGTACGATCCATTCTAATTCACTCGCACGATCCATTCTAATTCACTCGCACGATCCGTTCTAACTCATTCGCACGAATAAATCCAATCTAATTCATTCGCACAATCCATTCTAATTCATTCGTACGATCTATTCAAATTCATTCGCACATTCCATTTTAATTCATTCATACGATCCAGTCTAATTCATTCGAACGATCCATTCTAATTCATTCGAACAATCCATTCTAATTCATTCGTACAATCCATTCTAATTCATTCGCACGAATGTATCCATTCTAATTCATTCGCACGATCCATTCTAATTCATTCGCACGATCCATTCTAATTCATTCATACGATCCATTCTAATTCATTCGTATGATTCATTCTAATTCATTCAGACGATCCATTCTAATTCATTCATGCGATCCATTATAATTCATTCGTACGATTCATTCTAATTCATTCGTACGATCCATTCTAATTCATTCAGACGATCCATTCTAATTAATTTGCATAAACGTATCCATTCTAATTCATTCGCACAATCCATTCTAATTCATTCACACGATCCATTCTAATTCATTCGCACGATCCATTCTAATTCATTCGCACATTCCATTCTAACTCATTCATACGATCCATTCTAATTCATTCGAACGATCCGTTCGAATTCATTCATACGATCCATTCTAATTCATTCGCATGGATGTATCCATTCTAATTCATTCGTACGATCCATTCTAATTCATTCGTACGATCCATTCTAATTCATTCGAATGATCCATTCTAATTCATTCGTACGATCCATTCTAATTCATTCGAATGAATGTATCCATTCTAATTCATTCGTACGATCCATTCTAATTCATTCGCACGATCCATTCTAATTCATTCGCACGATCCATTCTAATTTATTCGTACGATCTATTCTAATTCAGTCTCACGATCCATTCAAATTCATTCGAACGATCCATTCTAATTCATTCGAGCGAAACATTCTAATTCATTCGTACGATCCATTCTAATTCATTCGCACATTCCATTCTAATTCATTCGCACGATCCATTCTAATTCATTCGTTCGACCCATTCTAATTCATTCGCATGGATGTATCCATTCTAATTCATTCGCACGATCCATTCTAATTCAATCGCATGATCCATTCTAATTCATTCGTGCAATCCATTCTAATTCATTCGTATGATTCATTCTAATTCATTTAGACGATCCATTCTAATTCATTCATACGATCCTTTCAAGTTCATTCGTAGGATCCATTCTAATTCACTCGGACGATCCATTCTAATTCATTCGTACCATCCAGTCTAATTCATTCGTAGGATCTATTCTAATTCATTCGTACGATCCATTCTAATTCACTCGCATGATCCATTCTAATTCATTCGAACGAATGTATCCATACTAATTCATTCGTACCATCCATTCTAATTCATTCACACGATCCATTCTAATTCAATCGCACGATTCATTCTAATTCAATCGCACGATCCATTCTAATTCATTCGAATGATCCATTCTAATTCATTCACGATCCATTCTAATTCATTCATACGATTCATTCTAATTCATTCGTACGACCCATTCTAATTCATTCGTACACCCATTCTAATTCATTCGTATGATCCTTTCTAATTCATTCGTACGATCCATTCTAATTCATTCGTACGATCCATTCTAATTCATTCGTACAATCCATTCTAATTCATTCGAGCAATCCATTCTAATTCATTCGTATGATCCATTGTAATTCATTCGTACGATCCATTCTAATTCATTCGCACGAATGTATCCATTCTAATATATTTGTACGATCCATTCTAATTCATTTGCATGATCCATTCTAATTCATTCGTACGAATGTATCCATTCTAATTCATCCGTACAATCCATTCTAATTCATTCGTACGATCCATTCTAATTCATTCGTATAATCCATTCTAATTCATTCGTACGATCCATTCTAATTCATTCGTACAATCCATTCTAATTCATTCGCACGATCTATTCTAATTCATTCGTACGATCCATTCTAATTCATTCGCACGAATGTATCCATTCTAATTCATTCGTATAATCCACTCTAATTCATTGATACGATCTATTCTAATTCATTCGTACCATCCAATCTAATTCATTTTTATGATCCATTCTAATTCATTCGCACGAATGTATCCCTTCTAATTCATTCGCACGATCCATTCTAATTCATTCGTTCGATCCATTCTAATTCATTCATACGATCCATTCTAATTCATTCGTATGATTCATTCTAATTCATTCATACAATCCATTCTAATTCAATCGTATGATTCATTCTAATTCATTCAGACGATCCATTCTAATTTATTCGTACGATCCATTCTAATTCATTCGGACGATCCATTCTAATTCATTCGCATGATCCACTCTAATACATTCATATGATCCATTCTAATTTATTCGCACGAATGTATCCATTCTAATTCATTCGCATGATCCATTCAAATTCATTCGAACGATCCATTCTAATTCATTCGTACGATCCATTCTAATTCATTCGCACGATCCATTCTAATTCATTCGCACGATCCATTCTAATTCATTCGTACGATCCATTCTAATGCATTCGTACGATCCATTCTAATTCATTCGTACGATCCATTCTAAATCATTCTCACGAATCAATCTAATTCATTCGTTCGACCCATTCTAATTCATTCGTACGATCCATTCTAATTCATTCGTACGAATGAATTAGAATGGATACATTTGTGCGAATGAATTAGAATGGATCGTACGAATGAATTAGAATGGATCGTACGAATGAATTAGAATGGATCATACGATTGAATTAGAATGGATCGTACGAATGAATTACAATGGATACATTCGTGCGAATGAATTAAAATGGATCGTACGAATGAATTAGAATGGATCGTGCGAATGAATTAGAATGGATACATTCGTGGTAATGAATTAGAATGGATCGTACGAATGAATTATAATGGATCGAGCGAATGAATTAGAATGGATCGTACGAATGAATTAAAATGGATACATTCGTGCGAATGAATTAGAATGGATCGTACGAATGAATTAGAATGGATCGTGCGAATGAACTAGAATGGATCGTACGAATGAATTAGAATGGATCGTACGAATGAATTAGAATGGATCGTATGAATGAATTAGAATGGATCGTGCGAATTAATTACAATGGATCATATGAATGACTTAGAATGAATCCTACGAATGAATTAGAATGGATCGTGCGAATGAATTAGAATGGATCATACGAATGAATTAGAGTGGATCGTACGAATGAATTAGAATGAATCATATGAATGAATTAGAATGGAACGTGCGAATGAATTAGAATTGATCGTGCGAATGAATTACGTCTGAAAGAATTAGAATGAATCATACAAATGAATTAGAATGGATCGTGCTATTGAATTAGAATGGATACATTCATGCGAATGAATTAGAATGGATCGTACGAATGAATTAGAATGGTTCGTGCGATTGAATTAGAATGGATCATACGAATGAATTAGAATAGATCGTACGAATGAATTAGAATGGATCGTCCGTGTGAATTAGAATGGATCGTCCGAATCAATTAGAATGGATCGTACGAATGAATAAGAATGGATCGTACGAATGAATTAGAATGGATCGTGCGAATGAATTAGAATGGATCGTATGAATGCATTAGAATGGATTGTGCGAATGAATTAGAATGGATCGTACGAATGAATTAGAATGGATACATTCATGCCAATGAATTAGAATGGATCGTCTGAATGAATTAGAATGAATCATAAGAATGAATTAGAATAGATCAAACGAATGAATTAGAATGGATACATTTGTATGAATTAGAATGGATCGTACGAATGAATTAGAATGGATCGTACGAATGCATTAGAATGGATCATGCGAATGAATTAGAATGGATCATACGAATGAATTAGAATGGATCGTACGATTGAATTAAAATGGAATGTGCGATTGAATTAGAATGGATCATCCGAGTGAATTAGAATGGATCGTCCGAATGAATTAGAATGGATGTACGAATGAATAAGAATGGTTCATACGAATGAATTAGAATGGATCGTCTGATTGAATTAGAATGGATCGTCCGAATGAATTATAATGGATATAACGAATGAATAAGAATGGATCATATGAATGAATTAGAATAGATCATGCGAATGAATTAGAATGGATCGTACAAATGCATTAGAATATAACGTGCGAATGAATTAGAATGGATCGTACGAATAAATTAGAATGGATAGATTCGTGCGAATGAATTAGAATGGATCGTGTGAATTAATTAGAATGGATACATTTGTGCGAATGAGTTGGTATGGATTGTACGAATGAATTAGAATGATCATACGAATGAATTAGAATGGATCGTACGGATGAATTAGAATGGATCGTACGAATGAATTAGAATGGATTGTACGAATAAATTAGAATGGATCGTACGATTTAATTTGACTGGATCGTACGAATGAATTAGAATGGATAGTATGAATGAATTAGAATGGATCCTGCGAATGAATTAGAATGGATCGTACGAATGTATTAGAATGGATTGTATGAATGAATTAGAATGGCTCGTATGAATGAATTAGAATGAATCAGGTGAATGAATTAGAATGGACCATACGAATGAATTAGAATGAATCGTACGAATGAATTAGAATGGATTCATCAATTAGAATGGATCATACGAATGAATTAGAATAGATCGTACGAATGAATTAGAATGGATCGTACGAATTAATTAGACTAGATCGTACGAATGAATTAGAATGGATCGTACGAATGAATTAGAATGGATCGTTCAAATGAATTAGAATGGATCGTACGAATAAATTAGAATAGATCGTCTGAATAAATTAGAATAAATCATACGAATGAATTAGAATGGATCATTGGAATGAATTAGAATGAATCATACGAATAAATTAGAATGGATCGTATGAATAAATTAGAATGGAACGTGCGAATGAATTAGAATGGATCGTGCGAATGAATTACGTCTGAATAAATTAGAATGAATCATACGAATCAATTAGAATGGATCATGCGATTGAATTGGAATAAATACATTCGTGTGAATGAATTAGAATGGATCGTACGAATGAATTAGAATGGATCGTACGAATGAATTAGAATGGATCATACGAATGAATTAGACTAGATCGTACGAATGAATTAGAATGGATCTTCTGAGTGAATTAGAATGGATCATCTAAATGAATTTCATACGATCCATTCTAATTCATTCGTATGATTCATTCTAATTAATTCAGATGATCCATTCTAATTTATTCGTACGGTCCATTCTAATTCATTCGGACGATCCATTCTAATTCATTCGTATGATCCATTCTAATTCTTTCACATGAATGTATCCATTCTAATTCATTCGTACGATCTATTCTAAGTCATTCGTATGATCTATTCTAATTCATTCGTATGAATGTATCCATTATAATTCATTCGTACGATCCATTCTAATTCATTCGCACAATCCATTCTAATTCATTCGTACGATCCATTCTAATTCATTCGCACGATCCATTCTAATTCACTCGCATGATCCATTCTAATTCATTCGTACGATCCATTCTAATTCATTCGGACGATCCATTCTAATTCATTCGTACGATCCATTCTAATTCATTCGCACGATCCATTCTAATTCATTCCTACGATCCATTCTTATTTATTCGTATGATCCATTATAATTCATTCGGACGATCCATTCTAATTCACTCAGATGATCCATTCTAATTCATTCGTATGATCTAGTCTAATTCATTCGTATGATCCATTCTAATTTATTCGTATGATTTATTATAATTCATTCGTACGATCCATTCTAACTCATTCACACAAATGTATCCATTCTAATTCATTTGTATGATCCATTCTAACTCATTCATATGATCCATTCTAATTCATTCGTACGATCCATTCTAATTCATTCGCATGGATGTATCCATTCTAATTCATTCGTATAATCCACTCTAATTCATTCATATGATCCATTCTAATTTATTCGTACGATCCATTCTAATTCATTCGTACGATCCATTCTAATTCATGTATCCATTCTAATTCATTCGTACGATCCATTCTAATTCATTCGTACGATCCATTATAATTCATTCGTATGATCCATTCTAATTCATTCATATGATCCATTCTCATTCATTCGTACGATCCATTCTAATTCCTTCGTACGATCCATTCTAATTCATTCGCACGATCTAGTCTAATTTATTCGTACGATCCATTCTAATTCATTCGTACGATCCATTCTAATTCATTTGTATGATCCAATCTAATTCATTCGTACGATCCATTCTAATTCATTCGCACGATCCATTCTAATTCAATCGTACGATCCATTCTAATTCATTCGTACGATCCATTCTAATTCATTTGTACTATCCATTCTAACATTCTAATTCATTCGAACGATCCATTCTAATTCATTCGCACGATCCATTCTAATTCATTCGTACGATCCAGTCTAACTCATTTGTATGATCCAATCTAATTCATTCGCATGATCCATTCTAATTCATTCATACGATCCATTATAATTCATTCGTACGATCCATTCTAATTCATTCGCACGAATATATCCATTCTAGCTCATTCGTACGATCCATCCTAATTCATTCGTATGATCCATTCTAATTCATTCATACGATCTATTCTAATTCATACGAATGTATCAATTCTAAATCATTCGTACGATCCAGTCTAATTCATTCATACGATCCATTCTAATTCATTCGTATGATCCATTCTAATTCATTCTCATGATCCATTCTAATTCATTCATACGATCCATTCTAATTTATTCGTACTATTCATTCTAATTCATTCTAGCTCATTCATACGATCCATCCTAATTCATTCATACGATCCATTCTAATATATTCGTATGATCCATTCTAATTCATTCGTACGATCCATTCTAATTCATACGAATATATCCATTCTAATTCATTCGTACGATCCAGTCTAATTCATTCATACAATCCATTCTAATTCATTCGTATGATCCATTCTAATTCATTCGCATGATCCATTCTAAATTATTCATAAGATCCATTCTAATTCATTCTTACGATCCATTCTAATTCATTCGCACGAATATATCCATTCTAGCTCATTCGTACGATCCATCCTAATTCATTATTATAATCCATTCTAATTCATTCGCACGAATGTATCCATTCTAATTCATTCGTACGATCCATTCTAGTTCATTCACACGATCCATTCTAATTCATTCGCACGAATGTATCCACTCTAATTCATTCATACGATCCATTCTAATTCATTCACACGATCCATTCTTATTCATTCGTACGATCCATTCTTATTCATTCGTACGATCCATTCTAATTCATTCGTACGACCCATTCTAATTGATTCGTACGATCCATTCTAATTCATTCGTTTGATTCATTCTAATTTATTCGTACGATCCATTCTAATTCATTCGCATGATCCATTCTAATTCATTCGTACAATCTAATCTAATTCATTCATACGATCCATTCTAATTCATTTGTACTATCCATTCTTATTCATTCGAACGATCTATTCTAATTCATTCGCACGATCCATTTTAATTCATTCGTATGATTCATTCTAATTCATTCAGACGATCCATTCTAATTCATTCGCACGATCCATTTTAATGCATTCGTACGATCCATTCTAATTAATTTGCACGATCCATTCTAATTCATTCACATGATCCATTCTAATTCATTCGTACGATCCATTCTAATTCATTCGTACAATCCATTCTATTTCATTCGTATGATCCATTCTAATTCATTCATATGATCCATTCTAATTCATTCGTACGATCCATTCTAACTCATTCGCACAAATCTATCACTTCTAATTCATTCACATGATCCATTCTAATTCATTCGTACGATCCATTCTAATTCATACGAATGTATCCATTCTAATTCATTCGTACAATCCATTCTAATTCATTCGCACGAATGTATCCATTCTAATTCATTCGAACGATCCATTCTAATTCATTCGAACGATCCTTTCTAATTCATTCGTACGATCCATTCTAATTCATTCGTACGATCCATTCAAATTCATTCGTACAATCGATTCTAATTCATTCGTACAATACATTCTAATTCATTCGCACGATCCATTCTAATTCGTTCGCATGATCCATTCTAATTCATTCGCACGATCCATTCTAATTCATTCGTATGATCCATTCTAATTCATTCGAACGATCCATTCTAATTCATTTGTGTAATCCATTCTAACATTCTAATTCATTCGAACGATCCATTCTAATTCATTCACGATCCATTCTAATTCATTCATACGATCCATTCTAATTCATTCATATGATCCATTCAAATTCATTCGCACGAATGTATCCATTCTAAGTCATTCGTACGATCCATTCTAATTCATTCGTACGATCCATTCTAACATTCTAATTTATTCGAACGATCCATTCTAATTCATCCACGATCTATTCTAATTCATTCGTACAATCCATTCTAATTCATTCGAACGATCCATTCTAATTTATTCGTACGATCCATTCTAATTCATTCGTACGATCCATTCTAATTCATTCGCACATTCCATTATAATTCATTCATACGATCCATTCTAATTTATTCATACGATCCATTCTAATTCATTTGTACTATCCATTCTAACATTCTAATTCATTCGTATGATCCAGTCTAATTCATTCGTATGATCCATTCTAATTCATTCGCACGATCCTTTCTAATTCACTCGGACGATCCATTCTAATTCATTCATACGATCCATTCTAATTCATTCGTATGATTCATTCTAATTCATTCGCACGAATGTATCTATTCTAATTCATTCGTACGATCCATTCTAATTCATTCGCACGATCCATTCTAATTCACTCGGACGATCCATTCTAATTCATTCGTATGATCCATTCTAATTCACTCGGCCGATCCATTCTAATTCATTCGCACGATCCATTCTAATTCAATTGTACTATCCATTATAATTCATTCGAACGATCCATTCTAATTCATTCGCACGATCCATTCTAATTCATTCGTACGATCCATTCTAATTCATTCGAACGATCCATTCTAATTCATTCGCATGATCCATTCTAATTCATTCGTATGATCCTTTCTAATTCATTCAGACAATCCATTCTAATTCATTCACACGATCCATTCTAATTCATTCGCACGATCCATTCTAATTCACACGGACGATCCATTCTAATTAATTCGTACGATCCATTCTAATTCATTCGCACGATCCATTCTAATTCATTCGTACGATCCATTCTAATTCATTCGTACGATCCATTCTAATTCATTCGAATGATCCATTCTAATTTATTCGTACGATCCATTCTAATTCATTCGTACGATACATTCTAATTCACTCGGACGAGCCATTCGTGCGAATGAATTAGAATGGATCGTACGAATTAATAAGAATGGATCGTACGAATGAATTAGAATGGATCGTTCGAATAAATTAGAATGGATCATTCGAATGAATTAGAATGGATCATACGAATGAATTAGAATGGATCGTACGAATGAATTAGAATGGATCGTACGAGTGAATTAGAATGGATCGTACGAGTGAATTAGAATGGATCGTACAAATGAATTAGAATGGATCGTAGGAATGAATTAGAATGGATCGTGCGAATGAATTAGAATGGATCGTATGAATGAATTAGACTGGATCGTTCGAATAAATTAGAATGTTAAAATGGATACTACAAATGAATTAGAATGGATCGTACGCATGAATTAGAATGGATCGTACGAATGAATTAGAATGGAATGTGCGAATGAATTAAAATGGATCGTACGAATGAATTAGAATGGATCGTACGAATAAATTAAAATGGATCGTTCGAATGAATTAGAATGGATCGTACGAATGAATTAGACTGGATCGTGAATGAATTAGAATGGATCGTCCGAGTGAATTAGAATGGATCGTACGAATGAACTTGAATGGATAGTACGAATGAATTAGAATGGATCGTATGAATGAATTAGAATGAATCATACGAATGAATTAGAATGGATACATTCGTGCGAATGAATTAGAATGAATCATACGAATGAATTAGAATGGATCGTACGAATGAATTAGAATGGATCGTCCGAGTGAATTAGAATGGATCGTACGAATGAATTAGAATGCATCGTACGAACGAATTAGAATGGATCATCCGAATGAATTAGAATGGATCGTCCGAGTGAATTAGAATGGATCGTGCGAATGAATTAGACTGGATCGTACGAATAAATTAGACTGGATCGTACGAATGAATTAGAATGGATCGTACGAGTGAATTAGAATGGATCGTACGAATGAATTAGAATGGATCATACGAATGAATTAGAATGGATCATATAACTGAATTCGAATGGATCGTGCGAATGAATTAGAATGGATCGTGCGAATGAATTAGAATGGGTCTTGCGAATGAATTAGAATGGGTCGTCTGAATGAATCAAAATGGATCGTACGAATGAATCAGAATGGATCGTACGAATGAATCAGAATGGATCGTACGAATGAATCAGAATGGATCGTACGAATGAATTAGAATGGATCGTGCGAATGAATTAGAATGGATCATATGAATGAATTAGAATGAATCATACGAATGAATTAGAATGGATCGAGTGAATTAATCAGAATGGATCATACGAATAAATTAGAATGAATCATACGAATGAATTTGAATGGATCGAGAGAATGAATTAGAACGGATCGTACGAATAAATTAGAATGGATCGTCCGAGTGAATTTGAATGGATCGTACGAATGAATTAGAATGGATCGTATGAATGAATTAGAATAGATCATACTAATGTATTAGACTGGATCGTACGAATGAATTAGAATGGATCGTCCAAGTGAATTAGAATGGATCGTACGAATGAACTTGAATGGATAGTACGAATGAATTAGAATGGATCGTGCGAAAGAATTAGAATGGATCGTATGAATGAATTAGAATAGATCGTCTGAATGAATTAGAATGGATCATCTGAATGAATTAGGAAGTATTATACGAATGAATCATAATGGATCATACGAATGAATTAGAATGGATCGTCTGAATGAATTAGAATGTTTCATACGAATGAATTAGAATGGATACATTCGTGCGAATGAATTAGAATGAATCATATGAATGAATTAGAATGGATCGTACGAATGAATTAGAATGGAGTGTCCGAGTGAATTAGAATGGATCGTACGAATGAATTAGAATGGACCGTACGAATGAATTAGAATGGAGCGTACAAATGCATTAGAATGGATCGTACGAATGAATTAGAATAGATCGTATGAATGAATTAGAATGGATCGTACGAATGAATTAGAATGGATCGTACAAATTAATTAGACTGGATCGTACGAATGAATTAGAATGGATCGTACGAATGAAGTAGAATGGATCGTTCGAATGAATTAGAATAGATCGTACGAATGAATTAGAATGGATCGTAGGAATGAATTAGAATGGATCGTCCGAGTGAATTAGAATGGATCGTGCGAATGAATTAGAATGGATCGTATGAATGAATTAGACTGGATCCTTCGAATAAATTAGAATGTTAGAATGGATACTACAAATGAATTAGAATGGTTCGTACGCATGAATTAGAATGGATCGTACGAATGAATTAGAATGGAATGTGCGAATGAATTAAAATGGATCGTACGAATGAATTAGAATGGATCGTACGAATAAATTAGAATGGATCATTCGAATGAATAAGAATGGATCGTACGAATGAATTAGAATGGATCGTGAACGAATTAGAATTGATCGTCCGAGAGAATTAGAATGGATCGTACGAATGAACTTGAATGGATAGTGCGAATGAATTAGAATGGATCGTACGAATGAATTAGAATGAATCATACGAATGAATTAGAATGGATACATTCGTGCGAATGAACTAGAATGAATCATACGAATGAATTAGAATGGATCCTACGAATGAATTAGAATGGATCGTCCGAGTGAATTAGAATGGATCGTACGAATGAATTAGAGTGGATCGTACGAATGAATTAGAATGGATCGTACGAATGAATTAGAATGGATCGTCCGAGTGAATTAGAATGGATCGTGTGAATGAATTAGACTGGATCGTATGAATGAATTAGACTGGATCGTCCGAATGAATTAGAATGGATCGTACGAGTGAATTAGAATGGATCGTACGAATGAATTAGAATGGATCGTACGAATGAATTAGAATGGATCATATGAATGAATTCGAATGGATCGTGCGAATGAATTAGAATGAATCGTGCGAATAAATTAGAATGGATCATGCGAATGAATTAGAATGGGTCGTCTGAATGAATCAGAATGGATCATACGAATGAATCAAAATGGATCATACGAATGAATCAGAATGGATCGTGCGAATGAATTAGAATGGATAATATGAATGAATTAGAATGAATCATACGAATGAATTAGAATGGATCGAGCGAATTAATCAGAATGGATCATACGAATTAATTAGAATGAATCATACGAATGAATTAGAATGGATCGAGCGAATGAATTAGAATGGATCGTACGAATAAATTAGAATGGATCGTCCGAGTGAATTAGAATGGATCGTACGAATGATTTAGAATGGATCGTATGAATTAATTAGAATGGATCGTATGAATGAATTAGAATAGATCATACTAATGAATTAGACTGGATCGTACGATTGAATTAGAATGGATCATCCAAGTGAATTAGAATGGATCGTACGAATGAACTTGAATGGATAGTACGAATGAATTAGAATGGATCGTGCGAAAGAATTAGAATGGATCGTACGAATGAATTAGAATGGATCGTATGAATGAATTAGAATGGATCGTACGAATGAATTAGAATGGATCATAAGAATTAATTAGACTGGATCGTACGAATGAATTAGAATGGATCGTACTAATGAATTATAATGGATCGTTCGAATGAATTAGACTAGATCGTACGAATAAATTAGAATGGATCGTCTGAATGAATTAGAATGGATCGTACGAATGAATTATATTAGAACATATGAATGAATTAGAATGGACCGTACAAATGAATTAGAATGGATCGTACGAATGAATTAGAATGGATCGTACGAATGACTTAGAATGGATACATTCATGAGAATGAATTAGAATGGATCATATGAATGAATTAGAATGGATCATACGAATGAATTAGAATAGATCGTTCGAATGAATTAGATTGGATCGTATGAATGAATTAGAATGGATCGTCCGAGTGAAATAGAATGAATCTTGCGAATGAATTAGAATGGATCGTCTGAATGAATTAGAATGGATCGTCTGAATGAATTACAATGGATCGTCTGAATGAATTACAAAGGATGATACGGATTAATTAGAATGGATCGTGCGAATGAATTAGAATGGATCGTTCGAATGAATAAGAATAGATAGTACAAATGAATTAGAATGGATCGTATGAATGAATTAGAATAGATTGTACGAATGAATTAGAATAGATCGTACGAATAAATTAGAATAAATCGTGAATGAATTAGAATGGATCGTACGAATGACTTAGAATGGATACATTCGTGCGAATGAATTAGAATGGATCATACGAATGAATTAGAATGGATCATACGAATGAATTAGAATGGATCGTTCGAATGAATTAGAATGGATAGTACAAATGAATTAGAATGGATCGTACGAATGAATTAGAATGGTGGATCATACGAATGAATTAGAATGGATACATCCATGCAAATGAATTTCAATGGATCATACGAATGAATTAGAATGGATCGTACGAATGGATTAGAATGGATACATTCATGCAAATGAATTTGAATAGATCATACGAATGAATTATAATGGATCATACGAATGAATTAGAATGAATACATTCGTGCGAATGAATTAGAATGGATCGTACAAATGAACTAAAATGGATACATTCGTGCATATGAATTAGAATAGATCATCTAAATGAATTAGAATGGATAGTACAAATGAATTAGAATGGATCGTACGAATGAATTAGAGTGGATCGTACGAATAAATTAGAATGGATCGTGCGAATGAATTTGAATGGAAATTACAAATGAACTAGAATGGATACAATCGTATGAATGAATTAGAATGGACCGTCCGAATGAATTAGAATGGATCGTACGAAGAAATTAGAATGGATCGTCTGAATGAATTAGAATGAATCATACGAATGAATTAGAATGGATCATTCGTACGATCCATTCTAATTCATTCGTATGATCCATTCTAATTCCTTCGCATGATCCACTCTAATTCATTCATACGATCCATTCTAATTCATTCGTTCGATCCATTCTAATTCATTCATATGATTCATTCTAATTCATTCATACGACCCATTCTAATACATCCATACGATCCATTCTAATTCATTCATACGATCTATTCTAATTCATTCGTACGATCCATTCTAATTCGTTCGCACGAATGTATCCATTCTATGCCATTCATACGATCCAATCTAATTTATTCAGATGATCCATTCTAATTCATTCGTACGATCCATTCTAATTCATTTGCACGATCCATTCTAATTCCTTCGCATGAACCACTCTAATTCATTCATACGATCCATTCTAATTCATACGAATGTATCCATTCTAATTCATTCGTTCGATCCATTCTATTTCATTAATACGATCCATTCTAATTCATACAAATGTATCCATTCTAATTCATTCGTTCGATCCATTCTAATTCATTCGAATGATTCATTTTAATTCATTCAGACGATCCATTATATTTCATTCGCACATTCCATTCTAATTCATTCGTATGATCCATTCTAATTCATTCGAACGATCCATTCTAATTCATTTGTACGATCCATTCTAATTCACTCGGATGATCCATTCTAATTCATTCGTACAATCCATTCTAATTCATTCGTATGATCCATTCTAATTCATTCGCATGATCCATTCTAATTCATCCGTACGATCCATTCTAATTCATTCGCACGATCCATTCTAATGCATTAGTACGATCCATTCTAATTCATTCACACGATCCATTCTAATTCATTCATACGATCCATTCTAATTCATTCACAAGATCCAATCTAATTCATTCGCACGATCCTTTCTAATTCATTCAGACGATCCATTCTAATTCATTCGTATAATTCATTCTAATTCATTCGCATGATCCACTCTAATTCATTCATATGATCCATTCTAATTCATTCGAAAGATCCATTCTAATTCATTCATACACGATCCATTCTAATGCATTCGTACGATCCATTCTAATTCATTCGCACGATCCATTCTAATTCATTCGCATAAATGTATCCATTCTAATTCATTCGTACGATCCATTCTAATTCATTCGCACGATCCATTCTAATGCATTCGTACTATCCATTCTAATTCATTCACATGATCCATTCTAATTTATTCGTATGATCCATTCTAATTCTATCGAATGATCCATTCTAAGTCATTTGTACGATCCATTCTAATTCATATGAATGATCCATTCTAATTCATTCACACAATCCATTCTAATTCATTCATATGATTCATTCTAATTCATTCGTACAATCCATTCTAATTCATTCGTACGATCCATTCTAATTCATTCGTATGATCCATTCTAATTCATCCGTACGATCCATTCTAATTCATTCGTATGATTCATTCTAATTCATTCGTACGATCCATTCTAATTCATTCGTATGATTCATTATAATTCATTCATATGATCCATTCTAATTCATTCGCACGATCCATTCTAATTCATTCGTATGATCCAGTCTAATTCATTCGTACGATCCATTCTAATTCATTCGAATGTATCAATTCTATTTCATTCAGGCGATCCATTCTAATTTATTCGTACGATCCATTCTAATTTATTCAAACGATCTATTCTAATTCATTCATACGATCCATTCTAATGCATTCGTTCGTTCCATTCTAATTCATTTGCACATTCCATTCTAAATCATTCGTGCGATCCTTTCTAATTCATTCACACGATCCATTCTAATTCATTCGTATGATCCACTCTAATTCATTCATACGATCTATTCTAATTAATTTGCATGATCCATTATAATTCATTCATACGATCCATTCTAATTCATTCGCATGATCCACTCTAATTCATTCACACGATCCATTCTAATTCATTCGTACGATCCATTCTAATTCACTCGGACTATCCACTCTAATTCATTCGCATAATTGTATCCATTCTAATTCATTCGCACGATCCATTCTAATTCATTCGTACGATCCATTCTAATTCATTTGTACGATCCATTCTAATTCATTCGTACAATCCATTCATTCTAATTCATTCGTATGATCCACTCTAATTCATTCGTACGATCCATTATAATTCATACGCACTATTCATTCTAATGCATTCGTACGATCCATTCTAATTCATTCATATGATCCATTCTAATTCATTCGCACGAATGTATCCATTCTAATTCATTCGTACGATCCATTCTAATTCATTCGCACGAATGTATCCATTCTAATTCATTCGTATGATCCATTCTAATTCATTCGTACGATCCATTCTAATTCATTTGTACTATCCATTCTAACATTCTAATTCATTCGAACGATCCATTCTAATTCATTCACGATCCATTCTAATTCATTCTCATGAATGTATCCATTCTAATTCATTCGTACGATCCATTCTAATTCATTCGCACGATCCATTCTAATACATTCGTACGATCCATTCTAATTCATTCACACGATCCATTCTAATTCATTCGTATGATCCATTCTAATTCAATCACACGATCCATTCTAATTCATTCGTACGATCCATTCTAATTAATTCGTATGATCCATTCTAATTCATTCGCATGATCCACTCTAATTCATTCGTACGATCCATTCTAATTCATACGAATGTATCCATTCAAATTCATTCGTTCGATCCATTCTAATTCATTCGTATGATTCATTCTAATTCATTCCGTATGATCCATTCTAATTCATTTGAACGATCCATTCTAATTCATTCGTACGATCCATTCTAATTCATTCACACGATCCATTCTAATTCATTCGTTCGATCCATTCTAATTCATTCGTATGATCCATTCTAATTCATTCGTACGATCCATTCTAATTCATTCGCACGATCCATTCTAATTCATTCGTACGATCCATTCTAATTCATTCGAACGATCCATTCTAATTCATTCGAACGATCCATTATAATTCATTCATACGATCCATTCTAATTCATGCAGACGATCCATTCTAATTCATTCGCATGAATATATCCATTCTAATTCATTTGTACTATCCATTCTAATTCATTTGCACGATCCATTCTAATTCATTCGAACGATCCATTCTAATTCATTCGTACAATCTATTATAATTCATTCGTATGATCTATTCTAATTCATTCGTATGATCCATTCTAATTCATTCGTACGAATGTATCCATTCTAATTCATTCACGATCCATTCTAATTCATTCGTATGATCCATTCTAATTCATTCGTACGATCCATTGTAATTCATTCGCACGATCCATTCTAATTCATTCGCATGATCCACTCTAATTCATTCAAACGATCCATTCTAATTTATACGAATGTATCCATTCTAATTCATTCGTTCGATCCATTCTAATTCATTCGTTTGATTTATTCTAATTCATTCAGACGATCCTTTCTAATTTATTCGCATGAATGTATCCATTCTAGTTCATTCATACGATCCATTCTAATTCATTCGCACGATCCATTCTAATGCATTCGTACGATCCATTCTAATTCATTCACACGATCCATTCTAATTCATTCGTATGATCCATTTTAATTCAATCGCACGATCCATTCTAATTCATTCGTATGATCCATTCTAATTCAATCGCACGATCCATTCTAATTCATTCGTACGATCCATTATAATTCATTCGTACGATCCATTCTAATTCATTCGTATGATCCATTCTAATTTTTTCGTAGAATCCATTCTAATTCATTCGTACGATCCATTCTAATTCATTCACAAGATCCATTCTAATTCATTCGTATGATTCATTCTAATTCATTCGTACAATCCATTCTAATTCATTCGTACAATCCAATCTAATTCATTCGCATGATCTATTCTAATTCATTCATACGATCCATTCTAATTTATACGAATGTATCTATTCTAATTCATTCGTATGATCCACTCTAATTCATTCATACGATCCATTCTAATTCATATGAATGTATCCATTTTAATTCATTCGTTCGATCCATTCTAATTCATTTGTATGATTCATTCTAATTCATTTTGTACGATCCATTCTAATTCATTCACACGATCCATTCTAATTCATTCGTACGACCCATTCTAATTCATTCGTACCATCCATTCTAATTCATTCATACGATCCATTCTAATTCATTCGCACGATCCATTCTAATTCATTCATACGATCGATTGTAATTCATACGAATGTATCCATTCTAATTCATTCGTTCGATCCATTCTAATTCATTCGTATGATTCATTCTAATTCATTCGAATGATCCATTCTAATTCATTCGTATGATCCAATCTAATTCATTCGTACGATCCATTCTAATTCATTCGCACGATCCAATCTAATGCATTCGCACGATCCATCCTAATTCATTCATACGATCCATTCTAATTCATTCGTACGATCCATTCAAATTCATTCGTACGATCCATTCTAATTCATTCGCACGATCCATTCTAATGCATTCGTACGATCCATTCTAATTCATTCGCACGATCCATTCTAATTCATTCATACGATCCATTCTTATTCATTCGTACGATCCATTCTAATTCATTCGCACGATCCATTCTAATTCATTCATACAATCCATTCTAATTTATTCGTTCGATCTATTCTAATACATTCATATGATTCATTCTAATTCATTCAGACAATCCATTCTAATTCATTCGCATGAATGTATCTATTCTAATTCATTCGTTTGATCCATTCTTATTCATTCGCACGATCCATTCTAATTCATTCGTACAATCCATTCTTATTCATTCGTTCGATCCATTCCAATTCATTCGCACGATCCATTCTAATTCATTCATACGATCCATTCTAATTCATTCACACATTCCATTCTAATTCATTCGTACGATCCATTCTAATTCATTCATACGATCCATTCTAATTCATTCGAACGATCCATTCTATTTCATTCGTATGATCAATCCTAATTCATTCATTCTAATTCATTCTAATTCATTCGTACGATACATTCTAATTCATACGAATGTATCCATTCTAATTCATTTGCAAGGATGGATCCATTCTAATTCATTCGCACGAATGTATCCATTCTAATTCATTCATACAATCCATTCTAATTCATTCGTACGATACATTCTAATTCATACGAATGTATCCATTCTAATTCATTTGCAAGGATGGATCCATTCTAATTCATTCGCACGAATGTATCCATTCTAATTCATTCGTATGATCCATTCTAATTCATTCGTTCGATCCATTCTAATTCATTTGTATGATTCATTCAAATTCATTCAGACGATCCATTCTAATTCATTCGCATGAATGTATCCAATATAATTCATTCGTATGATCCATTCTAATTCATTCGCACGATCCATTCTAATGCATTCATACGATCCATTCTAATTCATTCACACGATCCGTTCTAATTCATTCGTATGATCCATTCTAATTCAATCGAACGATCCATTCTAATTCATTCGCACAAATGTATCCATTCTAAATCAATCGCACGATCCATTCTAATTTATTCGCATGATCCATTCTAATGCATTCGTACGATCCATTCTAATTCATTCGTACGATCCATTCTAATTCATTCGTACGATCCATTCTAATTCAATCGGACGATCCATTCTAATTCATTTGCACGAATGTATCCATTCTAATTTATTCGCACGATCCATTCTAATTCATTCGTACGACCCATTCTAATTCATTTGTACGATCCATTCTAATTCATTCGTACGATCCATTCTAATTCATTCGTATGATCCATTCTAATTCATTCGCATGATCCATTCTAATTCATACGAATGTGTCCATTCTAATTTATTCAGACGATCCATTCTAATTCATTCTAATTCATTCACACGATCCATTCTAATCCATTCTAATTCATTCGTACGATCCATTCTAATTCATTCGGACGATCCATTCTAATTCATTCATACGGTTGTATCCATTCTAGTTCATTTGTACTTTCCATTCTAATTCATTTGCACGATCCATTCTAATTTATTCGTAGGATCCATTCTAATTCATTCGTACGATCCATTCTAATTCATTCACACGATCCATTCTAATTCATTCGTATGATTCATTCTAATTCATTCGTACAATCCATTCTAATTCATTCATACGATCCATTTTAATTCATTCGCACGATCCATTCTAATTCATTCGTATGATCCATTCTAATTCATTCATACAATCTATTCTAATTCATTCGTACGATCCATTCTAATTCATTCGCATGATCCATTCTAATTCATTCGTACGATCCATTCTAATTCATTTATACGATCCATTCTAATTCATTCGCACGATCCATTCTAATTTATTCGCATGATCCACTCTTATTCATTCATACGATCAATTCTAATTCATACGAATGTATCCATTCTATTTCATTCGTTCGATCCATTCTAATTCATTCGTTTGATTCATTCTAATTCTTTCGTTCTATCCATTCTAATTCATTCGTATGATTCATTCTAATTCATTCATACGATCCAATCTAATTCATTCGCACGATCCATTCTAATGCATTCGTACGTTCCATTCTAATTCATTCACACGATCTATTCTAATTCATTCGTATGATCCATTCTAATTTATTCGTACGATCCATTCTAATTCATTCGTACGATCCATTCTAATTCATTCGCACGATCCATTCTAGCTCATTCGTACGATCCATTCTAATTCATTCGCACGATCCATTCTAAGTCATTCGCACGAATGTATCCATTCTAATTCATTCGAACGATCCATTCTCATTAATTCGCACGATCCATTCTAATTCATTCATATGATCCATTGTAAATAATTCACATGATCCATTCTAATTCATTCATACGATCCAATCTAATTCATTCATACGATCCATTCTAATTTATTCGTACAATCCATTCTAATTCATTCGTATGATCCATTCTAATTCATTCGCACGAATATGTCCATTCTAAGTCATTCATAAGATCCATTCTAATTCATTCGTATGATTCATTCTAATTCATTCAGACGATCCATTCTAATTTATTCGTACGATCCATTCTAATTCATTCGGACGATCCATTCTAATTCATTCATACGATTGTATCCATTCTACTTCATTTGTACTTTCCATTCTAATTCATTTGCACGATCCATTCTAATTTATTCATTCGATCCATTCTAATTCATTTGTACGATCCATTCTAATTCTTTTACACGATCCATTCTAATTCATTCGTATGATTCATTCTAATTCATTCGTACAATCCATTCTAATTCATTCGTACGATCCATTCTAATTCATTCGCATGATCCATTCTAATTCATCCGTACTATCTATTCTAATTCATTCGTATGATTCATTCTAATTCATTCGTATGATCCATTCTAATTCATTCGTATGCTTCATTCTAATTCATACGAATGTATCCATTCTAATTTATTCGTACGATCCATTCTAATTCATTCGCACGAATGTATCCATTCTAATTCATTCGCACGATCCATTCTAATTCATTCGTACAATCTATTCGAATTCATTCATACGATCCATTCTAATTCATTCGAACGATCCATTCTAATTCATTCGAACGATCCATTCTAATTCATTTGCACGATCTATTCTAATTCATTCGTATGATTCATTCTAATTCATTCAGAGGATCCATTCTAATTCATTCGTACGATCCATTCTAATTCATTCGCACGATCCATTCTAATTCATTCGAACGATCCATTCTAATTCATTTGTAAGATCCATTCTAATTTATTTGTATGATCCATTCTAATTCATTCGTACGATCCATTCTAATTCACTCGCACGATCCATTCTTATTCATTCGTACGATCCATTCTAATTGATTCGCACGATCCATTCTAGTTCATTCGCACGAATGTATCCATTCTAATTCATTCGTACGATCCATTCTAATTCATTCGCACGATCCATTCTAATTCATTCATATGATCCATTGTAATTAATTCGCATGATCCATTCTAATTCATTCATACGATCCATTCAAATTCATTCGTACGATCCACTCTAATTCATTCACACCATCCATTCAAATTCATTCATACGATCCATTCTAATTCATTCGCATGATCCACTCTAATTCATTCATACGATCCATTCTAATTTATTCGTACGATCTATTCTAATTCATTCGTACGATCCATTCTGATTCATTCATACGATCCTTTATAGTGCATTCGTACGATCCATTCTAATTCATTCGCACGATCCATTCTAGTTCATTCGTACGATTCATTCTAATTCATTCACACGATCCATTCTAATTCATTCGTATGATTCATTCTAATTCATTCGTACAATCTATTCTAATTCATTCGTACGATCCATTCTAAATTCATTCGCATGATCCATTCTAATTCATCCGTACGAATTAGAATGGATCGTACAAATGCATTAGAATGGATCGAACGAATGAATTAGATTGGATACATTCGTATGAATTAGAATGGATCGTATGAATGAATTTGTGTGGATCATGAGAATGTATTAGAATGGATAGTCTGAATGAATTAGAATGGATCGTGCGAATGAATTAGAATGGATCGTACGAATGCATTAGAATGGATCGTGCGAATGAATTAGAATGGATCGTACGAATGAATTAGAATGGATCGTTTGAGTGAATTAGAATGGATTATACGAATGAATTAGAATGGATCGTACAAATAAATCAGAATGGATCATATGAATGAATTAGAATGGATCATGCGAATGAATTAGAATGGATCGTACGAATGAAATAGAATGGATTGTACGAATGAGTTAGAATGGATCATCCGAATGAATTAGAATGGATCGTACGAATGAATTAGAATGGATCATGAATGAATTAGAATGGATCGTTCAAATGAATTAGAATGTTAGAATGGATAGTACAAATGAATTAGAATGGATCGTACGAATGAATTAGAATGGATCATACGAATGAATTAGAATGGATTCATTCGTACGAATAAATTAGAATGGATCGTTCGAATGAATTAGAATGGATCATACGAATGAATTAGAATGGATCGTGCGAATAAATTAAAATGGATCATATGAATGCATTAGAATGGATCGTATGAATGAATTAGAATGGATGAATTAGAATGGATCGTCCGAATGAATTAGAATGGATCGTACGAATAAATTAGAATGGATCGTGCGAATGAATTAGAATGGATCATACAAATGCATTAGAATGGATCGTGCGAATGAATTAGAATGGATCGTGCGAATGAATTAGAATGGATCATGCGAATGAATTAGAATGGATCGTACGAATGAATTAGAATGGATCATGCGAATGATTTAGAATTGATCGTGAATGAATTAGAATGGATGGTTCAAATGAATTAGAATGTTAGAATGGATCATACAAATGATTTAGAATGGATCGTATGAATGAATTAGAATGGTTCGTACGAATGAATTAGAATGGATCATATGAATGAATTAGAATGGATACATTCGTGCGAATGAATTAGATTGGATCGTACGAATGAATTAGAATGGATCGTCCGAGTGAATTAGAATGGATCGTACGAATGAACTTGAATGGATACATTCGTGCGACTGAATTAGAATAGATCATACGAATGAATTAGAATGGATCGTGCGAATGAATTTGAATGGATACATTCATGCGAATGAATTAGAATGGATCATACGAATGAATTAGAATGGATCGTGCGAATGAATTAGAATGGATACATTCGTGCGAATGAATTAGTACGATTCATTCTAATTCATTCGCACGATCCATTATAATTCATTTGCACAATCCATTCTAATTCATTCGTAAAATCCATTCCAATTCATTCGTACAATCCATTCTAATTCATTCGCGCGATCCATTCTAATTCATTCGCACGATCCATTCTAATTTATTCGTACGATCCATTCTAATTCATTCGTACGATCCATTCTAATTCATTCGTACGATTCATTCTAATCCATTCGAACGATCCATTCTAATTCATTCGAACGATCCATTCTAATTCATTCGTACGACACATTCTAATTCATTCAAACGATCTATTCTAATTCATTCGTACGATCCATTCTAATTCATTCGAACGATCCATTATAATTCATTC
This sequence comes from Chamaelirium japonicum, assembly GCA_947650365.1. Lineage (NCBI taxonomy): Eukaryota > Viridiplantae > Streptophyta > Magnoliopsida > Liliales > Melanthiaceae > Chamaelirium > Chamaelirium japonicum. The sequence goes on from CANTAL010000001.1 coordinate 2,507,860, forward strand.
GAACGATCCATTCTAATTTATTCGTATGATCCATTCTAACTCATTGGCACATTCCATTCTAATTCATTCGTATGATCCATGCTAATTCATTCGTACGATCCATTCTTATTCATTCGTATGATCCATTCTAATTCAATCCATTCTAGTTCATTCGCACGAATGTATCCATTCTAATTCATTAGTAAGATCCATTTCATTCGTACGATCCATTCTAATTCATTCGTATGATCCATTCAAATTCATTTGCATGGATGTATCCATTCTAATTCATTCGTACAATCCATTCTATTTCATTCGTACGATCCATTCTAATTCATTCGTACGAATGAATTAGAATGGATACATTCGTGCGAATGAATTAGAATGGATCGTATGAATGAATTAGATTGGATACATCCATGCAAATGAATTTGAATGGATCATACGAATGAATTAGAATGGATCGTGCGAATGAATTAGAAGGGATTGTACGAATGAATTAGAATGGATTGTTCAAATGAATTCGAATGGATCATATGAATGAATTAGAGTGGATCATATGAATGAATTAGAATGGATGCATTCGTGCGAATGAATTATAATGGATCGTACGAATAAATTAGAATAGATCGTGCGAATGAATTATAATAAATCATCTGATTGAATTAGAATGAATCATATGAATGAATTAGAATGGATCGTATGAATGAATTAGAATGGTTCGTACGAATGAATTAGAATGGATCATACGAATGAATTAGAATGGATACATTCGTGCGAATAAATTAGATTGGATTATACGAATGAATTAGAATGGATCGTTCGAGTGAATTAGAATGGATCGTACGAATGAACTTAAATGGATACATTCGTGCGAATGAATTAGAATGGATCATACGAATGAATTAGAATAGATTGTACGAATGAGTTAGAATGGATACATTCGCACGAATGAATTAGAATGGATCGTACGAATGAAATAGAATGGATTATACGAATGAATTAGAATGGATCGTACGAATAAATTGGAATGGATCATACGAATGAATTAGAATGGACCGTACGAATAAATTAGAATGGATCGTGTGAATGAATTAGAATGGAAAGATCAAATGAATTAGAATGGATCTTGCGATTGAATTCGAATAGATCTTACGAATGAATTAGAATGGATACATTCGTGCGAATAAATTAGAATGGATCGTACGAATGAATTAGAATGGATCATACGAATGAATTATAATGGATCATGCGATTGAATTAGAATGGATCATACGAATGAATTAGAAAAGATCGTGCGAATGAATCAGAATGGATACATTCGTGCGAATGAATTAGAACGGATCGTACGAATGAATTAGAATGGATACATCCATGCGAATGAATTAGAATGGATCGTACGAATGAACTAGAATGGACACATTCGTGCGAATGAATTAGAATGGATCGTTTGAATGAATTAGAATGAATCATATGAATGAATTAGAATGGATTGTATGAATGAATTAGAATGGATCGTGCGAATGAATTAGAATGGATCGTACGAATAAATTAGAATGGATACATTCATGTGAATGAATTAGAATGGATCGTACGAATGAATTAGAATGGATCGTACGAATGCATTAGAATGGATCGTGCGATTGAATTTGAATGGATCATACGAATGAATTAGAATGTTCTAATTCATTCACATGGTCCATTCTAATTCATTCGTACGATCCATTCTAATTCATTCGTACGATCCATTCTTATTCATTCGTACGAGCCATTCTAATTCAATCCATTCTAATTTATTTGCACGAATGTATCCATTCTAATTCAATAGTAAGATCCAATCTAATTTATTCGCATGAATGTATCCATTCTAATTCATTCGTACGATCCATTCTAATTCACTCGGACGATCCATTCTAATTCATTCGTACGATCCATTCTAATTCATTCGCACGAATGTATCCATTCTAATTCATTCGCACATTCCATTCTAATACATTCATACGATCCATTCTAATTCATTCAAACGATCCATTCTAATTCATTCGTACGATCCATTCAAACTCATTCGCACGATCCATTCTAATTCATTCATACGATCTATTCTAATTCATTCGTATGATTCATTCTAATTCATTCAGATGATCCATTCTAATTCATTCGCACGATCTATTCTAATTCATTCGTACGATCCATTCGAATTCATTCATACAATCCATTCTAATTTATTCGAACGATCCATTCAAATTCATTCGAACGATCCATTCTAATTCATTCGCACAAATGTATCTATTCTAATTCATTCGTATGATCTATTCTAATTCAATCGCACGATCCATTCTAATTCATTCGTACGATCCATTCTAATTCATTCATATGATCTATTCTAATTCATTCGTACGATCCATTCTAATTCATTCGTACGATCCATTCTAATTCATTCGCACGAATGTATCCATTCTAGTTCATTCATACGATCCATTCTAATACATTCGTACGATCCATTCTAATTCATTCGTACAAATGTATCGATTCTAATTCATTTGCACGATCCATTTTAATTCATTCGCACGATCTATTCTAATTCATTCGTACGATCCATTCTAATTCACTCGCATGATCCATTCTAATTCATTCGAACGATCCATTCTAATTCATTCGTACGAATGTATCCATTCTAATTCATTCGTACAATACATTCTAATTCATTCGTATGATCCATTCTAATTCAATCGCTCGATCTATTCAAATTCATTCGTATGATCCATTCTAATTCATTCGTACGAACAATTCTAATTCATTCATACGATCCATTCTAATTCATTTGCACGATCCATTCTAATTCATTCGAATGATCCATTCTAATTTATTCGTACGATCCATTATAATGCATTTGTACGATAAATTCTAATTCATTCGAACGATCCATTCTAATTCATTCGCATTACCCATTCTAATTCATTCGTATGATCCAATCTAATTCATTCTAATGATCCAATTCATTCGCACGATCAATTATAATTCATTTGTATGATCCATTCTAATTCATTCGCACGAATGTTTCCATTCTAATTCATTCGCACATTCCACTCTAATTCATTCGCACATTCCATTCTAATTCATTCGTATGATCCATTCTAATTCATTCGAATGATCCATTCTAATTCATTCGTACGATCCATTCAAATTCATTCACACGATCCATTCTAATTCATTCGTACGATCCATTCTAATTCATTCATACGATCCATTCTAATTCATTCACACGAATGTATCCATTCTAATTTATTCGTATGATCCATTCTAATTCATTCACACGATCCATTCTAATTCATTCATATGATCCATTCTAATTCATTTGTATGATTCATTCTAATTCATTCAGATGATCCATTCTAATTCATTCGTACGATCCATTCTAATGCATTCGTACGATCCATTCTAATTCATTCGTATGATCAATTCTAACTCATTCACATAATACATTCTAATTCATTCGCACGATCCATTCTAATTCATTCGTTCGACCCATTCTAATTCATTCACACGATCCATTCTAATTCATTCATAAGATCCAATCTAATTCATTCGCATGATCCATCTAATTCATTCGCACGAATGTATCCATTCTAATTCATTTGCACGATCCATTCTAATTCATTCGCACGATCTATTCTAATTCATTAATACGATCCATTCTAATTCATTCGTATGATTCATTCTAATTCATTCAGATGATCCATTCTAATTCATTCGGACGATCTATTCTATTTCATTCGTACGATCCATTCTAATTCACTCGCATGATCCATTCTAATTCATTCGTATGATCCATTCTAATTCATTTGCACGAATGTATCCATTCTAATTCATTCGCACGATCCATTCTAATTCATTCGTACGATCTATTCTAATTCAGTCGCACGAATGTATCGATTCAAGTTCATTCGTATGATCCATTCTAATTCACTCGGACGATCCATTCGAATTCATTCGTACGATCCAGTTTAATTCATTCGCACGAATGTATCCATTCTAATTCATTAGTATGATCCATCCTTATTCATTCGTATGAACCATTCTAATTCATTCATACGATCCATTCTAATTCATTCGTATGATTCATTCTAATTCATTCAGACGATCCATTCTAATTCATTCGCACGATCTATTCTAATTCATTCGTTCGATCTATTCTAATTCATTTGCATGAATGTATCCATTCTAATTCATTCGTATGATCCACTCTAATTCATTCATACGATCCATTCTAATTCATTCGAACGATCCATTCTAATTCATTCGTACGATCCATTCTAATTCATTTGCACGAATGTATCCATTCTAATTCATTTGTACGATCCATTCTAATTCATTCACACGATCCATTCTAATTCATTCATATGATCCATTGTAATTAATTCGCACGATCCATTCTAATTCATTCACATTATCCATTCTAATTTATTCGTACGATCCATTCTAATTCATTCACATGATCCATTCTAAATCATTTGCACTATCCATTCTAATTCATTCGCACGATCCATTCTAATTCATTCGCACGATCCATTCTAATTCATTCGTTCGACCCATTCTAATTCATTCATAAGATCCATTCTAATTCATTCGCACGATCCATTCTAATTCATTCATACGATCCATTCTAATTCATTCGTATGAGTCATTCTAATTCATTCAGACGATCCATTCTAATTCATTCGCACGATCTATTCTAATACATTCGTACAATCCATTCTAATTCATTCGTACAATCCATTCTAATTCATTCGATCGATCCATTCTAATTCATTCGTACAATCCATTCTATTTTATTCGTACGATCCATTCTAATTCATTCGCACGAATGTATCCATTCTAATTCATTCGTACGATCCATTCTAATTCATTCGCACAAATGTATCCATTCTAATTCATTTGTATGATCCATTCTAATTTATTCATATGATCCATTCTAATTCATTCATACGAACCATTCTAGTTCATTCGTACGATCCATTCTAATTCATTCGCACGAATGTATCCATTCTAGTTTATTCATACGATCCATTCTAATTCATTCGCATGGATGTATCCATTCTAATTCAATCGCACGATCCATTCTAATTCATTCGCATGATCTATTCTAATTCATTCGTACGATCCATTCTAATTCACTCTCACGATCCATTCTAATTCATTCGAATGATCCATTCTAATTCATTCATACGAATGTATCCATTCTAATTCATTCGTACGATCCATTCTAATTCATTCACACGATCCATTCTAATTCATTCGTATGATCCATTCTAATTCAATTACATGATCCATTCTAATTCATTCGTACGATCCATTCTAATTCATTCGCACGATCTATTCAAATTCATTCGTACGATCCATTCTAATTCATTTGCACGATCCATTCTAATTCATTCGAACGATCCATCCTAATTCATTCGTACGATCCATTCTAATGCATTCGTACGATCCATTCAAATTCATTCGTACGATCCACTCTAATTCATTCGCACGAAGGTATCCATTCTAATTCATTCGTACAATCAATTTTAATTCATTCGTACGATCCATTCTAATTCATTCGTACAATCCATTCTAATTCATTCGCACGATCCATTCTAATTCATTCGCACGATCCATTCTAATTCATTCGTACGATCCAATGTAATACATTCGCACGTATGTATCCATTCCATTCTAGTTCATTCGCACGAATGTATCCATTCTAATTCATTCGTACGATCCATTCTAATTTATTTACTCGATCCATTCTAATTTATTCACGATCCATTCTAATTCATTCATACGATCCATTCTATTTCATTCGTATGATTCATTCTATATCATTCAGACGATCCATTCTAATTCATTCGCATGAATGTATCCATTCTAATTCATTTGTACAATCCATTCTAAATCATTCGTACTATCCATTCTAATTTATTCGTATGAATGTATCCATTCTAATTCATTCCTACGATCCATTCTAATTCATTCACACGATCCATTCTAATTCATTTGTATGATCCATTCTAATTCAATCGCACGATCCATTCTAATTCATTCGTACAATCCATTCTATTTCATTCATACGATCCATTCTAATTCATTCGCACGAATGTATCCATTCTAATTCATTCGTACAATCTATTCTAATTCATTCGTATGATCCATTCTAATTCATTCGTATGATCCATTCTAATTCATTCGTACGATCCATTCTAATTCATTCGCACAAATGTATCCATTCTAATTCATTCGCATGATCCATTCTACTTCATTCGTACGATATATTCTAATTCAGTCGCACGAATGTATCCATTCAAGTTCATTCGTACGATCCATTCTAATGCATTCGCATGATCCATTCTAATTCATTCGTATGATCCATTCTAATTCATTCGTATGATCCATTCTATTTCATTCGCACGATCCATTCTAATTCATTCGCATGATCCATTCTAATTCATTCGTACGATCTCTAATTCACTCGGATGATTGATTCTAATTCATTCGTACGATCCAGTCTAATTCATTCGCACGAATGTATCCATTCTAATTCATTCGAATGATCCATTCTAATTCATTCGTACGATCCATTCTAATTCATTCACAAGAATGTATCCATTCTAATTCATTCGTATGATCCACTCTAATTTATTCATACGATCCATTCTAATTCATTCATACGATCCATTCTAATTCACTCGGATGATCCATTCTAATTCATTTTCACGAATCAATCAAATTCATTCGCACGAATGTATCCATTCTAATTCATTCGCACGATCCATTCTAATTCATTCGTACGATCCATTCTAATTCATTCGTACGATCCATTCTAATTGTACGAATGAATTAGAATGGATCGTATGAATGAATTAGAGTGGATCATACGAATGAATTAGAATGGATACATTCGTGCGAAAGAATTAGAATGGATCGTACGAATGAATTAGAATAGATCATACGAATGAATTAGAATGGATCATCTGAATGAATTAGAATGGATCGTCTGAATGAATTAGAAAGGATCATACGAATGAATCAGAATGGATCATACGAATGAATTAGAATGGATGGTGCGAATGAATTAGAATGGCTCGTACGAATGAATTAGAATGGATCATTCGAATGAATTAGAATGGATCGTACGAATGAATTAGAGTGGATCATACGAATGAATTAGAATGGATACATTCGTGCGAAAGAATTAGAATGGATCGTACGAATGAATTAGAATAGATCATGCGAATGAATTAGAATGGATCGTTTGAATGAATTAGAATGGATCGTCTGAATGAATCAGAATGGATCGTACGAATGAATCAGAATGGATCATACGAATGAATTAGAATGGATGGTGCGAATGAATTAGAATGGCTCGTATGAATAAATTAGAATGGATCATTCGAATTAATTAGAATGGATCGTACGAATGAATTAGAGTGGATCATACGAATGAATTAGAATGGATACATTCGTGCGATTAAATTAGAAAGGATCATACGAATGAATTAGAATGGATACATTCGTGCGAATGAATTAGAATGGATCTACGAATGAATTAGAATGGAACATACGAATGAATTAGAATGGATCATGCGATTGAATTAGAATGGATCATACGAATGAATTAGAATAAATCGTGCAAATGAATTAGAATGGATATATTTGTGCGAATGAATTAGAATGGATCATACGAATGAATTAGAATGGATACATCCATGCGAAAGAATTAGAATGGATCGTACGAATGAATTAGAATGGATACATTCGTGCAAATGAATTAAAATGGAATGGATCTTACGAATAAATTAGAATGGATCGTACGAATGAATTAGAATGGATCGTGCAAATGAATTAGAATGGATCGTACGAATGAATTAGAATGGATCATATGAATGAATTAGAATGTTCTAATTCATTCGCACGATCCATTCTAATTCATTTGTGCGATCCATTCTAATTCATTCGTACGATCTATTCTAATTCATTCGTACGATCCATTCTAATTCATTCGTACTATCCATTCTAATTCATTCGTAAGATCTATTCTAATTCATTGGTATGAGCCATTCTAATTCATTCGTACTATCCAATCTAATTCATTCGTAAGATCCATTCTAATTCATCTGCATGATCTATTCTAATTCACTCGTATGATCCATTCTAATTCATTCGCAAGATCTATTCTAATTCAGTCGTATGATCCATTCTAATTCATTCGCACGAATTAGAATGGATCTTACGAATGAATTAGAATGGATCTTGCGAATGAATATGAATGGATCGTACGAAAGAATTAGAATGGATCATACGAATGAATTAGAATGTTCTAATTCATTCGCACGATCCATTCTAATTCATTTGTACGATCCATTCTATTTCATTCGTACGATCCATTCTAATTCATTTGTACTATGCATTCTAATTCATTCGTAAGATCCATTCTAATTTATTCGCATGATCTATTCTAATTTATTCGTATGATCCATTCTAATTCATTCGCACGAATGTATCCATTCTAATTTATTTGTACGATCCATTCTAATTCATTCACCTGATCCATTCTAAATCATTCGTACGATCCATTCTAATTCATTCACACGATCCATTCTAATTCATTCGAATGATCCATTCTAATTCATTCGTATGATCCATTCTAATTCATTCGTACGAATGTATCCATTCTAATATATTTGTACGATCCATTCTAACTCATTCGCACGAATGTATCCGTTCTAATTCATTCGCACGATCCATTCTAATTCATTCACACGATCTATTCTAATTCATTCGTACGATCAATTCTAATTCACTCGCACGATCCATTCTATTTCATTCGAACGATCCATTCTAATTCATTCGTACGATCCATTGTAATTCACTCGCATGATCCATTCTAAATCATTCGTACGATCCATTCTAATTTATTCGCATGATCTATTCTAATTCATTCGCACTATCCATTCTAATTCTTTCGCACATTCCATTCTAATTCATTCATATGATCCATTCTAATTCATTCGTAAAATTCATTCTAATTCATTCAGACGATCCATTCAAATTCATTGGCACGATCTATTCTATTTCATTCATACGATCCATTCTAATTCATTCGTACGATCCATTTCTGATTTATTCGAACGATCCATTCTAATTCATTCGTACGATCCATTCTAATTCATTCATACGATCCATTCTAATTCATTCGTATGATTCATTCCAATTCATTCAGATGATCCATTCTAATTCATTCGCACAATTCATTCGCATATTCCATTCTAATTCATTCGTACGATCCATTCTAATTCATTCGCACGAATGTATCCATTCTAATTCATTCGTACGCTCTATTCTAATTCATTCGTACGATCAATTCTAATTCATTTGTATGATCCATTCTAATTCATTCGTACGATCTATTCTAATTCATTCGTACGATCAATTCTAATTCATTCGAACGATCCATTCTAATTCATTCGTACAATACATCCTAATTCATTCGTACGATCCATTCTAATTCATTCGCACGAATGTATCCATTCTAATTTATTCGTACGATCCATTCTAATTCATTCGCACGATCCATTCTAATTCATTCATACGATCCATTCTAATTTATTCGTATGATTCATTCTAGTTCATTCAGACGATCCATTCTAATTCATTCACACGATCTATTCTAATTCATTCGTACGATCTATTCTAATTCATTCGCACGAATGTATCCATTCTAATTCATTTGTACGATCCATTCTAATTCATTCGCACGAATGTATCCATTCTAATTCATTCGTACGATCCATTCTAAGTCACTCGGACGATCCATTCTAATTGATTAATACGATCCATTCTAATTCACTCGTATGATTCATTCTAATTCATTCGTATGATTCATTCTAATTTATTAAGACGATCCAATCTAATTCATTCAAACATTCCATTCTAATTCATTCGTACGATCCATTCTAATTCATTCGAACGATCCATTCTAATTCATTCGAACGATCCATTCTAATTCATTCATATGATCCATTCTAATTCATTCGCACATTCCATTCTAATTCATTCGTACGATCCATTCTAATTCATTCGAACGATCCATTCTAATTCATTCGAATGATCCATTCTAATTCATTCGTATGATCCATTCGCACATTCCATTCTAATTCATTCGTCCGATCCATTCTAATTCATTCGAACGATCCATTCTAATTCATTAGAACGATCCATTCTAATTTATCCGTACGATCCATTCTAATTCATTCGCACATTCCATTCTAATTCATTCGTACGATCCATTCTAATTCATTCTAACGATCCATTCTAATTCATTTGAATGATCCATTCTAATTCATTCGTACGATCCATTCTAATTCATTCGCACATTCCATTCTAATTCATTCGTACGATCCATTCTAATTCATTCGAACGATCCATTCTAATTCATTCGAACGATCCATTCTAATTCATTCGTACGATCCATTCTAATTCATTCGCACGTTCTATTCTAATTCATTCATACGATCCATTCTAATTCATTCGTATGATTCATTCTAATTCATTCAGACGATCCATTCTAATTCATTCGTATGATTCATTCTAAATCATTCAGACGATCCATTCTAATTTATTCATACGATCCATTATATTTCACTCGCACGATGCATTCTAATTCATTCGTATGACCCATTCTAATTCATTCGCACGATCCATTCTAATTTATTCGTACAATCCATTCTAATTCATTCGTACGATCCATTCTAATTCATTCGTATGATCTGTTCGGGGGATTTTTCGCTGGTCCGTGCGGGCAGCCTGCAAGACAAAGAAAAAGAAGCGTGAGAACGGCTGGCTCCCTTAGGAGCGCAGACCCTCCGACGCTCAAGTCAGTCACGGGTGCACAACGGCGAGCTGTTGTATACCAAAGTGGTAGGGAAAAGGGTTTCCAACTTGTACTATGGAGCCTGGGGGTGAGCATTTATAGCAATAGGCGGCCTACCGTGGCCCGACACGTGGAGATTCTTTCCGGAGCCTTCTAGACCCCCACGTCCTGGCTCACGTGGGTCTGACAGTCCTTGGTACTCGCGCCCTGACATTCTGTCGTCAAGCCTGCCAGGCGGTTTTGAGTTAGGGAGAGCATCTTTCTTGTCGCGGCCAGGTGGCTATTCTGGAATGTTCAAGTCTGGGCAGTCTCAGGGAGAAAGCAAAGGCAAGCTCGCCCTGCACTGCTCCGCCCTTTCGTCCATATCTATCAAGAGTCGGACCTCGCGGGAGCAACCTCTTCGATAAACAGGGGTCTGGACGAGCTTGGGCGAGCTCCTGAGCGAGCTTGGCGAACTCCTGAGAGAGATTAGGCGAGCTCCTGAATGAGCTTACCGAGCTTCTGAGCGAGCTGGGCGGGCTCCTGACAGAGCTTAGGCGAGCTCCTAAACGAGCTTAGCGAACTCCTGAGCGAGCTGGGCGGGCTCCTGACAGAGCTTAGGTGAGCTCCTAAACAAGCTTAGCGAGCTCCTGAGCGAGCTGGGCGGGCTCCTGACAGAGCTTAGGCGAGCTCCTAAACAAGCTTAGCGAGCTCCTGAACGAGCTTGCCCTCGGCCCCTTCAGCCCAATGTGGATCTCGCTTCCTGTCAAGGTGATCTGGTAAGCACGGGGGAGCGAACTCCTGAACGAGTTTCAGTCACCCCCAACATTACCCCCTCCTGAGGGAGCGACCAAGGAGACTTTTGCGCTTGCTCAGGAGTCTCATTGCACAAGCCGGTCGGATTGGGAGTACCAGTCATTGGCGACCTCAACCTGATGGGCTGTGGGCACACGCCGTGGGCAATCTGCGTCGAGAGCTTTGAAAGTCAGTATTTCACAAACGCTGGGCGGGCCGGGAGCGTTAGCCACGAGCGATCTCCTGCCGGTGCGAGCTTGCCACACGCGGTCAGGGTCTGCGTCAGGCGAGCTGCGGGCTCCAGCCGTGGGCGATCTGCGTCGAGAGTTTTGACTCTCAGTATTTCACAAACGCTGGGCGGGCCGGGAGCGTCAGCCACGAGCGATCTCCTTCCGGTGCGAGCTTGCCACACGCGGTCAGGGTCTGCGTCGGGCGAGCTGCGGGCTCCAGCCGTATGCGATCTGTGCCGAGAGTTTTGACTGTCAGTATTTCACAAACGCTGGGCGGGCCGGAAGCGTCAGCCACGAGCGATCTCCTGCCGGTGCGAGCTTGCCACACGCGGTCAGGGTCTGTGTCGGGTGAGCTGCGGGCTCCAGCCGCATGCGATCTTGTGGCTTGGGTATCGCTCCAAATCTCCAACGGTCGCTTCATCTTGAATGCGGCGCAAGGCCCGATGTTGATACAATGAATCTTATCATGAGATCCTGATCGGCGCGCGACACGTGTCTCCTCCTCATTCGTTCCTCTCTTGTCAGTAAATGATAGTGTCGGCGTCGGCGCAGCTTTTTCCACGCGTGGCCCACGTGGCGCTTGACGATTGGAAAGAAGCGAGCTGTCGCTTCGATTGCCGTCACGTCGCCTCGCCGAGCGTGCTCGGGTATTAACTGCGGCTCGATTCGCCTGCCTCTCACCCATCTATAAATAGGGGTTGGGGGGCAGTTTTTACCGTCGCGTGAAAACAGATCTCCCTTCTCTTCAGCTCGCTCTTTCTTTCCTGTTTTCAGCTCGCCTTTGCTTTTCTGCTTTCATGGCCTCCACCGTCGATGCTGCTGCTGCTGCCGCTGCTGCTGCTGCCACCGCCCAAGCCTCTGAGCCCGCCGCTGAGAGGGCGGTGGTCTGGCTACAAAACCCGATCGGGGTGCCCGTTGGGGACAGTATCCGGGCAGCGATCAATCTCCCTCAGGAGATCCTCGTCGCCGAGATGCCACTTTCGGGGAGGCCGCCCCAGGGCACAGTAGCTTCCGTCGGGCTGCTATGATCTGGGCTGCGGTTCCCCCTGAGTCATCTCGCCGGGGAGCTCCTGGAGTTGACGGGGCTTTGCCCCGCCCAACTCTCAGGAAACTCCTGGGGGATACTCTACGGGCTGTCTCAGCTGGAGACCGCCCTAAAGGCGAGGATCCCACTGAGCTACTTGCTCAAAAAGTGGCTCCTCAAGCCTGGGCCGGTCTTCAGCACCGTGGGCTGCGGCTATTTCTATCTCGCCGGGCGGCCTGGCGAGATGCTCCCCTTCTCCACCGTTGAGAGCAAGGACCGCCACTGGAAGGACTATCCTTTCGTGGCGGTCGGCGAGTGGCGCGGGCGGCACAGCGGAGTCCCGGCTCACCCCGGGGTTCCCCCAACGGCGGTCTTCCGGGAGATCTCCTTCTTCAAGGCGGGGAAGAAGAAGTGCATCGCTCCCGACCGGGAGCGGTCTCTGGACGAGGTCTTCCTTCAATACCTCGGGGGGCGAACTCCGGAGAAGATAACCGCCCCCGACTTCGCCTCCCAACTGAGGGACGGGAGGACCGGCGCTATTCTGCTGAAGAAGAAAGTCGTCCGGAAGAAGAAAGAGGAGGAGGTCGGCGCTATTCCGCCGATGCAGAACGCCCCTCCTCCCTCCAAAGGGGCCAGCAAGGGGGCAGGGAGCTCAGGAGGCAACCCCCGCAAGAAGGTGGTCCGGAGGCGGGCTTCGCCCATCCGCCTCAACGACCCCGACACCATGGAGATGCTCCGCCAGGGCGAAGCCTCCGCTCCTCCCCAACCTCCTCGCCCGGACGCCGGCCCAGGTCAGCCCCCCGCCCCAACTCCAATTGTCCGCCACAAGATCCGAATGGTGGAGCCCGACGACCCGAACATCGACCTCCCGCTAACCATGGCGGAAGTCGAATTCGGGATGGCCCAGATATTAATGGGCTACTTCCCGGGCGATCTGACCGTCCCTCTTCGTGTAGCAGTGCTGACGCCGGAGATGGAGGCCCGCGGGAAGAAAAAGGCCAAGCGCGCGGGGCCCGCGCCTTTGAACATCCAGACGGAGCGGCGGCGAAAAGCGCTGGAGGAGGCGGGCTTGGACTCGGAGCCCAGCTGGACGGACTCCGCGGAGGAGGCATCAGGCTCCGAGGAGGAAGAGCCCGCTCCTCAACCTTCCCAGGCGGAGCCTTCTGCTTCTGCCCAAGTGGAGAAGCCCCCGGCTCCATCAGCTCCCGCACCAGGGGCGGGATCGAGCGGGCAGGAGCTTCCACCTCCTCCCGCCGGGGCGGAGGTCCAGCAGGGCGGAGTACCACCCTCTGCTCCTCGGGAAATCTCCCGTGAGGACAGTGGGCGAGAAACCCCTGCCGCCGCTGCGACCTCTACGCCCCCTGCAGCTTCCATACCCGCTCCCCTGCCCTCGTCATCTGGACGGGGCAAGGAGAAAGCGGACTTCCCGGAGGATCTGGGGGACTTGATCTATAGGTCCCCCTCCTTCGTGGATATTGGCTCCGACTCCGAGTCCTCCAGCTCGGAACCGGAGGCCAAGGGGGTCAGGGCGGACCCTCCTAGCCCGGCGGAAGCCGGAGCTCGCCCGGGGGAGGTGCCAGCCTCCACTCCTCCCGGCATGCCCCCTTCTATCGAAGCTCCGGGGGGTCCCAGCGCGGGCTCCTCTAGGGGGGAGGGGAAGGCGCCCCACTACGTGCGGCAGCTGCTGGGCCGCAACGTCTTCGCCCGAGCCCCCTTCGCTTCAATAAGCGAACGCCTGGCCGAGGTACATCTTGCTCTTTCTAACCCTTCCGCCAAGAATGATAATTTTTGCTTTTTGCTAACTTTTTCACCTTCCTTATGCAGGCGGAGAAGCAGAGCCAGGCGCTGGCCATGGAGGTCGCTGGGGCCGGGAAGGCGCTGGCTGCCTTGTTCGACGATTCCCTTCGGGGGTCCGAGCGCAAGGTGGACGAGCACATCCACGAGCTTCAACGAGCTAAGGGCTCCGAGGAGCTGAGGGCGGAGTCAGAGGCACTGCACCGCAGGGTCCAAGCCCTGGTGTCAGGCCTTGCCATGGCCGAGGCAGCCAAAGGCTTGTCCGCTACCGCCCTCCTCAAAGCTAAGGCGGAGCGAGACGAGGCTGTGTCCGCCAGGGAGGTCGCGCAGCGGGAGGCGGCTCAACTTCAAGGCGAGGTCGCTGCTCTGAAGACAGAGATCGCCGCCCTGAAGGAGACGCACGCCGATGGCCTCCGGGCTCAGCAAGGTCGCCTCCAAGCCCAGCTGGACGATCTCCTCAAGAAAGGCGCTCTGGCCACTGTGGAGAAATACAGGACCGAAAGGTCGAAGAAGCGGCGCCGAGGGGACGACAGTGGGGCGGAGACTAGCAAGCCTTGAGCTCGCAGCCTCGTAACTGCCTTTGTAATTTTTGGTTTAATCAATTAAATGAATCTTTCTGAGTTCGCATATGCGTTTCTTTCTTTCTCTGTGCCACTTATGAGTCCGCTCTAGGAGTTTGCAGCGATCTCGAGAGTGATACCCCGGGCGAGGCAGCTAATTCGATTCAACCTTTTTATTTTAAAGTATATGCAAACGAAAAACTCGGCATGCTCACAAAAACTCAATAGTCTCTGAGCCCGGAAAACGTTTAAGCGAACCAAAATACTTCAAAAACTTCCCTACACTCAGAGACTAAAACCATTTTTATTTTTAAAGGAAACTAATTAGTGCTAGCTGCCCCCTGCCCGGTTAATTTCCCTCGATGATCCTGTTCGGCGGGCTCGCCCTTCGAGGGGTATCCCAACGCCAGGATGCTTCCGTTCATGGCGGGTGAACGCGAAGGATCCTGGTTAGGTTTAGAGTCCACTAGGCAGCGGACTTCCCCGGGAATCTCAAGGTCGCCCACTAGCTGCCTCTGAGGATCCCGGTCTTGCTTTAAGTCCGCACAACGGCGGACTGCCTCGGGAAGCTCAAGGTCGCCCACTGGCTGCCTCTGAGGATTCTGGTCTTGCTTTAAGTCCGCACAACGGCGGACTGCCCCGGGAATCTCAAGGTCACCCACTGGCTGCCTCTGAGGATCCCGGTCTTGCTTTAAGTTCGCACAACGGCGGACTGCCCCGGGAAGCTCAAGGTCGCCCACTGGCTGCCCTGAGGATCCCGGTCTTTCTTTAAGTCCGTACAACGGCGGACTACACTATAGATCAGGCGGGCTCTTGGGCACCGAGTTTTCGAGCTAAACTCTTTGCTGAAACCTCCATCGTTCATTCACTTCTTCAGAAGATGATTTACAAAAATTTCCTTAGGCATAAAACTTGCGAAGGTGCAGAGCGTTCCAAGGCCGCTCTAACAGGTCGCCTCCAGCGGTCATCAACCGGTAAGCCCCCGAGCTTCCTGCTTCGTGTACTATGTAGGGGCCTTCCTTGTTCGCCGCGAGCTTTCCTGCATTAGGCTCTTGTGTGTTTGCGAACACCTTTCTCATCACCATGTCGCCAGCCTTGAATGCCCGATGGCGGACTCTTTTGTCATAGGCGCGCTTCATTTCTTGTCTGTATCCGGCGAGGTGTAGATTGGCGCGCTCTCGTCTTTCTTCGAGCTGGTCGAGGGAGTCGGCGAGCAGCTTGTCGTTGTCGACCTCCTCCGACGCAAGCCTTCTTTCAGTGGGCAGCTCGGCTTCTATGGGTAGCACGGCTTCGCAACCGTAAGTTAGGCTGAAAGGCGATTCGTTGGTCGAGCGACGTGGAGTGGTGCGATAAGCCCACAGCACACCGTCGAGCTCCTGCTCCCACAGTCCTTTCTTTCCTTCCAACCTTTTCTTGAGGTTGACTAGGATCACACGATTTGTAGCTTCGGCCTGCCCGTTGCTTTGAGGGTACCTTGGGGACGAGAACCTTAGGTCGACTCCATATTCAACGCAAAAGCTTCTAATCAAGCGATTGTCGAACTGGCGGCCATTGTCGGTGATAAGTACCCGAGGTAGACCGAACCGGCAGAAAATATTTTTCCAAAGGAAGTCCTTCACTTGCTTTTCGCCTACCTTAGCTAGCGGGACCGCTTCCACCCATTTGGTGAAGTAGTCCGTAGCAACTAAGATGAATTTCTTCTGCCGGGCTGACACGGGGAAAGGTCCCACAATATCCAGCCCCCATTGCTGGAAAGGCCAGGGGCTCGCCAGAGGGTGCAGCTCTTCTGCGGGCATATGGTTCATTGTGGCGTGCTTCTGGCATTGGATGCACCTCTGGGCGACCTTCAAAGCGTCTTGCTCCAGAGTGGGCCACCAGTACCCTTGCCTCCGAACTTTTGCAGCTAGAGACCGCCCACCAGCGTGGTTTTCCAGCTCGCCTGAGTGAATGCAATTCAGAACTTCCTCGGTCTCCGGGCTCTCGACGCAACGAAGATTCGGCCAGCCAAAAGATCTTCGAAAAGGGCGATCCCAGCGATTGAGATAGCGCCCAGCGCATTTCTCCACTCGTCGGGCTTCCTCTCTATCCTCTGGAAGCTCGCCCTTCCGGAGGAAACGAAGAATGGGGGCGGTCCACCCGCTGGGTGACACGTCGGCAGAGACTTGGTTAACAGCGGGCTCCATCAGTTGGAGCCGAGACTGATTTTGGACCTCGATGAGAATCTGGCGAACTTCTGATGTTCCCAGAAGGGAGGCGGCATTTGCCAATGCATCAGCTCGCCTATTATCGGCCCGCAGAATTTGTTCGAAGGAGATCTTCTCGAATTCCGCGGCCTTGCCCTTTACCAGATCCACGTAGCCCGCCATTCTTGCATCCCGGGAGGCGAACTCTCCATTGATTCATTCTAATTCACTCGTATGATTCATTCTAATTCACTCGTATGATTCATTCTAATTTATTCAGACGATCCAATCTAATTCATTCAAACATTCCATTCTAATTCATTCGTACGATCCATTCTAATTTATTCGAAAGATCCATTCTAATTCATTCGAACGATCCATTCTAATTCATTCATATGATCCATTCTAATTCATTCGCACATTCCATTCTAATTCATTCGTATGATCCATTCTAATTCATTCGAACGATCCATTCTAATTCATTCGAATGATCAATTCTAATTCATTCGTCTGATCCATTCGCACATTCCATTCTAATTCATTCGTCCGATCCATTCTAATTCATTCGAACGATCCAATCTAATTCATTAGAACGATCCATTCTAATTTATCCGTACGATCCATTCTAATTCATTCGCACATTCCATTCTAATTCATTCGTACGATCCATTCTAATTCATTCTAACGATCCATTCTAATTCATTTGAATGATCCATTCTAATTCATTCGTACGATCCATTCTAATTCATTCGCACATTCCATTCTAATTCATTCGTACGATCCATTCTAATTCATTCGAACGATCCATTCTAATTCATTCGAACGATCCATTCTAATTCATTCGCACGTTCTATTCTAATTCATTCATACGATCCATTCTAATTCATTCGTATGATTCATTCTAATTCATTCAGACGATCCATTCTAATTCATTCGTATGATTCATTCTAAATCATTCAGACGATCAATTCTAATTTATTCATATGATCCATTCTAATTCACTCGCATGATGCATTCTAATTCATTCATATGACCCATTCTAATTCATTCGCACGATCCATTCTAATTTATTCGTACAATCCATTCTAATTCATTCATACGATCCGTTCTAATTCATTCGTACGATCTGTTCGGGGGATTTTTCGCTGGTCCGTGCGGGCAGCCTGCAAGACAAAGAAAAAGAAGCGTGAGAACGACTGGCTCCCTTAGGAGCGCAGACCCTCCGACGCTCAAGTCAGTCACGGGTGCACAACGGCGAGCTGTTGTATACCAAAGTGGTAGGGAAAAGGGTTTCCAACCTGTACTATGGAGCCTGGGGGTGAGCATTTATAGCAATAGGCGGCCTACCGTGGCCCGACACGTGGAGATTCTTTCCGGAGCCTTCTAGACCCCCACGTCCTGGCTCGCGTGGGTCTGACAGTCCTTGGTACTCGCGCCCTGACATTCTGTCGTCAAGCCTGCCAGGCGGTTTTGAGTGGGGGAGAGCATCTTTCTTGTCGCGGCCAGGTGGCTATTCTGGAATGTTCAAGTCTGGGCGGTCTCAGGGAGAAAGCAAAGGCAAGCTCGCCCTGCACTGCTCCGCCCTTTCGTCCATATCTATCAAGAGTCGGACCTCGCGGGAGCAACCTCTTCGATAAACAGGGGTCTGGACGAGCTTGGGCGAGCTCCTGAGCGAGCATGGGCTAGCTCCTGAGCGAGCTTGGCGAACTCCTGAGAGAGTTTAGGCGAGCTCCTGAACGAGCTTACCGAGCTTCTGAGCGAGCTGGGCGGGCTCCTAACAGAACTTAGGCGAGCTCCTAAACGAGCTTAGCGAGCTCCTGAGCGAGCTGGGCGGGCTCCTGACAGAGCTTAGGCGAGCTCCTAAACAAGCTTAGCGAGCTCCTGAGCGAGCTGGGCGGGCTCCTGACAGAGCTTAGGCGAGCTCGTAAACAAGCTTAGCGAGCTCCTGAACGAGCTTGCCCTCGGCCCCTTCAGCCCAATGTGGATCTCGCTCCCTGTCAAAGTGATCTGGTAAGCACGGGGGACCGAACTCCTGAACGAGTTTCAGTCACCCCCAACATTACCCCCTCCTGAGGGAGCGACCAAGGAGACTTTGGCGCTTGCTCAGGAGTCTCATTGCACAAGCCGGTCAGATTGGGAGTACCAGTCATTGGCGACCTCAACCTGATGGGCTGTGGGCACACACCGTGGGCGATCTGGGCGATCTGCGTCGAGAGTTTTGACTCTCAGTATTTCACAAACGCTGGGCGGGCCGGGAGCGTCAGCCATGAGCGATCTCCTTCCGGTGCGAGCTTGCCACACGCGGTCAGGGTCTGCGTCGGGCGAACTGCGGGCTCCAGCCGTGGGCGATCTGTGTCAGGCCTTGCCATGGCCGAGGCAGCCAAAGGCCTGTCCGCTACCACCCTCCTCAAAGCTAAGGCGGAGCGAGACGAGGCTGTGTCCGCCAGGGAGGTCGCGCAGCGGGAGGCGGCTCAACTTCAAGGCGAGGTCGCTGCTCTGAAGACAGAGATCGCCGCCCTGAAGGAGACGCACGCCGATGGCCTCCGGGCTCAGCAAGGTCGCCTCCAAGCCCAGCTGGACGATCTCCTCAAGAAAGGCGCTCTGGCCACTGTGGAGAAATACAGGACCGAAAGGTTGAAGAAGCGGCGCCGAGGGGACGACAGTGGGGCGGAGACTAGCAAGCCTTGAGCTCGCAGCCTCGTAACTGCCTTTGTAATTTTTGGTTTAATCAATTAAATGAATCTTTCTGAGATCGCATATGCGTTTCTTTCTTTCTCTGTGCCACTTATGAGTCCGCTCTAGGAGTTCGCAGCGATCTCGAGAGTGATACCTCGGGCGAGGCAGCTAATTCGATTCAACCTTTTTATTTTAAAGTATATGCAAACGAAAAACTCGGCATGCTCGCAAAAACTCAATAGTCTCTGAGCCCGGAAAACGTTTAAGCGAACCAAAAGACTTCAAAAACTTCCCTACACTCAGAGACTAAAACCATTTTTATTTTTAAAGAAAACTAATTAGTGCTAGCTGCCCCCTGCCCGGTTAATTTCCCTCGATGATCCTGTTCGGCGGGCTCGCCCTTCGAGGGGTATCCCAACGCCAGGATGCTTCCGTTCATGGCGGGTGAACGCGAAGGATCCTGGTTAGGTTTAGAGTCCACTTGGCAGCGGACTTCCCCGGGAATCTCAAGGTCGCCCACTAGCTGCCTCTGAGGATCCCGGTCTTGCTTTAAGTCCGCACAACGGCGGACTGCCTCGGGAAGCTCAAGGTCGCCCACTGGCTGCCTCTGAGGATTCTGGTCTTGCTTTAAGTCCGCACAACGGCGGACTGCCCCGGGAATCTCAAGGTCGCCCACTGGCTGCCTCTGAGGATCCCGGTCTTGCTTTAAGTTCGCACAACGGCGGACTGCCCCGGGAAGCTCAAGGTCGCCCACTGGCTGCCCTGAGGATCCCGGTCTTTCTTTAAGTCCGTACAACGGCGGACTACACTATAGATCAGGCGGGCTCTTGGGCACCGAGTTTTCGAGCTAAACTCTTTGCTGAAACCTCCATCGTTCATTCACTTCTTCAGAAGATGATTTACAAAAATTTCCTTAGGCATAAAACTTGCGAAGGTGCAGAGCGTTCCAAGGCCGCTCTAACAGGTCGCCTCCAGCGGTCATCAACCGGTAAGCCCCCGAGCTTCCTGCTTCGTGTACTATGTAGGGGCCTTCCTTGTTCGCCGCGAGCTTTCCTGCATTAGGCTCTTGTGTGTTTGCGAACACCTTTCTCATCACCATGTCGCCAGCCTTGAATGCCCGATGGCGGACTCTTTTGTCATAGGCGCGCTTCATTTCTTGTCTGTATCCGGCGAGGTGTAGATTGGCGCGCTCTCGTCTTTCTTCGAGCTGGTCGAGGGAGTCGGCGAGCAGCTTGTCGTTGTCGACCTCCTTCGACGCAAGCCTTCTTTCAGTGGGCAGCTCGGCTTCTATGGGTAGCACGGCTTCGCAACCGTAAGTTAGGCTGAAAGGCGATTCGTTGGTCGAGCGACGTGGAGTGGTGCGATAAGCCCACAGCACACCGTCGAGCTCCTGCTCCCACAGTCCTTTCTTTCCTTCCAACCTTTTCTTAAGGTTGTCTAGGATCACATGATTTGTAGCTTCGGCCTGCCCGTTGCTTTGAGGGTACCTTGGGGACGAGAACCTTAGGTCGACTCCATATTCAACGCAAAAGCTTCTAATCAAGCGATTGTCGAACTGGCGGCCATTGTCGGTGATAAGTACCCGAGGTAGACCGAACCGGCAGAAAATATTTTTCCAAAGGAAGTCCTTCACTTGCTTTTCGCCTATCTTAGCTAGCGGGACCGCTTCCACCCATTTGGTGAAGTAGTCCGTAGCAACTAAGATGAATTTCTTCTGCCGGGCTGACACGGGGAAAGGTCCCACAATATCCAGCCCCCATTGCTGGAAAAGCCAGGGGCTCGCCAGAGGGTGCAGCTCTTCTGCGGGCATATGGTTCGTTGTGGCGTGCTTCTGGCATTGGATGCACCTCTGGGCGACCTTCAAAGCGTCTTGCTCCAGAGTGGGCCACCAGTACCCTTGCCTCCGAACTTTTGCAGCTAGAGACCGCCCACCAGCGTGGTTTTCCAGCTCGCCTGAGTGAATGCAATTCAGAACTTCCTCGGTCTCCGGGCTCTCGACGCAACGAAGATTCGGCCAGCCAAAAGATCTTCGAAAAGGGCGATCCCAGCGATTGAGATAGCGCCCAGCGCATTTCTCCACTCGTCGGGCTTCCTCTCTATCCTCTGGAAGCTCGCCCTTCCGGAGGAAACGAAGAATGGGGGCGGTCCACCCGCTGGGTGACACGTCGGCAAAGACTTGGTTAACAGCGGGCTCCATCAGTTGGAGCCGAGACTGATTTTGGACCTCGATGAGAATCTGGCGAACTTCTGATGTTCCCAGAAGGGAGGCGGCATTTGCCAATGCATCAGCTCGCCTATTATCGGCCCGCAGAATTTGTTCGAAGGAGATCTTCTCGAATTCCGCGGCCTTGCCCTTTACCAGATCCACGTAGCCCGCCATTCTTGCATCCCGGGAGGCGAACTCTCCATTGATTCATTCTAATTCACTCGTATGATTCATTCTAATTCACTCGTATGATTCATTCTAATTTATTCAGACGATCCAATCTAATTCATTCAAACATTCCATTCTAATTCATTCGTACGATCCATTCTAATTCATTCGAAAGATCCATTCTAATTCATTCGAACGATCCATTCTAATTCATTCATATGATCCATTCTAATTCATTCGCACATTCCATTCTAATTCATTCGTACGATCCATTCTAATTCATTCGAACGATCCATTCTAATTCATTCGAATGATCAATTCTAATTCATTCGTCTGATCCATTCGCACATTCCATTCTAATTCATTCGTCCGATCCATTCTAATTCATTCGAACGATCCATTCTAATTCATTAGAACGATCCATTCTAATTTATCCGTACGATCCATTCTAATTCATTCGCACATTCCATTCTAATTCATTCGTACGATCCATTCTAATTCATTCTAACGATCCATTCTAATTCATTTGAATGATCCATTCTAATTCATTCGTACGATCCATTCTAATTCATTCGCACATTCCATTCTAATTCATTCGTACGATCCATTCTAATTCATTCGAACGATCCATTCTAATTCATTCGAACGATCCATTCTAATTCATTCGCACGTTCTATTCTAATTCATTCATACGATCCATTCTAATTCATTCGTATGATTCATTCTAATTCATTCAGACGATCCATTCTAATTCATTCGTATGATTCATTCTAAATCATTCAGACGATCCATTCTAATTTATTCATACGATCCATTCTAATTCACTCGCACGATGCATTCTAATTCATTCATATGACCCATTCTAATTCATTCGCACGATCCATTCTAATTTATTCGTACAATCCTTTCTAATTCATTCGTACGATCCGTTCTAATTCATTCGTACGATCTGTTCGGGGGATTTTTCGCTGGTCCGTGCGGGCAGCCTGCAAGACAAAGAAAAAGAAGCGTGAGAACGACTGGCTCCCTTAGAAGCGCAGACCCTCCGACGCTCAAGTCAGTCACGGGTGCACAACGGCGAGCTGTTGTATACCAAAGTGGTAGGGAAAAGGGTTTCCAACCTGTACTATGGAGCCTGGGGGTGAGCATTTATAGCAATAGGCGGCCTACCGTGGCCCGACACGTGGAGATTCTTTCCGGAGCCTTCTAGACCCCCACGTCGTGGCTTGCGTGGGTCTGACAGTCCTTGGTACTCGCGCCCTGACATTCTGTCGTCAAGCCTGCCAGGCGGTTTTGAGTGGGGGAGAGCATCTTTCTTGTCGCGGCCAGGTGGCTATTCTGGAATGTTCAAGTCTGGGCGGTCTCAGGGAGAAAGCAAAGGCAAGCTCGCCCTGCACTGCTCCGCCCTTTCGTCCATATCTATCAAGAGTCGGACCTCGCGGGAGCAACCTCTTCGATAAACAGGGGTCTGGACGAGCTTGGGCGAGCTCCTGAGCGAGCATGGGCTAGCTCCTGAGCGAGCTTGGCGAACTTCTGAGAGAGTTTAGGCGAGCTCCTGAACGAGCTTACCGAGCTTCTGAGCGAGCTGGGCGGGCTCCTAACAGAGCTTAGGCGAGCTCCTAAACGAGCTTAGCGAGCTCCTGAGCGAGCTGGGCGGGCTCCTGACAGAGCTTAGGCGAGCTCCTAAACAAGCTTAGCGAGCTCCTGAGCGAGGTGGGCGGGCTCCTGACAGAGCTTAGGTGAGCTCGTAAACAAGCTTAGCGAGCTCCTGAACGAGCTTGCCCTCGGCCCCTTCAGCCCAATGTGGATCTCGCTCCCTGTCAAGGTGATCTGGTAAGCACGGGGGAGCGAACTCCTGAACGAGTTTCAGTCACCCCCAATATTACCCCCTCCTGAGGGAGCGACCAAGGAGACTTTGGCGCTTGCTCAGGAGTCTCATTGCACAAGCCGGTCAGATTGGGAGTACCAGTCATTGGCGACCTCAACCTGATGGGCTGTGGGCACACGCCGTGGGCGATCTGGGCGATCTGCGTCGAGAGTTTTGACTCTCAGTATTTCACAAACGCTGGGCGGGCCGGGAGCGTCAGCCATGAGCGATCTCCTTCCGGTGCGAGCTTGCCACACGCGGTCAGGGTCTGCGTCGGGCGAGCTGCGGGCTCCAGCCGTGGGCGATCTGCGCCGAGAGTTTTGACTGTCAGTATTTCACAAATGTTGGGGGTGACTGAAACTCGTTCAGGAGTTCGCTCCCCCGTGCTTACCAAATCACCTTGACAGGGAGCGAGATCCACATTGGGCTGAAGGGGCTGAGGGCAAGCTCGTTCAGGAGCTCGCTAAGCTTGTTTAGGAGCTCGCCTAAGCTCTGTCAGGAGCCCGCCCAGCTCGCTCAGGAGCTCACTAAGCTTGTTTAGGAGCTCGCCTAAGCTCTGTCAGGAGCCCGCCCAGCTCGCTCAGGAGCTCGCTAAGCTCGTTTAGGAGCTCACCTAAGCTCTGTCAGGAGCCCGCCCAGCTCGCTCAGAAGCTCGGTAAGCTCGTTCAGGAGCTCGCCTAAACTCTCTCAGGAGTTCGCCAAGCTCGCTCAGGAGCTCGCCCATGCTCGCTCAGGAGCTCGCCCATGCTCGCTCAGGAGCTCGCCCATGCTCGCTCAGGAGCTCGCCCAAGCTCGTATAGACCCCTGTTTATCGAAGAGGTTGCTCCCGCGAGGTCCGACTCTTGATAGATATGGACGAAAGGACAGAGCAGTGCAGGGCGAGCTTGCCTTTGCTTTCTCCCTGAGCCCGCCCAGACTTGAACATTCTAGAATAGCCACCTGGCCGCGACAAGAAAGATGCTCTCCCCCACTCAAAACCGCCTGGCAGGCTTGACGACAGAATGTCAGGGAGCGAGTACCAAGGACTGTCAGACCCACACGAGCCAGGACGTGGGGGTCTAGAAGGCTCCGGAAAGAATCTCCACGTGTCGGGCCACGGTAGGCCGCCTATTGCTATAAATGCTCACCCCCAGGCTCCATAGTACAGGTTGGAAACCCTTTTCCCTACCACTTTGGTATACAACAGCTCGCCGTTGTGCACCCGTGACTGACTTTAGCGTCGGAGGGTCTGCGCTCTTAAGGGAGCCAGCCGTTCTCACGCTTCTTTTTCTTTGTCTTGCAGGCTGCCCGCACGGACCAGCGAAAAATCCCCTGAACATTTGGCGCCGTCTGTGGGATTCTTCGACTGGTTCCTGCGAGAACGCCCACGACCATGCGGTTGAGCGCCGTTGGCTCTCGTAATCCCAAAGATGGCTCTGGCGACAAGGGGACGCAGGCGACCGAGGACCCGTGCGAGGTCTGCGCTCAGCGAACCTCCTGTTGAGACCCCCCAGCCCCATGTCCCGCTCAGTGACCAGCTCCTGTTGGAGATGTTGGCCACCCAGCGGGCCATGATGGAGGAGCTGACGCGACTGCGTCAGGTTCCGGCGGCCAGCCGACCCCCCGGGCCGGCAAATACGGCACCTCCGGTGCGACCACCAGCTTCAACATCGCGCCCGCTCACGACCGCTCCGGCGCGGCAGGTTTCCCATCCGGAACCCCCGGTCGGGAGAGCGGCCGTGCACAGGGTGCCGGAAACCCCGCTTACGAGGTTGCAGAGGCTAGTAACCCAGCGGTCTAGCAACCAGGCGACCTCGCGCGCGACCATCCCTTGCCGCCGTAGCCGGAGCATCGATTCTGACGGGTCGGAGGCAAGGTCTCTAGAGTGGGATCGCGACCCGCACCATCGGCGACGAGGGAAAGAGCCCGCGGTGGCTATACCTTCCGAAGCTCGCGAGGCAACGGCCTCCCACAGACCAACTGACGCGCTGAAGGAATCCACGGGCGAACAGCAAGGAGGCCGCCGAGCGGTAGCCCCCGAGGGTCGCCGCGGGGTGGGTCCGACCTTGCCACGAGGGAGCGTACGAGACCGCCTAGGACCTGCGCAGCCGCCTCTGGGAGTTCTCCACGGGCACTGGCAGCGATCTAGTGCGCCAGTAGATTTACTGGAAGATCTCGCCGCCCACGGAGGTAGCTCGCCTTTCACCAGCGAGGTCCACCAAGGGGGTTTTCCGCACCACTGGACCCCCCCGAAGTTTGTATTGTTCGACGGGTCGCAGGATCCCGTTGACCATCTCTTGGCCTACAGAAAGCTTCTGTTTTTTCGGGACCAAGACCACGTCTTGTGCCGAGCATTCCCGAGCAGTTTGACCGGCTCGGCATTGAACTGGTTCCACAAGTTGCCGCCCGGCATGATCTCCGACTTTCCAACTCTCTCTAGGCTATTCCTGGAGCAGTATCGCTGCAATAGGCAGCCCCCGAAGAGAATCGAGTCTCTGTTTACCTTTGCCATGGGAGCTCGCGAGACGCTCCGGTGCTTCGCAACGTGATTCCGAAGCGCCTACCTCGCTCTGGAAGACGCGGCGGGCCAATATCGTACCGTGGTGAGTGCTTTCAGAAGCGCCCTCCCCGAGGGGGGCAAGCTTCATGACGCTCTAGTGATCAAAGATCCTCGCATGATGGTTGAACTATTTGCCCTGGTCCAGCAACACATCAGGCTCGAAGACGCTGTGTTAGACCGGAAGGGAAAGACAGTCGAGCAGCGACCTCCTCCGACTCTGCGACCACTTGTCATTAAGGCCGTGGAGAGGAGGGAGGTGCCACTGGCGGTGCCTTTGCCCGGACCGCCCGCAGCTCCTGCTGTACAGCCCGCTGAAGCCCCCGCGGCGGTCGCTGGAAGGCCGGCGAACTGGCGCCTGCCTCCGGGACCCGGGGAGCGGGACTTCACCGTGCTAACCCATTCCCCAGGGCAAATCTTCCACCAGATCCGGAATGAACCCTTCTTTCAATACCCGCCACCTCTGCAGGTCGGGGAGCCCGGCACTACCGACAACTCGCGGCGATGCGCCTTTCATCGCAGCCCTGGGCATCACACCAACAGATGCCGGGCTCTGAAGAACCACTTGGAGGATTTGGTCGCCTTGGGGCACTTGAGCCAGTTCATCTCACCACCGAGGAGATTCGAGGTGATACCAGAACGAGTCCCTCGGGAGGGAGATCACCCAGGACTCGCGGAGCCCGCCTTGCCTCCGCCTCCCCCGAGAGGACCGGCGATCTGTCATACCATTAGCGGACGGCTGAGCTGCCCGAGATCCAGTAATGAAGCCCGCCGATGAGTTAGGGAGATAGAGCGGGCACAGAAGGTATTTTCCGTCTCGCTAACTCCTACTTTACTTCAAGCACCGAGGGTGGAAGCCCGCGATTTTCTCTGGTTTTCGGAAGACGACATGACTGGGGTTGTTACGCCCCACAATGACCCCCTCGTTATATGCCTGATGATGGCTAACATCGAGGTGGGGCGAGCTCTGGTCGATTCGGGGAGCGCCGTTGACATCCTTTTTCTGTCGGCCTACCTGCGAATGGGGTTGAGACTTGCCGACCTGGCTCCCTCGACGAGCTCCCTCAGTGGATTCACCGGAGAGGTCGCCAAAGTGACAGGAGAGATAACCCTTACTGTGACCGCGGGCCCGGAGGCTCGCCAAGTCCGCTTCACGGTAGTGGACGGAAGTTCCGCATTTAATGCCATCCTTGGGCGACCTTGGTTAAGGCAAATGAATGCAGTATCTTCACCCAACCATCAGGCCCTCAAATTCCCAACCACAAGTGGGGTCGTAGTTATTCGGGGTGATCAGGTAACCGCTACCAGATGCGAGCAGGATGTTCTTCACCTCATGGACATGGAGGTCGCCTAGGCCAAGAGGCCCGCACCCTCCTAGCAATTACCGCTCGCTACGAGCGAGCTACTGGGGAGCCCGCTGGGGGCCTCCTCGCTTAAGTCCCCCACTCCATCCCCGGGTGGGAGCGGTGTGGATCTTAAGTTGGAGGAGGAAGGTCGCCTGACAACCCCCAAGAGAGGAAGTTTTCCAGTTGCCGAACCACTTCAAGAGGTCGACATTGGCGGCAGAGAAGGGCCAAGAGTTGTTAGTCTCGGGACCTCGCTAACCAAGGGCGAGGTCCTGGCCGTAACCAACTTGCTCAGGGAATACCGTGACGTATTCGCCTGGAGCTTCGCGGACATGCCAGGGATTGACCCGGAGGTCGCCTGTCATCATGTGCACACCATGAAAGAGTTCCCGCCGGTCAAGCAGAAAGCTCGGCACATACCTGCTGCGAAGTCCGTTGCAGTAGCGGCGGAGGTAGACAAGCTAGAGCGAGCTGGCTTCATCCGCGAGGCGCACTTCCCCGAGTGGATCTCCAATATCGTGGCGGTGCCCAAGAAGAGCGGAGCGGTCAGAGTGTGCATTGACTTCTCCGACCTCAATAAGGCATGCCCGAAGGACGGTTTTCCTCTTCCGAGAATAGGCGCGCTGGTCGACGCAGCTGTCGGGTTCCAGGCCCTATCCTTCATGGATGGATATTCTGGGTATAACCAGATACCTCTCCACGTCGACGATCAGGAGAAGACCGCTTTCTACTCTGGAGCGGGCTACCAGAAGCTATACTGCTATCGAGTGATGCCGTTCGGACTTAAGAACGCTGGAGCGACCTACCAAAGGTTAGTCACTCAGATGTTTAAAGATCAGATCGGCAGAAACGTCGAAGTTTATATAGACGACCTCCTGGTGAAGAGTCGGGAGCGAGAGGGGCATGTTGCCGATCTCCGCGAAACCTTCGAGATACTGAGAAAGTACCAAATGAGGCTAAACCCGGCGAAGTGCGCATTCGGGGTGACTCTGGGAAATTCCTCGGGTACCTGGTCACCCACAGGGGGATCGAGGCCGACCCTGGGCAAATCCGAGCACTTGTCGAAATGCCTGCACCAAGAACCCGACAGGAGGTCCAAAGGTTGAGCGGGCGAATTGCCGCGCTAAATCGGTTCATCTCCAAATCCTCAGACAATTGCCGACCTCTCTTCGAGCTACTACGAAAAGGGGCGAGCATTTGTTGGGATAAAGAGTGCGAGCACGCTTTTCAGAAGATCAAGGACTATCTGGCGAGCCCGCCAATCCTAGCAGCACCCAAAGATGGCGCCGAGCTTGGCGTATATCTCGCGGTCACCGAGAATGCGGTGAGCGGGGTCCTTGTTGTGGAAGAAGCAAAGGTGGAGCGGCCTGTCTACTTTGTAAGCCACCAATGCTTCCCGCCGAGCTCCGGTATCGACCAATCGAGAAGGTTGCATTGGCCTTGGTCCTTACCGCGAGAAAGCTTCACTCCTACTTCTCGGCGCACACCGTCAGAGTCATCACTGAGCACCCTCTAAAGAGCGCGCTCTCCAGGCCCTCGGTAGCAGGCAGGCTCTATCGATGGTCCGCCAAGCTCTCCGCCTATGGCTTGGAGTATGTCCCTCGAGTTGCTGTCAAAGGGCAGGCTCTCGCCGATTTCTTGGCGGACTTCCCCATAGAAGAACCGGTCCAGTACCAGGAGGATGAGCCAACTGAGGCGCACCCTGGGAAGGCGAGGTTCTTGGACAACCAAGGCGAGCTTCCTCCAGCTAAGCATTCAGAGGTGGCGGGCTGGGAATTATTCGTTGATGGATCCTCCAACGCTTTGGGGGCTGGGATCGGGGTCGCACTGATCGCCCAGGAGGTGCTACTTGAGAAATCAGTCCGGCTGGATTTCGCTGCTACCAACAATGAAGCGGAATACGAGGCGTTGCTAGCTGGTCTGGAGCTCGCTCAAGAGGTAGGCGCCAAACGATTGAAGGTTTTTAGCGATTCCCAGCTAATTATTTGCCAAATCAATGGAGAGTACGCCTCCCGGATGCAAGAATGGCAGGCTACGTGGATCTGGTAAAGGGCAAGGCCGCGGAATTCGAGAAGATCTCCTTCGAACAAATTCCGTGGGCCGATAATAGGCGAGCTGATGCATTGGCAAACGCCGCCTCCCTTCTGGGAACATCAGAAGCTCGCCAGATTCTCATCGAGGTCCAAAATCAGTCTCGGCTCCAACTGATGGAGCCCGCTGTTAACCAAGTCTCTGCCGACGTGTCACCCAGCGGGTGAACCGCCCCCATTCTTCATTTCCTCCGGAAGGGCGAGCTTCCAGAGGGTAGAGAGGAAGCCCGGCGAGTGGAGAAATGTGCTGGGCGCTATCTTATTCGCTGGGATCGCCTTTTTCGAAGATCTTTTGGCGAGCCGAATCTTCGTTGCGTCGAGAGCCCGGAGACCGAGGAAGTTCTGAATTGCATTCACTCAGGCGAGCTGGGAAACCACGCTGGTGGGCGGTCTCTAGCTGCGAAAGTTCGGAGGCAAGGGTACTGGTGGCCCACTCTGGAGCAAGACGTTTTGAAGGTCGCCTAGAGGTGCATCCAATGCCAGAAGCACGCCACAACGAACCATATGCCCGCAGAAGAGCTGCACCCTCTGGCGAGCCCCTAGCCTTTCCAGCAATGGGGGCTGGATATTGTGGGACCTTTCCCCGTGTCAGCCCGGCAGAAGAAATTCATCTTAGTGGCTACGGACTACTTCACCAAATGGGTGGAAGCGGTCCCGCTAGCTAAGATAGGCGAAAAGCAAGTGAAGGACTTCCTTTGGAAAAATATTTTCTGCCGGTTCGGTCTACCTCGGGTACTTATCACCGACAATGGCCGCCAGTTCGATAATCGCTTGATTAGAAGCTTTTGCGTTGAATATGGAGTCGACCTAAGGTTCTCGTCCCCAAGGTACCCTCAAAGCAACACGCAGGCCGAAGCTACGCATCGTGTGATCCTAGACAACCTCAAGAAAAAGGTTGGAAGGAAAGAAAGGACTGTGGGAGCAGGAGCTCGACGGTGTGCTGTGGGCTTATCACACCACTCCATATCGCTCGACCAACGAATCGCCTTTCAGCCTAACTTACGGTTGCGAAGCCGTGCTACCCATAGAAGCCGAGCTGCCCACTGAAAGAAGGCTTGCGTCGGAGGAGGTCGACAACGACAAGCTGCTCGCCGACTCCCTCGACCAGCTCGAAGAAAGACGAGAGTGCGCCAATCTACACCTCGCCGGATACAGACAAGAAATGAAGCGCGCCTATGACAAAAGAATCCGCCATCGGGCATTCAAGGCTGGCGACATGGTGATGAGAAAGGTGTTCGCAAACACACAAGAGCCTAATGCAGGAAAGCTCGCGGCGAACTGAGAAGGCCCCTACATAGTACACGAAGCAGGAAGCTCGGGGGCTTACCGGTTGATGACCGCTGGAGGCGACCTGTTAGAGCGGCCTTGAAACGCTCTGCACCTTCGCAAGTTTTATGCCTAAGGAAATTTTTGTAAATCATCTTCTGAAGAAGTGAATGAACGATGGAGGTTTCAGCAAAGAATTTAGCTCGAAAACTCAACGCGGCAAGAGCCCGCCTGATCTATAGTGTAGTCTACCGTTGTGCGGACTTAAAGCAAGACCGGGATCCTCAGAGGCAGCCAGTGGGCGACCTTGAGCTTCCCGGGGCAGTCCGCCGTTGTGCGGACTTAAAGCAAGACCGGGATCCTCAGAGGCAGCCAGTGGGCGACCTTGAGATTCCCGGGGCAGTCCGCCGTTGTGCGGACTTAAAGCAAGACCGGGATCCTCAGAGGCAGCCAGTGGGCGACCTTGAGATTCCCGGGGAAGTCCGCTGCCTAGTGGACTCTAAACCTAACCAGGATCCTTCGCGTTCACTCGCCATGAACGGAAGCATCCTGGCGTTGGCAAACCCCTCGAAGGGCGAGCCCGCCGAACAGGATCATCGAGGGAAATTAACCGGGCAGGGGGCAGCTAGCACTAATTAGTTTCCTTTAAAAATAAAAATGGTTTAAGTCTCTGAGTGTAGGGAAGTTTTTGAAGTCTTTTGGTTCGCTTAAACGTTTTCCGGGCTCAGAGACTATTGAGTTTTTGCGAGCATGCCGAGTTTTTCGTTTGCATATACTTTAAAATAAAAAGGTTGAATCGAATTAGCTGCCTCGCCCGGGGTATCACTCTCGAGATCGCTGCGAACTCCTAGAGCGGACTCATAAGTGGCACAGAGAAAAAAAGAAACGCATATGCGAACTCAGAAAGATTCATTTCATTGATTAAACCAAAAATTACAAAGGCAGTTACGAGGCTGCGAGCTCAAGGCTTGCTAGTCTTCGCCCCACTGTCGTCCCCTCGGCGCCGCTTCTTCGACCTTTCGGTCCTGTATTTCTCCACAGCGGCCAGAGCGCCTTTCTTGAGGAGATCGTCCAGCTGGGCTTGGAGGCGACCTTGCTGAGCCCGGAGGCCATCGGCGTGCGTCTCCTTCAGGGCGGCGATCTCTGTCTTCAGAGCAGCGACCTCGCCTTGAAGTTGAGCCGCCTCCCGCTGCGCGACCTCCCTGGCGGACACAGCCTCGTCTCGCTCCGCCTTAGCTTTGAGGAGGGCGGTAGCGGACAGGCCTTTGGCTGCCTCGGCCATGGCAAGGCCTGACACCAGGGCTTGGACCCTGCGGTGCAGTGCCTCCGACTCCGCCCTCAGCTCCTCGGAGCCCTTAGCTCGTTGAAGCTCGTGGATGTGCTCGTCCACCTTGGGCTCGGACCCCCGAAGGGAATCGTCGAACAAGGCAGCCAGCGCCTTCCCGGCCCCAGCGACCTCCATGGCCAGCGCCTGGCTCTGCTTCTCCGCCTGCATAAGGAAGGTGAAAAAGTTAGCAAAAAGCAAAAATTATCATTCTTGGCGGAAGGGTTAGAAAGAGCAAGATGTACCTCGGCCAGGCGTTCGCTTATTGAAGCGAAGGGGGCTCGGGCGAAGACGTTGCGGCCTAGCAGCTGCCGCACGTAGTGGGGCGCCCTCCCCTCCTCCATAGAGGAGCCCGCGCTGGGACCCCCCGGAGCTTCGATAGAAGGGGGCATACCGGGAGGAGTGGAGGCCGGCACCTCCCCCGGGCGAGCTCCGGCTTCCGCCGGGCCAGGAGGGTCCGCCCTGACCCCCTTGGCCTCCGGCTCCGAGCTGGAGGACTCGGAGTCGGTGCCAATATCCACGAAGGAGGGGGACCAATAGATCAAGTCCCCCAGATCCTCCGGGAAGTCCGCTTTCTCCTTGCCCCGTCCAGATGACGAGGGCAGGGGAGCGGGTATGGAAGCTGCAGGGGGCGTAGAGGTCGCAGCGGCGGCGGGGGTTTCTCGCCCACTGTCCTCACGGGAGATTTCCCGAGGAGCAGAGGGTGGCACTCCGCCCTTCTGGACCTCCGCCCCGGCGGGAGGAGGTGGAAACTCCTGCCCGCTCGATCCCGCCCCTGGTGCGGGAGCTGATGGAGCCGGGGGCTTCTCCACTTGGGCAGAAGCAGAATGCTCCGCCTGGAGAGGTTGAGGAGCGGGCTCTTCCTCCTCGGAGCCTGATGCCTCCTCCGCGGAGTCCGTCCAGCTGGGCTCCGAGTCCAAGCCCGCCTCCTCCAGCACTTTTTGCCGCCGCTCCGTCTGGATGTTCGAAGGCGCGGGCCCCGCGCGCTTGGCCTTCTTCTTCCCGTGGGCCTCCATCTCCGGCGTCAGCACTGCTACACGAAGAGGGACGGTCAGATCGCCCGGGAAGTAGCCCATTAATATCTGGGCCATCCCGGATTCGACTTCCGCCATGGTTAGCGGGAGGTCGATGTTCGGGTCGTCGGGCTCGACCATTTGGATCTTGCGGCGGACAATTGGAGTTGGGGCGGGGGGCTGACCTGGGCCGGTGTCCGGGCGAGGAGGTTGGGGAGGAGCGGAGGCTTCGCCCTGGCGGAGCATCTCCATGGTGTCGGGGTCGTTGAGGCGGATGGGCGAAGCCCGCCTCCGGACCACCTTCTTGCGGGGGTTGCCTCCTGAGCTCCCTGCCCCCTTGCTGGCCCCTTTGGAGGGAGGAGGGGCATTCTGCATCGGCGGAATAGCGCCGACCTCCTCCTCTTTCTTCTTCCGGACGACTTTCTGCTTCAGCAGAATAGCGCCGGTCCTCCCGTCCCTCAGCTGGAAGGCGAAGTCGGGGGCGGTGATCTTCTCCGGAGTTCGCCCCCCGAGGTAGTGAAGGAAGGCCTCATCCAGAGACCGCTCCCGATCGGGAGCGATGCACTTCTTCTTCCCTGCCTTGAAGAAGGAGATCTCCCGGAAGACCACCATTGGGGGAACCCCGGGGTGAGCCGGGACTCCGCTGTGCCGCCCGCGCCACTCGCCGACCGCCACGAAAGGATAGTCCTTCCAGTGGCGGTCCTTGCTCTCGACGGTGGAGATGGGGAGCACCTCGCCAGGCCGCCCGGCGAGGTAGAAATAGCCGCAGCCCACGGTGCTGAAGACCGGCCCAGGCTTGAGGAGCCACTTTTTGAGCAAGTAGCTCAGTGGGATCCTCGCCTTCAGGGCGGTCTCCAGCTGAGACAGCCCGTAGAGTATCCCCTAGGAGTTTCCTGAGAGTTGGGCGGGGCAAAGCCCCGTCAACTCCAGGAGCTCCCCGGCGAGATGACTCAGGGGGAACCGCAGCCCAGACCACAGCAGCCCGACGGAAGCTACTGTGCCCTGGGGCGGCCTCCCCGAAAGTGGCATCTCGGCGACGAGGATCTCCTGAGGGAGATCGATCGCCGCCCGGATACTGTCCCCAACGGGCACCCCGATCGGGTTTTGCAGCCAGACCACCGCCCTCTCAACGGCGGGCTCAGAGGCTTGGGTGGTAGCAGCAGCAGCAGCGGCAGCAGCAGCAGCATCGACGGTGGAGGCCATGAAAGCAGGAAAGAAAATGCAAGCTGAAAGCAGGAAAGAAAGAGCGAGCTGAAGAGAAGGGAGAGCTGTTTTCATGCGACGGTAAAAACCGCCCCCCCAACCCCTATTTATAGATGGGTGAGAGGCAGGCGAATCGAGTCGCAGTTAATACCCGAGCGCGCTCGGCGAGGCGACGTGACGGCAATCGAAGCGACAGCTCGCTTCTTTCCAATCGTCAAGCGCCACGTGGGCCACGCGTGGAAAAAGCTGCGCCGGCGCCGACACTATCATTTACTGACAAGAGAGGAACGAATGAGGAGGAGACACGTGTCGCGCGCCGATCAGGATCTCATGATGAGATTCATTGTATCAACATCGGGCCTCGCGCCGCATTCAAGATGAAGCGATCGTTGGAAATTTGGAGCGATACCCAAGCCACAAGATTGCATGCGGCTGGAGCCCGCAGCTCGCCCGACGCAGAACCTGACCGCGTGTGGCAAGCTCGCACCGTCTGAGTGAATTAGAATGGATCATCCGAATAAATTTCATATGATCCATTCCAATTCATTCGTATGATTCATTCTAATTCATTCAGACAATCCATTCTAATTTATTCGTACGATCCATTCTAATTCATTCGGACGATCCATTCTAATTCATTCGTATGATCCATTCTAATTCATTCACACGAATGTATCAATTCTAATTCATTCGTACGATCCATTCTAAGTCATTCGTATGATCTATTCTAATTCATTCGTATGAATGTATCCATTCTAATTCATTCGTACGATCCATTCTAATTCATTCGCACGATCCATTCAAATTCATTTGTACGATCCATTCTAATTCATTCGCACGATCCATTCTAATTCACTCACACGATCCATTCTAATTCATTCGTACGATCCATTCTAATTCATTCGGACTATCCATTCTAATTCATTCGTACGATCCATTCTATTTCATTCGCATGATCCATTCTAATTCATTCGTACGATCCATTCTTATTTATTCGTATGATCCATTCTAATTCATTTGGACGATCCATTCTAATTCACTCGGAAGATCCATTCTAATTCATTCGTATGATCTAGTCTAATTCTTTCGTATGATCCATTTTAATTCATTCGTATGATTCATTCTAATTCATTCGTACGATCCATTCTAACTCATTCGCACAAATGTATCCATTCTAATTCATTTGTATGATCCATTCTAATTCATTCATATGATCCATTCTAATTCATTCGTACGATCCATTCTAATTCATTCGCAAGGATGTATCCATTCTAATTCATTCGTATGATCCA
Organism: Chamaelirium japonicum; assembly: GCA_947650365.1. Lineage (NCBI taxonomy): Eukaryota > Viridiplantae > Streptophyta > Magnoliopsida > Liliales > Melanthiaceae > Chamaelirium > Chamaelirium japonicum. The sequence continues at coordinate 2,544,300 of CANTAL010000001.1, forward strand.
CTCTAATTCATTCATACGATCCATTCTAATTTATTCGTACGATCTATTCTAATTCATTCGTACGATCCATTCTAATTGATGTGTCGATTCTAATTCATTCGTACGATCCATTCTAATTCATTCGTACGATCCAGTTTAATTTATTTGTATGATCTATAATAATTCATTCGTACGATCCATTCTAATTCATTCATACGATCCGTTCTAATTCATTCATACGATCTATTCTAATTCATTCGCACGATCTAGTCTAATTCATTCGTACGATCTATTCTAATTCATTCATACGATCCATTCTAATTCATTCGTACGATCCATTCTAATTCATTAATACGATCCATTCTAATTCATTCGTACGATCCATTCTAATTCATTCGCACGATCCATTCGAATTCAATCATACGATCCATTCTAATTCATTCGTACGATCCATTCTAATTCATTTGTAGTATCCATTCTAACATTCTAATTCATTCGAATGATCCATTCTAATTCATTCACACGATCCATTCTAATTCATTCGCACGATCCAGTCTAATTCATTCGTATGATCCATTCTAATTCATTCGCATGATCCATTCTAATTCATTCATATGATCCATTCTAATTCATTCATACGATCCATTCTAATTCATTCGCACGAATATATCCATTCTAGCTCATTCGTACGATCCATCCTAATTCATTCAAACGATCCATTCTAACTCATTCGTATGATCCATTCTAATTCATTCGTACGATCCATTCTAATTCATACGAATGTATCCATTCTAAATCATTCGTACGATCCAGTCTAGTTCATTCGTACGATCCATTCTAATTCATTCGTATGATCCATTCTAATTCATTCTCATGATCCATTCTAATTCATTCATACGATCCATTCTAATTTATTCGTATGATCCATTCTAATTCATTCGCACGAATATATCCATTCTAGCTCATTCATACGATCCATCCTAATTCATTCATACGATCCATTCTAATATATTCGTATGATCCATTCTAATTCATTCGTACGATCCATTCTAATTCATACGAATGTATCCATTCTAATTCATTCGTACGATCCAGTCTAATTCATTCATACGATCCAGTATAATTCATTCGTATGATCCGTTCTAATTCATTCGCATGATCCATTCTAATTCATTCATAAGATCCATTCTAATTCATTCGTACGATCCATTCTAATTCATTCGCACGAATATATCCATTCTAGCTCATTCGTACGATCCATCCTAATTCATTCATATGATCCATTCTAATTCATTCGCACGAATGTATCCATTCTAATTCATTCGTACAATCCATTCTAATTCATTCACACGATCCATTCTAATTCATTCGCACAAATGTATCCACTATAATTCATTCATACGATCCATTCTAATTCATTCGCACGATCCATTCTAATTCATTCGTACGATCCATTCTTATTTATTCGTACGATCCATTCTAATTCATTCATACGATTCATTCTAATTTATTCGTACGACCCATTATAATTCATTCGTACGATCAATTCTAATTCATTTGTATGATTCATTCTAATTTATTCGTACGATCCATTCTAATTTATTCTCATGATCCATTCTAATTCATTCGTACAATCTAATCTAATTCATTCATACGATCCATTCTAATTCATTTGTACTATCCATTCTAATTCATTCGAACGATCTATTCTAATTCATTCGCACGATCCATTCTAATTCATTCGTATGATTCATTCTATTTCATTCAGACAATCCATTCTAATTCATTCGCACGATCCATTCTAATGCATTCGTACGATCCATTCTAATTAATTTGCATGATCCATTCTAATTCATTCACATGATCCATTCTAATTCATTCGTACGATCCATTCTAATTCATTCGTACGATCCATTCTAATTCATTCGTACAATCCATTCTATTTCATTCGTATGATCCATTCTAATTCATTCGTATGATCCATTCTAATTCATTCGTACGATCCATTCTAACTCATTCGCACAAATCTATCCATTCTAATTCATTTACATGATCCATTCTAATTCATTCGTACGATCCATTCTAATTCATACGAATGTATCCATTCTAATTCATTCGCACGATCCATTCTAATTCATTCGCACGATCCATTTTAATTTATTCGCACGATCCATTCTAATTCATTCGTACGATCGATTCTAATTCATTCGTACAATCATTTCTAATTCATTTGCATGATCTATTCTAATTCATTCGCACGATCCATTCTAATTCATTCGCACGATCCATTCTAATTCATTCGAACGATCCATTCTAATTCATTTGTGTAATCCATTCTAACATTCTAATTCATTCGAACGATCCATTCTAATTCATTCACGATCCATTCTAATTCATTCGTACGATCCATTCTAATTCATTCATATGATCCATTCAAATTCATTCGCACGAATGTATCCATTCTAAGTCATTCGTATGATCCATTCTAAATCATTCGTACGATCCATTCTAACATTCTAATTCATTCGAACGATCCATTCTAATTCATCCATGATCCATTCTAATTCATTCGTACAATCCATTATAATTCATTCGAATGATCCATTCTAATTTATTCGTACGATCCATTCTAATTCATTCGCACATTCCATTCTAATTCATTCATACGATCCATTCTAATTCATTCATACGATCCATTCTAATTCATTCATACGATCCATTCTAATTCATTCATACGATCCATTCATATGATTCATTCTAATTTCTTCAGACGATCCAATCTAATTCATTCAAACATTCCATTCTAATTCATTCGTACGATCCATTCTAATTCATTCGAACGATCCATTCTAATTCATTCAAACGATCCATTCTAATTCATTCATATGATCCATTCTAATTCATTCGCACATTCCATTCTAATTCTTTCGTACGATCCATTCTAATTCATTCGAACGATCCATTCTTATTCATTCGAATGATCCATTCTAATTCATTCGTATGATCCATTCGCACATTCCATTCTAATTCATTCGTCCGATCCATTCTAATTCATTCAATCGATCCATTCTAATTCATTAGAACGATCCGTTCTAATTTATCCGTACGATCCATTCTAATTCATTCGCACATTCCATTCTAATTCATTCGTACGATCCATTCTAATTCATTCTAACGATCCATTCCAATTCATTCGAATGATCCATTCTAATTCATTCGTACGATCCATTCGAATTCATTCGCACATTCCATTCTAATTCATTCGTACGATCCATTCTAATTCATTCGAACGATCCATTCTAATTCATTCGAACGATCCATTCTAATTCATTCGTACGATCCATTCTAATTCATTCGCACGTTCTATTCTAATTCATTCATACGATCCATTCTAATTCATTCGTATGATTCATTATAATTCATTCAGACGATCCATTCTAATTCATTCGTATGATTCATTCTAAATCATTAAGACGATCCATTCTAATTTATTCATACGATCCATTCTAATTCACTCGCACGATGCATTTTAACTCATTCGTATGACCCATTCTAATTCATTCGCATGATCCATTCTAATTTATTCGTACAATCCATTCTAATTCATTCGTACGATCCATTCTAATTCATTCGTACGATCCATTCTAATTCATTCGTACGATCCATTCCAATTCATTCGTACGATCCATTCTATTTCATTCGAACAATCCATTCTAATTCATTCGTAGGATCCATTGTAATTCATTCGTACGATCCATTCTAATTCATTCGTACGATCTATTCTAATTCATTCGTACAATCCATTCTAATTCATTCGTATGATCCTTTCTAATTCATTAGCGCGATCTATTCTAATTCATTCGTACGATCCACTCTAATTCATTCGTACGATCCATTCTAATTCATTCGTACGATCCATTCTAATTCATTCGTACGATCCATTCTAATTCATTTGAACAATCCATTCTAATTCATTCGTACAATCTATTCTAATTCATTCGTACGATCCATTCTAATTCATTCAGACGAATGTATCCATTCTAATTCATTCGTATAATCCACTCTAATTCATTCATTTGATCTATTCTAATTCATTCATACGATCCAATCTAATTCATTCGTATGATCCATTCTAATTCATTCGCACGAATGTATCCCTTCTAATTCATTCGCACGATCCATTCTAATTCATTCGAACGATCCATTCTAATTCATTCGTACGATCCATTCTAATTCATTCGCACGATCCATTCTAATTCATTCGTTCGATCCATTCTAATTCATTCATACTATCTATTCTTATTCATTCGTATGATTCATTCTAATTTATTCATACAATTCATTCTAATTCAATCGTATGATTCATTCTAATTCATTCAGATGATCCATTCTAATTTATTCGTACGATCCATTCTAATTCATTCGGACGATCCATTCTAATTCATTCGCATGATCCACTCTAATTCATTCATACGATCCATTCTAATTTATTCGCACGAATGTATCCATTCTAATTTATTCGCATGATCCATTCAAATTCATTCGAACGATCTATTCTAATTCATTCGTACAATCCATTCTAATTCATTCGCACGACCCATTCTAATTCTTTCGCACGATCCATTCTAATTCATTCGTACGATCCATTCTAATGCATTCGTACGATCCATTCTAATTCATTCGTACGATCCATTCTAAATCATTCTCACGAATCAATCTAATTCAATCGTTCGACCCATTCTAATTCATTCGTACGATCTATTCTAATTCATTCGTACGAATGAATTAGAATGGATACATTTGTGCGAATGAATTAGAATGGATCGTATGAATGAATTAGAATGGATCGTACGAATGAATTAGAATGGATCATACGAATGAATTAGAATGGATACATTCGTGCGAATGAACTAGAATAGATTGTACGAATGAATTAGAATGGATCATGCGAATGAATTAGAATGGATCATGCGAATAAATTAGAATGGATCGTGCGAATGAATTAGAATGGATACATTCGGGCGAATGAATTAGAATGGATCGTATGGATGAATTAGAATGGATCGTACGAATGAATTAGATTGGATCGAGCGAATGAATTAGAATGGATCGTACGAATGAATTAGAATGGATACATTCGTGCGAATGAATTAGAATGGATCGTACGAATGAATTAGAATGGATCGTGCGAATGAATTAGAATGGATCGTACGAATGAAATAAAATGGATTGTACGAATGAATTAGAATTGATCGTATGAATGAATTAGAATGGATCATGTGAATGAATTAGAATGGATCGTGCGAATTAATTACAATGGATAATATGAATGAATTAGAGTGAATCCTACGAATGAATTAGAATGGATCGTACGAATGAATTAGAATGGATCGTACGAATGGATTAGAATGGATCATGCGAATGAATTAGAATGAATCATACGAATGAATTAGAATGGATCATATAAATGAATTAGAATGGAACGTGCGAATGAATTAGAATTGATCGTGCGAATGAATTACGTCTGAATGAATTAGAATGAATCATACGAATGAATTAGAATGGATCGTGCTATTGAATTAGAATGGATACATTCATGCGAATGAATTAGAATGGATAGTACGAATGAATTAGAATGGATACATTCATGCGAATGAATTAGAATGGATAGTACGAATGAATTAGAATGGTTCGTACGAATGAATTAGAATGGATCATACGAATGAATTAGAATAGATCGTACGAATGAATTAGAATGGATCGTCCGTGTGAATTAGAATGGATCATCCGAATGAATTAGAATGGATCGTATGAATGAATAAGAATGGATCGTACGAATGAATTTGAATGGATCGTGCGAATGAATTAGAATGGATCGTATGAATGCATTAGAATGGATCGTGCGAATGATTTAGAATAGATCGTACGAATGAATTAGATTGGATACATTCATGCGAATAAATTAGAATGGATCATCTGAATGAATTAGAATGAATCATACGAATGAATTACAATAGATCAAACGAATGAATTAGAATGGATACATTCGTATGAATTACAATGGATCTTACGAATGAATTAGAATGGATCGTACGAATGCATTAGAATGGATCATGCAAATGAATTAGAATGGATCATACGAATGAATTAGAATGGATCATACGAATGAATTAGAATGGAATGTGCGAATGAATTAGAATGGATCGTCCGAGTGAATTAGAATGGATCGTCCGAATGAATTAGAATGGATCGTACGAATGAATAAGAATGGATCATACGAATGAATTAGAATGGATCATCCAATTGAATCAAAATCGATCGTCCGAATGAATTAGAATGGATATTACGAATGAATAAGAATGGATCGTACGAATGAATTAGAATGGATCGTGCGAATGAATTCGAATAGATCGTGCAAATGCATTAGAATGTATCGTGCGAATGAATTAGAATGGATCGTACGAATGAATTAGAATGGATAAATTCATGCGAATGATTTAGAATGGATCGTGCGAATTAATTAGAATGGATACATTTGTGCGAATGAGTAAGAATAGATCGTCCGAATGAATTAGAATAGATATTACGAATGAATAAGAATGGATCGTACGAATGAATTAGAATGGATCGTGCGAATGAATTAGAATGGATCGTACAAATGCATTAGAATGGATCGTGCGAATGAATTAGATTGGATCGTACAAATGAATTAGAATGGATACATTCATGCGAATGAATTAGAATGGATCGTGCGAATTAATTAGAATGGATACATTTGTGCGAATGAATTAGAATGAATCATACGAATGAATTAGAATGGATCATACGAATAAATTAGAATGGATCGTCCGAGTGAATTAGAATGGATCATAGGAATGAATTAGAATGGATCGTACGAATGAATTAGAATGGATCGTATGAATGAATTAGAATGGATCGTCCGAGTGAATTAGAAAGGATCGTGCGAATGAATTAGAATGGATCGTACGAATGAATTAGACTGGATCATACGAATGAATTAGAATGTTAGAATGGATAGTACAAATGAATTAGAATGGATTGTATGAATAAATTAGAATGGATCGTATGAATGAATTAGAATGGAATATGCGAATGAATTAGAATGGATCGTATGAATGAATTAGAATGGATCGTACGAATAAATTAGAATGAATCGTTCGAATGAATTAGAATGGATTGTACGAATGAATTAGAATGGATCATGGATGAATTAGAATGGATCGTTCGAATGAATTAGAATGTTAGAATGGATCGTACGAATGATTTAGAATGGATCATACGAATGACTTAGAATGGATACATTCGTGCGAATGAATTTGAATGGATCATATGAATGAATTAGAATGGATCGTACGAATGAATTATAATGGATCGTGAATGAATTAGAATGGATCGTTCGAATGAATTAGAATGTTAGAATGGATTACACAAATGAATTAGAATGGATCGTTCGAATGAATTAGAATGGATCATACGAATGAATTAGAATGGATCGTGCGAATGAATTAGAATGGATCGTGCGAATGAATTAGAATGGATCGTGCGAATGAATTAGAATTGATTATGCGAATGAATTAGAATAGATTGTATGAATGAATTAGAATGGATCATGCGAATGAATTAGAATGGATCATACGAATGAATTAGAATGGATATATTTGTGCGAATGAGTTAGAATGGATCGTAAAAATGAATTAGAATGGATCGTACAAATGAATTAGAATGGATCGTACGAATGAATTAGAATGGATCGTACGAATTAATTAGACTGGATCGTACGAATGAATTAGAATGGATCATACGAATGAATTAGAATGGATCATTCGAATGAATTAGAATGGATCATACGAATAAACTAGAATGGATCGTCTGAATGAATTAGAATAAATCATACGAATGAATTAGAATGGATCATTTGAATGAATTAGAATGAATCATACGAATAAATTAGAATGGATCGTATGAATGAATTAGAATGGAACGTGCGAATGAATTAGAATGGATCATGCGAATGAATTACGTCTGAATAAATTAGAATGAATCATACAAATGAATTAGAATGGATCGTGCGATTGAATTGGAATAAATACATTCATGGGAATGAATTAGAATGGATCGTACGGATGAATTAGAATGGATCGTACGAATGAATTAGAATGGATCATACGAATGAATTAGATTATATCGTACGAATGAATTAGAATGGATCGTCTGAGTGAATTAGAATGGATCATCCGAATAAATTTCATATGATCCATTCTAATTCATTCGTATGATTCATTCTAATTCATTCAGATGATCCATTCTAATTTATTCGTACGATCCATTCTAATTCATTCGGACGATCCATTCTAATTCATTTGTATGATCCATTCTAATTCATTCACACGAATATATCCATTCTAATTCATTCGTACGATCCATTCTAAGTCATTCGTATGATCTATTCTAATTCATTTGTATGAATGTATCCATTCTAATTCATTCGTACGATCCATTCTAATTCATTCGCACGATCCATTCAAATTCATTTGTACGATCCATTCTAATTCATTCGCACGATCCATTCTAATTCACTCGCACGATCCATTCTAATTCATTCGTACGATCCATTCTAATTCATTCGGCCTATCCATTCTAATTCATTCGTACGATCCATTCTAATTCATTCGCATGATCCATTCTAATTCATTCGTACGATCCATTCTTATTTATTCGTATGATCCATTCTAATTCATTTGGACGATCCATTCTAATTCACTCGGAAGATCCATTCTAATTCATTCGTATGATCTAGTCTAATTCATTCGTATGATCCATTCTAATTCATTCGTATGATTCATTCTAATTCATTCGTACGATCCATTCTAACTCATTCGCACAAATGTATCTATTCTAATTCATTTGTATGATCCATTCTAATTCATTCATATGATCCATTCTAATTCATTCGTACGATCTATTCTAATTCATTCGCATGGATGTATCCATTCTAATTCATTCGTATGATCCACTCTAATTCATTCATACGATCCATTCTAATTCATTCGTACGATCTATTCTAATTCATTCGTACGATCCATTCTAATTGATGTATCCATTCTAATTCATTCGTACGATCCATTCTAATTCATTCGTACGATCCAGTTTAATTCATTTGTATGATCTATTCTAATTAATTCGTACGATCTATTCTTATTCATTCATACGATCCATTCTAATTCAATCGTACGATCCATTCTAATTCCTTCGTACGATCCATTCTAATTCATTCGCACGATCTAGTCTAATTCATTCGTACGATCTATTCTAATTCATTCGTACGATCCATTCTAATTCATTCGTACGATCCATTCTAATTCATTCATACGATCCATTCTAATTCATTCGTACGATCCATTCTAATTCATTCGCACGATCCATTCGAATTCAATCATACGATCCATTCTAATTCATTCGTACGATCCATTCTAATTCTTTTGTAGTATCCATTCTAACATTCTAATTCATTCGAAGATCCATTCTAATTCATTCGCACGATCCATCCTAATTCATTCGCACGATCCAGTCTAATTCATTCGTATGATCCATTCTAATTCATTCGCATGATCTATTCTAATTCATTCATACGATCCATTCTAATTCATTCATACGATCCATTCTAATTCATTCGCACGAATATATCCATTCTAGCTCATTCGTACGATCCATCCTAATTTATTCAAACGATCCATTCTAACTCATTCATATGATCCATTCTAATTCATTCGTACGATCCATTCTAATTCATACGAATGTATCCATTCTAAATCATTCGTACGATCCAGTCTAGTTCATTCGTACGATCCATTCTAAGTCATTCGTATGATCCATTCTAATTGATTCTCATGATCCATTCTAATTCATTCATACGATCCATTCTAATTTATTCGTACGATCCAGTCTAATTCATTCGCACGAATATATCCATTCTAGCTCATTCATACGATCCATCCTAATTCATTCATACGATCCATTCTAATATATTCGTATGATCCATTCTAATTCATTCGTACGATCCATTCTAATTCATACGAATGTATCCATTCTAATTCATTCGTACGATCCAGTCTAATTCATTCATACGATCCATTATAATTCATTCGTATGATCCATTCTAATTCATTCGCATGATCCATTCTAATTCATTCATAAGATCCATTCTAATTAATTCGTACGATCCATTTAAATTCATTCGCACGAATATATCCATTCTAGCTCATTCGTACGATCCATCCTAATTCATTCATATGAGCCATTCTAATTCATTCGCATGAATGTATCCATTCTAATTCATTCGTACGATCCATTCTAATTCATTCACACGATCCATTCTAATTCATTCGCACGAATGTATCCACAATAATTCATTCATACGATCCATTCTAATTCATTCGCACAATCCATTCTAATTCATTAGTACGATCCATTCTTATTTATTCGTACGATCCATTCTAATTCATTCATACGATTCATTCTAATTTATTCGTACGACCCATTCTAATTCATTCATACGATCCATTCTAATTCATTCATATGATTCATTCTAATTTATTCGTACGATCCATTCTAATTTATTCGCATGATCCATTCTAATTCATTCGTACAATCTAATCTAATTCATTCATACGATCCATTCTAATTCATTTGTACTATCCATTCTAATTCATTCGAACGATCTATTCTAATTCATTCGCACGATCCATTCTAATTCATTCGTATGATTCATTCTAATTCATTCAGACGATCCATTCTAATTCATTCGCACGATCCATTCTAATGCATTAGTACGATCCATTCTAATTAATTTGCACGATCCATTCTAATTCATTCACATGATCCATTCTAATTCATTCGTACGATCCATTCTAATTCATTCGTACGATCCATTCTAATTCATTCGTGCAATCCATTCTATTTCATTCGTACGATCCATTCTAATTCATTCGTATGATCCATTCTAATTCATTCGTACGATCCATTCTAACTCATTCGCACAAATCTATCCATTCTAATTCATTCACATGATCCATTCTAATTCATTCGTACGATCCATTCTAATTCATACAAATGTATCCATTCTAATTCATTCGCACGATCCATTTTAATTCATTCGCACGATCCATTCTAATTCATTCGTACGATCGATTCTAATTCATTCGTACAATCAATTCTAATTCATTTGCACGATCCATTCTAATTCATTCGCAAGATCCATTCTAATTCATTCGCATGATCCATTCAAATTCATTCGCACGATCCATTCTAATTCATTCGAACGATCCATTCTAATTCATTTGTGTAATCCATTCTAACATTCTAATTCATTCGAACGATCCATTCTAATTCATTCACGATCCATTCTAATTCATTCGTACGATCAATTCTAATTCATTCATATGATCCATTCAAATTCATTCGCACGAATGTATCCATTCTAAGTCATTCGTATGATCCATTCTAAATCATTCGTACGATCCATTCTAACATTCTAATTCATTCGAACGATCCATTCTAATTCATCCACGATCCATTCTAATTCATTCGTACAATCCATTCTAATTCATTCGAATGATCCATTCTAATTTATTCGTACGATCCATTCTAATTCATTCGCACATTCCATTCTAATTCATTCATATGATCCATTCTAATTCATTCATACGATCCATTCTAATTCATTTGTACTATCCATTCTAACATTCTAATTCATTCGTATGACCTAGTCTAATTCATTCGTATGATCCATTCTAATTCATTCGCACGATCCTTTCTAATTCACTCGGACGATCCATTCTAATTCATTCATACGATCCATTCTAATTCATTCGTAGGATCCATTCTAATTCATTCCTACGATCCATTCTAATTCATTTGTACTATCCATTCTAACATTCTAATTCATTCATACGATCCATTCTAATTCATTCGTACGATCCATTCTAATTCATTCACACGATCCTTTCTAATTCACTCGGACGATCCATTCTAATTCATTCATACGATCCATTCTAATTTATTCGTATGATCCATTCTAGTTCATTCGTATGATTCATTCTAATTCATTCGCACAAATGTATCTATTCTAATTCATTCGTACGATCCATTCTAATTTATTCGTACGATCCATTTTAATTCATTCGCACGATCCATTCTAATTCACTCGGACGATCCATTCTAATTCATTCATACGATCCATTCTAATTCATTCGTACGATCCTTTCTAATTCACTCGGCCGATCCATTCTAATTCATTCGCACGATCCATTCTAATTCATTTGTACTATCCATTCTAATTCATTCGAACGATCCATTCTAATTCATTCGCACGATCCATTCTAATTCATTCGTACGATCCATTCTAATTCATTCGAACGATCCATTTTAATTCATTCGCACGATCCATTCTAATTCATTCGTATGATCCTTTCTAATTCATTCAGACGATCCATTCTAATTCATTCAGACGATCCATTCTAATTCATTCGCACGATCCATTCTAATTCATTCGCACGATCCATTCTAATTCACTCGTACGATCCATTCTAATTCATTCGCACGATCCATTCTAATTCATTCGCACGATCCATTCTAATTCATTCGCACAATCCATTCTAATTCATTCGTACGATCCATTCTAATTCACTCGGACGAGCCATTCGTGCGAATGAATTAGAATGGATCGTACGAATGAATAAGAATGGATTGTACAAATGAATTAGAATGGATCGTTCGAATGAATTAGAATGGATCGTTCGAATGAATTAGAATGGATCGTATGAATGAATTAGAATGGATTGTACGAAAGAATTAGAATGGATCGTATGAGTGAATTAGAATGGATCGTACGAGTGAATTAGAATGAATCGTACAAGTGAATTAGAATGGATCGTACATGTGAATTAGAATGGATCGTACGAATGAATTAGAATGGATCGTAGGAATGAATTAGAATGGATCGTCTGATTGAATTAGAATAGATCGTGCGAATGAATTAGAATGGATCGTATGAATGAATTAGACTGGATCGTTCGAATAAATTAGAATGTTAGAATGGATACTACAAATGAATTAGAATGGATCGTACGCATGAATTAGAACGGATCGTACAAATGAATTAGAATGGAATGTGCGAATGAATTAAAATAGATCGTACGAATGAATTAGAATGGATCGTACGAATGAATTAGAATGGAACGTGAAGGAATTAGAATGGATCGTCCGAGTGAATTAGAATTGATCGTACGAATGAACTTGAATGGATAGTACGAATGAGTTAGAATGGATCGTACGAATGAATTAGAATGAATCATACGAATGAATTAGAATGGATACATTCGTGCGAATGAATTAGAATGAATCATACAAATGAATTAGAATGGATCTTACGAATGAATTAGAATGGATCGTCCGAGTGAAATAGAATAGATTGTACGAATGAATTAGAATGGATCGTACGAATGAATTAGAATGGATCGTACGAATGAATTAGAATGGATCGTCTGAGTGAATTAGAATATATCGTGCGAATGAATTAGACTGGATCGTACGAATGAATTAGACTGGATCGTACGAATGAATTAGAATGGATCGTCCGAGTGAATTAGAATGGATCGTACGAATGAATTAGAATGGATCGTACGAATGAATTAGAATGGATCATATGAATGAATTCGAATGGATCGTGCGAATGAATTAGAATGGATCGTGCGAATGAATTAGAATGGGTCGTCTAAATGAATCAGAATGGATCATACGAATGAATCAGATTGGACCATACGAATGAATTTGAATGGATCGTGCGAATGAATTAGAATGGATCATATGAATGAATTAGAATGAATCATACGAATGAATTAGAATGGATCGAGCGAATTAATCAGAATGGATCATACGAATAAATTAGAATGAATCATACGAATGAATTAGAATGCATCGAGCGAATGAATTAGAACGGATCGTACAAATAAATTAGAATGGATCGTCCGAGTGAATTATAATGGATCATACGAATGAATTAGAATGGATCGTATGAATGAATTAGAATGGATCATACTAATGAATTAGACTGGATCATATGAATGAATTAGAATGGATCGTCCAAGTGAATTAGAATGGATCGTACGAATGAACTTGAATGGATAGTACGAATGAATTAGAATGGATCGTGCGAAAGAATTAGAATGGATCGTCTGAATGAATTAGAATAGATCGTCTGAATGAATTAGAATGGATCGTCTGAATGAATTAGAAAGGATCATAGAAATGAATCAGAATGGATCAAACGAATGAATTAGAATGGATCGTCTGAATGAATTAGAACGTATCATACGAATGAATTAGAATGGATACATTCGTGCGAATGAATTAGAATGAATCATACGAATGAATTAGAATGGATCGTACGAATGAATTAGAATGGAGCGTCCGAGTGAATTAGAATGGATCGTACGAATGAATTAGAATGGAGCGTACGAATGAATTAGAATGGATCGTATGATAGAATTAGAATGTATCGTATGAATGAATTAGAATGGATCGTACGAATGAATTCGAATGGATCGTACGAATTAATTAGACTGGATCGTACGAATGAATTAGAATGGATCGTACGTATGAATTAGAATAGATAGTTTGAATGAAGTAGAATAGATTGTACGAATAAATTAGAATAGATCGTTAGAATGAATTAGAATGGATCGTAGGAATGAATTAGAATAGATCGTCTGAATGAATTAGAATGGATCGTACGAATGAATTAGAATGGATACATTCGTGCGAATGAATTAGAATGGATCATATGAATCAATTACAATGGATCATACGAATGAATTAGAATGGATCGTTCGAACGAATTTGATTGGATCGTACGAATGAATTAGAATGGATCGTCCGAGTGAAATAGAATGGATCATGCGAATGAATTAGAATGAATCGTCTGAATGAATTAGAATGGATCATCTGAATGAATTACAATGGATTGTCTGAATGAATTAGAAAGGATGATACGAATGAATTAGAATGGATCGTGCGAATGAATTAGAATGGATCGTTCGAATGAATTACAATAGATAGTACAAATGAATTAGAATGGATCGTACGAATGAATTAGAATAGATTGTACGAATGAATTAGAATGGATCGTACGAATAAAGTAGAATGAATCGTGAATAAATTAGAATGGATCGTATGGATGACTTAGAATGGATACATTCGTGCGAATGAATTAGAATGGATCATACGAATGAGTTAGAATGGATCATACGAATGAATTAGAATGGATCGTTCGAATGAATTAGAATGGATCGTTCGAATGAATTAGAATGGATAGTACAAATGAATTAGAATGGATCATACGAATGAATTAGAATGGTGGATCATACGAATGAATTAGAATGGATACATCCATGCAAATGAATTTGAATGGATCATACGAATGAATTAGAATGGATCGTACGAATGAATTAGAATGGATACATTCGTGCAAATGAATTTGAATAGATCATACGAATGAATTAGAATGGATCGTACGAATGAATTAGAATGAATACATTCGTGCGAATGAATTAGAATGGATCGTACAAATGAACTAGAATGGATACATTCGTGCGTATGAATTAGAATGGATCGTCTGAATGAATTAGAATGGATAGTACGAATAAATTAGAATGGATCGTACGAATGAATTATAGTGCATCGTACGAATAAATTAGAACGGATCGTGCGAATGAATTAGAATGGAAAGTACAAATGAACTAGAATGGATATAATCGTATGAATTAATTAGAATGGATCGTCCGAATAAATTAGAATGGATCGTACGAATAAATAAGAATGGATGGCCTGAATGAATTAGAATGAATCATACGAATGAATTAGAATGGATCATATGAATGACTTAGAGTGGATACATTCGTGCGAATGAATTAGAATGTTAGAATGGATAGTACAAATGAATTAGAATGGATCGTACGAATGAATTAGAATGGAATGTGCGAATGAATTAGAATGGATCGTGCAAATGAATTAGAATGGATCCTATGAATGAATTAGAATGGATCATGTGAATGAATTAGAATGGATCGTGCGAATGAATTAGAATAGATCGTCTGAATGAATTAGAATGGATCATTATAATTCATTCGTACGATCCCTTCTAATTCATTTGTATAATCCATTCTAATTCATTTGCATGATCCACTCTAATTCATTCCTACGATCCATTCTAATTCATTCGAACGATCCATTTTAATTCATTCGTACGATCCATTGTAATTCATTCACACGATTCATTCTAATGCATTAGTACGATCCATTCTAATTCATTCACACGATCCATTCTAATTCATTCGTATGATCCATTCTAATCCAATCGCATGATCCGTTCTAATTCATTCATACGATCCATTCTAATTCATTCGTAAGATCCATTCTAATTCATTCGCATGATCTATTCTAATTCATTCGTATGAGCCATTCTAATTCATTCATACTATCCATTCTAATTCATTCGTAAGATCCATTCTAATTCATCCGCATGATCTATTCTAATTCACTCGTATGATCCATTCTAATTCATTCGCAAGATCTATTCTAATTCATTCGTATGATCCATTCTAATTCATTCGCACGAATTAGAATGGATCTTAGGAATGAATTAGAATGGATCTTGTGAATGAATTAGAATGGATCGTACGAAAGAATTAGAATGGATCATACGAATGAATTAGAATGTTTTAATTCATTCGCACGATCCATTCTAAGTCATTTGTACGATCCAATCTATTTCATTCATACGATCCATTCTAATTCATTCGTACTATGCATTCTAATTCATTCGTAAGAACCATTCTAATTTATTCGCACGACCTATTCTAATTTATTCGTATGATCCATTCTAATTCATTCGCACAAATGTATCTATTCTAATATATTTGTACGATCCATTCTAATTCATTCACATGATCCATTCTAATTTATTCGTACGATCCATTCTAATTCATTCACACGATCCATTCTAATTCATTTGAATGATCCATTCTAATTCATTCGTATGATCCATTCTAATTCATTCGTACGAATGTGTCCATTCTAATATATTTGTACGATCCATTCTAACTCATTCGCACGAATGTATCCATTCTAATTCATTTGCACGATCCATTCTAATTCATTCACACGATCTATTCTAATTCATTCGTACGATCAATTCTAATTCCCTCGCACGATCCATTCTAATTCACTCGAACGATCCATTCTAATTCATTCGTATGATCCATTCTAATTCACTCGCATGATCCATTCTAAATCATTCGTACGATCTATTCTAATTCATTCGCATGATCTATTCTAATTCATTCGCACTATCCATTCTAATTCTTTCGGACATTCCATTCTAATTCATACATATGATCTATTCTAATTCATTCGTAAAATTCATTCTAATTCATTCAGACGATCCATTCAAATTCATTCGCACGATCTATTCTATTTCATTCATACGATCCATTCTAATTCATTCGTACGATCCATTCTGATTCATTCGAACGATCCATTCTAATTAATTCGTACGATCCATTCTAATTCATTCATACGATCCATTCTAATTCATTTGCATGATTCATTCCAATTCATTCAGACGATCCATTCTAATTCATTCGCACAATTCATTCGCATATTCCATTCTAATTCATTCGTACGATCCATTCTAATTCATTCGCACGAATATATCCATTCTAATTCATTCGTACGATCAATTCTAATTCATTCGTACGATCAATTCTAATTCATTTGTACGATCCATTCTAATTCATTCGTACGATCCATTCTAATTCATTCGTACGATCCATTCTAATTCATTCGAACGATCCATTCTAATTCATTCGTACAATCCGTCCTAATTCATTCGTACGATCCATTCTAATTCATTCGCACGAATGTATCCATTCTAATTTATTCGTACGATCCATTCTAATTCATTCGCACGATCCATTCTAATTCATTCATACGATCCATTCTAATTCATTCGTATGATTCATTCTAATTCATTCAGACGATCCATTCTAATTCAATCGCACGATCTATTCTAATTCATTCGTACGATCCATTCTAATTCATTCGCACGAATGTATCCATTCTAATTCATTTGTACGATCCATTCTAATTCATTCGCATGAATGTATCCATTCTAATTCATTCGTACGATCCATTCTAAGTCACTCGGACGATCCATTCTAATTCATTAATACGATCCATTCTAATTTACTCGTATGATTCATTCTAATTCATTCGTATGATTCATTTTAATTTAATCAGACGATCCAATCTAATTCATTCAAACATTCCATTCTAATTCATTCGAATGATCCATTCTAATTCATTCGAATGATCTATTCTAATTCATTCGAATGATCCATTCTAATTCATTCATATGATCCATTCTAATTCATTCGCATATTCCATTCTAATTCATTCGTACGATCCATTCTAATTCATTCGAACGATCCATTCTAATTCATTCGAATGATCCATTCTAATTCATTCGTACGATCCATTCTAACTCATTCGCACATTCCATTCTAATTCATTCGTCCGATCCATTCTAATTCATTCGAACGATCCATTCTAATTCATTCGAACGATCCATTCTAATTCATTCGTACGATCCATTCTAATTCATTCGCACATTCAATTCTAATTCATTCGTACGATCCATTCTAATTCATTCTAACGATCCATTCTAATTCATTCGAACGATCCATTCTAATTCATTCGAATGATCCATTCTAATTCATTCGTACGATCCATTCTAATTCATTTGCACATTCCATTCTAATTCATTCGTACAATCCATTCTAATTCATTTGAACGATCCATTCTAATTCATTCGAACGATCCATTCTAATTCTTTCGTACGATCCATTCTAATTCATTCGCACATTCTATTCTAATTCATTCATACGATCCATTCTAATTCATTCGTATGATTCATTCTAATTCATTCAGACGATCCATTCTAATTCATTCGTATGATTCATTCTAATTCATTCAGACGATCCATTCTAATTTATTCATATGATCCATTCTAATTCACTCGCACGATCCATTCTAATTCATTCGTATGACCTATTCTAATTCATTCGCACGATCCATTCTAATTTATTCGTACAATCCATTCTAATTAATTCATACGATCCATTCTAATTCATTCGTATGATTAATTCTAATTCATTCAGACGATCCATTCTAATTCATTCGTACGATCCATTCTAATTCATTCGCACGAATGTATCCATTCTAATTCATTCGCACGATCCATTCTAATTCATTCGCACGATCCATTCTAATTCATTCATACGATCCATTCACACGATCCATTCTAATTCATTCGTACGATCCAGTCTAATTTATTCGTACGAATGTATCCATTCTAATTCATTCGTATGATCCATTCTAATTTATTCGTACGATCCATTCTAATTCATTCACATGGATGTATCCATTCTAATTCATTCGTATGATCCATTCTAATTCATTCGTACAATCCATTCTAATTCATTCATACGATCCATTCTAATTCATTCGAACGATCCATTCTAATTCATTCGAACGATCCTTTCTAATTTATTCGTACGATCCATTCTAATTCATTCGTATGATCCTTTCTAATTCATTCGTACGATCCATTCTAATTCATTGGTACGATCCAGTCTAATTCATTCGTATGATACATTCTAATTCATTCGCATGATCCATTCTAATTCATTCATACGATCCATTCTAATTCATTCGTACGATCTATTCTAATTCATTTATACGATCCATTCTAATTCATTCATAAGATCCATTCTAATTCATTCGCAAGATCCATTCTAATTCATTCATACGATCCATTCTAATTCATTCGTATGATTCATTCTAATTCATTCAGACGATCCATTCTAATTCATTCGCACGATCTATTCTAATTCATTCGTATGATCCACTCTAATTCATTCATACGATCCATTCTAATTCATTCGTATGATCCATTCTTATTCATTCATACGATCCATTCTAATTCATTCACACCAATGTATCAATTCTAATTCATTCGCACGATCCATTCGAATTCATTCGAATGATCCATTCTAATTCATTCGTACGATCCATTCTAATTTATTCGTACGATCCAGTCTAATTAATTCGCACGAATGTATCCATTTTAATTCATTCGTATGATCCACTCTACTTTATTCACATGAATGTATCCATTCTAATTCATTCGTACGATCCATTCTAATTCATTCGCATGATTGTATCCATTCTAATTCACTCATATAATCCAATGTAATTCATTCGCACGATCCATTCTAATTCATTAGTACTATCCATTCTAATTTATTCATAAGATCCATTCTAATTCATTCGCATGAATGTATCCAGTCAAATTCATTCGCACGATCCATTCTAATTCATTCGCACGATCTATTCTAATTCAGTCGCACGAATGTATCCATTCAAAATCATTTACATGATCCATTCTAATTCATTCGTACGATCCATTCTAATTCATTCGTACGATCCATTCTAATTCATTCGCACGATCCATTCTAATTCATTCGCACGATCCATTCTATTTCATTCGCATGATCCATTCTAATTCATTCAGACTATCCATTCTAATTCATTCGCACGATCTATTCTAATTCATTCGTACGATCCATTCTAATTCATTCGTGCGATCCATTCTAATTCAGTTAAACAATCTATTCTAATTCATTCGTACGGTCCATTCTAATTCATTCGTACGATCCATTCTAATTCATTCACACGAATGTATCCATTCTAATTATTTCGCACGATCCAATCTAATTCATTCGCACGATCCATTCAAATTCATTCATACGATCAATTCTAATTCATTTGTATGATTCATTCTAATTCATTCAGACGATCCATTATAATTCATTCATACGATCCATTCTAATTCATTCGTACGATCCATTCTAATTCACTCACACGATCCATTCTAATTCACTCGCACGATCCATTCTAATTCATTCACACGAATAAATCCATTTTAATTCATTCGCACGATCCATTCTAATTCAATCGTACGATCTATTCAAATTCATTCGCACATTCCATTCTAATTCATTCATACGATCCATTCTAATTCATTCGAACGATCCATTCTAATTCATTCGAACAATCCATTCTAATTTATTCGTACGATCCATTCTAATTCATTCGCACGAATGTATCCATTCTAATTCATTTGCACGATCCATTCTAATTCATTCGCACGATCCATTCTAATTCATTCATACGATCCATTCTAATTCATTCGTATGATTCATTCTAATTCATTCAGACGATCCATTCTAATTCATTCATGCGATCCATTATAATTCATTCATACGATTCATTCTAATTCATTCGTACGATCCATTCTAATTCATTCAGACGATCCATTCTAATTAATTCGCATGAATGTATCCATTCTAATTCATTCGTACGATCCATTTTAATTCATTCGCACGATCCATTCTAATTCATTCGCACATTCCATTCTAATTCATTCATACGATCCATTCTAATTCATTCGAACGATCCACTCGAATTCTTTCGTACGATCCATTCTAATTCATTCGCATGGATGTATCCATTCTAATTCATTCGTACGATCCATTCTAATTCATTCGTACGATCCATTCTAATTCATTCGAATGATCCATTCTAATTCATTCGTACGATCCATTCTAATTCATTTGCACGAATGTATCCATTCTAATTCATTCGTACGATCCATTCTAATTCATTCGTACGATCCATTCTAATTTATTCGCACGATCCATTCTAATTCATTCGTACGATCTATTCTAATTCAGTCTCACGATCCATTAAAATTCATTCGAACGATCCATTCTAATTCATTCGAGCGAAACATTCTAATTCATTCGTACGATCCATTCTAATTCATTCGCACATTCCATTCTAATTCATTCGCACGATCCATTCTAATTCATTCGTTCGACCCATTCTAATTCATTCCTATGGATGTATCCATTCTAATTCATTCGCACGATCCATTCTAATTCAATCGCACGATCCATTCTAATTCATTCGTACAATCAATTCTAATTCATTCGTATGATTCATTCTAATTCATTCAGACGATCCATTCTAATTCACTCATACGATCCTTTCAAGTTCATTCGTAGGATCCATTCTAATTCACTCGGGCGATCCATTCTAATTCATTCGTACGATCCAGTCTAATTCATTCGTACGATCTATTCTAATTCATTCGTACGATCCATTCTAATTCACTCGCACGATCCATTCTAATTCATTCGAACGAATGTATCCATACTAATTCATTCGTACGATCGATTCTAATTCATTCACACGATCCATTCTAATTCATTCATATGATCCATTCTAATTCAATCGCACGATCTATTCTAATTCATTCGTACGATCCATTCTAATTCATTCGAACGATCCATTCTAATTCATTCACGATCCATTCTAATTCATTCATACGATTTTTTCTAATTCATTCGTACGACCCATTCTAATTCATTCGTACGATCCATTCTAATTCATTCGTATGATCCTTTCTAATTCATTCGTACGATCCATTCTAATTCATTCGTACGATCCACTCTAATTCATTCGTACGATCCATTCTAATTCATTCGTACGATCCATTCTAATTCATTCATACGATCCATTCTAATTCATTTGAACGATCCATTCTAATTCATTCATACGATCCATTCTAATTCATTCGAACAATCCATTCTAATTCATTCGTATGATCCATTGTAATTCATTCGTACGACCCATTCTAATTCATTCGCGTGAATGTCTCTATTCTAATATATTTGTACGATCCATTCTAATTCATTCGCATGATCCATTCTAATTCATTCGTACGAATGTATCCATTCTAATTCATTCGTACAATCCATTCTAATTCATTCGTACGATCCATTCAAATTCATTCGTATGATCCATTCTAATTCATTCGTACGATCCATTCTAATTCACTCGTACGATCCATTCTAATTCATTCGCACGATCCATTCTAATTCATTCGTACGATCTATTTTAATTCATTCGGACGAATGTATCCATTCTAATTCATTCGTATAATCCTCTCTAATTCATTCATATGATCTATTCTAATTCATTCGTACGATCCAATCTAATTCACTCGTACGATCCATTCTAATTCATTCGTACGAATGTATCCCTTCTAATTCATTCGCACGATCCATTCTAATTCATTCGAACGATCCATTCTAATTCATTCGCACGATCCATTCTAATTCATTCGTTCGATCCATTCTAATTCATTCATACATTCCATTCTTATTCATTCGTATGATTCATTCTAATTCATTCATACAATCCATTCTAATTCAATCGTATGATTCATTCTAATTCATTCAGACGATCCATTCTAATTTATTCATACGATCCATTCTAATTCATTCGCACGAATGTATCCATTCTAATTCATTCGGATGATCCACTCTAATTCCTTCATACGATCCATTCTAATTTATTCGCACGAATGTATCCATTCTAATTCATTCGCATGATCCATTCAAATTCATTCGAACGATCCATTCTAATTCATTCGTACGATCCATTCTAATTCATTCGCACGATCCATTCTAATTCTTTCGCACGATCCATTCTTATTCATTCGTACGATCCATTCTAATGCATTCGTACGATCCATTCTAATTCATTCGTACGATCCATTCTAAATCATTCTCACGAATCAATCTAATTCATTCGTTCGACCCATTCTAATTCATTCGTACGATCCATTCTAATTCATTCGTACGAATGAATTAGAATGGATACATTTGTCCGAATGAATTAGAATGGATCGTACGAATGAATTAGAATGGATCGTACGAATGAATTAGAATGGATCATACGAATGAATTAGAATGGATACATTCGTGCGAATGAATTAGAATGGATTGTACGAATGAATTAGAATGGATGATGCGAATGAATTAGAATGGATCGTTCGAATGAATTAGAATGGATCGTGCGAATGAATTAGAATGGATACATTCGGGCGAATGAATTAGAATGGATCGTATGAATGAATTAGAATGGATCGTACGAAAGAATTAGAATGGATCGAGCGAATGAATTAGAATGGATCGTATGAATGAATTAGAATGGATCGTACGAATTAATTAGAATGGATCGTACGAATGAAATAGAATGGATTGTACGAATGAATTAGAATGGATCGTACGAATGAATTAGAATGGATCGTACGAATGAATTAGAATGGATCGTGCGAATTAATTACAATGGATAATATGCATGAATTAGAATGAATCCTACGAATGAATTAGAATGGATCGTACGAATGAATTAGAATGGATCATACGAATGAATTAGAATGGATCGTGCGAATGAATTAGAATGGATCGTGCGAATGAATTAGAATGGATCGTACGAATGAAATAGAATGGATTGTACGAATGAATTAGAATGGATCGTACGAATGAATTAGAATGGATCGTACGAATGAATTAGAATGGATCGTGCGAATTAATTACAATGGATAATATGCATGAATTAGAATGAATCCTACGAATGAATTAGAATGGATCGTACGAATGAATTAGAATGGATCATACGAATGAATTAGAATGGATCATGCGAATGAATTAGAATTGATCGTGCGAATGAATTACGTCTGAATGAATCATACGAATGAATTAGAATGGATCATGCTATTGAATTAGAATAGATACATTCATGCGAATGAATTAGAATGGATCGTACGAATGAATTAGAATGGTTCGTACGAATGAATTAGAATGGATCATACGAATGAATTAGAATAGATCGTACGAATGAATTAGAATGGATCGTCCGTGTGAATTAGAATGGATCGTCCGAATGAATTAGAATGGATCGTACGAATGAATAAGAATGGATCGTACGAATGAATTAGAATGGATCATGCGAATGAATTAGAATGGATCGTACGAATGCATTCGAATGGATTGTGCGAATGAATTAGAATGGATCGTACGAATGAATTAGAATGGATACATTCATGTGAATGAATTAGAATGGATACATTCATGTGAATGAATTAGAATGAATCATACGAATGAATTAGAATAGATCAAACGAATGAATTAGAATGGATACATTTGTATGAATTAGAATGGATCTTACGAATGAATTTGAATGGATCGTACGAATGCATTAGAATGGATCATGCGAATGAATTAGAATGGATCATATGAATGAACTAGAATGGATCGTACGAATGAATTAGAATGGAATTTGCGAATGAATTAGAATGGATCGTCCGAGTGAATTAGAATGGATCGTCCGAATGAATTAGAATGGATCGTACGAATGAATAAGAATGGATCATACGAATGAATTAGAATGGATCATCCGATTGAATTAGAATGGATCGTCTGAATGAATTAGAATGGATATTACGAATGAATAAGAATGGATCGTACGAATGAATTAGAATGGATCGTGCGAATGAATTAGAATGGATCGTACAAATGCATTAGAATGGATCGTGCGAATAGATTAAAATGGATCGTACGAATGAATTAGAATGGATACATTCATGCGAATGAATTAGAATGGATCGTGCGAATTAATTAGAATTGATACATTTGTGCGAATGAGTTAGAATGGATCGTACGAATGAATTAGAATGGATCATTCGAATGAATTAGAATGGATCGTACAAATGAATTAGAATGGATCGTACAAATGAATTAGAATGGATTGTACGAATATATTAGAATGGATCGTACGATTTACTTTGACTGGATCGTACGAATGAATTAGAATGGATCGTATGAATGAATTAGAATGGATCATACGAATGAATTAGAATGGATCATACGAATGAATTAGAATGGATATATTTGTGCGAATGAGTTAGAATGGATCGTACGAATGAATTAGAATGGGTCGTACGAATGAATTAGAATGGATCGTACGAATGAATTAGAATGGATCGTACGAATTAATTAGACTGGATCGTATGAATGAATTAGAATGGATCGTACGAATGAATTAGAATGGATCATTCGAATGAATTAGAATGGATCGTACGAATAAATTAGAATGGATCGTCTGAATGAATTAGAATAAATCATACAAATGAATTAGAATGGATCAGTTGAATGAATTAGAATAAATCATACGAATAAATTAGAATGAATCGTATGAAAGAATTAGAATGGAACGTGCGAATGAATTAGAATGGATCGTGCGAATGAATTACGTCTGAATAAATTAGAATGAATCATTCGAATGAATTAGAATGGATCGTGTGATTGAATTAGAATAAATACATTCGTGCGAATGAATTAGAATGGATCGTACGAATGAATTAGAATGGATCGTACGAATGAATTAGAATTGATCGTACGAATGAATTAGAATGGATCATATGAATGAATTAGAATGGATCGTCTGAGTGAATTAGAATGGTTCATCCGAATAAATTTCATACGATCCATTCTAATTCATTCGTATGATTCATTCTAATTCATTCAGGCGATCCATTCTAATTTATTCGTACGATCCATTCTAATTCATTCGGACGATCCATTCTAATTCATTCGTATGATCCATTCTAATTCATTCACACGAATGTATCTATTCTAATTCATTCGTACGATCCATTCTAAGTCATTTGTATGATCTATTCTAATTCATTCGTATGAATGTATCCATTCTAATTCATTCGTACGATCCATTCTAATTCATTCGCACGATCCATTCATTTTCATTTGTACGATCCCTTCAAATTCATTCGCACGATCCATTCTAATTCACTCGCACGATCCATTCTAATTCATTCGTACGATCCATTCTAATTCATTCGGACGATCCATTCTAATTCATTCGTACGATCCATTCTAATTCATTTGCACGATCTATTCTAATTCATTCGTACGATCCATTCTTATTTATTCGTATGATCCATTCTAATTCATTCGGACAATCCATTCTAATTCACTCGGAATATCCATTCTAATTCATTCGTATGATCTAGTCTAATTCATTCGTATGATCCATTCCAATTCATTCGTATGATTCATTCTAATTCATTCGTACGATCCATTCTAACTCATTCGCACAAATGTATCCATTCTAATTCATTTGTATGATCCATTCTAATTCATTCATATGATCCATTCTAATTCATTCGTACGATCTATTCTAATTTATTCGCATGGATGTATCCATTCTAATTCATTCGTATGATCCACTCTAATTCATTCATACGATCCATTCTAATTCATTCGTACGATCCATTCTAATTCATTCGTACGATCCATTCTAATTGATGTATCCATTCTAATTCATTCGTACGATTCGTTCTAATTCTTTCGTACGATCCAATCTAATTCATTCGTACGATCTATTCTAATTCATTCGTACGATCCATTCTAATTCATTCGTACGATCCATTCTAATTCCTTCGTACGATCCATTCTAATTCATTCGCACGATCTTGTCTAATTCATTCGTACGATCTATTCTAATTCATTCTTACGATCTATTCTAATTCATTCGTACGATCCAATCTAATTCATTCATACGATCCATTCTAATTCATTCGTATGATCCATTCTAATTCATTCGCACGATCCATTCTAATTAAATCATACGATCCATTCTAATTCATTCGTACGATCCATTCTAATTCATTTGTAGTATCCATTCTAACATTCTAATTCATTCGAACGATCCATTCTAATTCATTCGCACGATCCATTCTAATTCATTCGTACGATCCAGTCTAATTCATTCGTATGATCCATTCTAATTTATTCGCATGATCCATTCTAATTCATTCATACGATCCATTCTAATTCATTCGTACGATCCATTCTAATTCATTCGCACGAATATATCCATTCTAGCTCATTCATACGATCCATCCTAATTCATTCAAACGATCCATTCTAACTCATTCGTATGATCCATTCTAATTCATTCGTACGATCCTGTAGACACACGAATTTCGTCGGACCCGAACCCGACTTACGTGTGTCGACGCGGATGCAAACCCGACACGCGGACCCGACTCGCACGCACCAATACGGACCCGGACCCGACTCGCACCTAGCAAAGAGGAGCGGACCCCATGCTTCAAGGGGGGCCAGCCCCTACTAGGGTCCGAACCCCATGGGGCCGGCCCCTACTAGGACCCGAGCCACATGGGGCCGGCCCTACTAGGACCCAAACCCCATGGGGGGCCGGCCGGCCTTGCAAGGAAAGAAAGAAAAAAAAAAGAAAAGAAAAGAAAGAAAAGAAAAGGAAAGAAAAGAAAGGAAAGAAAAGAAGAGGAAAGAAAAGAAAAGGAAAGAAAAGAAAGAAAAGGAAGGAAATACCGCCATGCACGGGGGGAGGTTGCGTATGACGTCTGCACACACGCGAATCTGCGCCGATCCCTCGATCCGACGCACAAGAAGAAGCGCCCGATCGCCATCGATTTTGTGTGCGAAATCCAGCCATAATTGCCTCGCCAGAAAAGGAAAACAAATAAGTGTTATTCCCTTCATCAATGGATGAATAAATCCCGGGCAATTATAAGAGAGATACAAAAGGGATTTAAAATTAAAAGTTCCCATATCTCTCTCCCCTCCCCTTTGCCTATAAATAGAGGGGGTGGGGGAAGATTCAAGAGGTCGATTCGGATGGCCATGCGACGAAGCTCTGCAGAAGAGGAGACGCGCTCTTCATCGACCCAAGGCTTCACGAGGCAAGGTCAAGCCTGTCCCGAGGGATCGGCTTACCGAAAGCTCTCATCAACATAAAGACCCTTGCACACGAAGATCAAGACTTCGACTCCGTGCACGAAGAAGAAAGCTCGGAGAAGAAGACCCTTCGACTTCGAAGACGCCAGAAGCAAAGCCCGGAGAAGAAGAGGAGCGGCACTACCCCGTCGTCTCCAACAAGCCTTCGACTCCGATCAAGCCCAAAAGCCCGGAGAAGAAGATCGGAGCGGCACGACCCCGTCGTCTCCAACACCCCTTTGACTCCGATCAAGCTCAAAAGCCCGGAGAAGAAGAACGAAGCGGCGCTACACCCGTCTCTTCAACAAAGCCTTCGACTTCGATCAAGCTCAAAAGCCCGGAGAAGAAGCGAAGCGGCGCTACACCCGTCGTCGTCAACAAGGCCTTCGACTCCGATCAAGCCCAAAAGCCCGGAGAAGAAGCCGACGCCATAAAGGTCGATGGTCGAAAACTGAAGACGAAACGCCGGAGCTCTGCAGAAGAGGAGACGCTTCTTCATCGACCCAAGGCTTCACGAGGCACAGTCAAGCCTGTCCCGAGGGATCGGCTTACTGAAAGTCCTCATCAACGTGAAGACCCTTGCACACGAAGATCAAGACTTCGACTCCGTGCACGAAGAAGAAAGCTCGAAGAAGAAGAACCCTTCGACTCCGAAGACGCCAGAAGCAAAGGCCTGAGAAGAAGATCGAAACGGCACTACCCCGTCGTCTCCAACAAGCTTTCGACTCCGATCAAGCCCAAAAGCCCGGAGAAGAAGAGAAGCGGCACTATCCCGTCGTCTCCAACAAGCCTTCGACTCCGATCAAGCCCAAAAGCCCGGAGAAGAAGAGGAGCGGCACTACCCCGTCGTCTCCAATAAATCCTCGATCCCGATCAAGCTCCAAAGCCCGGAGGAGAGAAACGAAGCGTCATCACCCCGTTGTCTTCGGCAAACGACTACACCATCCACGAAGAAGAAAGCCTGGAGCAGATCGTCTGAAGCGTCGCTACCCCATCGTCTTCATCAACAAAAGTCAATGCTACAACCGTCGCACGGATACCGGTGTTACCCCACCATCTTCGAAAGCATTCTTTGACCCCGATCACGCCAAAGAAGCCCGGAGAAGAAGAGAAGTCCCGTCAACATGCAAACCATCGAAGCACTCGAGAAGTAGCCCACGTCGTTCGAGGAAGAAGATCGAGTTGACGCTGAAGCTAAAGCCAACGCAAGAAGCCAAAGCAAAGCCCCAGTAAAGCCCGCGCCAAAGCAACGCAAGTCCAAAGCCAAGCGACTACGCCGGCCACGAGCAAAAGCACCGCACGTTTTAGCCGATACGACGCGAAGTCCGGAAGAACGAAAGCATCGCAAGTCTCTCCCAGCTACGTCCAAGCGCAAGCGCCGAAGCAAAGCAAAAGCCAGAGCCACGCCGGAGCCAAGCCAAAGCCAAAAAGCCAAAGCCAAAGCCAACGCCAAAAGCTCGATCGACGCCGCAAACCGACGATCAAGGACACCGAGGTCAAGCAAGGAACGAGGAAGACGCGAAGACCGAGGAACGAAGCCGAAAACCCCCTAGCCGAGGAAGCGCGAAGCACGGAAGGGACAAAGCAACGGTGGACATTCCTTAGCCTCTCCAAAACCCTCTCCCTGTAAAGACACCTATCCTGGGCAACTCCTTCAGAGCTCTCGCACGAACACCACGTGGAGACGCGGATCAAAGGGATCCCCCAGAAGATCTTTCCCACAATCCCCTGATCAAAACTCGCCGCAACCCGGACTCGCTACAGCCGAGCCACCCGGGTCCCGGCTACACTTGTAATCTCGTGTGATTCGCAATAAAGACCACCCGCGCTTTTTTCCGCGTCCACAGATTTCTGGCACGCCCGGTGGGACATCTTCTCCTTTCATCTGTACGGCTGAAGAAGGTGCTTGAAGTTTGCAATGGCCGGAACAAACAACGATGCGTTTGCTCCAAGCCTCTCACCAATCGCCGAGTCTCCTCTACTCCGACACGGTGATCCAGTAAATCCGGAGGGTGATGCTCCTCCAATGGTGCGCGTCTACACTCGGCGTACTCGGACTCTTGCGGACGTTTTCCTGCCGGAAGCTACTACCGAAGATGCTCGCCAAAGCACCGACGAGGCCCTGGTGCTTGAAGAAACGAGCCTCGATCCTAGAGCCCATGTCCAGAAGTTTGGGGAGGACCAGCCCCAACCCCGAACCTGTTCGGGTTCTCCAGCAGACGTTGCACCTCCTCTGCAGGGGCAAACATCAATCATCAGCCAGAAGCAAGTCGGCGTAACTACGTCTCCGATGATGATGGCGAGGATGCGAACATGCAACACCGGGACGTTCTCCGTCACCACCCTCCATCCGTTCTTCAGCTCCAAGTCATGCAGATGAACGAGCACATGGTGCAGATTACTCGGCTAATGGAGGAGAAGGATCGTCACATCAACACTCTGCTCCAAAAGCTAAGCGCAAAGGACGCTGCAGCAGTCGGCCAACCCGTCGCTTCTCCGGTAGCCGCTCCAGCTCCGTCTTCAACTCCCGCTCCTGTAGAGGTTGTTCCGACGATTCAAGCAGCTATCCCAGCGCCAGCCTCGGTGGCCACACAACCTCCGGCAACGGCAACGATGAATGCTCAGCAAGTCCAAGCATTGATAGCCGTCATGATGCGCTCCCACGGCAGTGGCCTTCCTCCGATCACGGCGGCATACTCAAAGCCCTACACTGCGAGGATCCAGCAGCTACGGTTCCCAGTCGAATTCCAGCCACCAAAGTTTCAGCACTTCGACGGTAAGGGAAATCCAAGACAGCACGTCGCCCACTTCATCGAGACCTGCAATAATGCCGGCACATATGGTGACGAGATGGTGAAGCAATTCGTTCGCACCCTCAAAGGCAACGCGTTCGACTGGTACATTGATCTTCCTGCAGGGACCATCGACAGCTGGGACCAGATGGAAAGGGAGTTCCTCAATCGCTTCTACAGCACCAGACGCACAGTCAGTATGACCGAACTTACTGCAGTCAAGCAAAGGAAGGACGAGCCGGTGATCGACTACATCGACAGATGGAGGAACTCGCAACTCGGGTTCATGACATGGAACTCAGCCTAGCAAACCGTGGGGACTCGAAGAACAAGGACTACTTGAAGATAGAGAAGAAGGACAAGCCACCGGCCACGAAACCGAAACAAGTCAATGTTGCTGACGTCGCCTCAACCTCCAAACCGCTCAAGATCGGTGGCAAGCCGGATCAGAAGAAGGGAGTCACCATACCATCGCCTCCGCCACCAAGACAAAGGATGACTCTCGAGGAGCTCGAAGCCAAGGAGTACCCCTTCCCCGACTCGGAAGTCTCCTCCATGTTCGACCAGCTACTACAAGAGAAGATGATAGAGCTTCCTCCTTCGAAGAGACCCGAGCAGATGCATCGCGTCGACGATCCTCTCTTCTGCAAATACCACCGGGTGGTAAGTCATCCCATCGAAAGATGCTTCTTCTTCAAGGAAAGAATCATGGCGCTCGCTAAACAAGGGAAGATAGAGATCGACTCCGGGGAGGTTGCTACGGCCAACATGACGTCCATCACCTTCGGCTCCTTCTCGCCGGTACTCGTTGCCGCTCGACGAAGCATGCCCAAATTGCGCATCAACCGTCAAGCACCAATCGCTAAGTCAACTTCCCAGCCGAAAATCTCGAAGCGACGTCAACGTGCTCCTGCGCTCACTGAGGAAGAAACGCCACTGCCCTGGGGGCAATCATTGCTCACGCCAGCACCTCTTCCAAGCAATGCTACATCCCAACGAGTGCTCCAAAGGAGATACGAGCAAGGAGATCCAGAAGTCGGTCTGCTAGGCCAGCCTTCGGGGAAGTTCGACTATTACGTCCTCTACTCAAGGCCTCCGTCCGTTTCAATCGACGAAATCAAGCCCACCAGCTGGGAATCGGAAGACGTGCCAGTGGAGCCTCAAGAAGAGCAAGCACCTCTTCCAAGCAATGCTACCTCCCAATGAGCGCTCCAAAGGAGATACGAGCAAGGAGATCCAGAAGTCGGTCTGCTGGGCCAGCCTTTGGGGAAGTTCGACTATTACGTCCTCTACTCAAGGCCTCCGTCCGTTTCAATCGACGAAATCAAGCCCACCGGCTGGGAATCGGAAGACGCGCCAGTAGAGCCTCGAGAAGAGCAAGTCCCTTCCAGTCAAGCTACGTCCCAATACGCTCTCCAGAAAAGATACGAGCAGGGAGATCCGGAAGTCGGTCTGCTGGGCCAGCCTTCGGGGAAGTTTGACTATTACGTCCTCTACTCAAGGCCTCCGTCCGTTCCAATCGACGAAATCAAGCCCACCGGCTGGGGATCGGAAGACGAGCCAGTAGAGCCTCGAGAAGAACAAGTGCCTTCGAAGAAACCAGTTGCTGCTGTCGACCATCATCCTAGCGAAGGGGAATCCACCGACAAAGAAGCATGGGTCATGCTACCGCGGCGGCAAAAGCCATGGCAAGAAAAGAAGCTCAAACAAGACCGTGTGATGAGGGGATTCACCAAGCGGAGGACCTACAAGAAGAAAAGCAAGGCTCCGGGGAGGAAGGCGTTCAAAGTGCCGCCAGCAAGCCAAGATGATATCCTTCAGCAGAGTCTTCCAGAGCCGACAAGTTTGCAAGAGTTCTTCCCGGATCAATTCCTCCCAGCAGACCAACACATCAAGGTGTCTTGTTGCATGGTCGAAGTCCGTGAGGCGTCGGAAGGAAAGAACGAAAGCGAAACTTCTGGAGAAGGCGACTCCACAGATGTGGGAGACAATTCCGACGAAGGGGGCACCGCCTCTAACGACGAAGCAATCTTGCACATGCCTCTCGTAGAAGCTTTGCATCTCCCGAAGAAGGCTCGCCTGGCAATGGCTGCGGCCTTGGCCAATCCGGATAGCTACAAAAGGAAGAGGAAGAACGACCAGAAGCGCAAAGTTGTAGCCTTGTGTGATGCAACGATAACCTTTTCAGACGAGGACCTGCAACTCGGGACGCGATTGCACAACCGGCCTCTTTACGTTTCGGGATACATCAAGGAGAAGCCAGTGAACCGAATCTTGTTGGACTGTGGCTCCGCCGTCAAAATCATGCCTATCCAGACAATGCGGCAACTCGGCATCACCGACGACCAGCTCTCGCCAAGTCAGTTGGTCATTCAAGGCTTCAACCAGGGCGGACAGTCCACCGTCGGAATCATTTGTTTGAAGCTTTCCATCGGCCCGCTGGATACAACGGTCCTCTTCCATATCATCGACTGCCAGACGTCGTATCGCCTCCTGTTAGGAAGACCATGGCTGCACGAGAACGGCATCGTGGTATCCACCTGGCACCAGTGCCTCAAGTACTACGAAGAAGGCGTGGAGAGGTGCATAGTTGCGGACGACAACCCATTCAACGAGGCCGAGGCACACTTGGCCGACGCTAAGTTCTACCAAGCAAAGGGCCTAGTCGCGGAAGTTCTTCCAGCTAAAGCCCCTCGAGTCCAGAAAATTGAAGAAGTAAAGAAGGACAAGACTCCTCTTCCCGTAAATCCGGCGCCATCTTCTGACGAGGCGAGACTCAAGGTCCAAGGAATGCCGAAACCTGGACAAAGGATGCGCATCGGCCCTGAGTCAAAAGCCGTGCAACATACCCCGTTGCCCGCCCAAGCGACGCCAGTCTTGCATCTCGCGCCTCAGTGGCTCCGTAAATCCGAGCGATCGCCTTCTACTCCGACAAGGAAGCTGGCCACGTCGTTATCTTAGGCCAATGTCATCACTCTACAAGAAATAACGATGCCATTACCGAGTCTGACGCAAGCTCCGAACCCAAGCAAACCCATCGAATCAGCAGACCTCGAGCAACTCGGATTCAAGCCGAAAGGGAGTTGGGGGCAAAATGCTGCCAAGTTGCTGTTAAGAGCCGGCTACAACGAAGAAAGCGCCATGGGCACACTTCCACCAGCAGCAACTCCACATGGGATGACGAGAACTCAAGCTCGGCTGTTTCAAAACGGAGAACAAATTCCCCCGAACCGCCGAGGCATCGGCTCCAGTCAAGCTCCGTTGGTCATCAGAACAGCGGCGAAGAAGACCTTCACCTCCAACTACATCGGGGCGAAGATGGTAGAGGAAGCAGCTGAAGGATCGACAATTTCCGATGCACGCTCTTCCTACGCAAGCCATCCCGACAGCAAAAGAAGACGGCGAAGAGCTCGATGCCAAGCCTTGCTCCAGAAGCAAATCAGAGGTGGTAGAAACCAGTCGAATCAAAGACACACGTCTGTGTTCGAAGGGCTCAGGCCAGTTAAGCACTCAAAGAAGAAGTCAGTGTTCGATCGTCTGGAAATGCTAATCGAGGACGTCGGTTCAATACCCGCCCACCCACCCATGGTGGCAGTCAACCATATCTCCGTTATCGAAACTGACAACGGTGATACTTCTACTTCGGACGATGAGTTGCAAGAAGCCTCGCCAGTCCTCGCAGAAGGGGGGCATTCCACCGTTGACGACTCAAAGAAGGGGGGCAGTCCAAGAAGATGACGACGGCAGGCTCCTTCAGTACCTAGGGCAAAATCCTTACTGTCTTGGGGGCAACCGCCTCTCATGCAAGCACTCCCTTTTTCAAACAAAGCTACGTTCTGGCACATGCTCAAAGCGAGAGACGAACAAAGAAGCCCCGAAGTCAACCTGCTAGGCCAACCATCGGGCAAATTCGACTATTATGTCCTCTACTCCAGGCCTCCTTCGATTCCAAATGAAGAAATCAAGCCAACCAGCTGTGGATCAGAAGATGAATCGGTACAGTCTCTAGAAGTGCAAGTCCTTCTGATCAAGGAAGAGCCTTCAGTCGCAACACCAGTTCTTCACCTTGGCGAGAAAGATCTTACTGATGAAAACACACGGGCTATGGCGCCTCGAAGGAGAAGGCCACGACAATCAAGCTACAGGATAGCACGCCTAGCTAACCACGAGAAAGATCGGGCGACAAGAAAACTCCTCAGAAGAAAGTCCTTCAAGGAAAAGAATGAATCTCCAGGAAGAAAGACGTCCAAAGTATCGCCAGCAAATCTGAAAAATCTCCTCCAGCAAAGCTTTCTAGAGCCAGTGACACTCCAGAAGTTCTTTCCTATTTGCTTCCTTGAAGCTGGTCAAAACTTGAAGATCTCCTGCTGCATGATGGAAGTTCACCAAGTGCTCCGGAAAGACGATGAAGAAAGCGGTATTAACATCGAAAGCATGGGGAGAAGCTTCGCTGCCAACGGCAAGCTGTTCAACAAGGCTAAAGCACACCTTGCTGATGCAGAGTTTTACCAAGTGAAAGATCCCGTTGCAGAAGCTCATCCAGCAAAACCTCTACGAGCTCAGGGAGTCAAAGCAGCTGCGAGGGACAAAAGCTCTCCACTTGCAAAACTAGCGATATCCTCCATCCAGACAGTGCACAAAGACAAAGAAGCGCCAGCGTCAAGACGGAAAATTCACATCAACTTCAAATCAAGCTCGATGCGATGCATTCCGTTGCCTGCTCAAATTGCTTCAGTCCTGCGGCTCATACCTCAATGGCTTCGCAAACCAGGATGATTGCCTTCCCCTCCAGCAAAGGAACCAGCGTTATCATTCTTCGGGGCCAACTTCAGCACTTTGCAAGAGATGACACTACCGTTACGTGGTCTGTTGCACGTCTCGAGCTCAACCGAGTCTTCCGAGTGCACCAGCTCTGAGCAACTCGCAATCAAGTCAGAAAACACTCGGGGGCAAAACTCCACCGAGTCGATGTTCAAATCCAGCCGTAGCAAAGAAAGCATGGCGCACATGGGTTCACTACCCTCAGCTGCAATACCACATCGCCTGACAAAGACTCAAGCTCGTCTCTGCAAAAGCGGCGAACAAATCCTTCCAAATTGCCGGGGCATCGACTCCAGTCAAACTCCAGCAATCATCAAAACTCCAGTCAAGAAGATCTTCACTTCCAACTATATTGAAGCGAAAAAGGCGGGCGATAGCTGCGAACCAGTGCCGACTTTGCCTACCAGTGGCAATTCCCTCAAAAGGTACTTTGCCTAGCGCAGGGTTACCCCCCTTGCCCCCCCCCAAAAAAAAAAAAAAAAAAAACATCCCAACGTCGTCCTAGGAGGCCAGTCCAGAGGCAAGTGAGTGCATAACCATCAATCCGGTCAGCAAACTAAAGGATGACAAGAAAGTCAAAGTCCTTGAGGCGTCAAAGCAGCTCGCCTTCGGCAGCTTACATGCGCCACAACTCTAGGGGTAAAGAAGCCGTCAACTTCCGACGCGTCGCCAGCTATGCACGCTGCTTCGCAAGGATCGCTCCGGCAGCCTTCTCGATCACTCCACCCGCTCCCGGCAATTCGTCAGCTCTTCACGCTGCTTCGCAAGCTCTACTCCAAACGTCTTCTCGGTTGCTCGAGCTTTCCCCAAATGGAACTCTAGCTTCTAAAGCGACGCACGAGTAGCAAGTTGAAGTCCTTAAGGCACCGAAGTGGCTCGCCCTCCACAGCTTACACGCGCTGCAACTCCAGAGGTAGAAAAACCGTCAGCTTCCGACGCATCGCCAGCTATGCACACTGCTTCGCAAACTCTGCTCCAGACATCTTCTCGGTCGCTCGAGCTTTCCCCAAATGAAACTCCAGCTTCTAAAGCGATGCACGAGTGTGGCAAGTCGAAGTCCCTAAGGCGCCAAAGTGGCTCGCTCCCAACAGCTTATACGCGCTGCAATTCTAGGGGTAGGGAAGCAGTCAACTCTCGACGCGTCGCCAGCTTTCCGCTGCTTCACAAACTCTGCTCCAGAAGTCTTCTTGGTCGCTCGGGCATTCTCCAGCTTCTGAAGCGATGCTTAACGTCTCTCCCCCTCAGTCGCAGCTAAGCCCAAGGAAGCGTCCTCCAGCGAAGACCGTCGTAAGCAATGAAGCTCGCCACCCTCCAAAGAAGGTGCGCATCTACTCCGCAGAAAAAGAGTCGTTGCCTTGAAATCCACCGGGCTCATGCAAAAGCTCAGGCCCACCTGAAGGATGGAAACTGCCACTGAAGTCGAAAGCAGCAACCCGAAGAATGGCGGACGCATAAACAACAACCGCAGCCTTCGTGACCTCCACAAAGCCAAAAGAACCACTGGAGCTATCATCAAGGTCAAGATCGACAAGCAAAAGACAACCAAAGCAGTCTACTCCTTGTTGATGCTCGTGGCCTCATCATCCTCTTCAGAACGCCCATCTCGGTGTCCTTCAAGCTGACATTGCTACCAGAAAGGTGCAACCTCGCTAGTAACTCTAAACCCGCGGTTGACCTCATCAATAATCTAGCCAGCCTTCGGAAGGTACTCAGGGAGACGAATCTTGCAAGGATATGAAAAGTGCAAGACCGATCGAGAGGTAAAGTCAATTCCGAAAAAAAAAAAAAAAAAAAAAGGAGCCACCTTCCCTGGCCTTCAACACCTCCGACTCATCCTCGCACCAGGCGATCGCCACCACACTCGGCTTCGTCTTTTCGTCGTGCCGTTGTCATTATGCTCCCACACCAAGAAGACGATAACACTCCGCTGAAGAATCTTTCGGCTCCAAGCCGCCGAAGAATGCCTCGCCGCCAAGACTGAAGCTTTCGTCTTCGCGAGCCGTCGAAGAATCCTTCGTCTTCAAGCCGCCAGGAGGGCCTTCATCTCCAAGCCATCGAAGAAGCCTTCGTCTCCAAGCCGACGGAAGCCTTCGTCTTCAAGCACCGCGCACCATCGCCGCCGCCGTCGACGAAAGAGGCGACACCGGGAAGACGGAGCAAGTGTCGTGCAACCCCAGGCAGCACTCTTCCGCCAACGGTCTCCAAGCATCGAAGAAGCCTTCGTCTCCAAGCCGACGGAAGCCTTCGTCTTCAAGCGACGCGCACCATCGCCGCCGCCGTCGATGAAAGAGGCGACACCGGGAAGACGGAGCAAGTCTCGTGCAACCCCAGGCAGCACTCTTCCGCCGACGGTCTCCAAGCATCGAAGAAGCCTTCGTCTCCAAGCCGACGGAAGCCTTCGTCTTCAAGCGCCGCACACCACTCGCACAGCTTGAAGCCTGGCCACCGCCCACCTATGCTGCGCCGGCGCCGCTCCACACACCCGTCGTCTGCGCCACATACCCATGCCGCCTGCACTCAACCCCGCGCGCCGAGCCGCAGCTACGCCCCGCGCCCGGCCAACCCGGAGACGCCGCCGTTACCACCACGTCCCTTCTCCAACACGATCGGGGCCCGCCCGACTCGGAGTTGCACCGCCATTGCCACTGCGTTCCACCTCCGACCCAATCGGGGTCGCCCAACTCAGAGTCGCACCGGCGGCCGCCCTCGTTTCTTCTGCGACCGCGCCGGGCCTCCGCGCCACTCGCTCCCGGACCCCGCGCCGCACATACTGCAGCCAGCGCTGTGGGCCGTCGCCGCCGCTGCCTGCTCCGACAGCCGCGCCATCTGCCGCCTTCGCGGACCAGAAGAAGAAGGAAAAAAAAAGGGGGGGGGGGGGGCAGCAGCAGCCTGCACCGCGCCCCCCTCCCCAATCAGCGCCCGACAGCCACAAAAAAAAAAAAAAAAGAGAAAACAAACCGGAGGGGGCGACCCGCAGCCCCCCTCCTTCTTCTCCGACGTAACCGGGAAGGGGGGCGGGCGCCTCGGCCTCGCACCCGCAGCCGCCGACCTGCTCGGGGCCCTGCACCGACCCGTTCGGGACCCCGCGCCGCCCCGCGTTCGGCCCACGCGCGCCACCCCGCGCCGCCCTGTGCCCGACCCACGCACGCCACCCCGCGCTGCAGCGCCGCCGCTGTCGCTTCCCCCCGCGCATGGCCGCCCAGCCCCGGCCACCGCTGCGTCCGCGCCCACGCCCGGCCATCACCCCGTCGGCCTGTACTCCTCGCGTGCCACCGTCGCCTGCAGCCCCCGCTCCCGCACCGTACGCCGCCTGCCCGCGCCCCGGCCACCGCGCCGCTCGCAACACGGCCCGCGCCAGCCCGGACCACCGCGCTGCAGCCTCCGCGAACCAGAAGAACCAGAGAAAGAGGACGAGAAAAGAAAGAAAAGAAAAGGAAGGAAGAGAAAAGGAAAGAAAAAAAAAAGGAAAGAAAAGAAAGAAAAGAAAAGGAAAGAAAAGAAAAGGAAAAAAAAAAGAAAAGAAAGAGAAGAAAAGAGAGAAAAAAAAAAAAAGGGAGTTAGAGTCGCCATACCTGACCTGCGACGACTCCACCTCCTCTCTTTGCGCCGTCGTCACCGCTTTCGGCCACGACGACTCCGCCTCCTTCTCTCGTTACGCCTGCGTCATCGACCTCGGCTGCGACAATCGGCCTCGCCATTGCACTCCCACACCGAAGAAGGGGCAATAGTCCTCCGCCGAGATGCACCGTGGCCGTCCTCGCACTCCAGCCGCCCTCGTGCCACACTCGAACTCCGTACAGCGGCCACCTTCGACGTCCGTGCAATCTTTGGAGCAAAAGAGGTCCGCAATGAAGAAGATGATCGAAATCATAGCGAGGGTCTTCTCTGCAAGCAAGAGCCATAGCCAACTGCTCGCACTGGCACCCAGCTCTGCGCGCCGCACGCCGCTGACCTCGTGCCCAGCCGCCGCAGCCTCGGCCGACCCTACCACTGCCGCCGCTGCTCCTGTGGTCCAAAAAAAAAAAAAAAAAAAATTAAGAAGAAGAAGAAGAAGAAGAAAGAGGAAGAGAGAGGCAGCGAAGGCAACTCGCACCTCAGCCGCGCTCCTCCATCCTCCTCACCTCGGTCCTCGCCTCATCGTCGCTTTGAGCCCGCCTTCGCAACGACCGCCAAATCGCGCACCATCGCCGCCGACGAAAGAGGTGACACCGGGAAGACGGAGCAAGTCGCGTGCAACCCCAGGCAACTCTCTTCCGACGACGGTCTTCAGAAGCCGGCGGAACCTTCGCGAAGAAGCACAAAGGCAGATGAAAAGGGGTAGGGGTCCTTAAATAGACTTCTAACCCCGCCCACAAAAGGAATCAAGGACAAGTGCTCTACGATTCCTACGTGTCCAAACCCTACACGCTCTCACCGTCGCACTCGTCCTTGAGGGGGCATTTGTAGACACACGAATTTCGTCGGACCCGAACCTGACTTACGTGTGCCGACGCGGATGCAAACCCGACACGAGGACCCGACTCGCACGCACCAATGCGGACCCGGACCCGACTCGCACCTAGCAAAGAGGAGCGGCCCCTACTAGGGTCCGAACCCCATGGGGCCGGCCCCTACTAGGACCCGAGCCACATGGGGCCGGCCCTACTAGGACCCGAACCCCATGGGGGGCCGACCGGCCTTGCAAGGAAAGAAAGAAAAAAAAAGAAAAGAAAAGAAAGAAAAGAAAAGGAAAGAAAAGAAAGGAAAGAAAAGAAGAGGAAAGAAAAGAAAAGGAAAGAAAAGAAAGAAAAGGAAGGAAATACCGCCATGCGCGGGGGGAGGTTGCGTATGACGTCTGCACATACGCGGATCTGCGCCGATCCCTCGATCCGACGCACAAGAAGAAGCGCCCGATCGCCATCGATTTCGTGTACGAAATCCAGCCATAATTGCCTCGCCAGAAAAGGAAAACAAATAAGTGTTATTCCCCTCATCAATAGATGAATAAATCCCGGGCAATTATGAGAGAGATACAAAAGGGATTTAAAATTAAAAGTTCCCATATCTCTCTCCCTTCCCCTTTGCCTATAAATAGAGGGGGTGGGGGAAGATTCAAGAGGTCGATTCGGATGGCCATGCGACGAAGCTCTGCAGAAGAGGAGACGCGCTATTCATCGACCCAAGGCTTCACGAGGCACGGTCAAGCCTGTCCCGAGGGATCGGCTTACCGAAAGCTCTCATCAATGTGAAGACCCTTGCACACGAAGATCAAGACTTCGACTCCGTGCACGAAGAAGAAAGCTCAGAGAAGAAGACCCTTCGACTCCGAAGACGCCAGAAGCAAAGCCCGGAGAAGAAGAGGAGTGGCACTACCCCGTCGTCTCCAACAAGCCTTCTACTCCGATCAAGCCCAAAAGCCCAGAGAAGAAGAACGAAGCGGCGCTACACCCGTCTCTTCAACAAAGCCTTCGACTTAAATCAAGCTCAAAAGCCCGGAGAAGAAGCGAAGCGGCGCTACACCCGTCGTCGTCAACAAGGCCTTCGACTCCGATCAAGCGCAAAAGGCCGGAGAAGAAGCCGACGCCATAAAGGTCGATGGTCGAAAACTGAAGATGAAACGCCGGAGCTCTGCAGAAGAGGAGACGCTTCTTCATCGACCCAAGGCTTCACGAGGCACAGTCAAGCCTGTCCCGAGGGATCGGCTTACTG
Source organism: Chamaelirium japonicum (assembly GCA_947650365.1). Lineage (NCBI taxonomy): Eukaryota > Viridiplantae > Streptophyta > Magnoliopsida > Liliales > Melanthiaceae > Chamaelirium > Chamaelirium japonicum. The sequence goes on from CANTAL010000001.1 coordinate 2,586,469, forward strand.
AAAGTCCTCATCAACGTGAAGACCCTTGCACACGAAGATCAAGACTTCAACTCCCTGCACGAAGAAGAAAGCTCGGAGAAGAAGAACCCTTCGAATCCGAAGACGCCAGAAGCAAAGGCCGGAGAAGAAGATCGGAACGGCACTACCCCGTCGTCTCCAACAAGCCTTCGACTCCGATCAAGCCCAAAAGCCATGAGAAGAAGAGAAGCGGCACTATCCCGTCGTCTCCAACAAGCCTTCGACTCCGATCAAGCCCAAAATCCCGGAGAAGAAGAGGAGCGGCACTACCCCGTCGTCTCCAACAAATCCTCGATCCCGATCAAGCTCCAAAGCCTGGAGGAGAGAAACGAAGCGTCATCACCCCGTCGTCTTCGGCAAACGACTGTGCCATCCACGAAGAAGAAAGCCTGGAGCAGATCGTCTGAAGCATCGCTACCCCGTCGTCTTCATCAACAAAAGCCGACGCTACAACCGTCGCACGGATACCGGTGTTACCCCCACCATCTTCGAAAGCATTCTTCGACCCCGATCACGCCAAAGAAGCCCTGAGAAGAAGAGAAGTCCTGTCGACACGCAAACCGTCGAAGCACCGGAGAAGTAGCCCACGTCGTTCGAGGAAGAAGATCGAGTTGACGCTGAAGCTAAAGCCAACGCAAGAAGCCAAAGCAAAGCCCCAGTAAAGCCTGCGCCAAAGCAACGCAAGTGCCAAAGCCAAGCGACTATGCCAGCCACGAGCAAAAGCACTGCACGTTCTAGCCGATACGACGCGAAGTCCGGAAGAACGAAAGCATCGCAAGTCTCTCCCAGCTACGTCCAAGCGCAAGCGCCGAAGCAAAGCAAAAGCCAGAGCCACTCCGGAGCCAAGCCAAAGCCAAAAAGCCAAAGCCAAAGCCAACGCCAAAAGCTCGATCGACGCCGCAAACCGACGATCAAGGACACCGAGGTCAAGCAAGGAACGAGGAAGACGCAAAGACCGAGGAACGAAGCCGAAAACCCCCTAGCCGAGGAAGCGCGAAGCACGGAAGGGACAAAGCAACGGCGGACATTCCTTAGCCTCTCCAAAACCCTCTCCCTGTAAAGACCCCTGTCCTGGGCAACTCCTTCAGCGCTCTCGCACGAACACCACGTGGAGACGCGGATCAAAGAGATCCCCCAGAAGATCTTTCCCACAATCCCCTGATCAAAACTCGCCGCAACCCGGACTCGCTACACCCGAGCCACCCGGGTCCCGGCCACACTTGTAATCTCGTGTGATTCGCAATAAAGACCACCTGCGCTTTTTTCCGCGTCCACAGATCCATTGTAATTCATACGAATGTATCTATTCTAAATCATTCGTACGATCCAGTCTAATTCATTCATACGATCCATTCTAATTCATTCGTATGATCCATTCTAATTCATTCTCATGATCCATTCTAATTCATTCATACGATCCATCCTAATTTATTCGTACGATCCATTTTAATTCATTCGCACGAATATATCCATTCTAGCTCATTCATACGATCCATCCTAATTCATTCATACGATCCATTCTAATATATTCGTATGATCCATTCTAATTCGTTCGTACGATCCATTCTAATTCATACGAATGTATCCATTCTAATTCATTCGTACGATCCAGTCTAATTCATTCATACGATCCATTATAATTCATTCGTATGATCCATTCTAATTCATTCGCATGATCCATTCTAATTCATGCATGATCCATTCTAATTCATTCATAAGATCCATTCTAATTCATTCGTACGATCCATTCTAATTCATTTGCACGAATATATCCACTCTAGCTCATTCGTACGATCCATCCTAATTCATTCATATGATCCATTCTAATTCATTCGCACGAATGTATCCATTCTAATTCATTCGTACGATCCATTCTAATTCATTCACATGATCCATTCTAATTCATTCGCACAAATGTATCCACTATAATTCATTCATACGATCCATTCTAATTCATTCGCACGATCCATTCTAATTTATTCGTACGATCCATTCTTATTCATTCGTACGATCCATTCTAATTCATTCATACGATTCATTCTAATTCATTCGTATGATCCATTCTAATTCATTCGTACGATCCATTCTAATTCATTCGTATGATTCATTCTAATTTATTCGTACGATCCATTCTAATTCATTCGCATGATCCATTCTAATTCATTCGTACAATCTAATCTAATTCATTCATACGATCCATTCTAATTCATTTGTACTATCCATTCTAATTCATTCGCACAATCTATTCTAATTCATTCGCACGATCCATTCTAATTCATTCATATGATTCATTCTAATTCATTCAGACGATCCATTCTAATTTATTCGCACGATCCATTCTAATGCATTCGTACGATCCATTCTAATTAATTTGCACGATCCATTCTAATTCATTCACATGATCCATTCTAATTCATTCGTATGATCCATTCTAATTCATTCGTACGATCCATTCTAATTCATTCGTACAATCCATTCTATTTCATTCGTACGATCCATTCTAATTCATTCGTATGATCCATTCTAATTCATTTGTACGATCCATTCTAACTCATTCGCACAAATCTATCCATTCTAATTCATTCACATGATCCATTCTAATTCATTCGTACGATCCATTCTAATTCATACGAATGTATCCATTCTAATTCATTCGTACGATCCATTCTAATTCATTCGCACGAATGTATCCATTCTAATTCATTCGCACGATCCATTCTAATTCATTCGAACGATCCATTCTAATTCATTCGAACAATCCATTCTATTTCGTTCGTATGATCCATTCTAATTCATTCGTACGATCGATTCTAATTCATTCGTACGATCCATTCTAATTCATTCGCACGATCCATTCTAATTCATTCGCATAATCCATTCTAATTCATTCGTATGATCCATTCTAATTCATTCGAACGATCCATTCTAATTCATTTGTGTAATCCATTCTAACATACTAATTCATTCGAACGATTCATTCTAATTCATTCATGATCCATTCTAATTCATTCGTACGATCCATTCTAATTCATTCATATGATCCATTCAAATTCATTCGCACGAATGTATCCATTCTAAGTCATTCGTACGATCCATTCTAAATCATTCGTACGATCCATTCTAACATTCTAATTCATTCGAACGATCCATTCTAATTCATCCATGATCCATTCTAATTCATTCGTACAATCCATTCTAATTCATTCGAACGATCCATTCTAATTTATTCGTACGATCCATTCTAATTCATTCGTACGATCCATTCTAATTCATTCGCACATTCCATTCTAATTCATTCATACGATCCATTCTAATTCATTCATACGATCCATTCTAATTCATTTGTACTATCCATTCTAACATTCTAATTCATTCATATGATCCAGTCTAATTCATTCGTACGATCCATTCTACTTCATTCGCTCGATCCTATCTAATTCACTCGGACGATCCATTCTAATTCATTCATACGATCCATTCTAATTCATTCGTACGATCCATTCTAATTCATTCGTACGATCCATTCTAATTCACTCGGACGATCCATTCTAATTTATTCGCATGATCCATTCTAATTCATTCGTATGATTCATTCTAATTCATTCGCACGAATGTATTTATTCTAATTCATTCATACGATCCATTCTAATTCATTCGTACGATCCATTCTAATTCATTCGCACGATCCATTCTAATTCACTCGGACGATCCATTCTAATTCATTCATACGATCCATTCTAATTCATTCGTACGATCCATTCTAATTCACTCGGCCGATCCATTCTAATTCATTCGCACGATCCATTCTAATTTATTTGTACTATCCATTCTAATTCATTCGAACGATCAATTCTAATTCATTCGCACGATCCATTCTAATTCATTCGTACGATCCATTCTAATTCATTCGAACGATCCATTCTAATTCATTTGCATGATCCATTCTAATTTATTCGTATGATCCATTCTAATTCATTCGCATGATCCATTCTAATTCATTCGTACAATCTAATCTAATTCATTCATACGATCCATTCTAATTCATTTGTACTATCCATTCTAATTCATTCGCACGATCTATTCTAATTCATTCGCACGATCCATTCTAATTCATTCATATGATTCATTCTAATTCATTCAGACGATCCATTCTAATTTATTCGCACGATCCATTCTAATGCATTCGTACGATCCATTCCAATTAATTTGCACGATCCATTCTAATTCATTCACATGATCCATTCTAATTCATTCGTATGATCCATTCTAATTCATTCGTTCGATCCATTCTAATTCATTCGTACAATCCATTCTATTTCATTCGTACGATCCATTCTAATTCATTCGTATGATCCATTCTAATTCATTTGTACGATCCATTCTAACTCATTCGCACAAATCTATCCATTCTAATTCATTCACATGATCCATTCTAATTCATTCGTACGATCCATTCTAATTCATACGAATGTATCCATTCTAATTCATTCGTACGATCCATTCTAATTCATTCGCACGAATGTATCCATTCTAATTCATTCGCACGATCCATTCTAATTCATTCGAACGATCCATTCTAATTCATTCGAACAATCCATTCTAATTCGTTCGTATGATCCATTCTAATTCATTCGTACGATCGATTCTAATTCATTCGTACGATCCATTCTAATTCATTCAGACGATCTATTCTAATTCATTCACATGATCCATTTTAATTCATTCGTATGATCCATTCTAATTCATTCGTACGATCCATTCTAATTCATTCGTTCGATCCATTCTAATTCATTCATACGATCCATTCAAATTCATACGAATGTATCCATTTTAATTCATTCGTTCGATCCATTCTAATTCATTCGTATGATTCATTCTCAATTATTCGAACGATCCATTCTAATTCATTCACACGATCCATTCTAATTCATACGTATGATCCATTCTAATTCAATCGCACGATCCATACGATCCATTCTAATTCATTCACACGATCCATTCTAATTCATACGTATCATCCATTCTAATTCAATCGCACGATCCATTCTAATTCATTCGTACAATCCATTCTAATTCATTCGTATGATCCATTCTAATTCATTCGTACGATCCATTCTAATTCATTCGTATGATCCATTCTATTTCATTCGCATGATCCACTATAATTCATTCATACGATCCATTCAAATTCATTCGTTCGACCCATTCTAATTCATTCGTATGATTCATTCTAATTCATTCATACAACCCATTCTAATACATTCGTACGATCCATTCTAATTCATTCGTACGATCCATTCTAATTCATTCGTATGATCCATTCTAATTCGTTCGCACGAATGTATCCATTCTAAGTCATTCATACGATCCACCTAATTCATTCAGACGATCCATTCTAATTCATTCATACGATCCATTCTAATTCATTCGCACGATCCATTCTAATTCGTTCGCATGAACCACACGAATTCATTCATACGATCCATTCAAATTCATACGAATGTATCCATTCTAATTCATTCGTTCGATCCATTCTATTTCATTCATACGATCCATTCTAATTCATACAAATGTATCCATTCTAATTCATTCGTTCGATCAATTCTAATTCATTCTAATGATTCATTTTAATTCATTTAGATGATCCATTATATTTCATTCACACATTCCATTCTAATTCATTCGTACGATCCATTCTAATTCATTCAAATGATCCATTCTAATTCATTCGTACGATCCATTCTAATTCACTCGGATGATCCATTCTAATTCATTTGTATAATCCATTCTAATTCATTCGTACGATCCATTTTAATTCATTCGCATGATCCATTCTAATTCATCCGTACGATCCATTCTAATTCATTCGCACGATCCATTCTAATGCATTTGTACGATCCATTCTAATTCACTCACATGATCCATTCTAATTCATTCATACGATCCATTCTAATTTATTCATACGATCCATTCTAATTCATTCGCACGATCCTTTCTAATTCATTCAGACGATCCATTCTAATTCATTCGTATGATCTATTCTAATTCATTCGCATGATCCACTCTAATTCATTCATACGATCCACTCTAATTTATTCGAAAGATCCATCCAAATTCGTTCATACGATCCATTCTAATGCATTCGTACGATCCATTCTAATTCATTCGCACGATCCATTCTAATTCATTCGCATAAATGTATCCATTCTAATTCATTCGCACGATCCATTCTAATGCATTCGTACAATCCATTCTAATTCATTCACACGATCCATTCTAATTCATTCGTATATCCATTCTAATTCAATCGCACGATCCATTCTAATTCATTCGTACGATCCATTCTAATTCATACGAATGATCCATTCTAATTCATTCACATGATCCATTCTAATTCATTCGTATGATTCATTCTAATTCATTCATACAATCCATTCTAATTCATTCGTACGATCCATTCTAATTCATTCGCATGATCCATTCTAATTCATCCGTACGATCCTTTCTAATTCATTCGTATGATTTATTCTAATTCATTCGTACGATCCATTCTAATTCATTCGTATGATTCATTATAATTCATTCATGCGATCCATTCTAATTCATTCGCACGATCCATTCTAATTCATTCGTATGATCCAGTCTAATTCATTCGTACGATCCATTCTAATTCATTCGAATGTATCCATTCTTTTTTATTCAAACGATCCATTCTAATTTATTTGTACGATCCATTCTAATTTATTCTAACGATCCATTCTATTTCATTCATACGATCCATTCTAATGCATTCGTTCGATCCATTCTAATTCATTCGTACGATCTATTCTAATTCATTCACACGATCCATTCTAATTCATTCGTACGATCCATTCTAATTCATCCGCACAATCCACTCTAATTCATTCATACGATCCATTCTAATTAATTCGCATGATCCATTCTAATTCATTCATACGATCCATTCTAATTCATTCGCATGATCCACTCTAATTCATTCACACGATCCATTCTAATTCATTCGTACGATCCATTCTAATTCACTCGGACTATCCATTCTAATTCATTCGCACGAATGTATCCATTCTAATTCATTCGTACGATCCATTCTAATTCATTCGTACGATCCATTCTAATTCATTCGTACGATCCATTCTAATTCATTCGTACAATCCATTCTTTCTAATTCATTCGTATGATCCACTCTAATTCATTCGTACGATCCTTTCTAATTCATACGCACGATTCATTCTAATGCATTCGTACGATCCATTCTAATTCATTCGTACGATCCATTCTAATTCATTCGCACGAATGTATCCATTCTAATTCATTCGTATGATCCATTCTAATTCATTCGCACGAATGTATCCATTCTAATTCATTTGTATGATCCATTCTAATTCATTCGTATGATCCATTCTGATTCATTTGTACTATCCATTCTAACATTCTAATTCATTCGAAAGATCCATTCTAATTTATTCACGATCCATTCTAATTCATTATTACGATCCATTCTAATTCATTCTCATGAATGTATCCATTCTAATTCATTCGTACGATCCATTCAAATTCATTCGCACGATCCATTCTAATGCATTCATACGATCCATTCTAATTCATTCAAACGATCCATTCTAATTCATTCGTATGATCCATTCTAATTCAATCGCACGATCCATTCTAATTCATTCGTACGATCCATTCTAATTCATTCGTATGATCCATTCTAATTCATTCGAATGATCCACTCTAATTCATTCGTACGATCCATTCTAATTCATACGAATGTTTCAATTCTAATTTATTCGTTCGATCCATTCTAATTTATTCGTATGATTCATTCTAATTCATTCCATATGATCCATTCTAATTCATTTGAACGATCCATTCTAATTCATTCGTATGATCCATTCTAATTCATTCACACGATCCATTCTAATTCATTCGTTAGATCCATTATAATTCATTCATACGATCCATTCTAATTCATTCTCACGATCCATTCTAATTCATTCGTACAATCCATTCTAATTCATTCGAACGATCCATTCTAATTCATTCGAACGATCCATTATAATTCATTCGTACGATCTATTCTAATTCATTCAGATGATCCATTCTAATTCATTCGCATGAATGTATCCATTCTAATTCATTTGTACGATCCATTCTAATTCATTCAAATAATCCATTCTAATTCATTCGTACAATCTATTCTAATTCATTCATATGATCCATTCTAATTCATTCGTATGATCCATTCTAATTCATTCGTACGATCCATTTTAATTCATTCGCACGATCCATTCTAATTCATTCGCATGATCCACTCTAATTCATTCATACGATCAATTCTAATTCATACGAATGTATCCATTCTAATTCATTCGTTCGATCCATTCTAATTCATTCGTATGATTCATTCAAATTCATTCAGACGATCCATTCTAATTCATTTGCATGAATGTATCCATTCAAATTCATTTGTACGATCTATTCTAATTCATTCGCACGATCCATTTTAATGCATTCGTACGATCCATTCTAATTCATTCACACGATCCATTCTAATTCATTCGTATGATCCATTCTAATTCAATCGCACGATCCATTCTAATTCATTCGTAGGATCCATTCTAATTCAATCGCACGATCCATTCTAATTCATTCGTACGATCCATTCTAATTCATTCGTACGATCCATTCTAATTCATTCGTAAGATCCATTCTAATTTATTCGAACAATCCATTCTAATTCATTCGTACGATCCATTCTAATTCATTCACACGATCCATTCTAATTCATTCGTATGATTCATTCTAATTCATTCGTACAATCCATTCTAATTCATTCGTACGATCCAATCTAATTCATTCGCATGATCTATTCTAATTCATTCATACGATCCATTATAATTTATACGAATGTATCCATTCTAATTCATTCGTATGATCCACTCTAATTCATTCATACGATTAATTCTAATTCATACGAATGTATCCATTCGAATTCATTCGTTCGATCCATTCTAATTCATTTGTATGATTCATTCTAATTCATTTTGTACGATCCATTCTAATTCATTCACACGATCCATTCTAATTCATTCGAACGATACATTCTAATTCATTCACACGATCCATTCTAATTCATTCGTTCGATCCATTCTAATTCATTCGTACGATCCATTCTAGTTCATTCGTACGATCCATTCTAATTCATTTGTATGATCCATTCTAATTCATTCGTATGATCCATTCTAATTCATTCGCACATTCCATTCTAATTCATTCACACGATCCATTCTAATTCATTCGTACGATCCATTCTAATTCATTCGTACGATCCATTCTAGTTCATTCATACGATCCAGTCTAATTCATTTGTACGATCCATTCTAATTCATTTGTACGATCCATTCTAATTCATTCGTATGATCCATTCTAATTCATTCGCACATTCCATTCTAATTCATTCGTACGATCCATTCTAATTCATTCGAACGATCGATTATAATACATTCACGATCCATTCTAAGTCATTCATACGATTCATTCGTATGACCCATTCTAATTCCTTCATACGATCCATTCTAATTCATTCATACGATCCATTCTAATTCATTCGCACGATCCATTCTAATTCATTCGTTCGATCCATTCTAATTCATTCGTATCAATAATTCTAATTCATTCGAATGATCCATTCTAATTCATTCGTACGATCCATTCTAATTCATTCGTACGATCCATTCTAGTTCATTCGTACGATCCATTCTAATTCATTTGTATGATCCATTCTAATTCATCAGTATGATCCATTCTAATTCATTCGCACATTCCATTCTAATTCATTCACACGATCCATTCTAATTCATTCGTACGATCCATTCTAATTCATTCGTACGATCCATTCTAGTTCATTCGTACGATCCAGTCTAATTCATTTGTACGATCCATTCTAATTCATTCGTATGATCCATTCTAATTCATTTGCACATTCCATTCTAATTCATTCGTACGATCCATTCTAATTCATTCGAACGATCGATTATAATTCATTCACGATCCATTCAAAGTCATTCATACGATTCATTCATACGACCCATTCGTACGATCCATTCTAATTCATTCATACGATCCATTCTAATTCATTCGCACGATCCATTCTAATTCATTCATAGGATCCATTGTAATTCATATGAATGTATCCATTCTAATTCATTCGTTCGATCCATTCTAATTCATTCGTATTAATAATTCTAATTCATTCGAATGATCCATTCTAATTCATTCATACGATCCATTCTAATTCATTCGCACGATCCATTCTAATGCATTCGTACGATCCATTCTAATTCATTCGCACGATCCATTCTAATTCATTCGTACGATCCATGTTTATTCATTCGTACGATCCATTCTAATTAATTCGCACGATCAATTCTAATTCATTCGTACAATCCATTCTAATTTATTTGTTCGATCTCTTCTAATACATTCATATGATTCATTCTAATTCATTCAGACAATCCATTCTAATTCATTCGCATGAATGTGTCTATTCTAATTCATTCGTATGATCCATTCTTATTCATTCGCACGATCCATTCTAATTCATTCGTACAATCCATTCTAATTCATTCGTACGATCCATTCTAATTCATTCGCACGATCCAGTCTAATTCATTCGTATGATCCATTCTAATTCATTTGTACGATCTATTCTAATTCATTCACACATTCCAATCTAATTCATTCGTACGATCCATTCTAATTCATTCGTATGATCCATTCTAATTCATTCGAACGATCCATTCTATTTCATTCGTATGATCAATCCTAATTCATTCATTCTAATTTATTCGTACGATCTATTCAAATTCATTTGTACGATCCATTCTAATTCATTCGCACAATTTATTCTAATTCATTCGTACGATCCATTCTAATTCATTCGCACATTCCATTCTAATTCATTTGTACGATCCATTCTAATTCATTCGTACGATCCATTCTATTTCATTCGTACGATACATCCTAATTCATTCATACGATCCATTCTAATTCATTCGTACGATCCATTCTAATTCATTCGAATGTATCCATTCTAATTCATTTGCAAGGATGGATCCATTCTAATTCATTCGCACGAATGTATCCATTTTAATTCATTCGTACGATCCATTCTAATTCATTCATTCGATCCATTCTAATTCATTTGTATGATTCATTCTAATTCATTGAGACGATCCATTCTAATTCATTCGCATGAATGTATCCATTCTAATTCATTCGTATGATCCATTCTAATTCATTCGCACGATCCATTCTAATGCATTCATACGATCCATTCTAATTCATTCACATGATCCGTTCTAATTCATTCGTATGATCCATTCTAATTAAATCGAATGATCCATTCTAATTCATTCGCACAAATGTATCCATTCTAATTCAATCGCACGATCCATTCTAATTTATTCATACGATCCATTCTAATTCATTCGTACGATCCATTCTAATTCATTCGTACGATCCATTCTAATTAACTCGGACGATCCATTCTAATTCATTTGCACGAATGTATCCATTCTAATTTATTCGCACGATTCATTCTAATTCATTTGTATGATCCATTCTAATTCATTCGTACAATCTATTCTAAATCATTCGTACGATCAATCCTAATTCATTCGTACGATCCATTCTAATTTATTCGTACGATCCATTCTAATTCATTCGCATGATCCATTCTAATTCATCCTTACGATCCATTCTAATTCATTCGCACGATCCATTCTAATGCATTCGTACGATCCATTCTATTTCATTCACACGATCCATTCTAATTCATACGAATGTATCCATTCTAATTTATTCAGACGATCGATTCTAATTTATTCGTACGATCCATTCTAATTCATTCGGACGATCCATTCTAATTCATTCATACGGTTGTATCCATTCTAATTCATTCATACGATCCATTCTAATTCATTCGTACGATCTATTCTAATTTATTCATACGATCAATTCTAATTCATCGTAAGATTCATTCTAATTCATTCGCACGATCCATTCTAATTCATTCGTACGATCCATTCTAATTCATTCGTATGATTCATTCTAATTCATTCAGATGATCCATTCTAATTCATTCGCACGATCTATTCTAATTCATTCGTATGATCCACTCTAATTCATTCATACGATCCAATCTAATTCATTCGTACGATCCATTCTAATTCATTCGTACGATCCATTCTAATTCATTCACACGATCCATTCTAATTCATTCGTATGATTCATTCTAATTCATTCGTACAATCCATTCTAATTCATTCATACGATCCATTTTAATTCATTCGCATAATCAATTCTAATTCATTCGTATGATCCATTCTAATTCATTCATACAATCTATTCTGATTCATTCGTAAGATCCATTCTAATTCATTCGCACGATCCATTCTAATTCATTCGCATAATCCTCTCTAATTCATTCATACGATCCATTCTAATTCATACGAATGTATCCATTCTAATTCATTCGTTCGATCCATTCTAATTCATTCGTATGATTCCTTCTAATTCATTCGTTCGATCCATTCTAATTCATTCGTATGATTCATTCTAATTCATTCAGATGATCCATTCTAATTCATTCGCACAATCCACTCTAATGCATTCGTACGTTCCATTCTAATTCATTCACACGATCCATTCTAATTCATTCATACGATCCATTCTAATTTATTCATACGATCCATTCTAATTCATTCGTACGATCCATTCTAATTCATTTGCATGATCCATTCTAATTCATTCGTACGATCCATTCTAATTCATTCGCACGATCCATTCTAAGTCATTCGCACGAATGTATCCATTCTAATTCATTCGTACGATCGATTCTAATTCATTCGCACGATCCATTCTAATTCATTCATATAATCCATTGTAAATAATTCGCATGATCCATTCTAATTCATTCATACGATCCAATGTAATTCATTCGTACGATCCATTCTAATTTATTCGTACAATCCATTCTAATTCATTCGTATGATCCATTCTAATTCATTCGCACGAATGTGTCCATTTTAAGTCATTCATACGATCCATTCTAATTCATTCGTATGATTCATTCTAATTCATTCAGACGATCCATTCTAATTTATTCGTACGATCCATTCTAATTCATTCGGATGATCCATTCTAATTCATTCATACGATTGTATCCATTCTAGTTCATTTGTACTTTCCATTCTAATTCATTTGCACGATCCATTCTAATTTATTCGTACGATCCATTCTAATTCATTTGTACGATCCATTCTAATTCATTCACACGATCCAGTCTAATTCATTCACGATCTATTCTAATTCATTCGTACGATCCATTCTAATTCATTCACGATCCATTCTAATTCATTCGTACTATCCATTCTAATTCATTCATACGATCCATTCTAATTCATTCGCATGATCCATTCTAATTCATCCGTACTATCCATTCTAATTCATTCGTATGATTTATTTTAATTCATTCGTACGATCCATTCTAATTCATTCGTATGATTCATTCTAATTCATACGAATGTATCCATTCTAATTTATTCGTACGATCTATTATAATTTATTCGCACGAATGTATCCATTCTAATTCATTCGCACAATCCATTCTAATTCATTCGTACAATCTATTCGAATTCATTCGAACGATCCATTCTAATTCATTCGAACGATCCATTCTAATTCATTCGCACGATCTATTCTAATTCATTCGTATGATTCATTCTAATTCATTCAGACGATCCATTCTAATTCATTCGTACGATCCATTCTAATTCATTCGCACGATCCATTCTAGTTCATTCGAACGATCCATTCTAATTCATTCATACGATCCATTCTAATTTATTCATACGATCCATTCTAATTTATTCGTACGATCCATTCTTATTCACTCGCACGACCCATTCTAATTCATTCGTACGATCCATTCTAATTGATTCGCACGATCCATTCTAATTCATTCGCAGGAATGTATCCATTCTAATTAATTCGTACGATCCATTCTAATTCATTCGCACGATCCATTCTAATTCATTCATATGATCCATTGTAATTAATTCGCAAGATCCATTCTAATTCATTCATACGATCCATTCTAATTCATTCGTACGATCCACTCTAATTCATTCACACGATCCATTCAAATTCATTCATACGATCCATTCTAATTCATTCGCATGATCCACTCTAATTCATTCATATGATCCATTCTAATTTATTCGTACGATCTATTCTAATTCATTCGTACGATCCATTCTAATTCATTCGTACGATCCATTCTAATGGATTCGTACGATCCATTCTAATTCATTAGCACGATCCATTCTAATTCATTCGCACGATCCATTCTAATTCATTCACACGATCCATTCTAATTCATTCGTATGATTCATTCTAACTCATTCGTACAATCTATTCTAATTCATTCGTACGATCCATTCTAATTCATTCGCATGATCTATTCTAATTCATCCGTACAATCCATCCTAATTCATTCGTATGATTCATTCTAATGCATTCGTACGATCCATTCTAATTCATTCGTACGATCCATTCGAATTCATTCGCATGATCCTTTCTAATTCATTCGTACGATCCATTCTAATTTATTCACATGATCCTTTCTAATTTATTCACATGATCCATTCTAATTTATTCACATGATCCATTCTAATTTATTCACATGATCCTTTCAGATTCATTTGTACAATCCATTCTAATTCCTTCGTATGATTCATTCTAATTCATTCAGATGATCCATTCTAATTCATTCGTACGATCCATTCTAATACATTCGTATGATCCATTCTAATTCATTCGCACGATCCATTCTAATTCATTCTTACGATCCACTCTAATTCATTCACACGATCCATTCTAATTCATTCGTATGATTCATTCTAATTCATTCGTACAATCTATTCTAATTCATTCGTACGATCCATTCTAATTCATTCGCATGATCCATTCTAATTCATCCGTACGATCCATTCTAATTCATTCGTATGATTCATTCTAATGCATTCGTACGATCCATTCTAATTCATTCGCACGATCCATTCTAATTCATTCGTACGATCCATTCTAATTCATTCACATGATCCATTCTAATTCATTCGCATGATCCACTTTAATTCATTCATACGATCCATTTTAATTCATACGATTGTATCCATTCTAATTCATCCGTGCGAATGAATTAGAATGGATCGTACGAATGCATTAGAATGGATCGAACGAATGAATTTGAATGAATACATTCGTATGAATTAGAATGGATCGTACGAATGAATTAGTGTGAATCATGCGAATGAATTAGAATGGATAGTGTGAATGAATTAGAATGGATTGTGCGAATGAATTAGAATGGATCGTACGAATGAATTAGAATGGATCGTGTGAATGAATTAGAATGGATCATACGAATGAATTAGAATGGATCATCCGAGTGAATTAGAATGGATTGTACGAATGAATTAGAATGGATCGTACGAATGAATTAGAATGGATCATACGAATGAATTAGAATGGATCATATGAATAAATTAGAATGGATCATGAGAATGAATTAGAATGGATCGTACGAATGAAATAGAATGGATTGTACGAATGAATTAGAATGGATCGTCCGAATGAATTAGAATGGATCGTACGAATGAATTAGAATGGATCATGAATGAATTAGAATGGATCGTTCAAATGAATTAGAATGTTAGAATGGATAGTATAAATGAATTAGAATGGATCGTACGAATGAATTACAATGGATCATACGAATGAATTAGAATGAATTCATTCGTACGAATAAATTAGAATGGATCGTTCGAATGAATTAGAATGTGTCATACGAATGAATTAGAATGGATCGTCCGAATGAATTAGAATGGATCGTCCGAATGAATTAGAATGGATCGTACGAATAAATTAGAATGGATCGTGCGAATAAATTAGAATGGATCATACGAATGCATTAGAATGGATCGTACGAATGAATTAGAATGCATCGTCCGAATGAATTAGAATGGATCGTACGAATAAATTAGAATGGATCGTTCGAATGAATTAGAATGGATCATACAAATGCATTAGAATGGATCGTGTGAATAAATTAGAATGGATCGTACGAATGAATTAGAATGGATCGTGCGAATGAATTAGAATGGATCGTGCGAATGAATTAGAATGGATCGTGGGAATGAATTAGAATGGATCGTACGAATGAATTAGAATGGATGATGTGAATGCAGTAGAATGGATCGTACAAATGATTTAGAATGGATCGTGAATGAATTAGAATGGATCGTTCAAATGAATTAGAATGTTGGAATGGATCATACGAATGATTTAGAATGGATTGTACGAATGACTTAAAATGGATACATTCGTGCGAATAAATTAGAATGGATCGTATGAATGAATTAGAATGGATCATGCGAATGAATTAGAATGGATCGTCCGAGTGAATTAGAATGAATCGTACGAAAGAATTAGAATGGATCGTATGAATAAAATGGAATGGATCATTCGAATGAATTAGAATGGATCATACGAATGAATTAGAATGGATCGTACGAATGAATTAGAATGGATCATGCGAATGCATTAGAATGGATCGTACGAATGAATTAGAATGGATCGTACGAATAAAATGGAATGGATCGTACGAATGAATTAGAATGGATCGTACGAATGCATTAGATTGGATCGTACGAATGAATTAGAATGGATCGTGCGAATAAATTAGAATGGATCGTACGAATGAATTAGAATGGATCATGTAAATGAATTAGAATGGATACATTTGTGCAAATGAGTTAGAATGGATCATACAAATGAATTAGAATGGATCGTACTAATGAATTAGAATGGATCGTGAATGAATTAGAATGGATCGTTCGAATGAATTAGAATGTTAGAATGGATAGTACAAATGAATTATAATGGATCGTACGAATGAATTAGAATGGATCGTACGAATGAATTAGAATGGAATTTGCAAATGAATTAGAATGGATCGTACGAATGAATTAGAATGGATCGTACGAATAAATTAGAATGGATCATTCGAATGCATTAGAATGGATCATACGAATGAATTAGAATGGATCGTGAATGAATTAGAATGTATCGTTCGCATGAATTAGAAAGTTAGAATGGATCGTACGAATGATTTAGAATGGATCGTACGAATGACTTAGAATGGATACATTCGTGCGAATGAATTAGAATGGATCATACGAATGAATTAGAATAGATCGTACGACTGAATTAGAATGGATCGTAGGAATGAATTAGAATGGATCGTGAATGAATTAGAATGGATAGTTCGAATGAATTAGAATGTTAGAATGGATAGTACAAATGAATTAGAATAGATTATTCGAATTAATTAGAATGGATCATATGAAGGAATTAGAATGGTTCGTACGAATGAATTAGAATGGATCGTGCGAATGAATTAAAATGGATCGTGCGAATGAATTAGAATGGATCGTTCGAATGAATTAGAATGTTATAATGGATCGTACGAATGATTTAGAATGGATCGTACGAATGACTTAGAATGGATACATTCGTGCGAATGAGTTAGAATGGATCATATGAATGAATTAGAATATATCATGCGATTGAATTAGAATGGATCGTACGTGTGGGGGAAAATCTTCGTGCCGACCCGAAGACCTTCGCAGCACCAGTCAATTGGAGTTGAAGTTGATATCGAAGATCGTTGGTCGATCGATAGGTTGAAGTTGTTACTTTTTTGATATGTAAACAGAAAAGCAATCAGAGAAATTGTAACACGAGATGTGATCTCGGAGTTCAGCCGAAGCCTACGTCTCCGTGCTATAGGGAGCAACCCGAATTCACTAACACTTATGTTGAAGTGATCTCGACAGGCCGAGTATCACTGTAAACCCTGATCTCTCTGAAAGAAGATCAAAGGGAGATGGTTGATCTGAAGTTGGTAATCTCAGAGCTCTGGTTTTTAGAATTCAGAGTTCGATTTCTGGAATCGATCCTTTTACATTCGAAGGCTCTGCTATTTATAGGTATTCTGGGTGGCGAATGGCGGTTTCTGCTACAGTATCTGGGGATTCTCCAGGTAAAGTTACGGGCCCTGTAGTTGTCCTCGTGGGCCCACCAGGCAGGGCCGGTGGGTCCCGCGGTAATCCTCGTGGGCCCACCAGGCAGGGCCGGTGGGTCCCGCAGTAGTCCTCGTGGGCCCACCAAGCAGGGTCGGTGGGTCCCGCGGTAGTCCTCGTGGGCCCACCAGGCAGGGTCGGTGGGTCCCGCGGTAGTCCTCGTGGGCCCACCAGGCAGGGCCGGTGGGTCCCGCGGTAGTCCTCGTGGGCCCACCAGGCAGGGCCGGTGGGTCCCGTGGTGGATTTCGTGGGCCCACCAGGCAGGGCCGGTGGGTCCCGCGGTAGTCCTCGTGGGCCCACCAGGCAGGGCCGGTGGGTCCTGCGGTAGTCCTCGTGGGCCCACCAGGCAGGGCCGGTGGGTCCCGTGGTGGATTTTTGCCAAAATTTGCACCCACAGTTACCCCCTCCAAGCTAGCTAGAGTGCATTCTGGCTGGCTTGGATTTGGTGCAAAGAACAGCAACTCCCTGTTTGAAAATAGGACACGAAGAAACTTGCCGCGTATTAGCGTAAAAAAGGACTCATCGGTCAATTTTGACTGATCGGTCAAATTTTGACCGATCGGTCAAATTTTGTCCGATCGGACAAATTTTGACCGATCGGTCAAATTTTGTCCGATCGGACAAATTTTGACCGATCGGTCAAATTTTGACCGATCGGTCAAAATTCAACCGGTCAAGAATCAGGTGATCGGTCAAAAAACATGGTTTTTTGACCGATCCAGTACAATTTTGACCGATCAAATGATTTTTGCCGATCGGACAAGTTTGTCCGATCGGTCAGAAATTATCCGATCAAGGTTCGAGTGATCGGTCAAGAAACAGGGTTTTTTGACCGATCCAGTACAAATTTGACCGATCGAATGATTTTTGCCGATCGGACAAGTTTATCCGATCGGTCAAAAATTATCCGGTCAAGCATTGAGTGATCGGCAAAAACCCTTGGTTTTTTGCCAGATCCAGTAGAAATTTGACCGATCAGATAACTTTCGCCGATCGGACATGTTTGTCCGATCGGTGAAAAATAACCGGTCAAGGTTCGAGTGATCGGCAAAAAACCTTGGTTTTTTGCCAGATCCAGTAGAAATTTGACCGATCAGACAACTTTCGCCGATCGGACATGTTTGTCCGATCGGTGAAAAATATCCGGTCAAGGTTCGAGTGATCGGCAAAAAACCTTGGTTTTTTGCCAGATCCAGTAGAAATTTGACCGATCAGACAACTTTCGCCGATCGGACATGTTTGTCCGATCGGTGAAAAATATCCGGTCAAGGTTCGAGTGATCGGCAAAAAACCTTGGTTTTTTGCCAGATCCAGTAGAAATTTGACCGATCAGACAACTTTCGCCGATCGGATATGTTTGTCCGATCGGTGAAAAATATCCGGTCAAGGTTCGAGTGATCGGCAAAAAACCTTGGTTTTTTGCCAGATCCAGTAGAAATTTGACCGATCAGACAACTTTCGCCGATCGGACATGTTTGTCCGATCGGTGAAAAATATCCGGTCAAGGTTCGAGTGATCGGCAAAAAACCTTTGTTTTTTGCCAGATCCAGTAGAAATTTGACCGATCAGACAACTTTCGCCGATCGGACATGTTTGTCCGATCGGTGAAAAATATCCGGTCAAGGTTCGAGTGATCGGCAAAAAACCTTGGTTTTTTGCCAGATCCAGTAGAAATTTGACCGATCAGACAACTTTCGCCGATCGGACATGTTTGTCCGATCGGTGAAAAATATCCGGTCAAGGTTCGAGTGATCGGCAAAAA
This sequence comes from Chamaelirium japonicum, assembly GCA_947650365.1. Classification (NCBI taxonomy): domain Eukaryota; kingdom Viridiplantae; phylum Streptophyta; class Magnoliopsida; order Liliales; family Melanthiaceae; genus Chamaelirium; species Chamaelirium japonicum. Next base: position 2,606,479 of record CANTAL010000001.1, read on the forward strand.
ACCTTGGTTTTTTGCCAGATCCAGTAGAAATTTGACCGATCAGACAACTTTCGCCGATCGGACATGTTTGTCCGATCGGTGAAAAATATCCGGTCAAGGTTCGAGTGATCGGCAAAAAACCTTGGTTTTTTGCCAGATCCAGTAGAAATTTGACCGATCAGACAACTTTCGCCGATCGGACATGTTTGTCCGATCGGTGAAAAATATCCGGTCAAGGTTCGAGTGATCGGCAAAAAACCTTGGTTTTTTGCCAGATCCAGTAGAAATTTGACCGATCAGACAACTTTCGCCGATCGGACATGTTTGTCCGATCGGTGAAAAATATCCGGTCAAGGTTCGAGTGATCGGCAAAAAACCTTGGTTTTTTGCCAGATCCAGTAGAAATTTGACCGATCAGACAACTTTCGCCGATCGGACATGTTTGTCCGATCGGTGAAAAATATCCGGTCAAGGTTCGAGTGATCGGCAAAAAACCTTGGTTTTTTGCCAGATCCAGTAGAAATTTGACCGATCAGACAACTTTCGCCGATCGGACATGTTTGTCCGATCGGTGAAAAATATCCGGTCAAGGTTCGAGTGATCGGCAAAAAACCTTGGTTTTTTGCCAGATCCAGTAGAAATTTGACCGATCAGACAACTTTCGCCGATCGGACATGTTTGTCCGATCGGTGAAAAATATCCGGTCAAGGTTCGAGTGATCGGCAAAAAACCTTGGTTTTTTGCCAGATCCAGTAGAAATTTGACCGATCAGACAACTTTCGCCGATCGGACATGTTTGTCCGATCGGTGAAAAATATCCGGTCAAGGTTCGAGTGATCGGCAAAAAACCTTGGTTTTTTGCCAGATCCAGTAGAAATTTGACCGATCAGACAACTTTCGCCGATCGGACATGTTTGTCCGATCGGTGAAAAATATCCGGTCAAGGTTCGAGTGATCGGCAAAAAACCTTGGTTTTTTGCCAGATCCAGTAGAAATTTGAAAGATGAGTTTTGAAAGTTTTGAACCTGCCCTCAGAGGGGTTTCACAACTGTTCCTTTCTTCGATCTTCTGAAAGAGTTTTTTGATTTGGAGTTTGATCTTTCCTGCTTTTGACTTTGGTTGGCTTGAATGCGAATTTGAACCGGCGGTCCGGTTTATTCAGACCGGCGGCCCGCTTAGACCGTTGGTTCACGTGGACCGGTAGGTCCGACGTTTCGTCTGGTCCGACGGTTCGCCTGATTTTGCGCTTGCTATGGATGGATGCCACGTGTACCTGCAAAAACACGCGATTTGATATGGTGAAGACACGTGTCTTCTCGATTTGCGTACCTGTTTTACCCTGGGTACAAAAGCTTTCACTGGCTGCCATTTTCGCCTCACGCATTCAGAATTTTCTTGAAGTCCAGAGCTTTTGCTTTCCTGCTTTCTGATCTGTTCTTGTTCTTGCTTCTAGTTCGATTGGTTCAAATGGCTTCATCTGGCAGCTCGAAGAAGTCTGGTACAACTCCCTCGAAGAGAAAGGGGAAGGAGATTGTGGAGGTTCAATCTCCTCCGAGGGGCCGTGGCAAGGGAAAGGCTGCTCTCGTTGAACTCGGCCAGCTGGGTAAAAGGCACCAAGGGGTTGGGTTTGCCTCAGCGCCATCAAGGCCAGAGTTCATCCCGAAGGTGAAGTTTGTTCTGGGCCCTCTCATGCCCCTGACGGATGAGACGGAGTATATGTATAATGTAGGTGGTGAGTTCACAGACACGAAGAGGAAGAAGTGGCAAGCACTTCTCTCTTACTTCACTGAAGGGAAAGGAGCGCAGCCCTCGCTCCCCAGCATCCAGACGGCTTTTGGAATCGACAAGAAGACCGTCTTCACCAATTACGCCAGCAATGAGAAGGTCATGGGAACAATTGTGACCATCGGCCAAATGAACTGCGGTCTGCGTCTGCCTCTGCCATCCTTTGCTGCAAGACTACTGAATACATCTGGCCTTTGCCCGGGGCAGGTCACTGGGAACGCATGGCGAATCATTTACGCCTTCTGCCGAGTGGAGTCAGATTTTCAAGAGGACTTGAGGGCCTGCTACTCCAGTATCCCGGATGGGGAACCTGCCAGGATCGAACTTGGGTATTTCTTCTTCCATTATCGATGGAGTTACAGGAAGGACAGCCCGTTCTATAATCTGACCGGTGTGTCTCCGCTGCGACCGCTAACTGATACAGTTCCTTCGGACAAACTGTATACAGATTGGCCTATCTCCGTCTCCGGAGCGTGGACACCCATGTCTGTTCCCGACACCCCCCGAGACGGCGTGCACGATGCAGTCAAGATGTACAGTGCTGGAGGCATCTATGCTTGGACCTCCGAGAGGGCAGGAGCAATCGACAATTTGTTCCTTGAGCTTACTTGCGGAACGAGATCGTGGAAGCAGTTCTCCAACTGCCCGGTGAGATATGGCAAGGCCAATCTCCTCCACAGATCGAAGGACAGGTATGAGGACAACGAAGTCCTATACTCTGATTATGAAGAGGATCCCAGCTCGGGCAAGATCATCCGGAAGATAAGGGCCGAGAAGAAGATATACACCGCGAGGCGCCGATTGCCCACTATGGATGAGAAGTTGGTTATCCAAAGAGGCCCCGCGAAGAAGAAGCGAAAAACACTCATCAAGCCTAAGGAAGATGAAGAAGAAGAAAAGAAGAAGAACGAAGAGGAAGAAGAGAGGAAGAAAAAGGAAGAAGAAGAGGAGACAGAGAATATCAGCCACGACGTCAGTGGCAATGATGAAGACGAGGACGGGGACGGCGAGGATGATCCGTCTTCTACCCCCTCCAGTGGGGATGGTGAGAATGGGGGTGGTGAGGAAGAAATTCCTCCCACCCCCACTGGTGGTGCAACGGGGGAGGATTCGATCCCTATCCCTATTGACGAGGTCAAAGCTCGTCAGATGGAAGAAGTGCTTGACATGGAAGGTGATGGCCCAAAAGTGGTTCCCACCTACAAGTTCGAAGAGTTGAAGAAGCCATTGCGCTTCAAAATAAAGGTATCGAAGAGTGGTGGGGTTGGAAGCAACCCCACCCCCCTCGATCAAATTGCACCAGAAATACTCCGCCTCGAAGGAGCAACAACAAGCGGGGGTGTGGAGGTTGAGCAACCCCCACCCCCATCTCGCTCTCTGCTGAACGAGGTGGAGGCCATGGTGGCCGGGCTCATTCAGCCAGGCGAGTCGCAAGAAGAGGGGGCTTCACCTCCCAGGAATACTTCCCCTCCTGCTAACTTGGAGAGGGGAAGTAGAGTGGGCGATGGGGCTCCTCAACCTCAACCAGCGCCAACCACGACCCAGGAGAAATCGACTCCTAAGAGTGGCTCTGAACGCCGGAAGGGCAAAGAACCGAAGGTCGAAACCTCAGGTAATCGAACAACTTACCTTGAATACTTGTATCTGAAGCTCGAAAATATTCTAACACTTTGATTCCTTTTGACTGCAGGTGCGCCTGCTGGATTGTCCCCAACAATAAAGAACTTGGGTGACGTTGATATCAACCGCCCCACTGCTGCGATAAGGAAGCTCATCAACCTCCCGGGGGCTACTTTGGATGAAGCTTTCGACAGAATTAACCTGGTGGTAGGTGCAACTGCTTGATCGATCATTTGGGTTGTATCTTTCTTCAGAATAACTAACTCTTTTGTTTTTTTTTTTTGCAGAACTCAGCACTTATGAATGTTGCAACCAAACTCTCCATGAGGGCGGGAGCAAAAGAAGCTGTAGATGAAATAAACCAGCTGACCGCGGAGAGAGATGAGCTGAGAGAGCTCCTGACTTCGAAGAAAGCCTCTCTCAAAGCCAAGATCGAGGAACTTCGCAACGGAAAGCTGGAGATCAAGGGGCTGAAGGATAAGTGTGAGGCACAGAGTCACGAGCTCGAATCCTTGAAGACTCGCATCTCCAAGGTTGAAGAGGTGTCCTGTGGCCGCACCATCGAGATTCAAGAGCTGAAGCAACAACTTGCTACTCAGCACGCTGCTTTTGCTGCCAGAGAAGAGACTTCGAAGAAGGCACTGGAGCACGCGTTGTCTGAGTGCAAGGTGTACAAGGAAACGGCAGAGAAGGCGGCAGAAGCGCTCAGGACTCATGTAGCTAGCATCCGATCCTCCAAAGCATCAGTGGCGAGTAAATCTCGTCCTGGATCTGAAGGGGAGAAGTCGCATGCGAAGAGTGTGGCCAAGCCTTGAGTCTTTTCTCCTTCTTTGTTGTAGTACTTGTAAATTTTTGAAATGTAACAGCTCCTTGTACCTGGCACATTTTTGATAATAGAAAATATCTTTTTGGTATCTGAAACTTGAACTTCTTTTGAGTTGAATGTCTTTGAATGTTGAGTTCTGGAATGCTATCTGAAATGATTGAGTATTCATACATTTGAATGTAAGTTGAATGAGTATATACTTGAATGTAAGGGGTTGAGTCACTACTCAATCACCCAAACTTGTAACTTTGAAAATTGAATTTGAATTCGAATAACATTTGAATGTAAGGGGTCGAGTCGCAACTCAAACTCCCAAACCCGTTAGACGATATCGAATTGATTGAAATTGGATATTGAATTTCGAAGGTCAGTTTAACATTTGCAAGTAAGGGGTCGAGTCGCAACTCTAACACCCAAACATGTTAAGACCTGGTAACTTGAAAATGGTCAGTTTTTAACATTTGCTAGTAAGGGGTTGGGTCGCAACCCTAACACCCGAACTTGTTAAAAGACCTGGTAATTTGAATGTGAATAGCTTGAAACTGCTTCAGAACTTGGATTGAGAATCAGAACACCTGTACACTTGAACACTTGAAAGAGAGCTTTATTCATCACAAAAATTTACATCATGGGTAGAACATCTTAAGGTGTCTAGAATTCCAAGCTCGAGGCAATCTATCTCCTTCTGGTGTGATCAGTCTGTAAGAACCTTTGCCTCCAACTGACTCAATGATGTATGGACCTTCCCAGTTGGGAGCAAGTTTCCCACTGCTGTGTTCTTTGGTGTTGTAGAAAACTGCTCTGAGTACTAAACTACCCACTGGGAACTGTCTCTTGTGGACTTTCTCGTCGTAGGCTTTTTTGATCTTCTGCTGGTACTTGGCTACACGAAGAGAAGCTTGATCTCGTAGTTCTTCAGAGAAGTCTAGGTCATTGATCCGAAGTTCTTCATTGACTCCTTCTTCAACAGCTTTGGTCTTCAAAGTACTTGATATGTTCTCTGTTGGGAGTATTGCTTCCGATCCATATGTTAGACGGAAGGGTGAGAACCCTGTTGATCTTCTCGGAGTTGTGCGATACCCCCAAAGAACTTCAGGTAGGACTTGCTCCCACAATCCTTTCTTATCATTGAGTTTCTTCTTGAGTATACCAAGAATAGCTCTGTTGGAGGCTTCAGCTTGACCGTTGCATTGAGGATATCTTGGAGTTGAATAGAATAGCTTGATACCATGGTTCAGACAGAACTCTCGAAATTTGTCAGAATCAAACTGAGCTCCATTGTCAGCAACGAGAACTTGAGGTGTACCAAATCTTGAGAAGATGTTGTGCCGAATGAATTTGATCACTTCATCATCAGTCTCTCGGAAGAGGGGCACAGCTTCAACCCATTTGGTGAAGTAATCCGTGGCCAGGAGTAGGTACTTCTTCTTGCTTGGAGTTGGAGGGAAAGGTCCCAAGAAGTCTAACCCCCATTGATGGAATGGCCAGGGACTTGATAATTGATGAAGTTCATCTGCAGGGAGATGAATAGCTCGAGCGTGCCGCTGGCAAGGCTCGCACCTTTGAACGACTTGTTGAGCATCCCTTGCCATTGTTGGCCAGTAGTATCCTTGTAGCTTCGTCTTGGCTTCAAGGGATCTTCCTCCCGAATGATTTCCACAAGCTCCGGAGTGGATATCAATCAGGATTGCCTGTGCTTGTTCAGGACCAAGGCACTTGAGTAACATCCCGCTGTGAGATTTGAAATATAAATCTTCACCTTGTAAAGTGTAGCATGGGAGCTTCCTTTGAAGCCTTCGGGCTTGATTTGGATCTTCTGGCATTTTGCCATGTTTGAAGAAGTCAAGAATTGGTCGTCTCCAATCTTCAAGCTGATCTCTACCCCCAGATCCTGTTATAGTAGTAAGGATCTGTTGATCGGGGATGGTCTTGGGCACTTCTTGATAATCGATCTGTATTTGCCTCCCTCCGAGTGAGTCTCCAAGAACTGAGGCAGCATTGGCTAAGGCATCTGCTTCTCGGTTCTCTGCTCTGGGGATTTGAATGAATTCAGCGCTAGTAAAACGTTGTTGAAGACGTCGTACTAAGGCCAAGTAGAGTTGCATTCTTTCTTCTCGAGCTGTGTACTCTCCATTGATTTGCCATATGATCAACTGGGAGTCGCTGTAGACGATGATTCGATCTACCCCCAGAGATTCTGCCATTTCGAGTCCGGAAATGAGTGCTTCATATTCAGCTTCGTTGTTGGTGGCATTAAACCCAAGGAGAGTGGCCTTCTGGAGATGATCGAGTTCGGGGGATATTAAGACTATCCCAGTTCCCGAACCGATCGAACTTGATGCTCCATCAGTATAAAGCTTCCATGGAGGAGTGGTAGAAATAACTTCAAGACTTGGATCAACTTTTGTTGCAGGATTGATCGGAGGATTATCCTCATCTTCCAAGCGCATGTCGACATCTTCCTCCCAAGTGATGGGGTCTTCAACTGGGAAGTCAGCTAGAAAATCAGCAATTGCTTGACCTTTGATAGAAGTGCGAGATTCGAATTGAATCCCTAGAGCACTCATTTCGATCACCCATTTGGTCATTCGACCAGCTCGACCAGCTTTGTCAATGATATCTTTGAGCGAGTGTTCTGAAATGACAGTGATTTGGTGAGAGACGAAATATGGTTGGAGACGACGCGATGCGGTGAGTAAGGCCAGGATGACCTTCTCAGTTTTTGAGTAGCGAGTCTCAGCCGGAAGAAGAGTGTGGCTGATGTAATAGACTGGATGTTCGATGCCTTCTCTTCTACTGACTAAGACCGCGCTGATTGCTTGATCGGTCACGGCAAGGTAGAGCCACAAGTCTTCTTTTGGAAGTGGAGCAGTCAGGATAGGAGCTTGCACCAGATATTTCTTGATGCTTTGAAATGCTTCTTCACAGGTTGGACTCCAGCCGGAGGTATCTGCCTTTCGTAGTTTGTCGAAGAGTGGCTTGCACTTGTCTGAGGACTTTGAGATGAATCGATTGAGTGCTGCTAACCTTCCAGTGAGACGTTGAACTTCTTTTCGATTTGTAGGTGAAGGCATATCGATGATGGCTCGAATTTGATCAGGATTGGCTTCAATACCTCTCCTGGTCACAAGATGACCCAGGAATTTGCCAGATTGAACTCCGAAGGCGCACTTGGCTGGATTGAGCTTCATTCGATACTTTCGAAGGACTTGGAAGGTTTCAGCTAGATCAGATAGATGCTTTCCTCTAGTGAAGCTCTTGGTAAGGAGATCATCTACATAGACTTCGACGTTGCGACCGATCTGATCTTCGAACATTTTCGTGACTAACCTTTGATAGGTGGAACCAGCATTTTTGAGGCTGAATGGCATGACATTGTAGCAGTAGAGACCTCGGCTAGTCACAAAACATGTCTTCTCTTGATCGTCTGGATGAAGTGGAATTTGATTGTATCCAGAGTACCCATCCATGAAAGATAATAGCTCGTGGCCAGCAGTGGCATCGACGAGCCTATCAATCCTTGGCATGGGGAGTGGGTCTTTGGGACAAGCCTTGTTGAGATTGGTAAAGTCGATGCAGACTCTAACCTTCCCATTCTTCTTCGGAACAGCCACTATGTTAGAGATCCATGTTGGATACTCTACTTCTCGGATGAATCCAGCTGCGAGTAACTTGGTAATTTCTTCTTGAACAGCAACTTGCAGCTCTGGTCGAATGGTGCGAGGCTTTTGCTTGACAGGCTTCACCTCTTCTTTGATTGCAAGTCGATGACAAGCATCCTCTGGATTGATACCAGGCATGTCTTCGAAGCACCAGGCGAAGACGTCGATGTTGGACTTGAGGAAGGATACCATGTCTTGCGCTTCTGCGTCGCTAAGACCGGTACCAATAAATGTTTGTCGAGGGAGATCTCCGCTGCCAATATTGATCGGGATGATTTCTTCTATTGAAGGTGATGCTTCCCATTCGATTGGTGGAGGTTCGGTCAGCGGAATCTCCTTTGATTGCTATTTAGAAGAGGGACCAGCTTCGTCTCGTGGCCGCTTTGGAGGAGCAATGTTGATCTTTCGATCTGTCTTTGCCGCAGCAGCTTCACAAGACCTTCCAGCTTGCTGATCGCCTCGAATACAGACGATGCCTTCTCCAGTTGCGAACTTGAGTAGTTGATGATAAGAAGAGGAGATGGCATTGATCTGGTGGAGGAATGGTCGTCCAAGGATGGCGTTGTAGCTGGAGACTCCTTCGACGATTGCAAACCTCACCGAGACTCGAGTCTCTCGGCTAAGGTCTAGAGTGAATCTCGATTCGCCCACTGTGATGCTTTGTTCGCCGTTGAAGCCAGTAATCACAGTTGGGACGACATCAAGGCTTTGATACTTATGTCCCAGACGTTTGAAACAATCTGAGAACATAATGTCGATAGAGCTCCCGGTGTCGATGAGGATTCGATTGACGGGGCTCCCGTCGATGATGAGTTTCAAGACCAGGGGGTCTCGATGTGGAGTGTGAACTCCTTGAAGATCGGTGTCGTTGAAGACTATGGATTGTGGGGGAAAATCTTCGTGCCGACCCGAAGACTCTCGCAGCACCAGTCAATTGAATGTTCGTGTTGACGTCGAAGATCGTTGGTCGATCTGTTGATCGAAGTTGAAGCTTTTGATTTGTAAACAGAGAGATGCAATTAGAGAGAGAGTTTGACACGAGATGTGATCTCGGAGTTCAGCCGAAGCCTACGTCTCCGTGCTATAGGGTGCAACCCGAATTCACTAACACTTATATTGAAGTGATCTCGACAGGCCGAGTATCACTGTAAATACTGATCTTTCTAAAAGAAGATCAAAGGGAGATGGTAGATCGGAAGTGTGAAATCCCAGAGCTCTGGTTCTGAAAGTCAGATCTCAGAGTGGAAATCAGATTTGTGGATCTGGATTTCGATCCTTTTACATTCGAAGGCACTGCTATTTATAGGCATTCCGGGTGGCGAATGGCGGTTTCTACTGCAGTATCTGGGGATCCTCCAGGTAAAGTTGCGAGCCCTGCGGTTGTCTTCGGGGGCCCACCAGGCAAGGCCGATGGGTCCCGTTGTAGTCCTCGTGGGTCCACCAGGCAGGGCTGGTGGGTCCCGCTGTAGTCCTCGTGGGCCCACCAGGCAGGGCTGGTGGGTCCCGTGGTAGTCCTCGTGGGCCCACCAGGCAGGGCTGGTGGGTCCCGTGGTAGTCCTCGTGGGCCCACCAGGCAGGGCTGGTGGGTCCCGTGGTAGATTTATGCCAAAATTTGCACCCACAGTTACCCCCTCCAAGTTGGCTAGAGTGCATTCTAGCTGGCTTGGACTTTGGTGCAAAAAATAGCAACTTCCTGTTTAGAAAAACGGACACGAAGAAACTTGCCGCATGTTAGAGAGAAAAAAGTGACTTGATCGGTCAATTTGGACCGATCGGTCAAATTTTGACCGATCGGTCAAAATTCAACCGGTCAAGAATCGGGTGATCGGTCAAAAAACAGGGTTTTTTGACCGATCCAGTAGTATTTTTGACCGATCAGCTGAAATTTGGCCGATCGGTTAAATTTTGACCGATCGGTCACTTTTGACCGATCGGTCAAATTTTGACCGATCGGGCAAAATTCAACCGGTCAAGAATCGATTGATCGGTCAAAAAACAGGGTTTTTTGACCGATCCAGTAGAAATTTGACCGATCAGATAACTTTCGCCGATCGGACATGTTTGTCCGATCGGTGAAAAATATCCGGTCAAGGTTCGAGTGATCGGCAAAAAACCTTGGTTTTTTGCCAGATCCAGTAGAAATTTGACCGATCAGATAACTTTCGCCGATCGGACATGTTTGTCCGATCGGTGAAAAAATATCCGGTCAAGGTTTCGAGTGATCGGCAAAAAACCTTGGTTTTTTGCCAGATCCAGTAGAATTTTGACCGATCAGATAACTTTCGCCGATCGGACATGTTTGTCCGATCGGTGAAAAATATCCGGTCAAGGTTCGAGTGATCGGCAAAAAACCTTGGTTTTTTGCCAGATCCAGTAGAAATTTGACCGATCAGATAACTTTCGCCGATCGGACATGTTTGTCCGATCGGTGAAAAAATATCCGGTCAAGGTTCGAGTGATCGGCAAAAAACCTTGGTTTTTTGCCAGATCCAGTAGAAATTTGACCGATCAGATAACTTTCGCCGATCGGACATGTTTGTCCGATCGGTGAAAAAATATCCGGTCAAGGTTCGAGTGATCGGCAAAAAAACCTTGGTTTTTTGCCAGATCCAGTAGAAATTTGACCGATCAGATAACTTTCGCCGATCGGACATGTTTGTCCGATCGGTGAAAAAATATCCGGTCAAGGTTTCGAGTGATCGGCAAAAAACCTTGGTTTTTTGCCAGATCCAGTAGAAATTTGACCGATCAGATAACTTTCGCCGATCGGACATGTTTGTCCGATCGGTGAAAAAATATCCGGTCAAGGTTCGAGTGATCGGCAAAAAAACCTTGGTTTTTTGCCAGATCCAGTAGAAATTTGACCGATCAGATAACTTTCGCCGATCGGACATGTTTGTCCGATCGGTGAAAAAATATCCGGTCAAGGTTTCGAGTGATCGGCAAAAAACCTTGGTTTTTTGCCAGATCCAGTAGAAATTTGACCGATCAGATAACTTTCGCCGATCGGACATGTTTGTCCGATCGGTGAAAAAATATCCGGTCAAGGTTCGAGTGATCGGCAAAAAACCTTGGTTTTTTGCCAGATCCAGTAGAAATTTGACCGATCAGATAACTTTCGCCGATCGGACATGTTTGTCCGATCGGTGAAAAAATATCCGGTCAAGGTTCGAGTGATCGGCAAAAAACCTTGGTTTTTTGCCAGATCCAATAGAAATTTGACCGATCAGATAACTTTCGCCGATCGGACATGTTTGTCCGATCGGTGAAAAAATAGCCGGTCAAGGTGAAGTTCGAACCTGCCCTTCAGAGAAAGTTTGCTGCTTTGTTCTTCGATATTTTGGCAGAGTTTTGAACATTGATGGAGCTTGATTCTTCTTTGTTTTGAATCCTTGATTGGCTTGATGGTTGCTTTGAACCGGCGGTCCGGTTTACCTAGACCGGTGGCTTGATTAGACCGTTGGTTCATGCGGACCGGTAGGTCCGACGTTTCGCCTGGTCGCGACTGTTCGCCTGGTTTTGCGCTTGCTACGGATGGATGCCACGTGTACCTACAAAAACACGCGATTTGATATGGTGAAGACACGTGTCTTCTCGATTTGCGCACCTGTTTTACCCTGGGTACAAAAAGCTTTCACCGGCTGTCATTTTGCCTCACGCTTCCAAAATTTTTCGAAGTCCAGACTCTTGCTCTCTTGATTTCTGCTCTCTGTTCTCTGCGCTTGTCTGATCGGTGAAATGGCTTCCTCGGGCAGTTCGAAGAAGTCCGGTACGACTCCCTCGAAGAGAAAGGGAAAGGAACTCGTCGAGGTCCAATCTCCTCCGAGGGGCCGTGGCAAAGGCAAGGCTGCTCTCGCTGAACTTGGCCAACTTGGCAAGAGGCACCAAGGGGTTGGGTTTGCTTCGGCGCCATCAAGGCCAGAGTTCATCCCCAAGGTGAAGTTTGTTCTGGGCCCTCTCATGCCCCTGACAGAGGAGACGGAGTACATGTATAATGTAGGTAGCGAGCTCACGGATACAAAGAGAAAGAAGTGGCAAGCATTGCTCTCTTTCTTCACAGAAGGGAAGGGGGCGCAGCCTTCGCTCCCCAGCATTCAGACTGCGTTCGGCATCGACAAGAAGACAGTCTTCACCAATTTTGCTAGCAAAGAGCAGGTCATGGGAACTATAGTGACCGTTGGCCAACTCAACTGCGGTCTACGTCTGCCTTTGCCACCCTTCGCTGCCAGATTGCTGAATACTTCTGGCCTTTGCCCGGGGCAAGTCACTGGGAACGCATGGCGAATCATTTACGCCTTCTGCCGAGTGGAGTCAGATTTTCAAGAGGACTTGAGGGCCTGCTACTCCAGTATCCCGGTAGGAGAACCTGCCCGGATCGAGCTTGGATATTTCTTCTTTCACTATCGATGGAGCTACAGGAAGGACAGCCCTTTCTATAATTTGACTGGAATATCTCCACTGCGCCCACTCACCGATACAGTCCCTTCGGACAAATTGTATACTGACTGGCCAATCTCTGTCTCCGGCGCGTGGACATCCATGTCAGTGCCAGACACCCCCCGAGACAGCGTACACGACGCAGTTAAGATGTACAGCGCTGGAGGCATCTTCGCCTGGAGTTCTGAGAGGGCGGGAGCCATAGATAATTTGTTCCTCGAGCTGACCTGTGGAACCAGGTCGTGGAAACAGTTTTCTAACTGTCCTGTGAGATATGGCAAGGCCAATCTCCTCCACAGATCGAAGGACAGGTATGAGGACAACGAAGTCCTATACTCTGATTATGAAGAGGATCCCAGCTCGGGCAAGATCATTCGGAAGATTAGGGTCGAGAAGAAAGTCTACAACGCGAGGCGCCGATTGCCCACTATGGATGAGAAATTGGTTATCCAAAGAGGCCCCGCGAAGAAGAAGCGAAAAACACTCATCAAGCCTAAGGAAGATGAAGAAGAAGAAAAGAAAAAGAACGAAGAGGAAGAAGAAAGGAAGAAAAATGAAGAAGAAGAAGAGACAGAAAATATCAGCCACGACATCAGTGGCAATGATGAAGACGAGGACGGGGACGGCGAGGATGATCCGTCTACTACCTCCTCCAATGGGGATGGTGAGAATGAAAACGGGGGTGGTGAGGAAGGAATTCCTCCCACCCCCACTGGTGGTGCAACAGGGGAGGATTCGATTCCAATTCCCATTGACGAGGTCAAAGCCCGTCAAATGGAAGAAGTGCTTGACATGGAAGGTGATGGCCCAAAAGCGGTTCCCACCTACAAGTTCGACGAATTGAAGAAGCCGATGCGCTTCAAGATAAAGCTGTCGAAGAGTGCTGGGGTTGGAAGCAACCCCACGCCTCTGAATCAAATCCCCCCCGACGCTCCTCGCATTGAGGGAGCAACAATGAGTGGGGGTGTAGAGGTTGAGCAACCCCCTCCCCCCTCTCACTCTCTGCTCAACGAGGTGGAGGCCATGCTGGCCGGGCTTACCCAGCCAGGCGGGTCGCAAGAAGAGAGAGCCTCACCTCCCAGGAATGCTTCCCCCCCTGCTAATTTGGAGAGGGGAAGTCGAGTGGGGGATGGGGCTCCTCAACCTCAACCAGCGCCAACCCCGACTCAGGAGAAATCAACTCCTAAGAGTGGCTCTGATCGTCGGAAAGGCAAAGAGCCGAAGGTCGAAACATCAGGTAATTGAACTTAACTTGTTTTGAATGTCTTGTTTCGAAAATAATCTAACACTTTGATTCCCTTCGATTGCAGGTACGCCTGCTGGATTGACTCCGACAATAAAAAGCTTGGGTGACGTTGATATCAACCGCCCCACTGCTGCGATCAGAAAGCTCATCAACCTTCCGAGTGCCACTTTGGATGAAGCTTTTGATAGAATTAACCTGGTGGTAGGTGCATCTGCTTGATCGATCATTTGAATCTTATCTTTCTTCAGAATAATTCAACTCTTTTGTTCTTTTGCCGAACTCAGCACTTATGAATGTTGCAACCAAACTCTCTTTGAGGGCGGGAGCAAAAGAAGCTGTGGCTGAAATAAATAAGTTGACCGCGGAGAGAGATGAGCTAAGAGATCTCCTGACTTCGAAGAAAGCTTCTCTCAAAACCAAGATTAAGGAACTTCGGGAGGGAAAGCTGGAGATCAAAGGGCTGAAGGATCGATGTGAGGCACAGAGTCACGAACTCGAATCTCTGAAGACTCGACTCTCAAAGGTTGAGGATGTGTCCTGTGGCCGTTCCATCGAGATCCAAGAGCTGAAGCAACAACTTGCTACCCAGCACGCTGCCTTTGCTGCCAGAGAAGAGACTTCGAAGAAGGCACTGGAGCACGCGTTGTCTGAGTGCAAGGTTTACAAGGAGACAGCAGAGAAGGCGGCAGAAGCGCTCAGGACTCATGTAGCTAGCGTCCGATCCTCCAAGGCATCAGTGGCGAGTAAAGCTCGTCCTGGATCCGAAGGGGAGAAGTCGCATGCGAAGAGTGTGGCCAAGCCCTGAGACTTTTCTTCTTCTTTGTTGTTGTACTCGTAAATTTTTGAAATGTAACAGCTCCTTGTATCTGACATATTTTGATGATAATAGAAGACATCTTTTTTGTATTTGAAACTTGCACTTCTTTTGAGTTGAATGTCTTTGAATGTTGAATTCTGGAATGCTATTTGAGTATACATACATTTGAATGTAAATTGAATACGCGTATACTTGAATGTAAGGGGTTGAGTCGCTACTCAATCACCCAAACTTTGTAACTTTGAAAATTGAATTTGAATTCGAATAACATTTGAATGTAAGGGGTCGAGTCGCAACTCAAACTCCCAAACTTGTTAGACGATATCGAATTGATTGAATTTCGAAGGTCAGTTTAACATTCGCTAGTAAGGGGTCGAGTCGCAACTCTAACACCCAAACATGTTAAGACCTGGTAACTTGAAAATGGTCAGTTTTTAACATTTGCTAGTAAGGGGTTGGGTCGCAACCCTAACACCCAAACTTGTTAAAAGACCTGGTAATTTGAATATGGATAACTTGTAATTGCTTCAGAGCTTGGATTGAAAATCAGAACACTTGTACATTTGAACATTTGAAAGAGAGCTTTATTCATCACAGAATATACATTATGGATAGAACAACTTGAGGTGTCTAGAATTCCAAGCTCGAGGCAATCTATCTCCTTCTGGTGTAATCAGTCTGTAAGAACCTTTGCCTCCAACTGACTCAATGATATATGGACCTTCCCAGTTGGGAGCAAGCTTTCCACTGCTGTGTTCTTTGGTATTGTAGAAAACTGCTCTGAGAACTAAACTACCCACTGGGAATTGTCTCTTGTGGACTTTCTTGTCATAGGCTCTTTTGATCTTCTGTTGATATTTGGCCACACGAAGTGATGCTAGATCTCGTAGTTCTTCAGAGAAGTCTAGATCATTGATCCGAAGTTCTTCATTGACTCCTTCTTCAACAGCTTTAGTCTTCAAAGTACTTGATATGTTTTCTGCTGGGAGTACTGCCTCTGATCCATATGTTAGGCGAAAAGGCGAGAACCCAGTTGATCTTCTCGGAGTTGTGCGATACCCCCAAAGAACTTCAGGTAGGACTTGCTCCCACAATCCTTTCTTATCATTGAGTTTCTTCTTGAGTATACCAAGAATAGCTCTGTTGGAGGCTTCTGCTTGGCCATTGCATTGAGGATATCTTGGAGTTGAATAGAATAGCTTAATACCATGGTTCAGACAGAATTCTCGAAACTTGTCGGAGTCAAACTGAGCTCCATTGTCTGCAACGAGAACTTGAGGTGTACCAAATCTTGAGAAGATGTTGTGCCGAATGAATTTGATCACTTCGTTATCAGTCTCTCGGAAGAGGGGCACAGCTTCAACCCATTTGGTGAAGTAATCTGTGGCCAGCAGTAGGTACTTCTTCTTGCTTGGAGTTGGAGGAAAAGGACCCAAGAAGTCTAAACCCCATTGATGGAAGGGCCAGGGACTTGATAATTGATGGAGTTCATCTGCAGGGAGATGAATAGCTCGAGCGTGCCGTTGACAAGGTTCACACCTTTGAATGACTTGTTGAGCATCCCTTGCCATTGTTGGCCAGTAGTACCCTTGTAGCTTCGTCTTGGCTTCAAGGGATCTTCCTCCCGAATGATTTCCACAAGCTCCGGAGTGGATATCAATCAGGATTGCCTGTGCTTGTTCAGGACCAAGGCACTTGAGTAACATCCCGTTGTGAGATTTGAAATATAAATCTTCACCTTGTAAAGTGTAGCAAGGGAGCTTCCTTTGGAGCCTTCGGGCTTGATTTGGATCTTCTGGCATTTTGCCATGTTTGAAGAAGTCAAGAATTTGTCGTCTCCAATCTTCAAGCTGATCTCCACCCCCAGATCCTTCTGTAGTGGTAAGAATCTGTTGATCGGGGATGGTTTTGGGCACTTCTTGATAATCAATTTGTATTTGCCTTCCTCCGAGTGAGTCTCCAAGAACTGAGGCAGCATTAGCTAAGGCATCTGCTTCTCGGTTCTCTGCTCGGGGGATTTGAATGAATTCAGCGCTAGTAAAACGTTGTTGAAGACGTCGTACTAAGGCCAAGTAGAGTTGCATTCTTTCTTCTCGAGCTGTGTACTCTCCATTGATTTGCCTTATGATCAATTGGGAGTCGCTGTATATGATGATTTGATCTACCCCCAGAGATTCTGCCATTTCGAGTCCGGAAATGAGTGCTTCATATTCAGCTTCGTTGTTGGTGGCATTAAACCCAAGTAGAGTGGCCTTCTGGAGATGATCAAGTTCGGGGGATATTAAGACTATCCCAGTTCCCGAACCGATCGAACTTGATGCTCCATCAGTATATAGCTTCCAAGGAGGAGTTGCAGCAATAACTTCAAGACTTAGATCAATTTTCGTTGTAGGATTGATCGGAGGTTTATCCTCATCTTCCAAGCGCATATCGACATCTTCTTCCCAAGTGATGGGGTCTTCAACTGGAAAGTCAGCTAGAAAATCAGCAATTGCTTGACCTTTGATAGAAGTGCGAGATTCGAATTGAATCCCCAGAGCACTCATTTCGATCACCCATTTGGTCATTCGACCAGCTCGACCAGCTTTGTCAATGATATCTTTGAGTGAGTGTTCTGAAATGACATTAATCTGGTGGGAGACGAAGTACGGTTGAAGACGACGCGATGCAGTGAGCAAGGCCAATATGACCTTCTCAGTTTTTGAGTAGCGAGTCTCAGCCGGAAGAAGAGTGTGGCTGATGTAGTAGACTGGATGTTCGATGCCTTCTCTTCTACTAACTAAGACCGCGCTGATTGCTTGATCGGTCACGGCAAGGTAGAGCCACAAGTCTTCTTTTGGAAGTGGAGCAGTCAGGATAGGAGCTTGCACCAGATATTTCTTGATGCTTTGAAATGCCTCTTCACAGATTGGATTCCAGCCAGATGTATCCGCCTTTCGTAGTTTGTCGAAGAGTGGCTTGCACTTGTCTGAAGATTTTGAAATGAATCGATTGAGTGCTGCTAATCTTCCAGTGAGACGTTGAACTTCTTTTCGATTTGTAGGTGAAGGCATATCGATGATGGCTCGAATTTGATCAGGATTGGCTTCAATACCTCTCCTGGTCACAAGATGACCCAGGAATTTGCCAGATTGAACTCCGAAGGCGCATTTGGCTGGATTGAGCTTCATTCGATACTTTCGAAGGACTTGGAAGGTTTCAGCCAGATCAGATAGATGTTTGCTCCGAACGGAACTCTTGGTGAGGAGATCATCGACATAGACTTCGACGTTGCGACCGATCTGATCTTCGAACATTTTGGTGACTAGCCTTTGATAGGTGGAACCAGCATTTTTGAGGCCGAATGTCATGACATTGTAGCAATAAAGACCTCGGCTAGTCACAAAACATGTCTTCTCTTGATCATCAGCGTGGAGTGGAATTTGATTGTATCCAGAATACCCATCCATGAAAGACAACAGCTCGTGGCCAGCAGTGGCGTCGACGAGTCTATCTATCCTTGGCATGGGAAAAGGATCTTTGGGGCAAGCCTTGTTGAGATTGGTAAAGTCGATGCAGACTCTGACTTTCCCATTCTTCTTTGGAACAGCCACTATGTTAGAGATCCAAGTTGGATACTCTACTTCTCGGATGAATCCGGCTGCGAGTAGCTTGGTAATTTCTTCTTGAACAGCAACTTGTAGCTCTGGTCGAATGGTGCGAGGCTTTTGCTTGACGGGCTTCACCTCTTCTTTGATCGCAAGTCGGTGACAAGCGTCATCTGGATTGATCCCAGGCATGTCTTCGAAGCACCATGCGAAGACGTCGATATTGGACTGGAGGAAGGATACCATGTCTTGCGCTTCTGCGTCGCTAAGACCGGTACCAATAAATGTTTGTTGAGGGAGATCTTCGCTGCCTATGTTGATCGGGATGATTTCTTCAATTGAAGGTGATGCTTCCCATTCGATGGGTGGGGGTTTGGTCAGCGGAATCTCCTTTGATTGCTATTTGGAAGAGGGACCAGCTTCATCTCGTGGCCGCTTTGGAGGAGCAATATTGATTTTTCGATCTGTTTTAGCAGCAGCAGCTTCACAAGATCTTCCAGCTTGCTGATCGCCTCGAATGCAGACGATGCCTTCTCCAGTTGCAAACTTGAGTAGTTGATGGTAAGAGGAGGAGATGGCATTGATCTGATGGAGGAATGGTCGCCCAAGAATGGCGTTGTAGCTAGACATTCCTTCGACGATCGCAAACCTCACCGAGACTCGAGTCTCTCGGCTGAGGTCGATGGTGAATCTGGATTCGCCCACTGTGATGCTTTGTTCACCATTGAAGCCGGTGATCACAGTGGGGACGACGTCGAGGCTTTGATACTTATGTCCCAGACGTTTGAAACAGTCGGAGAACATAATGTCAATGGAGCTTCCAGTGTCTATGAGGATTCGATTGACGGTGCTTCCGTCGATGATGAGTTTCAAGACCAGGGGGTCTCGATGGGGAGTGTGAACTCCTTGAAGATCGGTGTCATTGAAGACTATGGATGGCCAAGCCAGACCTTCGATGGGCTTCTCGATCCAGGTATCTTCTTTGTTTGCAGTAGATCGAACATGGAAGATGCGTCGAACCTGCCGATCGACTTCCTTCCCGGTCAAAGCTTGATTGTGCAGGGTTCCATGAATGCCAAAGACATTAGCATTCACAGAAATTGGTTGCCGGTTGGATGAGATTTGATGTATCCAACACACTTCTTTCCCTTTGGCCGAGGTTCGACGTTGATCGTGCCCATTGTTGACGAATTCTTGAAGGTGGCCTTCTCGTAGTAAGTCTTCAAGATGGAATTTCAGCCGAAAACACCGATCGGTGGAATGTCCGTGACTTCGATGGAATTCACAGTAGACTGTTTTGTCTGCTGTGAATTTGGAATTCGGTTGAAGAGGATTGGGCCTCCGAAGATACTCGTCGTGTTGAATACGGTCGAGTATCTGCTCGACTGGCATGTTCCACTCGGTGAAAGTGGTCTTCGTTGGAGACCGACGCCCATCATTCTTTGATCTTTTGTTGGCCGGAGGGGCTGCTGCTTCAGTGTTGTGAGCCTTTGCAGCATATTTAGGTGCTTCTTTTTCAGCAGGCCTTCTTTTAGTTTCTCGCCCTTTTCGAGCGACTTGATCGTCTTCCACCTCAATCTCCCTCTGAATTCGATCGAACATAGCTCCCAGAGAAGGAGGGGGATTGCGGATGAAGTCGTTGTAGATATGTAGATCAAAGCGGAGAGCGTTCTGGAAAGCCAACATGATGGCTTCATCATCCAGATGCCTTCCAGAGAGAGCAGCATGCTCGTTGCGAAACCTCCTCGTGAAGCTGCGGAGAGTCTCATCTGCACCCATCCTTAGTCGATATAGAGAGTCGAGCTTCTTCTCGGGTTTCAGGTTGAGCTGGTAATGCTGCACAAAGAGGTTAGCCAAAACACCGAACTGGGTAATGGACCCAGCTCGGAGATTGTGATACCAGTCGAGTGAAGGCTCGTCGAGACTTCCCGCGAAGGTGCGGCAGAGCACGTTGTTTTCCTCTTCGTGTGGCGTTAGAGCTTGCTTGAAGGCAAGTATATGGAGGCTTGGATCTCCTCGGACGCAGTTGAATTTGGGGAGGGTAGGAGTTCTCCATCCTCTTGGAAATACTGATTCGAAAAGGCTTCGATGTAGTGGCCCGGCAGAAGAGTAGCCATCCCTACGACCATGTCCTCGACCTAGAGGTGGGTCAAGAGGCAAGATCGCAAGGTCTTGCTCTGGCATTGAAGTGTTTGCTGGTCGAAGTCGGTGTCGAAGGTCCGATCCAAGTCCACGTTGGAGTGGAATGGAAGGGGAGACTCTACTCTTTGAAGGAGCGCCTTTCATTTGGTGCTTCCTTGGCAGGTTGAGCTTCGATGGTGCTCTTTTGTCGCAGTTACGACCAGATGAAGATTGGGAGGACTCGTCTTCAAGACGATCCCAGACACTCTGCTTCCAAGGAGCAGCAGAGGGAGTTGGGTCGCGTCGAATCCTCTCGAGGGCATCAGTGCCCATTGACCTCCGTTGTTCGGAGTAAATTGAATGTCGAGGAGGATCAACCCTCCCACTTGCGGAGGGGATCGGAATAGCAATTCCAGCTTCGGAAGCTGCCTTCTTCAGAGCATCCCTCTCAGCAGTGAGGGTGGCGTTTTGTTTCGCCAATTGGAGTAGTTGGAAATCGATTGCAGAGATCTGGTAAGTCGATGGAGGATCTTCAGCAGGAGCAGGGACAGTCTGCCCAATTGATTGATGAGGATGAGGGGCGATCGGTCGATCGACTGATCTTCCGCTTCCTGAGTGAACCCCCATCTCGGGGACAGCAAGGGGCTGCCCGAAGTTGAGCCTTTGACTCATTGAACGAGTCTCAGGACGAGGTTGATGTTGAGTATTACTTCCTTCTGGTTGACCCTGATGTTTGGTTCTCGCCATTCAGAATGCGAAAGGTACAACGAGATTGCCGATGTCCGATCAGTTGTCTGATCAACCGAGGGGGCGAGGAAGTTTGGCTATTGATCTGGTAGTCGAAGTAGAGAGGACACGGCTTCTCGCTCGGATCCCACAGACGGCGCCAAACTGTGGGGGAAAATCTTCGTGCCGACCCGAAGACTCTCGCAGCACCAGTCAATTGAATGTTCGTGTTGACGTCGAAGATCGTTGGTCGATCTGTTGATCGAAGTTGAAGCTTTTGATTTGTAAACAGAGAGATGCAATTAGAGAGAGAGTTTGACACGAGATGTGATCTCGGAGTTCAGCCGAAGCCTACGTCTCCGTGCTATAGGGTGCAACCCGAATTCACTAACACTTATATTGAAGTGATCTCGACAGGCCGAGTATCACTGTAAATACTGATCTTTCTAAAAGAAGATCAAAGGGAGATGGTAGATCGGAAGTGTGAAATCCCAGAGCTCTGGTTCTGAAAGTCAGATCTCAGAGTGGAAATCAGATTTGTGGATCTGGATTTCGATCCTTTTACATTCGAAGGCACTGCTATTTATAGGCATTCCGGGTGGCGAATGGCGGTTTCTACTGCAGTATCTGGGGATCCTCCAGGTAAAGTTGCGAGCCCTGCGGTTGTCTTCGGGGGCCCACCAGGCAAGGCCGATGGGTCCCGTTGTAGTCCTCGTGGGTCCACCAGGCAGGGCTGGTGGGTCCCGCTGTAGTCCTCGTGGGCCCACCAGGCAGGGCTGGTGGGTCCCGTGGTAGTCCTCGTGGGCCCACCAGGCAGGGCTGGTGGGTCCCGTGGTAGTCCTCGTGGGCCCACCAGGCAGGGCTGGTGGGTCCCGTGGTAGATTTATGCCAAAATTTGCACCCACATGGATGGCCAAGACAGACCTTCGATGGGCTTCTCGATCCTGGTATCTTCTTTGTTTGCAGTAGATCGAACATGGAAGATGCGTCGAACCTGCCGATCGACTTCCTTCCCGGTCAAAGCCTGATTGTGCAAGGTTCCATGAATGCCAAAAACATTGGCATTCACAGAAATTGGTTGCCGGTTGGAAGAGATTTGATGTATCCAGCACACTTCTTTCCCCTTTGCAGAGGTTCGACGTTGATCGTGCCCGTTGTTGACGAATTCTTGAAGGTGGCCCTCTCGCAGTAAGTCTTCAAGATGGAACTTCAGCCGAAAACACCGATCGGTGGAGTGGCCGTGACTTCGATGGAATTCACAGTAGACTGTTTTGTCTGCTGTGAATTTGGAATTTGGTTGAAGAGGGTTGGGCCTTCGAAGATATTCGTCGTGTTGAATACGGTCGAGTATCTGCTCGACTGGCATGTTCCACTCGGTGAAAGTGGTCTTCGTTGGAGATCGATGCCCATCTTTCTTTGATCTCTTGTTGGCTGGAGGTGCTGCTGCTTCAGCGTTGTGAGCCTTTGCAGCATACTTAGGAGCTTCTCTTTCAGCAGGCCTTCTCTTGGTTTCTCGCCCTTTCCGAGCGACTTGATCGTCTTCCACCTCAATCTCCCTCTGTATTCGATCGAACATAGCTCCCAGAGAAGGAGGGGGATTGCGGATGAAGTCATTGTAGATGTGTAGATCAAAGCGGAGAGCGTTCTGGAAAGCCAACATGATGGCTTCATCATCCAGATGTCTTCCAGAGAGAGCAGCATGCTCGTTGCGAAACCTCCTCGTGAAGCTGCGGAGAGTCTCATCTGCACCCATCCTTAGTCGATATAGAGAGTCGAGCTTCTTCTCGGGCTTCAGATTGAGTTGGTAGTGAATGAATTAGAATGGATCGTTCGAATGAATTAGAATG
Source organism: Chamaelirium japonicum (assembly GCA_947650365.1). NCBI lineage: Eukaryota > Viridiplantae > Streptophyta > Magnoliopsida > Liliales > Melanthiaceae > Chamaelirium > Chamaelirium japonicum. The sequence continues at coordinate 2,629,132 of CANTAL010000001.1, forward strand.
GATCGTGAATGAATTAGAATGGATCGTTCGAATGAATTAGAATGTTAGAATGGATAGTACAAATGAATTAGAATGGATCGTACGAATGAATTAGAATGGATCGTACGAATGAATTAGAATGGAATTTGCAAATGAATTAGAATGGATCGTACGAATGAATTAGAATGGATCGTACGAATAAATTAGAATGGATCATTCGAATGCATTAGAATGGATCGTACGAATGAATTAGAATGGATCGTGAATGAATTCGAATGTATCGTTCGCATGAATTAGAAAGTTAGAATGGATCGTGCGAATGATTTAGAATGGATCGTACGAATGACTTAGAATGGATACTTTCGTGCGAATGAATTAGAATGGATCATACGAATGAATTAGTATAGATCGTACGACTGAATTAGAATGGATCGTAGGAATGAATTAGAATGGATCGTGAATGAATTAGAATGGATAGTTCGAATGAATTAGAATGTTAGAATAGATAGTACAAATGAATTAGAATGGATTGTTCGAATTAAATAGAATGGATCATACGAAAGAATTAGAGTGGTTCGTACGAATGAATTAGAATGGATCGTGCGAATGAAATAAAATGGATCATGCGAATGAATTAGAATGGATCGTTCGAATGAATTAGAATGTTATAATGGATCGTACGAATGATTTAGAATGGATCGTACGAATGACTTAGAATGGATACATTCGTGCGAATGAGTTAGAATGGATCATATGAATGAATTAGAATGGATCATGCGATTGAATTAGAATGGATCGTACGAATGAATTAGAATGGATCGTTTGAATGAATTAAAATGGATAGATTCGTGCGAATGAATTAGAATGGATAGTACGAATGAATTAGAGTAAATCATACGAATGAATTAGACTCAGTCGTACGAATGAATTAGAATAGATCGTCCGAGTGAATTAGAATGGATCGTACGAATGAATTAGAATAGATACAATCGTGCGAATGAATTAGAATGGATCCATCAATGGAAATGAATTAGAATGGATCGTTCGAATGAATAAGAATGGATCATACGAATGAATTAGAATGGATCGTGCTAATGAATTAGAATGGATCGTGCGAATGAATTAGAATGGATCGTGCGAATGTATTAGAATCGATCGTACGAATGAATTAGAATGGATCGTGCGAATGAATTAGAATGGATCATATGAATGAATTAGAATGAATCATACGAATGAATTAGAATGGATTCAGCGAATGAATCAGAATGGATCATACGAATGAATTAGAATGAATCATACGAATGAATTAGAATGGATCGGGCAAATGAATTTGTATGGATCGTACGAATGAATTAGAATGGATCATCCGAGTGAATTAGAATGGAATGTGTGAATGAATTAGAATGGATCATACGAATAAATTAGAATGGATCGTACGAATGAAATAGAATGGATTGTACGAATGAATTAGAATGGATCATTCGAATGAATTAGAATGGATCGTACGAATGAATTAGAATGGAATGTGCGAATGAATTAGAAGGGATCGTGCGAATGAATTAGAATGGATCGTACAAATGAATTAGAATGGATCATGTGAATGAATTAGAATGGGTTGTACGAATGAATTAGAATGGATAATACGAATGAATTAGAATCGATCATGCGAATGAATTAGAATGGATCGTGTGAATGAATTAGACTGGATCGTCTGAATGAATTAGAATGGATCATCTGAATGAATTAGAAAGGATCATACGAATGAATCAAAATGGATCATACGAATGAATTTGACTGGATCGTACGAATGAATTAGAATGGATCGTCCGAGTCAATTAGAATGGATCGTGAATGTATTAGAATGGATCGTACGAATGACTTAAAATGGATATATTCGTGCGAATGAATTAGAATGGATCGTGCGAATGAATTAGAATGGATCGTTGGAATGAATTAGAATGGATCGTGCGAATGAATTAGAATGGATCGTACGAATGAATTAGAATGGATCGTGCGAATGAATTAGAATGGATCGTGCAAATGAATTAGAATGGATCGTACGAATGAATTAAAATGAATCCTACGATTGAATTAGAATGGATCGTGCGAATGAATTAGAATGGATCGTTCGAATGAATTAGAATGGATCGTACGAATGAATTAGAATGGATCGTATGAATGAATTAGAATAGATTGTACTAATGAATTAGAATGGATCGTGCGAATGAATTAGAATGGATACATTCGTGCGAATGAATTAGAATGGATCGTACGAATAAATTAGAATGGATACATTTGTATGAATTAGAATGAATCATACGAATGAATTAGAATGGATTACACAAATGAATTAGAATGAATCATACGAATGAATTAGAATGGATAGTACAGATGAATTAGAATGGATCATAAGAATGAATTAGAATGGATCGTACGAATAAATAAGAATGGATTGTATGAATGAATTAGAATGAATCATACAAATGAATTAGAATGGATCGTGTGAATGAATTAGAATAGATCGTACGAATGAATTAGAATGGATCGTACGAATAAATTAGAATGGATCGTGCGAATGAATTAGAATGGAAAGTACAAATGAACTAGAATGGATACAATCGTATGAATGAATTAGAATAGATCGTCCGAATGAATTAGAATGGATCGTACAAATAAATTAGAATAGATCGTCTGAATGAATTAGAATGAATCATATGAATGAATTAGAATGGATCGTATGAATGACTTAGAATGGATACATTCGTGCGAATGAATTAGAATGGATCCTACGAATGAATTAGAATGGATCGTACGAATGAATTAGAATGGATCGTACGAATAAATTAGAATGGATCGTATGAATGAATTAGAATGGATCATGCGAATTAATTACAATGGATCATATGAATGAATTAGAATGGATCGTGCGATTGTATTAGAATGAATCGTACGAATGAATTGGAATGGATACATTCGTGCGAATGAATTAGAATGGATCGTGCGAATGAATTAAAATGGATCATACGAATGAATTAGAATGGATCGTGTGAATAAATTAGAATGGATCGTACGAATGAATTAGAATGGATCGTACGAATAAATTAGAATGGATCGTACGAATGAATTAGAATGGATTGTGTGAATGAATTAGAATGGATCGTACGAATGCATTAGAATGGATCATGCGAATGAATTAGAATGGATCGTCTGAATGAATTAGAATGAATCATACGAATGAATTAGAATCGATCGAACGTATGAATTGGAATGGATCGTAAGAATGAATTAGAATGGATCGTACGAATGAATTAGAATGGATCATACGAATGCTTTAGAATGGATCGTGCGAATGAATTAGAATCGATCGTCTGAATGAATTAGAATGAATCATACGAATGAATTAGAATGGATCGTACGAATGAATTAGAATGGATCGTACGAAAGAATTAGAATGGATCGTGTGAATAAATTAGAATGGATCGTACGAATGAATTAGAATAGATCGTACGAATGAATCAGAATGGATCGTACGAATGAATTAGAATGGATCGTGCGAATGAATTAGAATGGATCGTATGAATGAATTAGAATAGATTGTACGAATGAATTAGAATGGATCATACAAATGAATTAGAATGAATCATACGAATGAATTAGAATTGATCGAGCGAATGAATCAGAATGGATCATACGAATGAATTAGAATGAATCATACGAATGAATTAGAATGGATCGAGCGAATGAAATAGAATGGATCGTACGAATGAATTAGAATGGATCGTCCGAGTGAATTAGAATGGAATGTGCGATTGAATTAGAATGGATCATACAAATGAATTAGAATGGATCATACGAATGAAATAGAATGGATTGTACGAATGAATTAAAATGGATCGTTCGAATGAATTAGAATAGATCGTACGAATGAATTAGAATGGAATATGCGAATAAATTAGAATGGATCGTGCGAATGAATTAGAATGGATCGTACGAATGAATTAGAATGGATCATGTGAATGAATTAGAATGGATTGTACGAATGAATTAGAATGGATCGTACGAATGAATTAGAATAGATCATGCGAATGAATTAGAATGGATCATACGAATGAATTAGAATGAATCATACGAATGAATTAGAATTGATCGAGCAAATGAATCAGAATGGGTCATACGAATAAGTTAGAATGAATCATGTTTGGGGGATTTTTCCTGGTCCTTGCGAGCCACCTATAAGACCAAGAAAAGAGAAACGTGAGAACGGCTGGCTCCCTTAGGAGCGCAGACCCTCCGACGCTCAAGTCAGTTACGGTAGCACAACGGAGAGCTGTTGTATACCAAAGTGGTAGGGAAAGGGGTTTCGAACCTGTACTTTGGGGCCTGGGGGTGTGCATTTATAGACATGGGCGACCTATCGGGGTGCGATGCGTGGAAGCTCTTTCCGGCACCTTCTAGACCCCCACGTGCTGGCTCGCGTGGGTCTGACAGTCTTTGGTACTTGGGCTCCTGACATTCTTTGTCGTCTAGCTCGCCTGACGAAGTAGTGGGGGACAGCTGCTGCTGTTCTGTTGCTGCCAGGGGAATCTTCTAGAATGTTCAAGTCTGGGAGGTCTCAAACCGACTCCGATGGGCTTCCGTGGACTGCAATCGTCCACGTAGCTTCAGTGGGTTCTCGACACCTGGTAAGCTTTATGCTGCTTTTACTGGGGGCGACCTCTTTGCAAGCTTGGGCGAGCTCCTGAGCCAGCTTGGGCGAGCTCCTGAGCGAGCTTGGGCGAGCTCCTGAGCGAGCTCGGACGAGCTCCTGAGCGAGCTTGGGCGAGCTCCTGAGCGAGCTCGGACGAGCTCCTGAGCGAGCTTGATCGAGCTCCTGAGCGAGCTTGGGCGAGCTCCTGGGCGAGCTTGGGCAAGATCCTTCACGTTCGTTGTCTAAGCCATTTACAGAATTCGGGGCGTGCTCCTACGGGATCTGGGAGGGGCGAGATGCACTCAGATACAAGGTGTCCATCCAGCTCCTTGTGGGGGCGAGCTCCTTGCGAGCTGTTAGGCGAGCTCTTTGCGAGCTGTGGGGCGAGCTCCTTGCGAGCTGTTTTTTAGACGAGCTCCTTGCGAGCTGTTAGGCGAGCTCCTTGCGAGCTGTTAGGTGAGCTCCTCGCGAGCTGTGGGGCGAGCTCCTTGCGAGCTGTTAGGCGAGCTCCTTGCGAGCTGTTAGGTGAGCTCCTCGCGAGCTGGAAAAAAGGGGCACGCCCGGCTTTGAAGGGTTCCAACTCCTGGACGGGCTATCCAAGATATGTGGTTTTTGACTACCCCCAACAAATCATACGAATGAATTAGAATGGATCGAGCGAATGAATTAGAGTGGATCGTACGAATGAATTAGAATGGATCGTCCGAGTGAATTAGAATGGAATGTGCGATTGAATTAGAATGGATCATACGAATGAATTAGAATGGATCATACGAATGAAATAGAATGGATTGTACGAATGAATTAGAATGGATCATTCGAATGAATTAGAATAGATCGTACGAATGAATTAGAATGGAATGTGCGAATGAATTAGAATGGATCGTGCGAATGAATTAGAATGGATCGTACGAATGAATTAGAATGGATCATGTGAATAGATTAGAATGGATTGTACGAATGAATTAGAATGGATCATATGAATGAATTAGAATGGATCATGCAAATGAATTAGAATAGATCGTGCGAATGAATTAGAATGGATCGTCTGAATGAATTAGAAAGGATCATACGAATAAATCAGAATGGATCATACGAATGAATTAGACTGGATCAAACGAATGAATTAGAATGGATCGTCCAAGAGAATTAGAATGGATCGTGAATAAATTAGAATGGATCGTACGAATGACTTAGAATGGATACATTCGTGCGAATGAATTAGAATGGATCTTGCGAATGAATCAGAATGGATCATACGAATGAATTAGAATGAATCATATGAATGAATTAAAATAGATCGAGCGAATGAATTAGAATGGATCGTACGAATGAATTAGAATGAATCGCACAAATGAATTAGATTGGATTGTCTGAATGAATTAGAATGGATCATCTGAATGAATTAGAATGGATCGTATGAATGAATTAGAATGGATACATTCGTGCGAATGAATTAGAATGGATCATACAAATGAATTAGACTGGATCGTACGAATGGATTTGAATGGATCGTGCGAATGAATTAGAATGGATCGTATGAATGAATTAGAATGGATCATGCCAATGAATTAGAGTGGATCATATGAATGAATTAGAATGGATCGAGCGAATGAATTAGAATAGATCGTACGAATGAATTAGAATGAATCATATGAATGAATTAGAATGGATCGTTTGAATAAATTACAATTGATCGTACGAATGAATTAGAATTGATCGTACGAATGAATTAGAATAGATACATTTGTGCGATCCTTTCTAATTCATATGAATGTATCCATTCTAATTCATTCGTATGATCCATCCTAATTCATTCATACGATCCATTCAAATTTATTTGCATGGATATATCCATTCTAATTCATTCGTATGTTCCATTCTAATTCATTCGTATGATCCATTCTAATTCATTCATACGAATGTATTCATTCTAATTCATTCGTACGATCCATTCTAATTCATTCGTATGATTCATTCTAATTCATTCAGATGATCCATTCTAATTCATTTGAACGATCCATTCTAATTCATTCGCACGATCCATTCTAATTCATTCGCATGATCCATTCTAATTCATTCGTACGATACATTCTAATTCATTCAGACGATCCATTCTAATTCATTCGTACGATCCATTCTAATTCATTCGCACGATCCATTCTAATTCATTCATACGATCCATTCTGATTCATTCGTACGATCCATTCTAATTCATTCGGACGATCCATTCTAATTCACTCGGATGATCCATTCTAATTCATTCGTACGATCAAGTCTAATTCATTCGTACGATCCATTCTAATTCATTCGTACGATCCATTCTAATTCATTCGTACGATCCACTCTAATTCATTCACACGAATGTATCCATTCTAATGCATTCGTACGATCCATTCAAATTCATTTGTACAATCCATTCTAATTCATTCGCATGAATGTATCCATTCTATTTCATTCCTACGATCCATTCTAATTCATTTGCACAAATGTATCCATTCTAATTCATTCGTACGATCCATTCTAATTTATTCGCACGAATGTATCCATTCTAATTCATTCGTATGATACATTCTAATTCATTCGTACTATCCATTCTAATTCATTTGTACTATCCATTCTAACATTCTAATTCATTCGCACGATCCATTCTAACACATTCGTATGATTCATTCTAATTCATTCAGACGTAATTCATTCGAACGATCCATTCTAATTCATTCGCACGTTCCATTCTAATTCATTCATATGATCCATTCTAATTCATTCGTATGATCTATTCTAATTCATTCGCACGATCCATTCTAATTCATTCGTACATTCCATTCTAATTCATTCGTATGATCCATTATAATTCATTCGCATGATCCACTCTAATTCATTCGTATGATTCATTCTAATTTATTTGTTTGATCCATTCTGATTCATTCGTATGATCCTTTCTAATTCATTCAGACGATCCATTTTAATTCATTGAAACGATCCATTCTAATTCATTCGCACAATCCATTCTAATTCATTCGTACGATCCATTCTAATTCATTCAAACGATCCTTTCCAATTCATTCATACAATCCATTGTATTTTATTCGTACAATCTATTCTAATTCATTCGTATGATCCATTCTAATTCATTTGTACTATCCATTCTAATTCATTCGAACGATCCATTCTAATTCATCGTACGAATGAATTAGAATGGATCGTTCGAATGAATTAGAATGGATAGTACAAATGAATTAGAATGGATAGTACGAATGAATTAGAATAGATTGTACGAATGAATTAGAATGGATAGTATGAATAAATTAGAATGGATCGTGAATGAATTAGAATGGATCGTAATAATGACTTAGAATGTATACATTCGTGCGAATGAATTAGAATAGATCATAAGAATGAATTAGAATGGATCGTACGAATGAATTAGAATGGATCATACGATTGAATTACAATGGAACGTGAATGAAATAGAATGGATAAATTCGTACCAATGAATTAGAATGGATCATACGAATGAATTAGAATAGATTGTACAAATGAATTAGAATCGATCGTTCGAATGAATTAGAATGGATCGTGCGAATGAATTAAAATGGATCGTACGAATGAATTAGAATGGATCGTATGAATAAAATAGAGTGGATACATTCGTGTGAATGAATTAGAATGGATCGTTCGAATGATTTAGAATGGATCGTACGAATAAATTAGAATGGATCGTACGAATGACTTAGAATGGATACATTCGTGCGAATATATTAGAATGGATCACACGAATGAATTAGAATGGATCGTACGAATGAATTAGAATGGATCATACGAATGAATTAGAATGAATCGTGAATGAATTAGAATGGATACATTCGTACGAATGAATTAGAATGGACCATATGAATGAATTCGAATGGATCATACGAATGAATTAGAAAAAATTGTATGAATGAATTATAATGGATCGTACGAATGAATTAGAATGGATCATGCGAATGAATTAGAATGGATCGTGCGAATGAATTAGAATGGCTCATCTGAATGAATTAGAATGGATTGTCTGAATGAATTAGAAAGGATCATACGAATGAATCAGAATGGATCATACGAATGAATTAGACTGGATCGTATGAATGAATTAGAATTGTTGGGGGTGACTGAAACCCGATCAGGAGTTCGCTCCCCCGTGCTCACCAAGTCATCTTGACAGGGAGCGGGATCCACATTGGACTGAAGGGGCCCAGGACAAGCTCATTCAGGAGCTCGCTAAGTTTGCTTTAGAGCTCGATAAAGCTCGATCAGAAGCTCATCTAGCCCGCGCAGGAGCTCGCCCGAGCTCGCCCAGGAGCTCGCCTAGCTCGCACAGGAGCTCGCCCATGCACGTTCAGAAGCTCGCCTAGCTCGCACAGGAGCTCGCCCAAGCTCGTTCAGAAGCTCGCCTAGCTCGCACAGGAGCTCGCCCAAACTCGCTCAGAAGCTCGTTTAGCCCGCACAGGAGCTCGCCTGAGCTCGCCCAAGAACTCGCCCATGCTCGCTCAGAAGCTCGCCCAAGCTCGCCCCGACCCCTGTTTATCGAAGAGGTTGCTCCCGAGAGGTCCGACTCTTGATAGATATGGGCGAAAGGACGGAGCAGTGCCGGGCGAGCTCGCCTTTGTTTCCCCTTTGAGATCACCCCAGTAAAAGCAGCATAAAGATTACCAGGTGTCGAGAACCCACTGAAGCTACGTGGACGATTGCAGTCCACGGAAGCCCATCAGAGTCGGTTTGAGACCTCCCAGACTTGAACATTCTAGAAGATTCCCCTGGCGGCAACAGAGCAGCAGCTGCTGTCCCCCACTACTTCGTCAGGCGAGCTAGAGGACAAAGAATGTCAGGGGTCCAAGTTCCAAGAACTGTCAGAGACTACTGTGGGCTGGAACGTGGGGGCCTAGAAGGTGCCGGAAAGAGCTGCCACGCGTCGCAAACCGATAGGTCGCCCATGTCTATAAATGCACACCCCCAGGCTCCAAAGTACAGGTTCGAAATCCCTTTCACTACCACTTTGGTATACAACAGCTCTCCGTTGTGCTACCGTAACTGACTTGAGCGTCGGAGGGTCTGCGCTCCTAAGGGAGCCAGCCGTTTTCACGTTTCTCTTTTCTTGGTCTTACAGGTGGCTCGCAAGGACCAGTAAAAATCCCCCAAACATTTGGTGCCGTCTGTGGGATCTTCGACTGGTTCCTGCGAGAACGCCCACGGCTATACGGTTGTGAGCCGACGGCCTTCGTAACCCCAGAGATGGCTCCGGCGACGAGGGGGCGCAGGCGGACGAGAGCCCGTATGGGGTCTGTGCACAGCGAACCCCCCGCTGAGACTCCCCAGCCCCTTGTCCCGCTCAGTGACCAGCTCCTGTTGGAGATGTTGGCCACCCAGCGGGCGATGATGGAGGAGTTGACGCGCTTGCGCCAGGCTCCGGCGGCTAGCCGGCGGTCGGGACCATCGAGGCCCGCGTCTCCCGTGCGACCTCTAGTCTCGTCGCGTCTGCCCACGACCGTCCCAGCACGGCGAACTTCTCGCCCGGAACCCCCGGTTGAGAGGACGGCAGTGCATGGAGCGAAGGAGACTCCGCTCACAAGGTTACAGAAGCTTGTAACCCAGCGGTCCAGCAACCAGGCGACCTCACGCGCGACCATCCCTCGTCGACGTAGTCGGAGCGTCGACTCTGACGGATCGGAGGCGAGGTCTCAAGAGAGGGATCGCGACCCGCGCCATCGGCGACGAGGGAAAGAGCCCGCGGTGGCTATACCTTCCGAACCACGAGAGGCGACGGCCTCTCACAGACCAACTGCCTCGCTGAAGGGATCCGCGCGCGAGCTGCCAGGAGGCCACCGATCGGTGGCTCCCGAGGGTCGCCGTGGGGTGGGTCCGAACCTCCCTAGAGGGAGTGCGCACGAGCGCCTAGGACCTGCGCAGCCGCCTTTGGGATTCCTCCCCGGGCCCTGGCAGCGACCTAGTGCGCCTGTGGATTTACTGGAAGACCTCGCCGCTCATGGAGGAAGCTCGCCCTTCACCAGCGAGGTCCATCGAGGTGGTTTTCCGCACCACTGGACCCCCCCGAAGTTTGTTTTGTTCGACGGATCGCAAGATCCTGTCGACCATCTCTTGGCCTACAGGAAACTTCTATTTTTTCGGGACCAGGACCACGTCCTGTGTCGCGCGTTCCCAAGCAGTCTGACTGGATCGGCATTGAATTGGTTCCACAAGCTGCCGTCCGGCGTGATCCCCGATTTTCCAACTCTCTCTAGGCTATTCCTGGAGCAATATCGCTGCAATAGGCAGCCCCCCAAGAGGATTGAATCGCTGTTTACTCTGGCCATGGGAGTACGCGAAACGCTCCGGTGCTTCGTAACGCGATTCCGAAGCGCTTATCTCGCTCTGGAAGACGCGGCGGGCCAGGATCGTACCGTGGTGAGTGCATTCAGAAGCGCCCTCCCCGAAGGGGGAAAGCTTCATGACGCCTTGGTGATCAAGGACCCTCGCACAATGGTTGAATTGTTCGCCCTGGTCCAGCAGCACATCAAACTCGAGGATGCGGTGCTAGATCGGAAGGGAAAGGCGGTAGAGCAGCGACCTCCTCCGGCTTTGCGACCTCTCGTCGTTAAAGCCGTGGAGAGGAGGGAGGTGCCGCTTGCGGTGCCTTTGCCCGGACCGGCTGCAGCCCCTGCAATACAGCCCGCTGAAGCACCCGCGGCGGTCGCTGGAAGGCCGGCGAACTGGTGCTTGCCTCCGGGACCCGGGGAGCGGGACTTCACCGTGCTGACCCACTCGCCAGGGCAAATTTTCCATCAGATTCGGAATGAGCCTTTCTTCCAGTATCCGCCACCCCTACAGGTCGGAGAGCCCGGCTCTACCGACAACTCGCGGCGATGCGCTTTTCATCGAAGCCCTGGGCATCACACTAATAGATGCCGGGCTCTGAAAAACCACCTGGAGGACTTGATCGCGCTGGGGCATTTGACCCAATTCATCTCGCCCCCAAGGAGGTTCGAGGTGATTCCAGAACGAGCGCCTCGGGAGGGAGATCGCCCAGGACTCGCGGAGCCCGCCTTACCTCCTCCTCCCCCGGGAGGACCGGCGATCTGCCACACCATTAGTGGGCGGTTGAGCGGCCCCAGATCAAGTAATGAAGCCCGCCGGCGAGTAAGGGAGATGGAGCGGGCGCAGAAGGTATTTTCTGTCTCGCTAACTCCTACTTTACTTCAAGCACCAAGGGTGGAAGCCCGCGATTTCCTCTGGTTTTCGGAGGACGACATGGCTGGAGTTGTCGCGCCCCACAATGACCCCCTCGTCATACGCCTGATGATGGCAAACATCGAGGTGAGGCGAGCTCTGGTAGATTCAGGAAGCGCCGTTGACATCCTTTTCCTGTCGGCCTACCTGCGAATGGGGTTGAGACTCGTCGACTTGTCTCCCTCGACGAGCTCCCTCAGTGGCTTCACCGGTGAGGTCGCCAAAGTAGCGGGAGAGATAACCCTTACCGTGACAGCGGGCCCGGAAGCTCGCCAAGTCCGCTTCGCGGTAGTTGACGGGAGTTCGGCCTTTAACGCCATCCTCGGGCGGCCTTGGCTAAGGCAGATGAAGGCGGTGTCGTCACCCAACCATCAGGCCCTCAAATTCCCGATAACGAGCGGGGTTGTAGTCATTCGGGGAGACCAAGTAACCGCAACTAGATGCGAGCAGGATGCTCCTCACCTCATGGATTTGGAAGTCGCCGAGGCCAAGAGGCCCGCGCCCTCCTAGCAATTACCGCCTGCAACGAGCGAGCTCCCGGGGAGCCCGCCGGGGACCTCCTCGACTTATTCCCCTGCTCCATCCCCGGGTGGGAGCGGTGCGGACCTTAATTCGAAGGAGGGTCGCCTGACAACCCCCAGGAGAGGAAGTTTTCCAGTGGCCGAACCACTTCAAGAGATCGATGTGGGCGGCACAGAAGGGCCGAGAATTGTTAGCCTCGGGACCTCGTTAACCAAGGGCGAGGTCCAGGCCATAACCAACTTGCTCAGGGAATACCGCGACGTATTCGCCTGGAGCTTCGCGGACATGCCAGGGATTGACCCGGAGGTCGCCTGTCATCGTTTACATACAGTGAAGGAGTTCCCGCCGGTCAAGCAGAAAGCTCGGCACATACCTGCTGCGAAATCCATCACAGTGGCGGCGGAGATAGACAAGCTAGAGCGAGCTGGCTTCATACGTGAGGCACACTTCCCTGAGTGGATCTCCAATATCGTGGCGGTGCCTAAGAAGAGCGGAGCGGTCAGGGTATGCATCGACTTCTCCGACCTCAATAAGGCATGCCCGAAAGATGGTTTTCCTCTTCCAAGAATTGGCGCGCTGGTTGATGCAGCTGTCGGTTTCCGAGCTCTGTCCTTCATGGATGGATACTCAGGGTACAACCAAATACCCCTCCATCCCGAAGATCAGGAGAAGACCGCTTTCTACTCCGGAGCGGGCTACCAGAAGCTCTACTGCTATCAAGTGATGCCTTTCGGACTCAAGAACGCTGGAGCGACCTACCAAAGGTTAGTCACTTGCATGTTTAAAAATCAGATCGGCAGAAATGTCGAGGTCTACGTTGACGACCTTCTGGTAAAAAGTCGAGAGCGAGGAGGGCATGTCGCCGACCTCCGCGAGACCTTCGAGATATTGAGAAAGTTTCGAATGAGGCTGAACCCAGCGAAGTGCGCATTCGGGGTGACTTCGGGGAAATTCCTCGGGTACCTGGTCACCCACAGGGGGATCGAGGCCGACCCTGGGCAAATCCGAGCACTTGTCGAAATGCCCGCGCCGAGAACCCGGCAAGAAGTCCAGAGATTGAGCGGACGAATCGCCGCGCTCAACCGGTTTATATCCAAATCCTCAGACAATTGCCGACCTCTTTTCGAGCTGTTGCGCAAAGGAGCGAGCATTTGCTGGGATGAAAGTTGCGAGCGCGCCTTTCAGAAGATCAAGGATTATCTCGCGAGCCCGCCCATCCTGGCGGCACCAAAAGATGGCGCCGAGCTAGGCGTGTATCTCGCCGTCACAGAGAACGCCGTAAGCGGAGTCCTGGTAGTGGAAGAAGCAAAGGTAGAGCGGCCTGTCTATTTTGTGAGCCACACGATGCTTCCTGCCGAAATCCGGTATCGACCAATCGAGAAGGTCGCTTTGGCCTTGGTCCTTACCGCGAGGAAGCTTCACCCCTACTTCTCAGCGCATACCGTCAAAGTTATCACGGAGCATCCCCTGAAGAGCGCCCTCTCCAGGCCTTCGGTAGCCGGCAGGTTGTATCGATGGTCTGCCGAGCTCGCCGCCTATGGATTGGAGTATGTCCCTAGAGTTGCTGTCAAAGGGCAGGCTCTCGCTGATTTTTTGGCGGACTTCCCCATAGAAGAACCAGTCCAGTACCAGGAGGATGAGCCAACTGAGGCACACCCTGGGAAGGCGAGGTTCTTGGACAACCAAGGCGAGCGTCCTCCAAATGAGCATCCAGAGGCGATGGGATGGGAATTGTTCGTCGATGGTTCCTCCAACGCTTTGGGGGCTGGGATCGGGGTCGCTCTGATCGCCCAAGAGATGCTGCTCGAGAAATCAGTTCGACTGGATTTTGCCGCTACTAACAATGAAGCGGAGTACGAGGCGTTACTGGCTGGTCTGGAGCTCGCTCAAGAGGTAGGCGTTAAACGCTTGAAAGTCTTTAGTGATTCCCAGCTAATTATTTGCCAAGTCAATGGGGAGTACGCCTCCCGGGATGCACGAATGGCGATCTACATGGATCTGGTGAAGAGCAAGGCCGCGGAGTTCGAAACGATCTCTTTCGAGCAAATTCCGCGAGCCAATAATAGGCGAGCTGATGCATTAGCAAACGCTGCCTCCCTACTCGGAACATCGGAAGCTCGCCATATTCTCATTGAAGTCCAGAATCAGTCTCGGCTCCAGCTGGCGGAGCCCGCAGTTAACCAAGTTTCTGCCGACGTATCTCCTGGCGGGTGGATCGCTCCCATTCTTCGTTTCCTTCAGAAGGGCGAGCTTCCCGAAGGTAGAGAGGAAGCCCAGCGAGTGGAGAAATGCGCTGGCCGCTATCTCATTCGCTGGGATCGCCTTTTTCGTAGGTCTTTTGGCGGGCCAAACCTTCGCTGCATCGAGAGCCCGGAGACCGAAGAAGTTCTGAATTGCATCCACTCTGGCGAGCTGGGAAACCACGCTGGTGGGCGATCTCTAGCTGCGAAAGTGCGAAGGCAAGGATACTGGTGGCCCACTCTGGAGCAGGACGCTTTGAAGGCCGCTCAGAGGTGCATCCAATGCCAGAAGCACGCCACGACGAACCATATGCCTGCAGAAGAGCTGCACCCTCTGGCGAGCCCCTGGCCTTTCCAGCAATGGGGGTTGGACATTGTGGGACCTTTCCCTGTGTCTACCCGACAGAAGAAATTCATCTTAGTAGCTACGGACTACTTCACCAAATGGGTGGAAGCGGTCCCGCTAGCTAAGATTGGTGAGAAGCAAGTCAAGGACTTCCTTTGGAAGAATATTTTCTGCCGCTTTGGGCTGCCCCGAGTGCTCATCACCGACAATGGTCGCCAGTTCGACAATCGCTTGATCAGAAGCTTTTGCATCGAATACGGGGTCGACCTAAGGTTCTCGTCTCCGAGGTACCCTCAAAGCAACGGGCAGGCCGAAGCGACGAACCGAGTAATCCTAGATAACCTCAAGAAAAGGTTGGAAGGAAAGAAAGGACTGTGGGAGCAGGAGCTCGACGGCGTGCTGTGGGCTTATCGTACCACTCCACGTCGCTCGACCGACGAATCACCTTTCAGCCTAACTTACGGATGTGAAGCCGTGCTGCCCATCGAAGCCGAGCTGCCAACGGAGAGAAAGCTCGCTGCAGGTGAGGTCGATAACGACGCTCTGCTCGCCGACTCCCTCGACCAGCTCTAAGAGAGACGACAGCGCGCCAATCTACACCTTGCCGGGTACAGACAAGAAATGAAGCGCGCTTACAACAAAAGAGTTCGCCATCGAGCATTCAAAGCCGGGGACATGGTGATGAGAAAGGTGTTTGCAAACACGCAAGAGCCTAATGCAGGAAAGCTCGCGGCAAACTGGGAAGGCCCCTACATAATACGCGAAGCACGAGGCAAGGGGGCCTACCAGTTGATGACCGCAGAAGGCGACCTGTTAGAGCGACCTTGGAACGCTTTGCACCTTCGCAAGTTCTATGCATAAGTGAATTTTTGTAAATTATCGTTTGAAGTTATGAATGAATTATAGGATTTTCCACAAAGAATTCCACCCGGAAGCTCGCCGCACCAAGAGCCCGCTTGATCTATAGAGCAGTCCGCCGTTGTGCGGACTTAAAGCAAGACCGGGATCCTCAGAGGCAGCCCGTGGGCGACCTTGAGCTTCCCGGGGCAGTCCGCCGTTGTGCGGACTTAAAGCAAAACCGGGATCCTCAGAGGCAGCCCTTGGGCGACCTTGAGCTTCCCGGGGCAGTCCGCCGTTGTGCGGACTTAAAACAAGACCGGGATCCTCAGAGGCAGCCAGTGGGCGACCTTGAGCTTCCCGGGGCAGTCCGCCGTTGTGCGGACTTAAAGCTAGACCGGGATCCTCAGAGGCAGCCAATGGGCGACCTTGAGCTTCCCGGGGAAGTCCGCTGCCAAGTGGACTCTAAGCCTAACTAGGATCCTTCGCGTTCACCTGCCATGAACGGAAGCATCCTGGCATTGGCGTACCCCTCGAAGGGCGAGCCCGCCGAACAGGATCATCGAGAGAAATTAACCGGGCAGGGGGCAGCTAGCACTTATTAGTTTTCTTTTAAAATAAAAATGGTTTAAGTCTCTGAGTGTAGGGAAGTTTTTGAAGTCTTTTGGTTTGCTTAAACGTTTTCCGGACTCAGAGACTATCGAGTTTTTGCGAGCATACCGAGTTTTTCTCGTATTGCATATGTTTAAAAGTAAAAAGATTGAATCGAATTAGCTGCCTCGCCCGGGGTATCACTCTCGAGGTCGCTGTGAACTCCTAAAAACGGACTCATGAGCAACACAAGGAAACGAAAAGAGACATGAAAAGATAAGGAACAGAGGCGAGCTCAAAAAGATATGTCATTCATTATACTGAAAATGATTACAAAAGGATTACAAAAAGATGCCGCCTAAGCCCGGCCCACGCCAGCACCCTCGTCGTCGCCCTCGTCGTCGCCACCGCGCTTCCTCTTCTTCGACCTTTCGGCCTTATACTTCTGAATGGCGTCGAGCGCGCCTTTCTGCAGAAGCTCGTTGAGCTGTGCCTGGAGGCGGCGTTGCTGAGCGAGAAGGTCTTGGAGATGCGTTTCCTTCAGAGACGCGATCTCATCCCTGGAGGCCGCCAACTGACGTTGAAGCTCGGAGATTTCCTTCTGGGCGGCCTCCGCATCAGATAGGGCGCGGTCGCGGGCGTCCTCAACCGAAGCTAGCGTGGTGGTGAAGGTGGCAGCCCGCTGGCGTAGTTCGTTGACCTCCGTGTTAGAGGAGGCGACCTGCTGGCGCAGTCGGTCCACTTAAGCCCGCAGCTCGCCTGAACGGTCCATTTGGCGGATTCGAAGAATGTACTCGTCTACTCTCCTCTCCGAGTCATGGAGAGTGTCATCGTAGAGAGCAACAGTGTTCCCCGCGACTTCTGCGACCTCGTCAACAAGAGCCCGGCCGACCCGCTCTACCTACAGAGAGGGCGAACAGATTAAGTTAGAAGTTGAAGCGGGGGTTTGGAGACAAAGGAGTATGGAGGCGGC
This sequence comes from Chamaelirium japonicum, assembly GCA_947650365.1. Classification (NCBI taxonomy): domain Eukaryota; kingdom Viridiplantae; phylum Streptophyta; class Magnoliopsida; order Liliales; family Melanthiaceae; genus Chamaelirium; species Chamaelirium japonicum. Next base: position 2,646,570 of record CANTAL010000001.1, read on the forward strand.
CTTACCTCGAGCAGTCGGTTAATGATATCAACGTAGGGAGCTTGGGCAAAGATATTGCGCCCCAGGATCTCCCGCATGAAGAAAGGGGCGCGCTCAGGACCGCCAGTGGAGGAGCCCGCTTGGCTCGCCTCGGTGGGAGCAGCTGGAGGGGGCGCACTGAAGGAGGCAGCAGCAGGCTCGGCCTCTTGAGCGCCGGCAATTCCTTCGTTGGTAGGGGAAGGCGCGGCGGCTCCCCTTCGCCTCGGCATGTCCGGGTCCGAGGCTTCCGAGCTGGAGCTCGGAAAGTCGTCCAGGATGGCCCCTAGGTCCGGAGACCAATAGGCCAACCTGCCCAGCTCAGGGAGAGGGGGAACCTCAAGAGTGGCGGGCGCGGACGCAGGCGCGAGCGCGGGCTCGGGCGCAGGCACGGGCTCGGGAGCAGGCGCGGGCTCGGGCGCAGGCGCGGGCTCAGGCGCAAGCGCGGGCTCGGGCGCGAGCGCGGGCTCAGGAGCAGGTGCGGGCTCGGGCGCAGGCGCGGGCTCAGGCGCAAGCGCGGGCTCGGGAGCGAGCGCGGGCTCGGGAGCAGGCGCGGGCTCGGGCGCAGGCGCGGGCTCAGACGCAGGCGCGGGCTCGGGCGCACGCGCAGGCTCGGGAGCAGGCGCGGGCTCGGGCGCAGGCGCGGGCTCAGGCGCAAGCGCGGGCTCGAGCGCGGGCGCAGGCGCGAGCTTGGACGCAGGAGCAGGTTCCTGCGCGGGCGCAGGCTCGGACACGGGTCCGAGCTCGGGCGCAGGCACAGGCGCAGGCGAGGGCTCGGGGGCAGGATGAGTGGGCTCGGACGCGGGCGTGCTAGGGGCAGGAGCGGCCGGTGCCGAGGTCTTGGCCGGAGCGGGTGCAGAAGGCAGCGGGCTCGTTGGCGCCGGTCCCTCGAAGGGCAGGGGAGGCCTCGCTGTCGTAGAAGCGGGCTCGTCCTCGAGAGACCGCGGCTCTTCTTCTTCCGAGCTGGACTCGTCGCTGGAATCCTCGCCCGATGGCAAGCTCGCTTCCTCGAGGGCGGCTTTCCTCCTGTCCTCAATGGCTCGCACGTAGGCTTCACGAGCCTTGCGAACGACGTCGTCCTCCGCCATTGGGCGGGCTGCTGGAGCCTTCTTCTTCTTCTTCTTTATATGGGCGCCCTCCATCTCTGGGGTCATTACCGCGACATAAAGAGGTTTAGAAAGGTCGCCCGGGAACTCGCGCATCAGCACCTCGGCCATTGGGGTTTCCACCTCCGCCATGCCAAGAAGGAGCTCGACGCGCGGGTCCTCGGGGTCGACCATCACAACTTGACGTCGTGGAGGTTCCGAAACTGAGGAGTGCGTGGGGGGATTGGAAACGAAGGGGGAGTTCGCCTGACCTGGGGCAACCTCGCGGGACGGAGGCGGCGGCGAGGGAATATCCTCCTCGCGGATCATGTCGATGGTGTCTTCATCGGCGATCCTAATCGGAGAAGCCCGCTTCTTCTTCCCCTTCTTCGCTGAAGAGGTGCCGACACCGGAGGGTGCGGCAGCAGCCTGGGAGGTCGCCCCGGTGCGGTGAGAGACCGCCACTTTCTTGCGCATGATCTTCTGGCGGGTCATGATGGTGCCCGTCCGGAGATCCTTCCAGAGGAAGGAGAAGTCCGGGGCCAGGACCTTGTCGGGAGTCCGCCCGCCGAGGAACCCCAGGATCGCCTCATCGAGAGATTTCTCTCGGGCTGCCGAGATACACTTCTTCCCCTTAGGGCGATACTCCGCGATCTCCTTGAAGACCGGCAGAGGCGGTCTGCCGGGAAAGGAGCGGACTCCGGCGCAGGGACCTTGCCAGTTGCCTTCGATCACGAACGGATACTCCTTCCAATACCGGTCTTTGTTCTCGACCGCGGAGAAGGGCAACACCTCGCCGGGGCGGCCTGCGAGGTAGTAGTGGCCGCAGTCGACCTCGCTGAAGATTGTCCCTGGCTTGAGGGACCATTTCTTCAGGAGATAGGCCAGGGGGATCCTCACGTTAAGGGCTTCCTCGATTTGAGAAAGCCCGTAGAGAATCCCCCACGAGTTTCCTGGGAGCTGGGCGGGGCATAAGCCCGCCAGCTCCAGGAGCTCGCTGGCTAGATGGTTCAGGGGCAGTCGGAGCCCTGACCATATTTGCCCCACGGAGACCGCAGTTCCGGAGAGCGGTCTCCCCGATCTCGGGAAAGGGAGGATGTCGAGCTCTTGGGGGATGCCCGCCGCGGTCCGTAGACTCTCGGGGACAGGCACGCCCCCGATGTCGTTGAACCAGAGGACGGCGGGCACCTTGGGAGGAGCCTCTTTCTCGGTGCCCGGAGCACGCACCGAGATGGGGGCGACATTGAGAGGCTCCTCCCGGGAGATCGCAGCAGCAGCAGCAGTGGCTGAAGAAGAAGCGGCAGCAGAAGCCATGAGAGCAAGAGGGCGCAAGCGAGCTGCGAGTTGAGAGAGTTGTGAAAGAAGGGAGAGCTGTTTTCACGCAGCGGTAAAAAATCGCCCCCATCCCCTATTTATTGGCGAGTGAGAGACAGGTGAATCGATCCGCAGTTAATGCTCGAGCGCGCTCAGCGAGGCGACGTGACGACAGACGAAGCGACAGCCCGCTTCTTTCCAATCGTCAAATGCCACGTGGGCCACGCGTGGAAAAAGCTGCGCCGGCACCGACACTGTCCTTTTCTGACACAGAAGAGAGCAAATGAGGAGGAGACACGTGTCTCGCACCGACCGAAATCTCATGATGAGATACGCTGTATCCGTCTTGGGCCTCGCGCCGCATGTACTGAGAAGCGACCGTTGGAGATTTGGCGCGATGCCCAAGTCACAAAATCGCCCACGGCTGGCGCCCGCAGCTCGCCCGACGCCTACCCTGACCGCGTGTGGCAAGCCCGCACCGGAAGGAGATCGCTCGTGGCTGACGCTCCCGGCTCGCCCAGCGTTTGAGAAGTACTGGCAGTCTAAGCTCTCGACGCAGACCGCCCACGGCTGGAGCCCGCAGCTCGCCCGACGCCGACCCTGACCGCGTGTGGCAAGCCCGCACCGGAAGGAGATCGCTCGTGGCTGACGCTCCCAGCTCGCCCAGCGTTTGAGAAGTACTGGCAGTCTAAGCTCTCGACGCAGACCGCCCACGGCTGGAGCCCGCAGCTCGCCCGACGCCGACCCTGACCGCGTGTGGCAAGCCCGCACCGGAAGGAGATCGCTCGTGGCTGACGCTCCCGGCTCGCCCAGCGTTTGAGAAGTACTGGCAGTCTAAGCTCTCGACGCAGACCGCCCACGGCTGGAGCCCGCAGCTCGCCCGACGCCGACCCTGACCGCGTGTGGCAAGCCCGCACCGGAAGGAGATCGCTCGTGGCTGACGCTCCCGGCTCGCCCAGCGTTTGAGAAGTACTGGCAGTCTAAGCTCTCGACACAGACCGCCCACGGCTGGAGCCCGCAGCTCGCCCGACGCCGACCCTGACCGCGTGTGGCAAGCCCGTACCGGAAGGAGATCGCTCGTGGCTGACGCTCCCGGCTCGCCCAGCGTTTGTGAAATACTGTGAGTCAAAACTCTCGGCGCAGACCACCCGTGGCAGGTGCCCACAGCTCGCCCGGTGCAGACCCTGACCGCGTGTGACTTGCTGGCACCGGAAGGAGATCGCTCGTGGCTGATGCTCCCGGCCCGCCCAGCGCTGGTTGCGGCAGCATCGTTCTCGAGGTCTCACTAAGGAGAGATAGCTCGTGGCAGATGCTCGCAGCCCGCCCAACGATTGATGCAACAGCATGGTCCTCGAGGTCTCACTAAGATGATACGCTGTATCCACCTTGAGCCTCGCGTCACATTTCAGATGAAGCGACTACCAGAAGGAGATCGCTCGTGGCTAATGCTCCCGGCCCGCCCCGCGTTTTCTGGGATACTGACAGTCAAAGCTCTCGACGCAGATCGCCCGTGGCTACCATCCCCGGCCCGTCAGGAAACTGTTGCAGCAAACATTGATATCAGACACATTACAAGGGGTAGGAGCTTGCTAAGACTCCTGAGCCAGCGTCAAGTCTCCTTGGTCGCTCCCTCAGGAGGGGGTAATGTTGGGGGTGACTGAAACCCGATCAGGAGTTCGCTCCCCCGTGCTCACCAACTCATCTTGACAGGGAGCGGGATCCACATTGGACTGAAGGGGCCCAGGACAAGCTCGTTCAGGAGCTCGCTAAGTTTGCTTTAGAGCTCGATAAAGCTCGATCAGAAGCTCATCTAGCCCGCGCAGGAGCTCGCCCGAGCTCGCCCAGGAGCTCGCCTAGCTCGCACAGGAGCTCGCCCATGCACGTTCAGAAGCTCGCCTAGCTCGCACAGGAGCTCGCCCAAGCTCGTTCAGAAGCTCGCCTAGCTCGCACAGGAGCTCGCCCAAACTCGCTCAGAAGCTCGTTTAGCCCGCACAGGAGCTCGCCTGAGCTCGCCCAAGAGCTCGCCCATGCTCGCTCAGAAGCTCGCCCAAGCTCGCCCCGACCCCTGTTTATCGAAGAGGTTGCTCCCGAGAGGTCCGACTCTTGATAGATATGGGCGAAAGGACGGAGTAGTGCCGGGCGAGCTCGCCTTTGTTTCCCCTTTGAGATCACCCCAGTAAAAGCAGCATAAAGATTACCAGGTGTCGAGAACCCACTGAAGCTACGTGGACGATTGCAGTCCACGGAAGCCCATCAGAGTCGGTTTGAGACCTCCTAGACTTGAACATTCTAGAAGATTCCCCTGGCGGCAACAGAGCAGCAGCTGCTGTCCCCCACTACTTCGTCAGGCGAGCTAGAGGACAAAGAATGTCAGGGGTCCAAGTTCCAAGAACTGTCAGAGACTACTGTGGGCTGGAACGTGGGGGCCTAGAAGGTGCCGGAAAGAGCTGCCACGCGTCGCAAACCGATAGGTCGCCCATGTCTATAAATGCACACCCCCAGGCTCCAAAGTACAGGTTCGAAATCCCTTTCACTACCACTTTGGTATACAACAGCTCTCCGTTGTGCTACCGTAACTGACTTGAGCGTCGGAGGGTCTGCGCTCCTAAGGGAGCCAGCCGTTTTCACGTTTCTCTTTTCTTGGTCTTACAGGTGGCTCGCAAGGACCAGTAAAAATCCCACAAACAAGAATGGATCGTCCGAGTGAATTAGAATGGATCGTCCGAATGAATTAGAATGGATCATACGAATGAATAAGAATGGATCGTACGAATGAATTAGACTGGATCGTACGAATGAAATAGAATGAATCATACGAATAAATTTGAATGGATCGAACGAATTAATTAGAATGGATACATTCGAATCAATTAGAATGGATCGTACGAATGAATTAGAATGGATAGTACGAATGAATTAGAATGGATCGTACGATTGAATTAGAATGGATCATACGAATTAATTATCATTCGTACGATCCATTCTAATTCATTCGTATGATCCATTCTAATTCATTCGTATGATCCATTCTAATTCATTCATACGATCCATTCTAATTCATTCATACGATCCATTCTAATTCATTCGCACGAATATATCCATTCTAGCTTATTTGTACGATCCATCCTAATTCATTCATACGATCCATTGTAATTCATTCGCACGAATGTATCCATTCTAATTCATTCGTATGATCTATTCTAATTCATTCACACGATCCTTTGTAATTCATTCAGATGATCCATTCTAATTCATTCAGACGATCCATTCTAATTCATTCGCACGATCCATTCTAATTCATTCGTACTATCCATTCCAGTTCATTCGTACGATCCATAATAATTCACTCGGACGATCCATTCTAATTCATTCGTACGATCCAGTCTAATTCATTCGTACGATCTATTCTAATTCATTCGTACGATCCATTCTAATTCACTCGTACGATCCATTCTAATTCATTCGTACGATCCATTCTAATTCATTCGTACGATCCATTCTAATTCACTCGGACAATCCATTCTAATTCATTCGTACGATCCATTCTAATTCATTCGTACGATCCATTCTAATTCATTCGTACGATCCATTCTAATTCATTCGGATGATCCATTCTAATTCATTCGTACGATCTATTCTAATTCATTCACACGAATGTATCCACTCTAATTCATTCGTACGATCCATTCTAATTCATTCGTATGATCCATTCTAATTCATTCGCATAAATGTATCAAATCTAATTCAATCGTATGATCCATTCTAATTCATTCTAATTCATTCGTACAATCCATTCTAATTCATTCGGACGATCCATACTAATTCATTCGCACAAATATATCCATTCTAATATATTTGTATGATCCATTCTAATTCATTCGTATGATCCATTCTAATTCATTCGCACGATCCATTCTAATTCATTCGAACGATCGATTCTAATTCATTCGTACAATCCATTCTATTTCATTCGTACGATCCATTCTAATTCATTTGTACTATCCATTCTAATTCATTCGAACGATCCATTCTAATTCATTCGCACGATCCATTCTAATTCATTCGAACGATCCATTCTAATTCATTCGTACGATCCATTCTAATTCATTCGCACGATCCATTCTAATGCATTCATACGATCCATTCTAATTCATTCGTATGATTCATTCTAATTCATTCGTATGATCCATTCTGATTCATTCGTATGATCCTTTCTAATTCATTCAGACGATCCATTCTAATTCATTTGTACGATCCATTCTAATTCATTCGAACGATCTATTCAAATTCATTCGTATGATCTATTCTAATTCATTCGAACGATCCATTATAATTCATTCGTACAATCCATTCTATTTCATTCGCACATTCCATTCTAATTCATTCGTACGATCCATTCTAATTCATTCGAACGATCCAGTCTAATTCATTCACGATCCATTCTAATTCATTCGTATAATTCATTCTAATTCATTCGTACGATCCATTCTAATTCATTCGCACGATCCATTCTCATTCATTCGAACGATCCATTCTAATTCATTCGTACAATCCATTTTATTTCATTCGCATATTCTATTCTAATTCATTCGTACGATCCATTCTAATTCATTCGAACGATCCATTCTAATTCATTTGTACGATCCATTCTAATTCACTCGGACGATCCATTCTAATTCATTCGCACGAATTTATCCATTCTAATTCATTCGCATGATCTATTCTAATTCATTCGTACGATCCATTCTAATTCAATCGCACGATCCATTCTAATTCATTCGCACGATCCATTCTAATTCATTCGTATGACTCATTCTAATTCATTCGTACGATCCATTCTAATTCATTCGCTCGATCTATTCTAATTCATTCATATCATTCATTCTAATTCATTTGTACAATCCATTCTGATTCATTCGTATGATCCTTTCTAATTCATTCAGACGATCCATTCTAATTCATTCAGACGATCCATTCTAATTCATTCGTACGATCCATTCTGATTCATTCGCACGATTTATTCTGATTCATTCGTATGATCCTTTCTAATTCATTCGTATGATCCTTTCTAATTTATTCGCACAATCCATTCTAATTCATTCGAACGATCCATTCTAATTCATTCGAACGATCCATTCTGATTCATTCGCACGATCCATTCTGATTCATTCGTACGATCCATTCTGATTTATTCGTACGATTCATTCTGATTCATTCGTACGATCTATTCTGATTCATTCATATGATCCTTTGTAATTCATTCAGACGATCCATTCTAATTCATTCAGACAATCCATTCTAATTCATTTGCACAATCCATTCTAATTCATTCGTACTATCCATTTTAATTCATTCGTATGATCCATTCTAATTCATTCGCACGATCCATTCTAATTCACTCGCACGATCCATTCTAATTCATTCATACGATCCATTCTAATTCATTCAAACGATCCATTCTAATTCATTCATACGATCCATTCAAGTCCATTCGTACGATCCATTCTAATTCACTCGGACGATCCATTCTAATTTATTTGTACGATCCAGTCTAATTCATTTGTACGATCTATTCTAATTCATTCGTACGATCCATTCTAATTCATTCACACGATCCATTCTAATTCATTCGTTCGACCCATTCTAATTCATTTGCATGGATGTATCCATTCTAATTCATTCGTACGATCCATTCTAATTCATTCGTACGATCGTATTCTAATTCATTCGCACGATCCACTCTAATTCATTCACACGATCCATTCTAATTCATCCGTATGATCCATTCTAATTCATTCGCACGATCCATTCTAATTCAATCATACTATCCATTCTAATTCATTCACACGATCCATTCTAATTCAAATGGATCGTGAATGAATTAGAATAGATCGTACGAATGAATTAGAATAGATCGTGAATGAATTAGAATGGATCGTTCGAATGAATTAGAATGTTAGAATGGATCATACGAATGATTAGAATGGATCATACGAATGAATTAGAATGGATCGTACGAATGAATTATAATGGATACATTCGTGCAAATGAATTTGAATGGATCATACGAATGAATTAGAATGGATCGTACGAATGAATTAGAATGGATACATTCGTGCGAATGAATTTGAATGGATCATACGAATGAATTAGAATAGATCGTACGAATGAATTAGAATGGATAGTACGAATGAATTAGAATGGATCGTGAATGAATTAGAATGGATCGTACGAATGAATTAGAATAGATCGTGAATGAATTAGAATGGATACATTCGTACGAATTAATTAGAATGGATCATACGAATGAATTAGAATGGATCATGCGAATGAATTAGAATGGATCGTACGAATGAATAAGAATGGATCGTACGAATGAATTAGACTGGATCGTACGAATGAAATAGAATGAATCATACGAATAAATTTGAATGGATCGAACGAATTAATTAGAATGGATACATTCGAATCAATTAGAATGGATCGTACGAATGAATTAGAATGGATAGTACGAATGAATTAGAATGGATCGTACGATTGAATTAGAATGGATCATACGAATTAATTATCATTCGTACGATCCATTCTAATTCATTCGTATGATCCATTCTAATTCATTCGTATGATCCATTCTAATTCATTCATACGATCCATTCTAATTCATTCATACGATCCATTCTAATTCATTCGCACGAATATATCCATTCTAGCTTATTTGTACGATCCATCCTAATTCATTCATACGATCCATTGTAATTCATTCGCACGAATGTATCCATTCTAATTCATTCGTATGATCTATTCTAATTCATTCACACGATCCTTTGTAATTCATTCAGATGATCCATTCTAATTCATTCAGACGATCCATTCTAATTCATTCGCACGATCCATTCTAATTCATTCATACTATCCATTCCAGTTCATTCGTACGATCCATAATAATTCACTCGGACGATCCATTCTAATTCATTCGTACGATCCAGTCTAATTCATTCGTACGATCTATTCTAATTCATTCGTACGATCCATTCTAATTCACTCGTACGATCCATTCTAATTCATTCGTACGATCCATTCTAATTCATTCGTACGATCCATTCTAATTCACTCGGACAATCCATTCTAATTCATTCGTACGATCCATTCTAATTCATTCGTACGATCCATTCTAATTCATTCGTACGATCCATTCTAATTCATTCGGATGATCCATTCTAATTCATTCGTACGATCTATTCTAATTCATTCACACGAATGTATCCACTCTAATTCATTCGTACGATCCATTCTAATTCATTCGTATGATCCATTCTAATTCATTCGCATAAATGTATCAAATCTAATTCAATCGTATGATCCATTCTAATTCATTCTAATTCATTCGTACAATCCATTCTAATTCATTCGGACGATCCATACTAATTCATTCGCACAAATATATCCATTCTAATATATTTGTATGATCCATTCTAATTCATTCGTATGATCCATTCTAATTCATTCGCACGATCCATTCTAATTCATTCGAACGATCGATTCTAATTCATTCGTACAATCCATTCTATTTCATTCGTACGATCCATTCTAATTCATTTGTACTATCCATTCTAATTCATTCGAACGATCCATTCTAATTCATTCGCACGATCCATTCTAATTCATTCGAACGATCCATTCTAATTCATTCGTACGATCCATTCTAATTCATTCGCACGATCCATTCTAATGCATTCATACGATCCATTCTAATTCATTCGTATGATTCATTCTAATTCATTCGTATGATCCATTCTGATTCATTCGTATGATCCTTTCTAATTCATTCAGACGATCCATTCTAATTCATTTGTACGATCCATTCTAATTCATTCGAACGATCTATTCAAATTCATTCGTATGATCTATTCTAATTCATTCGAACGATCCATTATAATTCATTCGTACAATCCATTCTATTTCATTCGCACATTCCATTCTAATTCATTCGTACGATCCATTCTAATTCATTCGAACGATCCAGTCTAATTCATTCACGATCCATTCTAATTCATTCGTATAATTCATTCTAATTCATTCGTACGATCCATTCTAATTCATTCGCACGATCCATTCTCATTCATTCGAACGATCCATTCTAATTCATTCGTACAATCCATTTTATTTCATTCGCATATTCTATTCTAATTCATTCGTACGATCCTTTCTAATTCATTCGAACGATCCATTCTAATTCATTTGTACGATCCATTCTAATTCACTCGGACGATCCATTCTAATTCATTCGCACGAATTTATCCATTCTAATTCATTCGCATGATCTATTCTAATTCATTCGTACGATCCATTCTAATTCAATCGCACGATCCATTCTAATTCATTCGCACGATCCATTCTAATTCATTCGTATGACTCATTCTAATTCATTCGTACGATCCATTCTAATTCATTCGCTCGATCTATTCTAATTCATTCATATCATTCATTCTAATTCATTTGTACAATCCATTCTGATTCATTCGTATGATCCTTTCTAATTCATTCAGACGATCCATTCTAATTCATTCAGACGATCCATTCTAATTCATTCGTACGATCCATTCTGATTCATTCGCACGATTTATTCTGATTCATTCGTATGATCCTTTCTAATTCATTCGTATGATCCTTTCTAATTTATTCGCACAATCCATTCTAATTCATTCGAACGATCCATTCTAATTCATTCGAACGATCCATTCTGATTCATTCGCACGATCCATTCTGATTCATTCGTACGATCCATTCTGATTTATTCGTACGATTCATTCTGATTCATTCGTACGATCTATTCTGATTCATTCATATGATCCTTTGTAATTCATTCAGACGATCCATTCTAATTCATTCAGACAATCCATTCTAATTCATTTGCACAATCCATTCTAATTCATTCGTACTATCCATTTTAATTCATTCGTATGATCCATTCTAATTCATTCGCACGATCCATTCTAATTCACTCGCACGATCCATTCTAATTCATTCATACGATCCATTCTAATTCATTCAAACGATCCATTCTAATTCATTCATACGATCCATTCAAGTCCATTCGTACGATCCATTCTAATTCACTCGGACGATCCATTCTAATTTATTTGTACGATCCAGTCTAATTCATTTGTACGATCTATTCTAATTCATTCGTACGATCCATTCTAATTCATTCACACGATCCATTCTAATTCATTCGTTCGACCCATTCTAATTCATTTGCATGGATGTATCCATTCTAATTCATTCGTACGATCCATTCTAATTCATTCGTACGATCGTATTCTAATTCATTCGCACGATCCACTCTAATTCATTCACACGATCCATTCTAATTCATCCGTATGATCCATTCTAATTCATTCGCACGATCCATTCTAATTCAATCATACTATCCATTCTAATTCATTCACACGATCCATTCTAATTCAAATGGATCGTGAATGAATTAGAATAGATCGTACGAATGAATTAGAATAGATCGTGAATGAATTAGAATGGATCGTTCGAATGAATTAGAATGTTAGAATGGATCATACGAATGATTAGAATGGATCATACGAATGAATTAGAATGGATCGTACGAATGAATTATAATGGATACATTCGTGCAAATGAATTTGAATGGATCATACGAATGAATTAGAATGGATCGTACGAATGAATTAGAATGGATACATTCGTGCGAATGAATTTGAATGGATCATACGAATGAATTAGAATAGATCGTACGAATGAATTAGAATGGATAGTACGAATGAATTAGAATGGATCGTGAATGAATTAGAATGGATCGTACGAATGAATTAGAATAGATCGTGAATGAATTAGAATGGATACATTCGTACGAATTAATTAGAATGGATCATACGAATGAATTAGAATGGATCATGCGAATGAATTAGAATGGATCGTACGAATGAATTAGACTGGATCGTACGAATGAATTAGAATGGATCGTGCGAATGAATTAGAATGAATCGTACGAATGAATTAGAATAGATCGTACGAATGAATTAGACTGGATCGTACGAATGAATTAGAATGGAACGTCTGAATGAATTAGAATGGATCATACGAATGAATTGGAATGGATAGTATGAATGAATTAGAATGGATCGTGCGAATGAATTAGAATGGATCGTCTGAATGAATTAGAATAGATTGTCTGAATGAATTAGAAAGGATCATACAAATGAATCAGAATGGATCATACGAATGAATTAGAATGAATCATACGAATGAATTAGAATGGATCGTGCGAATGAATTAGAATGGATCGTGCGAATGAATTAGAATGGATCGTACGAATGAATTAGAATGGATCGTATGAATGAATTAGAATGGATCGTGCGAGTGAATTAGAATGCATCGTACGAATAAATTAGAATGGATCGTTCGAATGAATTACAATGGATTGTGTGAATGAATTAGAATGGATCGTCTGAATGAATTAGAAAGGATCATACGAATGAATCAGAATGGATCTTACGAATGAATTAGAATGAATCGTGTGAATGAATTAGAATGGAACGTACGAATAAATTAGAATGGATTGTGCGAATGAATTAGAATGGATCGTCTGAATGAATTAGAATGGATCGTCTGAATGAATTAGAAAGGATCATACGAATGAATCAGAATGGATCATACGGATGAATTAGAATGAATCATACGAATGAATTAAAGTGGATCGAGCGAATGAATTAGAATGGATCGTACGAATGAATTAGAATGAATCATACGAATGAATTAGAATGGATCGTGTGAATGAATTAGAATGGATACATTCATGCGAATGAATTAGAATGGATCGTATGAATGACTTAGAATAGATACATTCGTGCGAATGAATTAGAATGGATCATATGAATGAATTAGAATGAATCATACGAATGAATTAGAATGGATTGTGTGAATGAATTAGAATGGATACAATCGTGCGAATGAATTAGAATGGATCGTACGAATGACTTAGAATGGATACATTCGCACGAAAGAATTAGAATGGATCGTGCGACGTACGAATGAATAAGAATGGATCATACGAATGAATTAGAATAGATCGTACGAATGAATTAGAATGGATCATACGAATGTATTAGAATGGATTGTAGGAATGAATTAGAATAGATCGTACGAATGAATTAGAATGGATCGAGCGAATGAATTAGAACGAATCGTACGAATGAATTAGAATGGATCTTTCGAATGAATTAGAATGGATCGTACGAATGAATTAGAATGGATCGTGGATAAATTAGAATGGATCGTTTGAATGAATTAGAATGGATCATACAAATGAATTAGAATGGATCGTACGAAAGAATTAGAATGGATCATACGAATGAATTAGAATGGATCGTGCGAATGAATTAGAATGGATACATTCGTGCGAATGAATTAGAATAGATCATACGAATGAATAAAAATGGATCGTACGAATGAATTAGAATGGATCGTACGAATGAATTAGAATGAATCATACAAATGCATTAGAATGGATCGTATGAATGAATTAGAATAGATCGTGAATGAATTAGAATGGATCGTTCGAATGAATTAGAATGTTAGAATAAATCGTACGAATGATTTAGAATGGATCGTATGAATGACTTAGAATGGATACATTCGGGCGACTGAATTAGAATGGATCGTACGAATGAATTAGAATGGATCGTACCAATGAATTAGAATGGATCGTGAATGAATTAGAATGGATCGTTCGAATGAATTAGAATGTTAGAATGGATAGTACAAATGAATTAGAATGGGTCGTATGAATGAATTAGAATGGATCGTACGAATGAATTAGAATGGAATGTGTGAATGAATTAGAATGGATCGTCCGAGTGAATTAGAATAGATCGTCCGAATGAATTAGAATGGATCGTACGAATGAATAAGAATGGATCGTGAATGAATTAGAATGGATCGAGCGAATGAATTAGAATGGATCGTACAAATGAATTAGAATGGATCGTTCGAATGAATTAGAATAGATCGTACGAATGAATTAGAATGGATCGTGAATGAATTCGAATGGATCGAGCGTATGAATTAGAATGGATCGTCTAAATGAATTAGAATGATTCATACGAATGAATTAGAATGGATCGTGCGAATGAATTAGAATGGATCGTTCGAATGAATTAGAATGGATCGTACGAATGAATTAGAATGGATTGTATGAATGAATTAGAATGGATCATATGAATGAATTAGAATGGATCATACGAATGAATTAGAATGAATCATACGAATGAATTAGAATGGATCGAGCGAATGAATTAGAATGGATCATACGAGTGAATTAGAATGGATCGTACGAATGAACTTGAATAGATACATTCGTGCGACCGAATTAGAATGTATCGTTTGAATGAATTAGAATGGATACATTCGTGAGAATGAATTAGAATGGATCGTGCGATTGAATTAGAATGGATTATACGAATGAATTAGAATGGATCGTACAAATGAATTAGAATGTATACATTTATTCGAATAAATTAGAATGGATAGTATGCATTCTAATTCATTCGTACAATCTATTCTAATCATTCGTATGATCTGGTCTAATTCATTTGTACTATCCATTCTAATTCATTCGAACGATCCATTCTAATTTATTTGTACTATCCATTCTAATTCATTCGTACGATCCATTCTTATTCATTTGCACGAATATATCCATTCTAGCTCATTCGTGCAATCTATTCTAATTCATTCGTATGATCCACTCTAATTCATTCGTATGATCAATTCTAATTCATTCGTACGACCCATTCTAATTCATTTGAACGATCCATTCTAATTCATTCGCATGATCCACTCTAATTCATTCGTACGATCCATTCTAATTCATTCGTACGATCCATTGTATTTCATTCGAACGATCCATTCTAATTCATTCGTACGAATGAAATAGAATGGATCGTATGAATGAATTAGAATGGATCGTACGAATGAATTAGAATGGATCGTATGAATGAATTAGAATGGATCGTGCGAATGAATTAGAATGGATCGTATGAATGAATTAGAATGGATCATACGAATGAATTAGAATGGATCGTACGAATGAATTAGAATGGATCGTGAATGAATTAGAATGGATCATTCGAATGAATTAGAATGTTAGAGTGGATAGTATAAATAAATTAGAATGGATCGTACGAATGAATTAGAATGGATCGTACGAATGAATTAGAATGAAATGTGCGAATGAATTAGAATGGATCGTGCGAATGAATTAGAATGGATCGTACGAATGAATAAGAATGGATCATGTGAATGAATTAGAATGGATTATACGAATGAATTATAATGGATCGTATGAATGAATTAGAATGGATCATGTGAATGAATTAGAATGGATCGTGCGAATGAATTAGAATGGATCGTCTGAATGAATTAGAATGGATCGTCTGAATGAATTAGAAAGGATCATACGAATAAATCAGAATGGATCATACGAATGAATTAGACTGGATCGTACGAATGAATTAGAATGGATCGTCCGAGTGAATTAGAATGGATCGTCCAAATGAATTAGAATGGATCGTACGAATGAGTAAGAATGGATCGCACGAATGAATTAGACTGGATCGTACGAATGAATTAGAATGAATCATATGAATGAATTAGAATGGATCGAATGAATGAATTAGAATGGATACATTCGAATGAATTAGAATGCATCGTACGAATGAATTAGAATGGATTGTACGAATGAATTAGAATGTATCATATGAATGAATTAGAATGGATCGTGTGAATGAATTAGAATGGAATGTACGAATGAATTAGAATGGATACATTCATACGAATGGATTAGAATGGATACATTCTTACGAATGAATTAGAATGGATTGTACGAATGAATTAGAATGGATCGTACGAATGAATTAGAATGGATCGTTCGAATGAATTAGAATGGATACATTCGTATGAATTAGAATGGATCGTGTGAATGAATTAGAATGGATCATGTGAATGAATTCGAATGGATCGTACGAATGAATTAGAATGGATCATACGAATGAATTAGAATGGATCTTATGAATGAAATAGAATGTTCATACGAATGAATTAGAATGGATCGTACGAATGAATTAGAATAGATCGTATGAATGAATTAGAATGGAATTGGCGAATGAATTAGAATGGATAGTACGTATGAATTAGAATGGATCATACGAATGAATTAGAATGGATCGTCTGAATGAATTAGAATGAATCGTCTGAATGAATTAGAATGGATCGTGTGAATGAATTAGAGTGGATCATGCGAATTAATTAGAATGGATCGTATGAATGAATTAGAATGAATCATGCGAATGAATTAGAATGGATCGTACGAATGAATTAGAATGGATCGGACGAATGAATTAGAATGGATACATTCGTATGAATTAGAATGGATCATATGAATACATTAGAATAGATCGTGCGAATGAAATAGAATAGATTGTACGAATGAATTAGAATGGATCGTACGAATGAATTAGAATGAATCATATGAATGAATTAGAATGGATCATCCGAATAAATTAGAATGGATTATACGTATGAATTAGAATGGATCGTGCGAGTGAATTAGAATGGATCGTACGAAGGAATTAGAATGGATCATACGAATAAAATAGAATGGATCGTTCGAATGAATTAGAATAGATTGTGCGAATGAATTAGAATGGATTGTGCGAATGAATTAGAATGGATCGTACGAATGAAATAGAATGGATCAAACGAATGAATTAGAATGGATCGTGTGAATGAATTAGAATGGATCGTGCGAATGAATTAGAATGGATCGTCTGAATGAATTAGAATGAATCATACGAATGAATTAGAATGGATAGTGCGAATGAATTAGAATGGACCATTCGATTGAATTAGAATGGATCGTACGAATGAATTAGAATGGATCATGAGAATGAATTTGAATAGATCGTACGAATGAATTAGAATGGATCGTCCGAGTGAATAAGAATAGATCGTATGAATAAATTAGAGTGGATCGTGCGAATGAATTAGAATGGATCGTGCGAATGAATTAGAATAGATCGTACGAATGAATTAGAATGGGTCATACGAATGCATTAGAATAGATCGTGCGAATGAAATAGAATGGATTGTACGAATGAATTAGAATGGAACGTACGAATGAATTAGAATGGATCGTATGAATGAATTAGAGTGGATCATGCGAATGAAATAGAATGGATCAAACGTATGAATTAGAATGGATCGTATGAATGAATTTGAGTGGATCACGCGAATTAATTAGAATGGATCGTATGAATGAATTAGAATGAGTCGTGCGAATGAATCAGAATAGATCATACGAATGAATTAGAATGGATCGTACGAATAAATTAGAATAGATACATTCGTATGAGTTAGAATGGATCATACAAATAAATTAGAATGGATCGTGCGAATGAATTAGAATGGATCATACGAATGAATTAGAATGGACGTGCGAATGAAGAAGACTGGATATATTCGTGCGAATGAATTAGAATGGATCGTGCGAATGAATTAGAATGGATCGTACGGATGAATTAGAATGAATCATACGAATGAATTAGAATGGATCATATGAATGAATTAGAATGGATCGTGTGAATGAATTAGAGTGGATCATGCGAATTAATTAGAATGGAACGTAAGAATGAATTAGAATGGATCATACGTATGAATTAGAATGGATCGTGCGAGTGAATTAGAATGGATCGTACGAATGAATTAGAATGGATCGTAAGAATGAATTAGAATGGATCGTATGAATGAATTAGAATGGATCGTATGAATGAATTAGAATAGATCGTGTGAATGAATTAGAATGGATCTTACGAATTAATTAGAATGGATAGTACGAATGAATGGATCGTTCGAATGAATTAGGAGGAATCGTGCGAATAAACTAGAATGGATTGTGCGAATGAATTAGAATGGATCGTACGGATGAAATAGAATGGATCATACGAATGAATTAGAATGGATCGTGTGAATGAATTAGAATGGATCGTGCGAATGAATTTGAATGGATCGTCTGAATAAATTAGAATGAATCATACGAATGAATTAGAATGGATAGTGCAAATGAATTAGAATGGATCTTTTGATTGAATTAGAATGGATCATACGAATGAATTAGAATGAATCAAGTGAATAAATTAGAATGGATCATACAAATGAATTAGAATGGATCGTCCGAGTGAATAAGAATGGATCGTATGAATGAATTAGAGTGGATCGTGCGAATAAATTAGAATGGATCATGCGAATGAATTAGAATGGATCGTATGAATGAATTAGAATAGATTGTATGAATTAATTAGAATGGATCGTACGAATGCATTAGAATAGATCGTGCGAATGAAATAGAATGGATTGTACGAATAAATTAGAATGGATCATACGAACGTATTAGAATGGATCGTATGAATGAATTAGAGTGGATCATGCGAATGAAATAGAATGGATCATGCGAATGAAATAGAATGGATCATACGAATGAATTATAATGGATCATACGAATGAATTAGAATGGATCGTACGAATGAATTAGAATGGGTCGTCCGAGTGAATAAGAATGGATCGTATGAATGAATTAGAATGAATCGTGCGAATGAATTAGAATGGATCGTATGAATGAATAAGAATGGATCATACGAATGAATTAGAATGGATACATTCATATAAATTAGAATGGATACGAATGAATTAGAATGGATCGTACGAATGAAATAGAATGGATCGTACAAATGAATTTGAATAGATCATGCGAATGAATTAGAATTGATCGTGCGAATGAATTAGAATGGATAGTACAAATGAATTAGAATGGATCGTGCGAATGAATTAGAATAGATCGTTCGAACTCATTCATTCTATCCATTCTAATTCAGTCGTAAGATCCATTCTAATTCATTCATATGACCTATTCTAATTCATACGAATGTATCCATTTTAATTTATTTGTACGATCCATTCTAATTCATTCGTACGATCCATTCTATTTCATTCGCACGATCCATTCTAATTCATTCGTACGATCCATTCTAATTCAATCGAATGATCCATTCTAATTCATTCAAACGATCCATTCTAATTCATTCGAACGATTCTTTCTAATTCATTCGAACGATCCATTCTAATTCATTCGCACGATCAATTCTAATTCAATCGTACGATCTATTCTAATTAATTCGCACGATCTATTCTAATTCATTCGCACGATCTATTCTAATTCATTCGTACAATCCATTCTAATTCATTCGACTGATCCATTCTAATTCATTCGAACGATCCATTCTAATTCATTCGTACGATCTTTTCTAATTTATTCACACGATCCATTCTAATTCATTCGTACGATCCATTCTAATTCATTCATATGATCCATTCTAATTCATTCGCACGAATCTATCCATTCTAATTTATTCGTATGATCCATTCTAATTCATTCGCATGATCCATTCTGATTCATTCGTATGATCCATTCTAATTCTTTCGTACGAACCAATCTAATTCATTCGCATGATCCATTCTAATTCATTCGTATGATTCATTCTAATTCATTCAGACAATCCATTCGAATTTATTCGCACGATCCATTCTAATTCATTCATATGATCCATTGTAATTAATTTGCATGATCCACTCTAATTCATTCATACGATCCATTCTAATTCATTTGTACGATCCATTCTAATTCATTCCGTACGATCCATTCTATTTCATACGAATGTA
This sequence comes from Chamaelirium japonicum, assembly GCA_947650365.1. Taxonomy (NCBI): domain Eukaryota; kingdom Viridiplantae; phylum Streptophyta; class Magnoliopsida; order Liliales; family Melanthiaceae; genus Chamaelirium; species Chamaelirium japonicum. The sequence continues at coordinate 2,666,786 of CANTAL010000001.1, forward strand.
TCCATTCTAATTCATTCGTTCGATCCATTCTAATTCATTCATGCGATCCATTCTAATTCATTCATACGTTCCATTCCTATTCGTTCGTATAATCCATTCTAATTCATTTGAACGATCCATTCTAATTCTTTCGTACGATCCATTCTAATTCATTCGTACTATCCATTCTAATACATTCGCACGATCCATTCTAATTCATTCGTACGATCCATTCAAATTCATTCGTACGATCCATTCTAATTCATTCGCATGATCCATTCTAATTCATTCATATGAATCATTCTAATTCATTCGCATGATCCATTCTAATTCATTCGAACGATCCATTCTAATTCATTCGTATGATTCCTTCTAATTCACTCATACAATCCATTCTAATTCATTCGTATGAATGTATCCATTCTAATTCATTCGTACGATCCATTCTAATTCATTCGTACTATCCATTCTAATTCATTCGTATGATTCATTTTAATTCATTCGTACAATCCATTCTAATGCATTCGTACGATCCATTCTAATTCATTCACACGATCCATTCTAATTCATTCGCATGATCCACTCTAATTCATTCACACGATCCATTCTAATTCATTCGTACGATCCATTCTAATTCATTTGTATGATTCATTCTAATTCATTCGGACGATCCATTCTAATTCCGCATGATCCATTCTAATTCATTCGTACGATCCATTCTAATTTATTCGTACGATCCAATCTAATTCATTCGCACGATCAATTCTAATTCATTCGAACAGTCCATTCTAATTCATTCGCACGATCCATTCTAATTCATTCATACCATCCATTCTAATTCATTCGAACGATCCATTCTAATTCATTCGTACGATCTATTCTAATTCATTCGTACGATCCATTCTAATTAATTCGCACGATCCATTCTAATGCATTTATACGATCCATTATAATTAATTCGTACGATCCATTCTAATTTATTCATACGAATGTATCCATTCTAATTCATTCATAATATCAATTCTATTTCATTCGAACGATCTATTCTAATTCATTCGCACGATCCATTCTAATTCATTCGCATAGATGTATCCATTCTAATTCATTCGCACAATCCATTCTAATTCATTCGTACGATCCATTCTAATTCATTCATACAATCCATTCTTATTCATTCGAATGATCAATTATAATTCATTCGTACGATCCATTCTAATTCATTCAGATGATCCATTCTAATTCATTCGAACGATCCATTCTACTTCATTCACACAATCTATTCTAATTCATACGGGTATGATCCATTCTAATTCATTCACATGATCTACTCTAATTCATTCATACGATCCGTTCTAATTCATACGTACGATCCATTCTAATTCATTCGTACGATCTATTTTAATTCAATCGTATTATCCATCCTAATTCATTCGTATAATCCATTCTATTTCATTCGAACGATCCATTCTAATTCATTCGAACGATCCATTAAAATTCATTCGTACGATCCATTATAATTCATTCAGACGATCCATTCTAATTCATTCGAACGATCCATTCTAATTCATTCGCACGATCCATTCTAATTCATTCGTTCGATTCATTCTAATTTATTCATACGATCCATTCTAATTCTTTCAGACGATCCATTCTAATTCATTCATATGATTCATTCTAATTTATTCGAACGACCCATTCTAATTCATTCGTACGATCCATTCTAATTCATTCGCACATTCCATTCTAATTCATTCGTACGATCCATTCTAATTCATTCACACGATCCATTATAATTCATTCACATGATCCATTCTAATTCATTCGTACGATCTATTCTAATTCATATGAATGTATTCATTCTAATTCATTCGTACAATCCATTCTAATTCATTCGCATGATCCATTCTAATTCATTCGTACGATCCATTCTAATTCATTCGTACGATCCATTCTAATTCATTCGCAGGATCCATTCTAATTCATTCGTACGATCCATTCTAATTCATTCGCACGATCCATTCTAATTCATTCGTACGATCTATTCTAATCCATTCGTACAATCTATTCTACTTCATTCGCACGATCCATTCTAATGCATTCATACGATCCATTCTAATTCATACGAATGTATCCTTTCTAATTCATTCGAACGATCCATTCTAATTCACTCGCATGATCCATTCGAATTCATTCGTACGATCCATTCTAATTCATTCGTATGATTCATTCTAATTCATTCGTACGATCCATTCTAATTCATTCGTATGATTCGTTCTAATTCATTGGTATGATCCATTCTAATTCATTCACACGATCCATTCTAATTCATTCATACGATCCATTCTAATTCATACGCACGATCCATTCTAATTCATTCATACTATCAATTCTAATTCATGCGAATGAATTAGAATGGATACATTCGTGCGAATGAATTAGAATGGATCGTGTGAATGAATTAGAATGGATCGTACGAATGAATTAGAATGGATCGTGCGTATGAATTAGAATGGATCGTACGAATGAATTAAAATGAATCATACGAATGAATTAGAATGGATCATACGAATGAATTAGAATGGAATGTGCGAATGAATTAGAATGGATTGTACGAATGAATTAGAATGGATAGTACGAATGAAATAGAATGGATCGTACGAATGAATTAGAATGGGTCGTATGAATGAATTAGAATGGATCGTACGAATGAATTAGAATGGATCGTGAATGAATTAAATGGATCGTACGAATGAATTAGAATGGATCACGAATGAATTAGAATGGATCATACGAATGAATTAGAATGGATCGTGCGAATGAATTAGAATGGATCGTACGAATGAATTAGAATGGATACATTCGTGCGAATGAATTAGAATGGATCATACGAATGAATTAGAATGGATCTTACGAATGAATTAGAATGGATCGTGCGAATGAATTAGAATGGATTGTGCGAATGAATTAGAATGAATACATTCTTATGAATTAGAATAGATCGTACGAATGAATTAAAATGGATCATACGAGTGAATATGAATGGATCGTGCGAATGAATTAGAATGGATCGTTCGAATGAATTAGAATAGAATATGCGAATGAATTAGAATCACGATACATTCTAATTCATTCGTACGATCCATTCTAATTAATCCGCACAATCCATTCTAATTCATTCGTACGATCTACTCTAATTCATTCGTATAATCCATTCTATTTCATTCGTACGATCCATTCTAATTCATTCGTATGATTTATTCTAATTCATTCGCATGAATGTATCCATTCTAAGTTATTCATACGATCCATTCTAATTCATTTGTATGATTCATTCTAATTCATTCAGACGATCCATTCTAATTCATACAAATGTATCTATTCTAATTCATTCGTTTGATTCATTCTAATTCATTCACACGATCCATTCTAATTCATTCGTATGATCCATTCTAATTCAATCTTATGATCTTTATTCGTACGATCCATTCTAATTCATACGAATGTATCCATTCTAATTCAATCGTTCGATCCATTCTAATTCATTCGTACGATCCATTATAATTCATTCGCACATTCCATTCTAATTCATTCGAACAATCCATTCTAATTCATTCGTACGATCCATTCTAATTCATTCGTACGAGCCATTCTAATTCATTCGTACGATCCATTCTAATTCATTCGTATGATCCATTCTAATTCTTTCGCACGATCCATTCTAATGCATTCATACGATCCATTCTAATTCATTCGTACGATCCATTCTAATTCATTCGCACGATCCATTCTAATTCATTCGCATAATCCATTCTAATTCATTTGCACATTCCATTCTAATTCATTCGGATGATCCATTTTAATTCATTCACACGATCCATTCTAATGCATTCATACGATCCATTCTAATTCATGCGTATGATCTATTCTAATTCATCCGTACGATCCATTCTAATTCATCCGTACGATCCATTCTAATTCATTCGTACGATCCATTCTAATGCATTCATACGATCCATTTTAATTCATCCGTACGATCCATTCTAATTCACTCGCATGATCCATCCATTCTAATTCATTCGTACTATCCATTCTAATTCATTCGTATGGATGTATCCATTCTAATTCATTCGCACGATCCATTCTAATTCATTCGTATGGATGTATCCCTTCTAATTCATTCGCACGATCCATTCTAATTCATTCGCACATTCGATTCTAATTCATTCGTACGAATCATTCTAATTCATTCGCATGATCCATTCTAATTCATTCGCACGATCCATTCTAATGCATTTATACGATCCATTCTAATTCATTCGTACGATCTATTCTAATTCATCCGTACGATCCATTCTAATTCATCCGTACAATCCATTCTAATGCATTCAAATGATCCATTCTAATTCATCCATACGATCCATTCTAATTCACTCGCATGATCCATCCATTCTAATTCATTCGTACTATCCATTCTAATTCATTCGTATGGATGTATACATTCTAATTTATTCGTACGATCCATTCTAATTCATTCGTATGATCCATTCTAACGCATTCGCACGATCCATTCTAATTCATTCGCACGATCCGATCCATTCTAATTCATTCGTATGATTCAATCTAAATCATTCGTATAATCCATTCTAATTCAATCGAATGATCCATTCTAATTCATTCGTACGAATGTATCCATTCTAATTCAATCGCACGATCCATTCTAATTCATTCGCACGATCCATTCTAATGCATTCGTAATGGAATGTGCGAATAAAATAGAATGGATCCTATGGATGTATTATAAGGGATCATGCGAATGAATTAGAATGAATCATACGAATGAATTAGAATGGATCATACGAATGAATTAGAATGGATTGTACGAATGCATTAGAATGGATCGTGTGAATGAATTAGAATGGATCGTACTAATGAATTAGAATGAATCATACGAATGAATTAGAATGGATCGTGTGAATGAATTGGAATGGTTCGTGCGAATGAGCATTCATACGATCCATTCTAATGCATTCGAACAATCTATTCTAATTCATACGTATGATCCATTCTAATTCATTCACACATTCCATTCTAATTCATTCGTACGATCCGTTCTAATTCATTCGAACGATCCATTCTAATTCATTCGAACGATCCATTCTAATTTATTCGTACGATCCATTCTAATTCATTCACATGATCCATTGTAATTAATTCGCATGATCCATTCTAATTCATTCGTATGATCCATTCTAATTCATTCGTACGATCCATTCTAATTCATTCGTACGATCCATTCTAATTCATACGAATGTATTCATTCTAATTCATTCGTACAATCCATTCTAATTCATTCGCACATTCCATTCTAATTCATTCATACGATCTATTCAAATTCATTCGGACGACCCATTCTAATTCATTCGTACGGTCCATTCTAATTCATTCGTACGATCCTTTCTAATTCATTCGCATGATCCATTCTAATTCATTTGAACGATCCATTCTAATCCATTCTTACGATCCATTCTAATTCATTCATACGATCCATTCTAATTCATTCGAACGATCCATTCTAATTCATTTGTACGATCTATTCTAATTCATTCGCACGATCCATTCTAATGCATTCATACGATCCATTCTAATAAATTCGCACGATCCATTCTAATTCATTCATACGAATGTATCTATTCTAATTCATTCGTACGATCCATTTATTTCATTCGAATGATCCATTCTAATTCATTCGCACGATCCATTCTAATTCATTCGAACGATCTATTCTAATTCATTCGAACGATTCATTCTAATTCATTCGCACGATCCATTCTAATTCATTCGTACGATCCATTGTAATTAATTCGCATGATCCATTCTAATGCATTCATACGATCCATTCTAATTAATTCGCACATTCCATTCTAATTCATTCGTACGATCCATTCTAATTCATTTGTATGATCCATTCTAATTCATTCGTACGATCCATTCTAATTCATTCGTACAATCCATTCTAATTCATTCGCACAATCCATTCTAATTCATTCGAACAGTCCATTCTAACTCATTCACATGATCCATTCTAATTCATTCGTATGATCCATTCTATTTCATTCGTACGATCCATTCTAATTCTTACGAATGTATCCATTCTAATTCATTCGTACGAATGTATCCATTCTAATATATTTGTACGATCCATTCTAATTCATTCGCATGATCCATTCTAATTTATTCACATGATCCTTTCTAATTCATTCGCACGATCCATTCTAATTCATTAGTAAAATCCATTATAATTCATTCGAACGATCCATTATAATTCATTTGTACGATCCATTCTAATTCATTCAGACGATCCATTCTAATTTATTCGCACGAATCTATCTATTCTAATTCATTCGTACGATCCATTCTAATTCATTCGTACGATCCATTCTATCATACGATCCATTCTAATTCATACAAATGTATCCATTCTAATTCATTTGTACGATCCATTCTAATTCATTCGCACGATTCATTCTAATTCATTCATACGATCCATTCTAATTAATTCGCATGATCCACTCTAATTCGTTCACATGATCCACTCTAATTCATTCATACGATCCATTCTAATTCATTCGCACAATCCATTCTAATTCATTCATACGATCCATTGTAATTAATTCGCATGATCCACTCTAATTCATTCATACGATCCATTCTAATTCATTCGTAAGATCCATTCTAATTCATTCGTAAGATCCATTCTAATTCATTCGTACGATCCATTCTAATTCATACGCACGAATGTATCCATTCTAATTCATTCGTATGATCCATTCTAATTCATATGAATGTATCCATTCTAATTCATTCGTATGATTCATTCTAATTCATTCGTACGATCCATTCTAATTCATTCGTATGATCCATTCTATTTCATTCGTAGGATCCATTCTAATTCATTCGCACGATTCATTCTAATTCAATCATACGATCCATTCTAATTAATTTGCATGATCTACTCTAATTCATTCACACGATCCATTCTAATTCATTCATATGATTCTTTCTAATTCATTCGTACAATCTATTCTATTTCATTCGCACGATCCATTCTAATGCATTCATACAATCCATTCTAATTCATACGAATGTATCCATTCTAATTTATTCGTACGAATGAATTAGAATGGTTGGTACGAATGAAATAGAATGGATCATACTAATGAATTAGAATGGATCGTACGATTGAATTAGAATTGATCGTACGAATGAATTAGAATGGATCGTACGAATGAATTAGAATGGGTCGTCTGAATGAATTAGAATGGATTGTACGAATGAATTAGAATGAATCATATGAATGAATTAGAATAGAATGTGCGAATGAATTAGAATGGATCATGCGAATTAATTAGAATGGATCGTATGAATGAATTAGAATGAATCATGCGAATGAATTAAATGAATCATATGAATGAATTAGAATGGATCGTACGGATGAATTAGAATGGATCATACAAATATATTAGAATGGATACATTCATACGAATGAATTAGAATGGATATATTGCTATGAATTAGAAAGGATCGTACGAATGAAATAGATGCCACCTTGAATGGGACAATGAGAAGTATATTTTGGATACAATCCTAATTCATTCGTATGATCCATTCTAATTCATTCGAACGATCCATTCTAATTTATTCGTACGATACATTCTAATTTATTCATACGATCCATTCTAATTCATTCGGACGATCCAGTCTAATTCATTCGTATGATCCATTCAAATTCATTCGTATGATCCATTGTAATTAATTCGGATAATCCACTCTAATTCATTCATACAATCCATTCTAATTTATTCATATGATTCATTCTAATTCATTCGTACGATTCAATCTAATTCATTTGTACAATCCAGTCTAATTCATTCACACGAATGTATCCATTCCATTCTAATTCATTTGCACAATCTATTCTAATTCATTCGTACGATCCATTCTAATTCATTCGCACGAATGTATCCATTCTAATTCATTCATACGATCCATTTAAATTCATTCATACGATCCATTCTAATTCACTCGGACGATCCATTCTAATTCATTCGTACGATCCATTCTAATTCATTCGTACGATCCATTCTAATTCATTCGCACGATCCATTCTAATTCATCATAGGATCCATTCTAATTCATTTGTATGATCCATTCTAATTCATTCGAACGATCTATTCTAATTTATTCGTACAATCCATTCTAATTTATTCGGGTGATCCATTCTAATTTATTCGTACGATCCATTCTAATTCATTCGTACGATCCATTCTAATTCATTCGTATGATCCATTCTAATTCATTCGAACGATCCATTCTAATTAATTCGAATGATCCATTCTAATTCATTCGTACAGTCCATTCGTACGAATGAATCGGTCCATTCGTACGAATGAATTAGAATGGATACATTCGTACGAATGAACTAGAATGGATCGTATGAATAAATTTGAATGAATCATACGAATGAATTAGAATGGATCTTCCGAATGCATTAGAATGGATCGTACGAATGAATTAGAATGGATTGTACGAACGAATTCGAATGAATACATTCGTATGAATTAGAATGGATCGTACGAATGAATTAGAATGGATCATACGAATGAATTAGAATGGATACATTCGTACGAATGAATTAGAATGGATCGAACGAATGAATTAGAATGGATCATTCGAATGAATTAGAATAGATCGTCTGAATGAATTAGAATAAATTATACGAATGAATTAGAATGGATAGTACGAATGAATTATAATGGATCGTACGAATGAATTAGAATGGATCGCAAGAATGAACTAAAATGGATCATGAATGAATTAGAATGGATAGTACAAATGAATTAGAATGGATCGTACGAATGAATTAGAATGGATCGTATAAATGAATTAGAATGGATCGTACGAATGAATTAGAATAGATCATGAATAAATTAGAATGGATCGTACGAATGAATTAGAATGGATCGTGAATGAATTAGAATGGATACATTCGTACGAATGAGTTAGAATGGATCATACGAATGAATTAGAATGGATCGTGCGAATGAATTAGAGCGGATCGTACGAATGAATTAGAATGGATCATACGAAAAAATTAGAATGGATCGTATGAATGAATTAGAATAGATAGTGTGAATGAATTAGAATGGATATATTCGTATAAATTAGAATGGATCATCTGAATGAATTAGAATGAATCATACGAATGAATTAGAATGGATCGAACGAATGAATTAGAATTGATCTTTCGAATGAATTAGAATAGATCGTACGAATGAATTAGAATGGATCGTATGAATGCATTAGAATGGAATGAGCGAATGAAATAGAATGGATTGTACGAATGAATTAGAATGGATCGTAAGAATGAATTAGAATGGATCGTACGAATGAATTAGAATGGATCGTGAATGAATTAGAATGAATAGTACGAATGAATTAGAATGGATCGTACGAATGAATTAGAATGGGTCGTATGAATGAATTAGAATGGATCGTACGAATGAATTAGAATGGATCGTGAATGAATTAGAATGGATCGTACGAATGAATTAGAATGGATCGTGAATGAATGAGAATAGATACATTCGTACGAATGAATTAGAATGGATCATACGAATGAATTAGAATGGATCGTGCGAATTAATTAGAATGGATCGTACAAATGAATTAGAATGGATACATTCGTGCGAATGAAATAGAATGGATCTTACGAATGAATTAGAATAGACCGTATGAATGAATTAGAATGGATCGTATGAATGAATTAGAATGGATCATACGAATGAATTAGAATGGATCGTTCGAATGAATTAGAATGGATCGTACGGAATGGATTAGAATGGATACATTTGAATGAATTAGAATGGATACATTCGTGCGAATGAATTAGAATGGATCGTACGAATGAATTAGAAGGGATCGTACGAATGAATTATAATGGATCGTACGAATGAATTAGAATGGATCGTACGAATGAATTAGAATGAATCAAACGAAAGGATTAGAATGGATCGTGTGAATGTATTAGAATGGATACATTCGTATGAATTAGAATGGATCGTCTGAATGAATTAAAATGAATCATACGAATGAATTAGAATGGATAGTGCGAATGAATTAGTATCGATCGTCTAAATGAATTAGAGTGGATTGAACGAATGAATTAGAATGGATCGTATGAATGAATTAGAATGGATCGTATGAATGAATTAGAATGATTCATATGAATGAATTAGAATGGATCGTGCGAATGAATTAGAATGGATCGTGCGAATGAATTAGAATGGATCGTACGAATGAATTAGAATGGATTGTTCGAATGAATTAGAATGGATCGTACGAATGAATTAGAATGGATAGTACAAATGAATTAGAATGGATCGTGCGAATGAATTAGAATGGATCGTACGAATGAATTAGAATAGATCGTACGAATGAATTAGAATAGATCGTACGAATGAATTAGACTGGATCGTACGAATGAATTAGAATGGAACGTCCGAATGAATTAGAATGGATCATACGAATGAATTAGAATGTATAGTATGAATGAATTAGAATGGATCGTGCGAATGAATTAGAATGGATCGTCTGAATGAATTAGAATAGATCGTCTGAATGAATTAGAAAGGATCATACAAATGAATCAGAATGGATCATACGAATGAATTAGGATGAATCATACGAATGAATTAGAATGGATCGTGCGAATGAATTAGAATGGATCATAGGAATGAATTAGAATGGATTGTATGAATGAATTAGAATGGATCGTGCGAGTGAATTAGAATGCATCGTACCAATAAATTAGAATGGATCGTTCGAATGAATTAGAATGGATTTTGTGAATGAATTAGAATGGATCGTCTGAATGAATTAGAAAGGATCATACGAATGAATCAGAATGGATCTTACAAATGAATTAGAATGAATCGTGCGAATGAATTAGAATGGATCGTACGAATAAACTAGAATGGATTGTGCAAATGAATTAGAATGGATCGTCTGAATGAATTAGAATGGATAGTCTGAATGAATTAGGAAGGATCAAACGAATGAATCAGAATGGATCATACGAATGAATTAGAATGAATCATACGAATAAATTAGAATGGATCGAGCGAACGAATTAGAATGGATCGTACGAATGAATTAGAATGAATCATACGAATGAATTAGAATGGATCGTGCGAATGAATTAGAATGGATACATTCGTGCGAATAAATTAGAATGGATCGTATGAATGACTTAGAATGGATACATTCGTGTGAATGAATTAGAATGGATCATACGAATGAATTAGAATGAATCATACGAATGAATTAGAATGGATCATGCGAATGAATTAGAATGGATACAATCGTGCGAATGAATTAGAATGGATCGTACGAATGGCTTAGAATGGATACATTCGCATGAATGAATTAGAATGGATCGTGCGACGTACGAATGAATAAGAATGGATCATACGAATGAATTAGAATAGATCGTACGAATGAATTAGAATGGATCATACGAATGAATTAGAATGGATTGTACGAATGAATTAGAATGGATCGAGCGAATGAATTAGAATGGATCGTACGAATGAATTAGAATGGATCTTTCAAATGAATTAGAATGGATCGTACGAATGAATCAGAATGGATTGTGGATAAATTAGAATGGATCGTTCGAATGAATTAGAATGGATCATATGAATGAATTAGAATGGATCATACGAATGAATTAGAATGGATCGTGTGAATGAATTAGAATGGATACATTCGTGCGAATGAATTAGAATGGAACGTACGAATGAATAAGAATGGATCATACGAATGAATTAGAATGGATCGTACGAATGAATTAGAATGAATCATACAAATGCATTAGAATGTATCGTATGAATGAATTAGAATGGATCGTGAATGAATTAGAATGGATCGTTCGAATGAATTAGAATGTTAGAATGGATCGTATGAATGATTTAGAATGGATCGTATGAATGACTTAGAATGGATACATTCGGGCGAATGAATTAGAATGGATCGTACGAATGAATTAGAATGGATCGTACCAATGAATTAGAATGGATCGTGAATGAATTAGAATGGATCGTTCGAATGAATTAGAATGTTAGAATGGATAGTAAAAATGAATTAGAATGGATCGTATGAATGAATTAGAATGGATCGTACGAATGAATTAGAATGGAATGTGCGAATGAATTAGAATGGATCGTCCGAGTGAATTAGACTGGATCATCCGAATGAATTAGAATGGATCGTACGAATGAATAAGAATGGGTCGTATGAATGAATTAGAATGGATCGTACGAATGAATTAGAATGGATTGTGAATGAATTAGAATGGATCGAGCGAATGAATTAGAATGGATCGTACAAATGAATTAGAATGGAACATTCGAATGAATTAGAATAGATCGTACGAATGAATTAGAATGGATCGTGAATGAATTAGAATGGATCGAACGAATGAATTAGAATGGATCGTCTAAATGAATTAGAATGATTCATACGAATGAATTAGAATGGATCGTGCGAATGAATTAGAATGGATCGTTCGAATGAATTAGAATGGATCGTACGAATGAATTAGAATGGATTGTATGAATGAATTAGAATGAATCATACGAATGAATTAGAATGGATCGTATGAATGAATTAGAATGGACCATACAAATTAATTAGAATGAATCATACGAATGAATTAGAATGGATTGAGTGAATGAATTAGAATGGATCATACGAGTGAATTAGAATGGATCGTACGAATGAACTTGAATAGATACATTCGTGCGACCGAATTAGAATGGATCGTTTGAATGAATTAGAATGGATACATTCGTGAGAATGAATTAGAATGGATCGTGCGATTGAATTAGAATGGATTATACGAATGAATTAGAATGGATCGTTCGAATGAATTAGAATGGATACATTTGTGGGAATGAATTAGAATAGATCGTATGCATTCTAATTCATTCGTACAATTCATTCTAATTCATTCGTATGATCTATTCAAATTCATTTGTACTATCCATTCTAATTCATTCGAATGATCCATTCTAATTTATTTGTACTATCCATTCTAATTCATCCGTAGGATCCATTCTTATTCATTTGCACGAATATATCGATTCTAGCTCATTCGTACAATCCATTCTAATTCATTCGTATGATCCACTCTAATTCATTCGTATGATCCATTCTAATTCATTCGTACGATCCATTCTAATTCATTCGAACGATCCATTCTAATTCATTCTCATGATCCACTCTAATTCATTCGTACGATCCATTCTAATTCATTCGTACGATCCATTATATTTCATTCGAACGATCCATTCTAATTCATTCGTACGAATAAATTAGAATGGATCATATGAATGAATTAGAATGGATCATGTGAATGAATTAGAATGGATCGTGCGAATGAATTAGAATGGATCGTCTGAATGAATTAGAATGGATCGTCTGAATGAATTAGAAAGGATCATACGAATAAATCAGAATGGATCATACGAATGAATTAGACTGGATCGTACGAATGAATTAGAATGGATCGTCCGATTGAATTAGAATTGATCATCCGAATGAATTAGAATGGATCGTACGAATGAATAAGAACGGATCGTACGAATGAATTAGACTGGATCGTACGAATGAATTAGAATGAATCATATGAATGAATTAGAATGGATCGAACGAATGAATTAGAATGGATACATTCTAATGAATTAGAATGCATCGTACGAATGAAATAGAATGGATCGTATGAATGAATTAGAATGTATCATACAAATGAATTAGAATGGATCGTGTGAATGAATCAGAATGGATCGTACGAATGAATTAGAATGGATACATTCGTACGAATGAATTAGAATGGATCATACGAATGAATTAGAATGGATACATCCATGCAAATGAATTTGAATGGATCATACGAATGAATTAGAATGGATCGTGCGAATGAATTAGAATGGATCATGCAAATTAATTACAATGGATGATATGAATGAATTAAAATGGATTGTGCGAATGAATTAGAATGGATCGTGCGAATGAATTAGAATGGATACATTCGCGCGAATGAATTAGAATGGATACATTCGCGCGAATGAATTAGAATGGATCGTACAAATGAATTAGAATGGATCATACGAATGATTTAGAATGGATCTTACGAATGAATTAGAATGGATTGTATGAATGAATTAGAATGGATCGTTCGAATGAATTAAAATGGATACATTCGTATGAATTAGAATGGATCGTGTGAATGAATTAGAATGGATCGTGTGAATGAATTCGAATGGATCGTACGAATGAATTAGAATGGATCGTACGAATGAATTAGAATGGATCGTACGAATGAATTAGAATGGATCTTATGAATGAAATAGAATGGATCGTACGAATGAAATTAGAATAGATCGTACGAATGAATTAGAATGGAATTGGCGAATGAATTAGAATGGATAGTATGTATGAATTAGAAAGGATCATACGAATGAATTAGAATGGATCGTCTGAATGAATTAGAATGAATCGTCTGAATGAATTAGAATGGATCGTGTGAATGAATTAGAGTAGATCATGCTAATTAATTAGAATGGATCGTATGAATGAATTAGAATGAATCGTGTGAATGAATTAGAATGGATCGTACGAATGAATTAGAATGGATCGTACGAATGAATTAGAATGGATACATTCGTATGAATTAGAATGGATCGTATGAATGCATTAGAATGGATCGTGCAAATGAAATATAATAGATTGTACGAATGAATTAGAATGGATCGTACGAATGAATTAGAATGAATGATACGAATGAATTAGAATGGATCGTCCGAATGAATTAGAATGGATCATACGTATGAATTAGAATGGATCGTGCGAGTGAATTAGAATGGATCGTACGAAGGATTTCGAATGGATCGTACGAATGAAATAGAATGGATTGTGCGAATGAATTAGAATGGATTGTGCAAATGAATTAGAATGGATCGTACGAATGAAATAGAATGGATCAAACGAATGAATTAGAATAGATCGTGTGAATGAATTAGAATGGATCGTGCGAATGAATTAGAATGGATCGTCTGAATGAATTAGAATGAATCATACGAATGAATTAGAATGGATAGTGCGAATGAATTAGAATGGACCATTCGATTGAATTAGAATGGATCATACGAATAAATTAGAATGGATCGTGTGAATGAATTTGAATAGATCGTACGAATGAATTAGAATGGATCGTCCGAGTGAATAAGAATAGATCATATGAATGAATTAGAGTGGATCGTGCGAATGAATTAGAATGGATCGTGTGAATGAATTAGAATAGATCATACGAATGAATTAGAATAGATTGTACGAATGAATTAGAATGGATCGTACGAATGCATTAGAATAGATCGTCGGAATAAAATAGAATGGATTGTACGAATGAATTAGAATGGAACGTACGAATGAATTAGAATGGATCGTATGAATGAATTAGAGTGGATCATGCGAATGAAATAGAATGGATCATACGAATGAATTAGAATGGATCGTGCGAATGAATTAGAATGGATCGTGTGAATGAATTAGAGTGGATCATGCGAATGATTTACAATGGATCAAACGTATGAATTAGAATGGATCGTATGAATGAATTAGAGTGGATCATGCGAATTAATTTGAATGGATCGTATGAATGAATTAGAATGAATCGTGCGAATGAATCAGAATGGATCGTATGAATGAATTAGAATAAATCGTGCGAATGAATCAGAATGGATCATACGAATGAATTAGAATGGATCGTACGAATGAATTAGAATGGATACATTTGTATGAGTTAGAATAGATCGTACGAATGAATTAGAATGGATCGTGCGAATGAATTAGAATGGATCATACGAATGAATTAGAATGGACGTGCGAATGAATTAGAATGGATACATTCATGCGAATGAATTAGAATGGATCGTGTGAATGAATTAGAATGGATCGTACGAATGAATTAGAATGGATCATACGAATGAATTAGAATGGATCATATGAATGAATTCGAATGGATCGTGTGAATGAATTAGAGTGGATCATGCGAATTAATTAGAATGGATCGTATGAATGAATTTGAATAGATCATACGTATGAATTAGAATGGATCGTGCGAATGAATTAGAATGGATCGTACGAATGAATTAGAATGGATCGTACGAATGAATTAGAATGAATCATACGAATGAATAAGAATGGATCGTACGAATAAATTAGAATAGATCTTGTGATTGAATTAGAACGGATCTTACAAATTAATTAGAATGGATAGTACGAATGAATAGATCGTTCGAATGAATTAGAAGGAATCGTGTGAATAAATTAGAATGGATTGTGCGAATGAATTAGAATGGATCGTACGGATGAAATAGAATGGATCATATGAATGAATTAGAATGGATCGTGTGAATGAATTAGAATGGATCATGCGAATGAATTAGAATGGATCGTCTGAATAAATTAGAATGAATCATACGAATGAATTAGAATGGATAGTACAAATGAATTAGAATGGATCGTTTTATTGAATTAGAATAGATCATACGAATGAATTAGAATGGATCATGTGAATGAATTAGAATGGATCGTACGAATGAATTAGAATGGATCGTCCGAGTGAATAAGAATGGATCGTATAAATGAATTATAGTGGATCATGCGAATATATTAGAATGGATCGTGCGAATGAATTAGAATGGATCGTATGAATGAATTAGAATAGATTGTACGAATGAATTAGAATGGATCGTACGAATGCATTAGAATGGATCGTGCGAATGAAATAGAATGGATTGTATCAATGAATTAGAATGGATCATACGAATGAATTAGAATGGATCGTACGAATGAATTAGAGTGGATCATGCGAATGAAAAAGAATGGATCATATGAATGAATTAGAATGTATCATGCGAATGAATTAGAATTGATCGTACGAATGAATTAGAATGGGTCGTCCGAGTAAATAAGAATGGATAGTATGAATAAATTAGAATGAATTGTGCGAATGAATTAGAACGGATCGTACGAATGAATAAGAATGGATCGTACAAATGAATTAGAATGGATACATTCGTATGAATTAGAATGGATACAAATGAATTAGAATGGATCGTACGAATGAATTAGAATGGATCGTACGAATGAATTTGAATAGATCGTGCGAATGAATTAGAATGGATCGTGCGAATGAATTAGAATGGATAGTACGAATAAATTAGAATGGATCGTGCAAATGAATTAGAATAGATCGTTTGAATTCATTCGTACTATCCATTCTAATTCATTCGTAAGATCCATTCTAATTCATTCATATGATCTATTCTAATTCATACGAATGTATCCATTCTAATTCATTTGTACGATCCATTCTAATTCATTCGTACGATCCATTCTAATTCATTCGTACGATCCATTCTAATTCAATCGAACGATCCATTCTAATTCATTCGAACGATCCATTCTAATTCATTCGAACGATCCTTTCTTATTCATTCGAACGATCCATTCTAATTCATTCGCATGATCCATTCTAATTCATTCGTATGATCTATTCTAATTAATTTGCACGATCTATTCTAATTCATTCGTACGATCCATTGTAATTCATTCGTACTATCCATTCTAATTCATTCGCATGATCCATTCTAATTCATTCGAACGATCCAATCTAATTCATTCGTACGATCTTTTCTAATTCATTCACACGATCCATTCTAATTCATTCGTACGATCCATTCTAATTCATTCATATGATCCATTCTAATTCATTCGCACGAATGTATCCATTCTAATTCATTTGTACGATCCATTCTATTTCATTCGCACGATCCATTCTGATTCATTCGTATGATCCATTCTAATTCATTCGTACGAACCAATCTAATTCATTCGCATGATCCATTCTAATTCATTCGTATGATTCATTCTAATTCATTCAGACAATCCATTCTAATTTATTCGCACGATCCATTCTAATTCATTCATATTATCCAATGTAATTAATTCGCATGATCCACTCTAATTCGCATGATCCACTCTAATTCATTCATACGATCCATTCTAATTCATTCGTACGATCCATTCTAATTAATTCCGTACGATCCATTCCAATTCATACGAATGTATCCATTCTAATTCATTCGTTCGATCCATTCTATTTCATTCATACGATCCATTCTAATTCATTCATACGATCCATTCCTATTCGTTCGTATAATCCATTCTAATTCATTCGAACGATCCATTCTAATTCATTCGTACGATCTATTCTAATTCATTCGTACTATCCATTCTAATTCATTCGCACGATCCATTCTAATTCATTCGTACGATCCATTCTAATTCATTCGTACGATCCATTCAAATTCATTCGTACGATCCATTCTAATTCATTCGCATGATCCATTCTAATTCATTCATATAAATCATTCTAATTCATTCGCATGATCCATTCTAATTCATTCGGACGATCCATTCTAATTCATTCATATGATTCCTTCTAATTCACTCATACGATCCATTCTAATTCATTCGTATGAATATATCCATTCTAATTCATTCGTACGATCCATTCTAATTCATTCGTACTATCCATTCTAATTCATTCGTATGATTCATTTTAATTCATTCGTACAATCCATTCTAATGCATTCGTACGATCCATTCTAATTCATTCGCACGATCCATTCTAATTCATTCGCATGATCCACTCTAATTCATTCACACGATCCATTCTAATTCATTCGTATGATCCATTCTAATTCATTCGTATGATTCATTCTAATTCATTCGGATGATCCATTCTAATTCATTCGCATGATCCATTCTAATTCATTTGTACGATCCATTCTAATTCATTCGCACGATCCATTCTAATTCATTCGAACGATCCATTCTAATTCATTCGCACGATCCATTCTAATTCATTCATATGATCCATTCTAATTCATTCAAACGATCCATTCTAATTCATTCGTACGATCTATTCTAATTCATTCGTACGATCCATTCTAATTCATTCGCACGATCCATTCTAATACATTCATACGATCCATTCTAATTAATTCATACGATCCATTCTAATTTATTCGTACGAATGTATCCATTCTAATTCATTCATAATATCAATTCTATTTCATTCGAATGATCCATTCTAATTCATTCGCACGATCCATTCTAATTCATTCGCATGGATGTATCCATTCTAATTCATTCGCACAATCCATTCTAATTCATTCGTACGATCCATTCTAATTCATTCATACAATCCATTCTAATTCATTTGTACTATCCATTCTAACATTCTAATTCATTCGAACGATCCATTCTAATTCATTCACGATCCATTCTAATTCATTCACGATCCATTCTAATTCATTCGTACGATCCATTCTAATTCATTCATACGATCAATTCTAATTAATTCGCATGATCCACTCTAATTTATTCATATGATCCATTCTAATTCATACAAATATATCCATTCTAATTAATTCGTTCGATCCATTCTAATTCATTCGAACGATCCATTATAATTCATTCGTACGATCCATTCTAATTCATTCAGATGATCCATTCTAATTCATTCGAACGATCCATTCTAATTCATTCACACAATCTATTCTAATTCATACGTATGATCCATTCTAATTCATTCACATGATCCACTCTAATTCATTCATACGATCCATTCTTATTCATACGTACGATCCATTCTAATTCATTCGTACGATCTATTTAATTCATTCGTATTATCCATTCTAATTCATTCGTACGATCTATTTAATTCATTCGTATTATCCATTCTAATTCATTCATATAATCCATTCTATTTAATTCGAACGATCCATTCTAACTCATTCGAACGATCCATTAAAATTCATTCGTACGATCCATTATAATTCATTCAGACGATCCATTCTTATTCATTCGAACGATCCATTCTAATTCATTCGCACGATCTATTCTAATTCATTCATTCTAATTCATTCAGACGATCCATTCTAATTCATTCATACGATTCATTCTAATTTATTCGAACGATCCATTCTAATTCATTCGTACGATCCATTCTAATTCATTCGCACATTCCATTCTAATTCATTCGTACGATCCATTCTAATTCATTCACACGATCCATTCTAATTCATTCACACGATCCATTCTAATTCATTCGTACGATCTATTCTAATTCATACGAATGTTTTCATTCTAATTCATTCGTACAATCCATTCTAATTCATTCGCACGATCCATTCTAATTCATTCGTACGATCCATTCTAATTCATTCGTACGATCCATTTTAATTCATTCGCAGGTTCCATTCTAATTCATTCATACGATCCATTCTAATTCATTCGTACGATCCATTCTAATTCATTCGCATGATCCATTCTAATTCATTCGTAGGATCCATTCTAATCCATTCGTACAATCTATTCTATTTCATTCGCACGATCCATTCTAATGCATTCATACGATCCATTCTAATTCATACGAATGTATCCATTCTAATTCATTAGAACGATCCATTCTATTTCACTCGCATGATCCATTCGTATTCATTCGTACGATCGATTCTAATTCATTCGTATGATTCATTCTTATTCATTCGTACGATCCATTCTAATTCATTCGTATGATTCATTCTAATTCATTCATATGATCCATTTTAATTCATTCACATGATCCATTCTAATTCATTCGTACGATCCGTTCTAATTCATATGCACGATCCATTCTAATTCATTCGTACTATCCATTCTAATTCATACGAATGAATTAGAATGGATACATTCGTGCGAATGAATTAGAATGGATCGTGTGAATGAATTAGAATTGATCGTATGAATGAATTAGAATGGATCGTGCGTATGAATTAGAATGGATCGTACGAATGAATTAGAATGAATCATACGAATGAATTAGAATGGATCATACGAATGAATTAGAATGGAATGTGCGAATGAATTAGAATGGATTGTACGAATGAATTAGAATGGATAGTATGAATGAATTAGAATGGATCGTACGAATGAATTAGAATGGGTCATACGAATGAATTAGAATGGATCGTACGAATGAATTAGAATGGATCGTGAATGAATTAGAATGGATTGTACGAATGAATTAGAATGGATCACGAATGAATTAGAATGGATTATACGAATGAATTAGAATGGATCGTGCGAATGAATTAGAATGGATCGTACGAATGAATTAGAATGGATACATTCGTGCGAATGAATTAGAATGGATCATATGAATGAATTAGAATGGATCTTACGAATGAATTAGAATGGATCGTGCGAATGAACTAGAATGGATTGTACGAATGAATTAGAATGAATACATTCGTATGAATTAGAATAGATCGTACGAATGAATTAAAATGGATCATACGAGTGAATTAGAATGGCTCGTGCGAATGAATTAGAATGGATCGTTCGAATGCATTAGAATAGAATGTGCGAATTAATTAGAATCACGATCCATTCTAATTCATTCGTACGATCCATTCTAATTCATTCGCACAATCCATTCTAATTCATTCGTACGATCTACTCTAATTCATTCGTACAATCCATTCTATTTCATTCGTACGATCCATTCTAATTCATTCGTATGATTCATTCTAATTCATTCGCACGAATGTATCCATTCTAAGTTATTCATACGATCCATTCTAATTCATTCGTATGATTCATTCTATTTCATTCTGACGATCCATTCTAATTCATTCAGATGATCCATTCTAATTCATTCGTTCGATTTATTCTAATTCATTCACATGATCCATTCTAATTCATTCGTATGATCCATTCTAATTCAATCTTATGATCTTTATTCGTACGATCCATTCTAATTGATACGAATGTATCCATTCTAATTCTTTCATTCGATCCTTTCTAATTCATTCGTAAGATCCATTCTAATTCATTCGCACATTCCATTCTAATTCATTCGAACAATCCATTCTAATTCATTCGTACGATCCATTCTAATTCATTCGTAGGAGCCATTCTAATTCTTTCGTACGATCCATTCTAATTCATTCGTACAATCCATTCTAATTGTTTCGCACGATCCATTCTAATTTATTCATACGATCCATTCTAATTCATTCGTACGATCCATTCTAATTCATTCGTACGATCCATTCTAATTCATTCGTACGATCCATTCAAATTCATTCGCACGATCCATTCTAATTCATTCGCATTATCCACTCTAATTCATTCATACGATCCATTCTAATTCATTCGCATAATCCATTCTAATTCATTCGCACATTCCATTCTAATTCATTCGCATGATCCATTCTAATTCATTCGCACGATCCATTCTAATGCATTCATACGATCCATTCTAATTCATTCGTATGATCTATTCTAATTCATCCGTATGATCCTTTCTAATTCATCCGTACGATCCATTCTAATGCATTCATACGATCCATTCTATTTCATCCGTACGATCCATTCTAATTCACTCGCATGATCCATCCATTCTAATTCATTCGTACTATCCATTCTAATTCATTCGTATGGATGTATCCATTCTAATTCATTCACACGATCCATTCTAATTCATTCGCACATTCCATTCTAATTCATTCGTATGATCCATTCTAATTCATTCGTACGATCCATTCTAATTCATTCGCATGATCCATTCTAATTCATTCGCACGATCCATTCTAATGCATTCATACGATCCATTCTAATTCATTCGTACGATCTATTCTAATTTATCCGTACGATCCATTCTAATTCATCCGTACGATCCATTCTAATTCATCCGTACGATCCATTCTAATGCATTCAAACGATCCATTCTAATTCATCCGTACGATCCATTCTAATTTACTCACATGATCCATCCATTCTAATTCATTCGTACTATCCATTCTAATTCATTCGTATGGATGTATCCATTCTAATTCATTCGTACGATCCATTCTAATTCATTCGTACGATCCATTCTAATGCATTCGCACGATCCATTCTAATTCATTCGCACGATCCGATCCATTCTAATTCATTCGTATGATTCAAACCAAATCATTCATATAATCCATTCTAATTCAATCGAATGATCCATTCTAATTCATTCGCACGAATGTATCCATGCTAATTCTATCGCACGATCCATTCTAATTCATTCGCACAAGCCATTCTAATGCATTCGTAATGGAATGTGCGAATGAAATAGAATGGATCGTATGGTTGTATTAGAATGGATCTTGCGAATGAATTAGAATGAATCATACGAATGAATTAGAATGGATCATACGAATGAATTAGAATGGATTGTACGAATGCATTAGAATGGATCGTGCGAATGAATTAGAATGGATCGTACGAATGAATTAGAATGAATCATACGAATGAATTAGAATGGATCGTGTGAATGAATTAGAATGGTTCGTGCGAATGAGCATTCATACGATCCATTCTAATGCATTCGAACGATCCATTCTAATTCATTCGTATGATCCATTCTAATTCATTCATACATTCCATTCTAATTCATTCGTACGATCCATTCTAATTCATTCGAACGATCCATTCTAATTCATTCGAACGATCCATTCTAATTTATTCGCACGATCCATTCAAACTCATTCATATGATCCATTGTAATTAATTCGCATGATCCACTCTAATTCATTCATACGATCCATTCTAATTCATTCGTACGATCCATTCTAATTCATTCGTACGATCCATTTTAATTCATACGAATGTATTCATTCTAATTCATTCGTACAATCCATTCTAATTCATTCGCATATTCCATTCTAATTCATTCATACGATCTATTCTAATTCAGTCGGACGACCCATTCTAATTCATTTGTATGATCCATTCTAATTCATTCGTACGGTCCATTCTAATTCATTCGTACGATCCATTCTAATTCATTCGCACGATCCATTCTAATTCATTTGAACGATCCATTCTAATCCATTCTCACGATCCATTCTAATTCATTCATACGATCCATTCTAATTCATTCGAACGATCCATTCTAATTCATTCATATGATCTATTATAATTCATTCGTACGATCCATTCTAATTCATTCGCACGATCCATTCTAATGCATTCATACGATCCATTCTAATTAATTCGCACGATCCATTCTAATTCATTCATACGAATGTATCTATTCTAATTCATTCGTACGATCCATTCTATTTCATTTGAATGATCAATTCTAATTCATCCGCACGATCCATTTTAATTCATTCGAACGATCTATTCTAATTCATTCGAACGATTCATTCTAATTCATTCGCACGATCCATTCTAATTCATTCGTACGATCCATTGTAATTAATTCGCATGATTCATTCTAATGCATTCATACGATCCATTCTAATTAATTCGCACATTCCATTCTAATTCATTCGTACGATCCATTCTAATTCATTTGTATGATCCATTCTAATTCATTCGTACGATCCATTCTAATTCATTCGTATGATCCATTCTAATTCATTCGCACAATCCATTCTAATTCATTCGAACGATCCATTCTAACTCATTCACATGATCCATTCTAATTCATTCGTACGATCCATTCTATTTCATTCATACGATCCATTCTAATTCATACGAATGTATCCATTCTAATTCATTCGTACGAATGTATCCATTCTAATATATTTGTACGATCCATTCTAATTCATTCGCACGATCCATTCTAATTCATTCACATTAATCCTTTCTAATTCATTTTCACGATCCATTCTAATTCATTCGTAAAATCCATTCTAATTCATTCGAATGATCCATTATAATTCATTTGTACGATCCATTCTAATTCATTCAGACGATCCATTCTAATTCATTCGCACGAATGTATCCATTCTAATTCATTCGTACGATCCATTCTAATTCATTCGTACGATCCATTCTATCATACGATCCATTCTAATTCATACGAATGTATCTATTCTAATTCATTCGTACGATCCATTCTAATTCATTCGCACGATTCGTCCTAATTCATTCATACGATCCATTCTAATTAATTCGCATGATCCACTCTAATTCGTTCACATGATCCACTCTAATTCATTCATACGATCCATTCTAATTCATTCGCACAATCCATTCTAATTCATTCATACGATCCATTGTAATTAATTCGCATGATCCACTCTAATTCATTCATACGATCCATTCTAATTCATTCGTACGATCCATTCTAATTCATACGCACGAATGTATCCATTCTAATTCATTCGTATGATCCATTCTAATTCATACGAATGTATCCATTCTAATTCTTTCGTATGATTCATTCTAATTCTTTCGTACGATCCAATCTAATTCATTCGTATGATCCATTCGATTTCATTCGTACGATCCATTCTAATTCATTCGCACGATTCAGTCTAATTTAATCATACGATCCATTCTAATTAATTTGCATGATCCACTCTAATTCATTCACACGATCCATTCTAATTCATTCATATGATTCTTTCTAATTCATTCGTACAATCTATTCTATTTCATTCGCACGATCCATTCTAATGCATTCATACGATTCATTCTAATTTATACGAATGTATTCATTCTAATTCATTCGTACGAATGAATTAGAATGGTTCGTACGAATGAAATAGAATAGATCATACTAATGAATTAGAATGGATCGTATGAATGAATTAGAATAGATCGTACGAATGAATTAGAATGGATCGTATGAATGGATTAGAATGGGTCATCTGAATGAATTAGAATGGATTGTATGAATGAATTAGAATGAATCATATGAATGAATTAGAATAGAATGTGCGAATGAATTAGAATGGATCATGTAAATTAATTAGAATGGATCGTATGAATGAATTAGAATGAATCGTGCGAATGAATTAAATGAATCATACAAATAAATTATAATAGATCGTACGGATGAATTAGAATGTGATCGTGCGAAAATATTAGAATGGATACATTCCTATGAATTAGAAAGGATCGTACGAATGAAATAGACGCCACCTTGAATAGGGCCATGAGAAGGATATTTTGGATACAATCCTAATTCATTCGTATGATCCATTCCAATTCATTCGAACGATCCATTCTAATTTATTCGTACGATCCATACTAATTCATTCGGACGATCCATTCTAATTCATCGTACGATCCATTCTAATTCATTTGTATGATCCATTGTAATTAATTCGCATAATCCACTCTAATTCATTCAAACAATCCATTCTAATATATTCGTATGATTCATTCTAATTCATTCGTACGATTCAATCTAGTTCATTCGTACAATCCAGTCTAATTCATTCACACGAATGTATCCATTCCATTCTAATTCATTTGCACAATCCATTCTAATTCATTCGTACGATCCATTCTAATTCATTCGCACGAATGTATCCATTCTAATTCATTCGTACGATCCATTCTAATTCATTCGTACGATCCATTCTAATTCATTAGTACGATCCATTCTAATTCACTCGGACGATCCATTCTAATTCATTCGTACGATCCATTCTAATTCATTCGCATGATCCATTCTAATTCATTCATACGATCCATTCTAATTCATTTGTATGATCCATTCTAATTTATTCGAACGATCTATTCTAATTTATTCGTACAATCCATTCTAATTCATTCGGATGATCCATTCTAAATCATTCGTACGATCCATTCTAATTCATTCGTACGATCCATTCTAATTCATTCGTATGATCCATTCTAATTCATTCGAACGATCCATTCTAATTCATTCGAACTATCCATTCTAATTCATTCATACAGTCCATTCGTACGAATGAATTAGAATGAATACATTCGTACGAATGAACTAGAATGGATCATACGAATGAATTAGAATGAATCATACGAATGAATTAGAATGGATCTTCCGAATGCATTAGAATGGATCGTACGAATGAATTAGAATGGATTGTACGAATGAATTCGAATGAATACATTCGTATGAATTAGAATGGATCGTACGAATGAATTAGAATTGATCATACGAATGAATTAGAATGGATACATTCGTACGAATGAATTAGAATGGATCGAACGAATGAATTAGAATGGATCGTTCGAATGAATTAGAATGGATCGTCTGAATGAATTAGAATGAATTATACGAATGAATTAGAATGGATAGTACGAATGAATTAGAATGGATCGTACGAATGAATTAGAATGGATCGTACGAATGAATTAGAATGGATCGTGAATGAATTAGAATGGATAGTACAAATGAATTAGAATGGATCGTACGAATGAATTAGAATGGGTCGTATGAATGAATTAGAATGGATCGTACGAATGAATTAGAATAGATCATGAATGAATTAGAATGGATCGTACGAATGAATTAGAATGGATCGTGAATGAATTTGAATGGATACATTCGTACGAATGAATTAGAATGGATCATACGAATGAATTAGAATGGATCGTGCGAATGAATTAGAACGGATCGTACGAATGAATTAGAATGGATACATTCATGCGAATGAATTAGAATGGATCATACGAATAAATTAGAATGGATCGTACGAATGAATTAGAATAGATAGTGTGAATGAATTAGAATGGATATATTCGTATGAATTAGAATGGATCGTCTAAATGAATTAGAATGAATCATACGAGTGAATTAGAATGGATCGAACGACTGAATTAGAATTGATCTTTCGAATGAATTAGAAAAGATCGTACGAATGAATTAGAATGGATCGTATGAATGCATTAGAATGGAATGTGCAAATGAAATAGAATGGATTGTATGAATGAATTAGAATGGATCGTACGAATGAATTAGAATGGATCGTGAATGAATTAGAATGGATAGTACGAATGAATTAGAATGGATCGTATGAATAAATTATAATGGGTCGTATGAATGAATTAGAATGGATCGTACGAATGAATTAGAATGGATCGTGAATGAATTAGAATGGATCGTACGAATGAATTAGAATGGATCGTGAATGAATTAGAATGGATACATTCTTACGAATGAATTGGAATGGATCGTGCAAATGAATTAGAATGGATTGTACAAATGAATTAGAATGGATACATTCGTGCGAATGAAATAGAATGGATCAGACGAATGAATTAGAATAGATCGTACGAATGAATTAGAATGGATCGTACGAATGAATTAGAATGGATCATACGAATGAATTAGAATGGATCGTTCGAATGAATTAGAATGGATCGTACGGAATGAATTAGAATGGATACATTCGAATGAAATAGAATGGATACATTCGTGCGAATGAATTAGAATGGATCGTACGAATGAATTAAAAGCGATCATACGAATGAATTAGAATGGATCGTACGAATGAATTAGAATGGATCGTACGAATGAATTAGAATGAATCATACGAATGGATTAGAATGGATCATATGAATGAATTAGAATGGATACATTCGTATGAATTAGAATAAATCGTCTGAATGAATTAAAATGAATCATACGAATGAATTAGAATGGATTGTGCGAATGAATTAGAATCGATCGTCTGAATAAATTAGAATAGATTGATCGAATGAATTAGAATGGATCGTATGAATGAATTAGAATAGATCGTACGAATGAATTTGAATGATTCATACGAATGAATTAGAATGGATCGTGCGAATGAATTAGAATGGATCGTGCGATTGAATTATAATGGATCGTACGAATGAATTAGAATGGATCATTCGAATGAATTAGAATGGATCGTACGAAAGAATTAGAATGGATCGTGTGAATGAATTAGAATGGATACATTCATGCGAATTAGTTAGAATGGATCGTGTGAATGAATTAGAATGAATCATATGAATGAATTAGAATGGATCGTGTGAATGAATTAGAGTGGATCATACGAATTAATTAGAATGGATCGTATGAATGAATTAGAATGAATCGTGCAAATGAATCAGAATGGATCGTTTGAATGAATTAGAATGCATACATTCGTATGAACTAGAATGGATCGTATGAATGCATTAGAATGGATCGTGCGAATGAAATAGAATGGATTGTACGAATGAATTAGAATGGATCGTACGAATGAATTAGAATGAATTGTGTGAATGAATTAGAATGGATCTTACGAATAAATTAAAATGGATCGTACGAATGAATTAGAATGGATCATAGGAATGAATTAGAATGGAATGTGCGAATGAATTAGAATGGATACATTCGAATGATTTAGAATGGATACATTTGTGTGAATCAATTAGAATGGATCGTGTGAATTAATTTGAATGGAATGTGGGAATGAAATAGAATGGATCGTACGAATGAATTTGAATGGTTCGTTCAAATGAATTAGAATGGATCGTATGAATAAATTAGAATGAATCGAACGAATGAATTAGAATGGATTGTGCGAATGAATTAGAATGGATCATACGTATGAATTAGAATAGATCGTGTGAATGAATTAAAATGGATCGTACGAATGAATTAGAATGGATCGTATGAATGAATTAGAATAGAATGTGCGAATGAATTAGAATGGATCGTACGAATGAATTAGAATGGATCGTCTGAATGAATTAGAATAGATTGTGTGATTGAATTAGAATGGATCACACGAATGAATTAGAATGGATCATGTGAATAAATTAAAATAGATAGTACGAATGAATTAGAATGGAATGTGCGAATGAATTAGATTGGATCGTGCGAATGAATTAGAATGGATAGTACGAATGAATTAGAATGGATCGTGCGAATGAATTAGACTAGATCGTACGAATGAATTAGAATGGATCGTGCGAATGAATTAGAATGGATCATTCGAATGAAATGGAATAGATCGTATGAATGCATTAGAATGGATCGTGCGAATGAATTAGAATAGATCGTACGAATGAATTAGAATGGATCATCTGAATGAATTAGAATGGATCCTACGAATGAATTAGAATGGATCGTGCGTATGAATTAGAATTAGAATGGATCGTACGAATGAATTAGAATGGATCGAACGAATGAATTTGAAAGGATACATTCGTATGAATTACAATGGATCATACGAATGAAATAGAATGGATACATTCGTGCGAATGAATTAGAATGGATCGTACGAATGAATTAGAATGGATACATTCGTATGAATTAGAATGGATCATACAAATAAATTAGCATAGATCGTGCAAATGAATTAGAATGGATCATACGAATGAATTAGAATGGATCATATAAATGCATTAGAATGGATCATGCGAATGAATTAGAATGGACCGTACGAATGAATTAGAATGGATCGTACGAATGAATTAGAATGGATCGTACGAATGAATTAGAATAGTTTGTGTGAATGAATTAGAATGGATCATACGAATGAATTAGAATGGATCATGTGAATGAATTAGAATGGATCGTATAAATATATTAGAATGGATACATTCGTGCGAATGAATTAGAATGGATCATACGAATGAATTAGAATAGATCGTATGAATGCATTAGAATGGATCGTGCGAATGAATTAGAATGGATCGTACGAATGAATTAGAATGGATCGTACAAATGAATTAGAATGGATCATACAAATGAATTAGAATGGATTGTGTGAAATTATAATGGATCATACGAATGAATTAGAATGGAATGTGCGAATGAATTAGAATGGATCGTACGAATGAATTAGAATGGATCTTACGAATGAATTAGAATGGATAGTACGAATGAATTATAATGGATACATTCGTGCGAATGAATAAGAATGGATCATACGAATGAATTAGAATGGATCGTACAAATGAATGAGAATGGTTCGTGTGAATGAATTAGAATGGATCGTACGAATGAATTAGAATGGATCGTCCGAATGAATTAGAATAGATCGTGCGAATGAATTAGAATGGATAGTGCGAATGAATTAGAATGGATCGTGCGAATGAATTAGAATAGATCATGCGAATGAATTAGAATAGATCGTACGAATGAATTAGAATGTATCATACGAATGAATTAGAGTGGATCATGCGAATTAATTACAATGGATAATATGAATAAATTAGAATGGATCGTGTGAATAAATTAGAATGGATCGTCTGAATGAATTAGAATGAATCATACGAATGAATTAGAATGGATCATGTGAATGAATTAGAATGGATCCTACGAATGAATTAGAATGGATCATAAGAATGAATCAGAATGGATCGTGCGAATGAATTAGAATGGATCGTACGAATGAATTAGAATGGATACATTCGTGCGAATGAATTAGAATGGATCATACGAATGATATAGAATGGATCGTACGAATGAATAAGAATGGATCGTGTGAATGAATTAGAATGGATCGTACGAATGAATTAGAATGGATCATCCGAATGAATTAGATTGGATCGTGCGAATGAATTAGAATGGATAGTACGAATGAATTAGAATGGATCGTGTGAATGAAATAAAATAGATCATGCAAATGAATTAGAATAGATCGTATGAATGACTTAGAATGGATCGTGAATGAATTAGAATGGATATTACGAATGAATTAGAATGGATCCTACGAATGAATTAGAATGGGTCATATGAATGAATTAGAATAGATCGTGCGAATCAATTAGAATGGATCGTGAATGAATTAGAATGGATCATACGAATGAATTAGAATGGAACATGAATGAATTAGAATTGATACATTCGTACGAATGAATTAGAATGGATCATACGAATGAATTAGAATTGATCGTGAGAATGAATTAGAAAGGATCGTACAAATGAATTAGAATGGATACATTCATGCGAATGAATTAGAATGGATCATACGAATGAATTAGAATGGATCGTATGAATAAATTAGAACGGATCGTGTGTATGAATTAGAATGGATACATTCGTATGAATTAGAATGGATCGTCTGAATGAATTAGAATCAATCATACGAATGAATAAGAATGGATCGAACGAATGAATTAGAATGGATCATTCGAATGAATTAGAATAGATCGTACGAATGAATTAGAATGGGTCGTATGAATGCATTAGAATGTAATGTGCGAATGAAAAAGAATGGATTGTACGAATGAATTAGAATAGATCGTACGAATGAATTAGAATGGATCGTATGAATGAATTAGAATAGATCGTGAATGAATTAGAATGGATAGTATGAATGAATTAAAATGGATCGTACAAATAAATTAGAATGGGTCGTATGAATGAATTAGAATGAATCGTACGAATGAATTAGAATGGATCGTGAATGAATTAGAATGGATCGGACGAATGAATTAGAATGGATCGTGAATGAATTAGAATGGATACATTCGTACGAATGAATTAGAATGAATCATACGAATGAATAAGAATGGATCGTGCGAATGAATTAGAATGGATCGTACGAATGAATTAGAATGGATACATTCGTGAGAATGAATTAGAATTGATCGTACGAATGAATTAGAATGGATCATACGGATGAATTAGAATAGATCGTTCGAATGAATTAGAATGGATCGTATGGAATGAATTAGAATGGATACATTCGAATGAATTATAATAGATACATTCATGCGAATGAATTACAATAGATAGTACGAATGAATTAGAATGGATCGTACGAATGAATTAGAATGGATCGTATGAATGAATTAGAATGGATCATACGAATAAATTAGAATGGATCGTACGAATGAATTCGAATGAATCATACGAATGGATTAGAATGGATCATGTGAATGAATTAGAATGGATACATTCCTATGAATTAGAATGGATCATCTGAATGAAATAGATTGAATCATACGAATGAATTAGAATGGATTGTGAGAATGAATTAGAATGGATCGTCTGAATGAATTAGAATGGATCGAACGAATGAATTAGAATGGATCATACGAATGAATTAGAATGGATCGTACGAATGAATTAGAATGAATCATACGAATGAATTAGAATGGATCGTGCGAATGAATTAGAATGGATCGTACGAATGAATTAGAATGGATCGTGTGAATGAATTAGAATGGATACATTCATGCGAATGAATTAGAATGGATCATCTGAATGAATTAGAATGAATCATATGAATGAATTAGAATGGATCGTGTGAACGAGTTAGAGTGGATCATGCGAATTAATTAGAATGGATCGTATGAATGAATTAGAATAAATTGTGCGAATGAATCAGAATGGATCATTCGAATGAATTATAATGGATACATTCATATGAATTAGAATGCATCGTATGAATGCATTAGAATGGATCATGCGAATAAAATATAATGGATTGTACAAATGAATTAGAATGGAACGTACGAATGAATTAGAATGGATCGTACGAATGAAATAGAATGAATCGTGTGAATGAATTAGAATGGATCTTACGAATGAATTAAAATGGATCGTACGAATGAATTAGAATGGATCGTACGAATGATATAGAATGGAATGTGTGAATGAATTAGAATGGATACATTCGAAAGAATTTGAATGGATACATTCGTGCAAATGAATTAGAATGGATCGTGCGAATTAATTAGAATGGAATGTGCGA
The DNA here is from genome assembly GCA_947650365.1 of Chamaelirium japonicum. NCBI lineage: Eukaryota > Viridiplantae > Streptophyta > Magnoliopsida > Liliales > Melanthiaceae > Chamaelirium > Chamaelirium japonicum. Next base: position 2,700,424 of record CANTAL010000001.1, read on the forward strand.
AAGAATTAGAATGGATCGTACGAATGAATTAGAATGGATTGTTCGAATGAATTAGAATGGATTGTGCGAATGAATTAGAATGGATCGAATGAATGCATTAGAATGGATCGTGCGAATGAATTAGAATGGATCGTACGAATGAATTAGAATGGATCGTACGAATGAATTAGAATGGATCGTACGAATGAATTTGAATGGATCGTACGAATGAATTAGAATGGATCGTGCCTATGAATTAGAATGGATACATTCATGCGAATGAATTAGAATGGTTCGTACGAATGAATTAGAATGGATAGAACGAATGAATTAGAATGGATACATTCGTATGAATTAGAATGGATCATACGAATGAATTAGAATGGGTCGTACGAATAAATTAGAATGGATACATTCGTATGAATTAGAATGGATCGTACGAATAAATTAGAATGGATCGTGCGAATGAATTAGAATGGATCATACGAAAGAATTAAAATGGATCGTACGAATGCATTAGAATGGATCGTGTGAATGAATTAGAATGGATCGTATGAATGAATTAGAATAGATCGTGCTAATGAATTAGAATGGATCGTACGAATGAATTAGAATGGATCGTGTGAATGTATTAGAATAGATCGTACAAATATATTTGAATGGATACATTCGTGCGAATGAATTAGAATGGATCATATGAATGAATTAGAATAGATCGTATGAATACATTAGAATGGATCGGGCGATTAAATTAGAATAGATCGTACGAATGAATTAGAATGGATCGTACGAATGAATTAGAATGGATTATACAAATGAATTAGAATGGATCGTGCAATTGAATTAGAATGGATCATACAAATGAATTAGAATGGATCATGTGAAATTAGAATGGATCATACGAATGAATTAGAATAGAATGTGCGAATGAATTAGAATGGATCGTACGAATGAATTAGAATGGATCGTTCGAATGAATTAAAATAGATCTTATGAATGAATTAGAATGGATAGTACGAATGAATTAGAATGGATACATTTGTGCAAATGAATTAGAATGGATCATACGAATGAATTAGAATGGATCGTATGAATGAATTAGAATGGATTAGAATGGATCATCCGAATGAATTAGAATGGATCGTGCGAATGAATTAGAATAGATAGTACGAATGAATTAGAATGGATCGTGCGAATGAATTAGAATAGATCGTACGAATGAATTAGAATAGATCGTACGAATGAATTAGAATGGATCATACGAATGAATTAGAGTGGATCATGCGAATTAATTACAATAGATCATACGAATGAATTAGAATGGATCGTGCGAATAAATTAGAATGGATCGTCTGAATGAATTAGAATGAATCATACGAATGAATTAGAATGGATCATGCGAATGAATTAGAATGGATCGTACGAATGAATTAGAATGGATCATACGAATGAATCAGAATGGATCGTGCGAATGAATTAGAATGGATCGTACGAATGAATTAGAATGGATATATTCGTGCGAATGAATTAGAATGGATCATACAAATGAATTAGAATGGATCGTACGAATGAATTAGAATGTATCATACGAATGAATTAGAATGGATCGTACGAATGAATTAGAATGGATCATCCAAATGAATTAGAGTGGATCGTGCGAATGAATTAGAATGGATAGTACGAATGAATTAGAATGGATCGTGCGAATGAATTAAAATAGATCGTGCGAATGAATTAGAATAGATCGTACGAATGAATTAGAATAGATAGTACGATAGAATTAGAATGGATCGTACGAATGAATTAGAATGGGTCGTATGAATGAATTAGAATGGATTGTACGAATGAATTAGAATGGATCGTGAATGGATTAGAATGGATCGTACGAATGAATTAGAATGAATCATGAATGAATTAGAATTGATACATTCGTACAAATGAATTAGAACGGATCATACGAATGAATTAGAATGGATCGTTCGAATGAATTAGAATGGATCGTACGAATGAATTAGAATGGATACATTCGTGCGAATGAATTAGAATGAATCGTGAATGAATTAGAATGGATCAAACGAATGAATTAGAATGGATCGTACGAATGAATTGGAATGGATCGTGTGAATGAATTAGAATGGATCGTCTGAATGAATTAGAATGGATCGTATGAATGAATTATAATGGATCGTTCGAATAAAATAGAATGGATTGTACGAATGAATTATAATGGAACGTGCGAATGAATTAGAATGGATCGTGCGAATGAATTAGAATGGATACATTCGTGCGAATGAATTAGAATGGATCTTACGAATGAATTAGAATGGATAGTACGAATGAATTAGAATAGATCTTATGAATGAATTGGAATGGATCGTGCGAATGAATTAGAATAGATCGTATGAATGATTTGGAATGGATCGTATGAATGATTTAGAATGGATCGTGCGAATGAATTAGAATGGATCGTACGAATGAATTAGAATGGATCGTGTGAATGAATTAGAATGGATCGTACAAATAAATTGGAATAGATCGTACGAATGAATTAGAATGGATCGTCTGAATGAATTAGAATGAATCATACGAATGAATTAGAATGGATCGAACGAATGAATTAGAATGAATCATACGAATGAATAAGAATGGATCAAATGAATGAATTAGAATGGATACATTCGTATGGATTAGAATGGATCGTATGAATGAATTAGAGTGGATCATGCGAATGAATTAGAATGGATCGTGCGAATGAATTAGAATCGATCGTACGAATGAATTAGAATAGATTGTACGAATAAATTAGAATAGATCGTACGAATGAATTAGAATGGATCATGCGAATAACTTAGAATGGATCATACGAATGAATTAGAATAGATTGTACGAATGAATTAGAATGGATCTTACGAATGAATTAGAATGGATAGTACGAATGAATTAGAATAGATCGTGTGAATGAATTAGAATGGATCGTATGAATGAATTAGAATGGATCGTATGAATGCATTAGAATGGATCATGCGAATGAATTAGAATGGATCGTACGAATGAATTAGAATGGATCGTGTGAATGAATTAGAATGGATCGTACGAATGCATTAGAATGGATCGTGCGAATGAATTAGAATGGATCATCTGAAGGAACTAGAATGAATCATACGAATGAATTAGAATGGATCGAACGAATGAATTAGAATAAATCATACGAATGAATTAGAATAGATCAAACGATTGAATTAGAATGGATACATTCGTATCAATTAGAATGGATTGTATGAATGAATTATAGTGGATCATGCGAATGAATTAAAATGGATCGTGCAAATGAATTAGAATGGATCGTACGAATGAATTAGAATAGATTGTACGAATGAATTAGAATGGATCGTACGAATGAATTAGAATGGATCGTGCGAATGAATTAGAATGGATCGTACGAATGAATTAGAATGGATTGTACGAATGAATTAGAATGGATACATTCGTGTGAATGAATTAGAATGGATACATTCGTGTGAATGAATTAGAATGAATCATGCAAATGAATTAGAATAGATCGTACGAATGAATTAGAATAGATTGTACGAATGAATTAGAATGGATCATACGAATGCATTAGAATGGATCGTGCGAATGAAATAGAATGAATTGTACGAATGAATTAGAATGGATCATACGAATGAATTAGAATGGATCGTATGAATGAATTAGAGTGGATCATGCGAATGAATTAGAATGGATCGTGCGAATGAATTAGAATGGATCGTATGAATGAATTAGAATGGATCGTAAGAATGAATTAGAATAGATCGTGCGAATGAATTAGAATGGATCTTACGAATGAATTAGAATGGATAGTACGAATGAATGGATCGTTCGATCCATTCTAATTCTGTTGTACATTCCATTCTAATTCATTCGAATGATCTATTCTAATTCATTCGTACGATCCATTCTAATTCATTCATATGATCCATTCTAAATCATTCGCATGAATGTATCCATTCTAATTCATTCGTACGATCTATTTTAATTTATTCGAACGATCTATTCTAATTCATTCGTACAATCGATTCTAATTCATTCGTACGATCCATTCTAATTCATTCGCACGAATGTATCCATTCTAATTCATTCGCATGAATGTATCCATTCTAAATCATTCGCACGATCTATTCTAATTCATTCGTTTGATCCATTCTAATTCAGTCGTACAATCCATTCTAATTCATTCAAACGATCTATTCTGATTCATTCATACGTTTCATTCTAATTCATTCGTACGATCCAGTCTAATTCATTAATACGATCCATTCTAATTCATTCGTATGATTCATTCTAATTCATTCAGACGATCCATTCTAATTCATTCGCACAATCTATTCTAATTCATTCCTATGATCCATTCTAATTCACTCGCATGATCCATTCTAATTCATTCATATGATCCATTCTAATACATTCGCACGAATGTATCCATTCTAATTCATTCGCACGATCCATTCTAATTCATTCATACGATATATTCTAATTCAGTCGCACGAATGTATCCATTCAAGTTCATTCGTATGATCTATTCTAATTCACTCGGACGATCCATTCTAATTCATTCGTATGATCCAGTCTAATTCATTCGCACGAATGTATCCATTCTAATTCATTAGTATGATCCATCCTAATTCTTTCGTATGAACCATTCTAATTTATTCATACGATCCATTCTAATTCATTCGTATGATTCATTCTAATTCATTCAGACGATCCATTCTAATTCATTCGCACGATCTATTCTAATTCATTCGTACGATCTATTCTAATTCATTCACACGAATCTATCCATTCTAATTCATTCGTATGATCCACTCTAATTCATTTGTACGATCCATTCTAATTCATTCGAATGATCCATTCTAATTCATTCGTACGATCCATTCTAATTCATTTGTACGATCCATTCTAATTCATTCACATGATCCAATCTAATTCATTCATATGATTCATTGTAATTAATTCGCACGATCCATTCTAATTCATTCACATTATCCATTTTAATTTATTCGTACGATCCAATCTAATTCATTCACATGATCCATTCTAATTCATTCGCACTATCCATTCTAATTCATTCGCACGATCCATTTTAATTCATTCGCACGATCCATTCTAATTCATTCGTTCGACCCATTCTAATTCATTCGTAAGATCCATTCTAATTCATTCGCACGATCCATTCTGATTCATTCATACGATCCATTCTAATTCATTCATATGAGTCATTCTAATTCATTCAGACGATCCATTATAACTCATTCGCACGATCTATTCTAATTCATTCGTACGATCCATTCTAATTCATTCGTACAATCTATTCTAATTCATTCGAGCGATCCATTCTAATTCATTCGTACAATCCATTCTATTTCATTCATACGATCCATTCTAATTCATTCGCACGAATGTTTCCATTCTAATTCATTCGTACGGTCCATTCTAATTCATTCGCACAAATGTATCCATTCTAATTCATTCGTACGATCCATTCTAGTTCATTTGCATGGATGTATCCATTCTAATTCTAATTCATTCGTACGATCCATTCTAATTCTAATCCATTCTAATTCATTCGTACGATCCATTCTAGTTTATTTGTATGATCCATTCTAATTCATTCGTACGATCCATTCTAGTTCATTCGTACGATCCATTCTAATTCATTCGCACGAATGTATCCATTCTAGTTCATGCATACGATCCATTCTAATTCATTTGCATGGATGTATCCATTCTAATTCATTCGTACGATCCATTCTAATTCATTCGCACGAATGTATCTATTCTAATTCAATCGCACGATCCATTCAATTTCATTCGCACGATCTATTCTAATTCATTCGTACGATCCATTCTAATTCACTCGCACGATCAATTCTAATTCATTCGAATGATCCATTCTAATTCATTCGGACGAATGTATCCATTCTAATTCATTCGTACGATCTGTTCTAATTCATTCACATGATCCATTCTAATTCATTCGTATGATCCATTCTAATTCAATCGCACGATCCATTCTAATTCATTCGTACGATCCATTCTAATTCATTCGCACGATCTATTCTAATGCATTCGTGCGATCCATTCTAATTCATTGCACGATCCATTCTAATTCATTCGAACGATCCATTCTAATTCATTCGTACGATCCATTCTAATCCATTCGTACGATCCATTCTAATTCATTCGTACGATCCATTCTAATTCATTCGCACGAATGTATCCATTCTAATTCATTCGTACAATCAATTCTAATTCATTCGTACGATCCATTCTAATTCATTCGCACGATCCATTCTAATTCATTCGCATGATCCATTCTAATTAATTCGTACGATCCAGTGTAATACATTCGCACGTATGTATCCATTCCATTGTAATTCATTCGCACGAATGTATCCATTCTAATTCATTCGTACGATCCATTCTAATTCATTCGCTCGATCCATACTAATTTATTCACGATCCATTCTAATTCATTCATACGATCCATTCTATTTCATTCGTATGATTTATTCTAATTCATTTAGACGATCCATTCTAATTCATTCGCATGAATGTATCCATTCTAATTCATTCGTACGATCCATTCTAAATCATTCGTACGATCCATTCAAATTTATTCGTACGAATGTATCCATTCTAATTCATTCGTACGATCCATTCTAATTCATTCACACGATCCATTCTAATTCATTTGTATGATCCATTCTAATTCAATCGCACGATCCATTCTAATTCATTCGTACAATCCATTCTATTTCATTCACATGATCTATTCTAATTCATTCGCACGAATGTATCCATTCTAATTCAATCGTACAATCTATTCTAATTCATTCGTATGATCCATTCTAATTCATTCGTATGATCCATTCTAATTCATTCGTACGATCCATTCTAATTCATTCGCACAAATGTATCCATTCTAATTCATTCGCATGATCCATTCTAATTCATTCGTACGATCTATTCTATTTCAGTCGCACGAATGTATCCATTGAAGTTCATTCGTACGATCCATTCTAATGCATTCGCATGATCCATTCTAATTCATTCGTACGATCCATTCTAATTCATTCGTACGATCCATTCTATTTCATTCGCACGATCCATTCTATTTCATTCGCACGATCTATTCTAATTCATTCGTATGATCCATTCTAATTCATTCGTACGATCTCTAATTTACTCGGACGATCCATTCTAATTCATTTTCCTGAATCAATCTAATTCATTCGCACGAATGTATCCATTCTAATTCATTCGCATGAACCATTCTAATTCATTTGTACGCTCCATTCTAATTCATTCGTACGATCCATTCTAATTGTACGAATGAATTAGAATAGATCGTATGAATGAATTAGAGTGGATCATACGAATGAATTAGAATGGATACATTCGTGCGAAAGAATTAGAATGGATCGTACGAATGAATTAGAATAGATCATGCGAATGAATTAGAATGGATCGTCTGAATGAATTAGAATTGATCATCTGAATGAATTAGAAAGGATCATACGAATGAATCAAAATGGATCATACGAATGAATTAGAATGGATGGTGCGAATGAATTAGAATGGATCGTACAAATGAATTAGAATGGATCATTCGAATGAATTAGAATGGATCGTACGAATGAATTTGAGTGGATCATACGAATGAATTAGAATGGATACATTCGTGTGATTGAATTAGAATGGATCATACGAATGAATTAGAATGGCACATTCGTGCGAATGAATTAGAATGGATCTACGAATGAATTAGAATGGATCATGCGAATGAATTAGAATGGATCGTGCGATTGAATTAGAATGGATCATACGAATGAATTAAAATAAATCGTGCGAATGAATTAGAGCGGATACATTCGTGCGAATGAATTAGAATGGATCATACGAATGAATTAGAATGGATGCATCCATGCGAAAGAATTAGAATGGATCGTACGAATGTATTAGAATGGATACATTCGTGCAAATGAATTAGAATGGAATGGATCTTACGAATGAATTAGAATGGATCGTACGAATGAATTAGAATGGATCGTGCGAATGAATTAGAATGGATCGTACGAATGAATTAGAATGGATCGTATGAATGAATTAGAATGTTCTAATTCATTCGCACGATCCATTCTAATTCATTTGTATGATCCATTCTAATTCTTTCGTACGATCTATTCTAATTCATTCGTACGATCCATTCTAATTCATTCGTACTATCCGTTCTAATTCATTCGTAAGATCCATTCTAATTCATTCGCACGATCTATTCTAATTCATTCGTATGAGCCATTCTAATTCATTCGTATTATCCATTCTAATTCATTCGTAAGATCCATTCTAATACATCCGCACGATCTATTCTAATTCACTCATATGATCCATTCTAATTCATTCGCAAGATCTATTATAATTCATTCGTATGATCCATTCTAATTCATTCGCACGATCCATTCTAATTCATTCATACGATCTATTCTAATTCATTCGTACAATCAATTCTAATTCACTCGCACGATCCATTCTAATTCATTCGGGCGATCTATTATAATTCATTCGTACGATCCATTCTAATTCACTCGCATGATCCATTCTAAATCATTCGTACGATCCATTCTAATTCATTCGCATGATCCATTCTAATTCATTCGCACTATCCATTCTAATTCATTCGCACATTCCATTCTAATTCATTCATATGATCCATTCTAATTCATTCGTAAAATTCATTCTAATTAATTCAGATAATCCATTCAAATTCATTCGCATGATCTATTCTATTTCATTCATACGATCCATTCTAATTCATTCGTACGATCAATTCTGATTCATTCAAACAATCCATTCTAATTCATTCGTACGATCTATTCTAATTCATTCATACGATCCATTCTAATTCATTCATACGATTCATTCTAATTCATTCAGACGATCCATTCTAATTCATTCGCACATTCCATTCTAATTCATTCATATGCTCCATTCTAATTCATTCGTACGATCTATTCTAATTCATTCGAACGATTTATTCTAATTCATTCGTACGATCCATTCTAATTCATTCATATGATCCATTCTAATTCATTCACATGATCCCTTCTAATTCATTCGTATGATTCATTCTAATTCATTCAGATGATCCATTCTAATTCATTCGCACGATCTATTTTAATTCATTCATACGATCCATTCTAATTCATTCGTACGATCTATTCTAATTCATTCACACGAATGTATCCATTCTAATTTATTCGTACGATCCATTCTAATTCATTCGAACGATCCATTCTAATTCATTCGAACGATCCATTCTAATTCATTCGTATGATCCATTCTAATTCATTCGCACATTCTATTCTAATTCATTCATATGATTCATTCTAATTCATTCGCACGAATGTATCCATTCTAATTCATTCGTATGATCTATTCTAATTTATTCGTACGATTAATTCTAATTCATTTGTACGATCCATTCTAATTCATTCGTATGATCCATTCTAATTCATTCGTACGATCCATTCTAATTCATTCGAACGATCCATTCTAATTCATTCGTACAATCCATCCTAATTCATTCGTACGATCCATTCTAATTCATTCGCACGAATGTATCCATTCTAATTTATTCGTACGATCCATTCTAATTCATTCGCACGATCCATTCTAATTCATTCATACGATCCATTCTAATTCATTCGTATGATTCATTCTAATTCATTCAGATGATCCATTCTAATTCATTCGCACGATCTATTCTAATTCATTCGTACGATCCATTCTAATTCATTCGCACGAATGTATCCATTCTAATTCATTTGTACGATCCATTCTAATTCATTCGTACGATCTATTCTAATTCACTCGGACGATCGATTCTAATTCATTAATAAGGTCCATTCTAATTCACTCGTATGATTCATTCTAATTCATTCGTATGATTCATTCTAATTTATTTAGACGATCCAATCTAATTCATTCGTACGATCCATTCTAATTCATTCGAATGATCCATTCTAATTCGTTCGAACGATCCATTCTAATTCATTCATATGATCTATTCTAATTCATTCACACATTCCATTCTAATTCATTCATACGATCCATTCTAATTCATTCGAACGATCCATTCTAATTCATTCGAACGATCCATTCTAATTCATTCGTACGATCCATTCTAACTCCTTCGCACATTCCATTCTAATTCATTCGTCCGATCCATTCTAATTCATTCGAACGATCCATTCTAATTCATTCGAACGATCCATTCTAATTTATTCGTACGATCCATTCTAAATCATTCGAACGATCCATTCTAATTCATTCGTACGATCCATTCTAATTCATTTGCACATTCCATTCTAATTCATTCATACGATCCATTCTAATTCATTCGAACGATCCATTCTAATTCATTCGAACGATCCATTTTAATTCATTCGTACGATCCATTCTAATTCATTCGCACATTCTATTCTAATTGATTCATGCGATCATTCTAATTCATTCGTATGATTCATTCTAATTCATTCAGACGATCCATTCTAATTCATTCATATGATCCATTCTAATTCATTCAGACGATCCATTCTAATTTATTCATACGATCCATTCTAATTCACTCGCACGATCCACTCTAATTCATTCGTATGACCCATTCTAATTCATTCGCACGATCCATTCTAATTTATTCGTACAATCCATTTTAATTCATTCATACGAACCATTCTAATTCATTCGTATGATTCATTCTAATTCATTCAGACGATCCATTCTAATTCATTCGTATGATCCATTCTAATTCATTCGCACGAATGTATCCATTCTAATTCATTCGCACGATCCATTCTAATTCATTCGCACGATCCATTCTAATTCATTCATACGATACATTCGCACAATCTATTCTAATTCATTCATACGATCCAGTCTAATTTTTTCGTACAAATGTATCCATTCAAATTCATTCGTATGATCCATTCTAATTCATTCGTACGATCCATTCTAATTCATTCGCATCGATGTATCCATTCTAATTCATTTGTATGATCCATTCTAATTCATTCGTACAATCCATTCTAATTCATTCGTACGATCCATTCTAATTCATTCGAAAGATCTATTCTAATTCATTCGAACGATCCTTTCTAATTCATTCGTACGATCCATTCTAATTCATTCGTATGATCCTTTCTAATTCATTTGTACGATCCATTCTAATTCATTGGTACGATCCAGTCTAATTCATTCGTATGATCCATTCTAATTCATTCGCATGATTCATTCTAATTCATTCATACGATCCATTCTAATTCATTCGTACGATCTATTCTAATTTATTCATACGATCAATTCTAATTCATCGTAAGATCCATTCTAATTCATTTGCACGATCCATTCTAATTCATTCATACGATCCATTCTAATTCATTCGTATGATTCATTCTAATTCATTCAGATGATCCATTCTAATTCATTCGCACGATCTATTCTAATTCATTCGTATGATCCACTCTAATTCATTCATACGATCCAATCTAATTCATTCGTACGATCCATTCTAATTCATTCGTACGATCCATTCTAATTCATTCGCACGAATGTATCCATTCTAATTCATTCGCACGATCCATTCTAATTCATTCGAACGATCCATTCTAATTCATTCGTACGATCCATTCTAATTCATTCGTACAATCCAGTCTAATTCATTCGCACGAATGTATCCATTCTAATTCATTCGTATGATCCACTCTAATTTATTCACATGAATGTATCCATTCTAATTCCTTCGTACGATCCATTGTAATTCTTTCGTACGAACCATTCTAATTCATTCGCACGATCCATTCTAATTCATTCGAACGATCCATTCTAATTCATTCGTAGGATCCATTCTAATTCATTCGTACGATCCATTCTAATTCATTCGTACGATCCATTCTAATTAATTTGTACGATCCATTCTAATTCATTCGTACGATCCATTCTAATTCATTCGCATGATCTATTCTAATTCATTCGTATGATTCATTCTAATTCATTCGCACGAATGTATCCATTCTAATTCATTCGAACGATCCATTCTAATTCATTTGTACGATCCATTCTAATTCATTCGCACGATCCATACTAATTCATTCCAATGATCCATTCTAATTCATTCGCACGAATGTATCCATTCTAGTTCATTCGTACGGTCCATTCTAATTCATTCGCAAGGATGTATCCATTCTAATTCATTCGCACGATCCATTCTAATTCATTCATACGTTCCATTCTAATTCATTTGCATGGATGGATCCATTCATTCGAACGATCCATTCTAATTCATTCGTACGATCCAGTCTAATTTATTCGTACGAATGTAACCATTCTAATTCGTTCGTACGATCCATTCTAATTCATTCGTACGATCCATTCTAATGCATTGGTACGATCCATTCTAATTCATTCGTACGATCCATTCTAATTCATTCTCACGAATGTAGCCATTCTAATTCATTCGTATGATCCATTCTAATTCATTCGTACAATCCGTTCTAATTTATTCGTACAATCCATTCTAATTCATTCGTATGAATGTATCCATTCTAATATATTTGTACGATCCATTCTAATTCTTTCGCATGATCCATTCCAATTCATTCGTACGATCCATTCTAATTCATTCACATGATCCATTCTAATTCATTTATATGATCCATTGTAATTAATTCGCACGATCCATTCTAATTCATTCACATTATCCATTATAATTTATTCGTACGATCCATTCTGATTCATTCGCACTATCCATTCTAATTCATTCGCACGATCTATTCTAATTCATTCGCACGATCCATTCTAATTCATTCGTTAGACCCATTCTAATTCATTAGTAAGTTCCATTCTAATTCATTCGCACGATCCATTCTAATTCATTCATACGATCCATTCTAATTCATTCATATGACTCATTCTAATTCATTCAGACGATCCATTATAATTCATTCGCACGATCAATTCTAATTCATTCGTACGGTCCATTCTAATTCATTCGTACAATCCATTCTAATTCATTCGAGCGATCCATTCTAATTCATTCATACAATCCATTCCATTTCATTCGTACGATCCATTCTAATTCATTCGCACGAATGTATCCATTCTAATTCATTCGTACGAATGTATCCATTCTAATCATTCGTACGATCCATTCTAATTCATTTTTTGTATGATCCATTCTAATTTATTCGTATGATCCATTCTAATTCATTCGTACGATCCATTCTAGTTCATTCGTACGATCCATTCTAATTCATTCGCACGAATGTATCCATTCTAGTTCATTAATATGATCCATTCTAATTCATTCTCATGGATGTATCCACTCTAATTCATTTGTACGATCCATTCTAATTCATTCGCACGAATGTATCGATTCTAATTCAATCGCACGATCCATTCTAATTCATTCGCTTGATCTATTCTAATTCATTCGTACGATCCATTCTACTTCACTCGCACGATCCATTCTAATTCATTCGAATGATCCATTCTAATTCATTCGTACGAATGTATCCATTCTAATTCATTCGTACGATCCATTCTAATTCATTCGCACGATCTATTCTAATTCATTCGTACGATCCATTCTAATTCATTTGCACGATCCATTCTAATTCATTCGAACGATCCATTCTAATTCATTCGTACGATCCATTCTAATGCATTCGTACGATCCATTCTAATTCATTCGTACGATCCATTCTAATGCATTCGTACGACCCATTCTAATTCATTCGTACGATCCATTCTAATTCATTCGCATGACTGTATCCATTCTAATTCATTCGTACAATCAAGTGTAATTCATTCGTACGATACATTCTAATTCATTCGCACGATCCATTTTAATTCATTCGCACGATCCATTCTAATTCATTCGTACGATCCAGTGTAATACATTCGCACGTATGTATCCATTCCATTCTAATTTATTCGCACGAATGTATCCATTCTAATTCATTCGTACGATCCATTCTAATTCATTCACTCGATCCATTCTAATTTATTCACGATCCATTCTAATTCATCCATACGATCCATTCTATTTCATTCGTATGATTCATTCTAATTCATTTAGACGATCCATTCTAATTCATTCGCATGAATGTATCCATTCTAATTTATTCGTACGATCCATTCTAAATCATTCGTACGATCCATTCTAATTTATTCGTATGAATGTATCCATTCTAATTCATTCGTACGATCCATTCTAATTCATTCACACGATCTATTCTAATTCATTTGTATGATCCATTCAAATTCAATCGCATGATCCATTCTAATTCATTCGTACAATCCATTCTATTTCATTCATAAGATCTATTCTAATTCACTCGCACGAATGTATCCATTCTAATTCATTCGTACAATCTATTCTAATTCATTCGTATGATCCATTCTAATTCATTCGTATGATTCATTCCAATTCATTCGTACGATCCATTCTAATTCATTCGCACAAATGTATCCATTCTAATTCATTCGCATGATCCATTCTAATTCATTCGTATGATCTATTCTAATTCAGTCGCACGAATGTATCCATTCAAGTTCATTCGTACAATCCATTCTAATGCATTCGCATGATCCATTCTAATTCATTCGTACGATCCATTCTAATTCATTCGTACGATCCATTCTATTTCATTCGCACGATCCATTCTAATTCATTTTCACGAATCAATCTAATTCATTCGCACGAATGTATCCATTCTAATTCATTCGCACGATCCATTCTAATTCATACGAATGAATTAGAATGGATACATTCGTGCGAAAGAATTAGAATGGATCGTACGAATGAATTAGAATAGATCATGCGAATGAGTTAGAATGGATCGTCTGAATGAATTAGAATGCATCATCTGAATGAATTAGAAAGGATCATACGAATGAATCAGAATGGATCATACGAATGAATTAGAATGGATGGTGCGAATGAATTAGAATGGATCGTACGAATGAATTAGAATGGATCATTCGAATGAATTAGAATGGATCGTACGAATGAATTAGAGTGGATCATACGAATGAATTAGAATGGATACATTCGTGCGATTGAATTAGAATGGATCATACGAATAAATTAGAATGGATACATTCGTGGGAATGAATTAGAATGGATCTACGAATGAATTAGAATGGATCATACGAATGAATTCGAATGGATCGTGCGATTGAATTAGAATGGATCATATGAATGAATTAGAATAAATCATGCGAATGAATTAGAATGGATACATTCATGCGAATGAATTAGAATGGATCATAAGAATGAATTAGAATGGATACATCCATGCGAAAGAATTAGAATGGATCGTACGAATGCATTAGAATGGATACATTCGTGCAAATGAATTAGAATGGAATGGATCTTACGAATGAATTAGAATGGATCGTACGAATGAATTAGAATGGATCGTGCGAATGAATTAGAATGGATCGTACGAATGAATTTGAATGGATCATATGAATGAATTAGAATGTTCTAATTCATTCGCACGATCCATTCTAATTCATTTGTATGATCCATTCTAATTCATTCGTACGATCTATTCTAATTCATTTATACGATCCATTCTAATTCATTTGTACTATCCATTCTAATTCATTCGTAAGATCCATTCTAATTCATTCGCACGATCTATTCTAATTCATTTGTATGAGCCATTCTAATTCATTCATACTATCCATTCTAATTCATTCGTAAGATCCATTCTAATTCATCCGCATGATCTATTCTAATTCACTCGTATGATCCATTCTAATTCATTCGCAATATCTATTCTAATTCATTTGTATGATCTATTCTAATTCATTCGGACGAATTAGAATGGATCTTACAAATGAATTAGAATGGATCTTGTGAATGAATTAGAATGGATCGTACGAAAGAATTAGAATGGATCATACGAATGAATTAGAATGTTCTAATTCATTCGCACGATCCATTCTAATTCATTTGTACGATCCATTCTATTTCATTCGTACGATCCATTCTAATTCCTTCGTACTATCCATTCTAATTCATTCGTAAGATCCATTCTAATTTATTCGCACGATCGATTCTAATTTATTCGTATGATCCATTCTAATTCATTCGCACGAATGTATCCATTCTAATATGTTTGTACGATCAATTCTAATTCATTCACACGATCCATTCTAATTCATTTGTACGATCCATTCTAATTCATTCACACGATCCATTCTAATTCATTCGAACGATCCGTTCTAATTCATTCGTATGATCCATTCTAATTCATTCGTACGAATGTATCCATTCTAATATATTTGTACGATCCATTCTAATTCATTCGCACGAATGTATCCATTCTAATTCATTCGCATGATCCATTCTAATTCATTCACACGATCTATTCTAATTCATTCGTACGATCAATTCTAATTCACTCGCACGATCCATTCTAATTCATTCGAACGATCCATTCTAATTCATTCGTACGATCCATTCTAATTCACTCGCATGATCCATTCTAAATCATTCGTACGATCCATTCTAATTCATTCGCATGATCCATTCTAATTCATTCGCACTATCCATTCTAATTCATTCGCACATTCCATTCTAATTCATTCATATGATCCATTCTAATTCATTCATAAAATTCATTCTAATTCATTCAGACAATCCATTCAAATTCATTCGCACGATCTATTCTATTTCATTATACGATCAATTCTAATTCATTCGTACGATCAATTCTGATTCATTCGAACGATCCATTCTAATTCATTCGTACGATCCATTCTAATTCATTCATACGATCCATTCAAATTCATTCGTATGATTCATTCTAATTCATTCAGACAATCCATTCTAATTCATTCGCACATTCCATTCTAATTCATTCATATGCTCCATTCTAATTCATTCGTACGATCCATTCTAATTCATTCGAACGATCTATTCTATTTCATTCGTACGATCCATTCTAATTCATTCATACGATCCATTCTAATTCATTCATATGATCCCTTCTAATTCATTCGTATAATTCATTCTAATTCATTCAGATGATCCATTCTAATTCATTCGCACGATGTATTCTAATTCATTCGTACGATCCATTCTAATTCATTCATACGATCTATTCTAATTCATTCACACGAATGTATCCATTCTAATTTATTCGTACGATCAATTCTAATTCATTCGAACGATCCATTCTAATTCATTCGAACGATCCATTCTAATTCATACGTATGATCCATTCTAATTCATTCGCACATTCCATTCTAATTCATTCGTACGATCCATTCTAATTCATTCGCACGATTGTATCCATTCTAATTCATTCGTACGATCCATTCTAATTCATTCGTACAATCCATTCTAATTCATTCGTACAATCCATCCTAATTCATTTGTACGATCCATTCTAATTCATTCGCACGAATGTATCCATTCTAATTTATTCGTACGATCTATTCTAATTCATTCGCACGATCCATTCGAATTCATTCATACAATCCATTCTAATTCATTCATATGATTCATTCTAATTCATTCAGATGATCCATTCTAATTCATTCGCACGATCTATTATAATTCATTCGTACGATCCATTCTAATTCATTCGCACAAATGTATCCATTCTAATTCATTTGTACGATCCATTCTAATTCATTCACATGAATGTATCCATTCTAATTCATTCGTACGATCCTTTCTAATTCACTCGGATGATCCATTCTAATTCATTAATAAGATCCATTCTAATTCACTCGTATGATTCATTCTAATTCATTCGTATGATTCATTCTAATTTATTCAGACGATCCAATCTAATTCATTCGCATATTCCATTCAAATTCATTCGTACGATCCATTCTAATTTATTCGAACGATCCATTCTAATTCATTCGAACGATCCATTCTAATTCATTCATATGATCCATTCTAATTCATTCGCACATTCCATTCTAATTCATTCGTACGATCCATTCTAATTCATTCGAACAATCCATTCTAATTCATTCGAACGATCCATTCTAATTCATTCGTACGATCCATTCTAACTCATTCGCACATTCCATTCTAATTCATTCGTCCGATCTATTCTAATTCATTCGAACGATCCATTCTAATTCATTCGCACATTCCATTCTAATTCATTCATACGATCTATTCTAATTCATTCTAACGATCCATTCTAATTCACTTGAACGATCCATTCTAATTCATTCGTACGATCCATTCTTATTCATTCGCACATTCTATTCTAATTCATTCGTACGATCCATTCTAATTCATTTGAACGATCCATTCTAATTCATTCGAACGATCCATTCTAATTCATTCGTACGATCCATTCTAATTCATTCGCACATTCTATTCTAATTCATTCATATGATCATTCTAATTCATTCGTATGATTCATTCTAATTCATTCAGACGATCCATTCTAATTCATTCGTATGATTCATTCTAATTCATTCAGACGATCCATTCTAATTTATTCATACGATCCATTCTAATTCACTCGCACGATCCACTCTAATTCATTCGTATGACCCATTCTAATTCATTCGCACGATCCATTCTAATTTATGCGTACAATCCATTCTATTTCGTTCATACGATCCATTCTAATTCATTCGTATGATTCATTCTAATTCATTCAGACGATCCATTCTAATTCATTTGTACGATCCATTCTAATTCATTCGCACGAATGTATCCATTCTAATTCATTCGCACGATCCATTCTAATTCATTTGCACGATCCATTCTAATTCATTCGCACGATCCATTCTAATTCATTCATACGATCCATTCGCACGATCTATTCTAATTCATTCGTACGATCCAGTCTAATTTATTCGTACGAATGTATCCATTCTAATTCATTCGTATGATCCATTCTAATTCATTCGTAAGATCCATTCTAATTCATTCGTATGATCCATTCTAATTCATTCACATGGATGTATCCATTCTAATTCATTTGTATGATCCATTCTAATTCATTCATACAATCCATTCTAATTCATTCATACGATCCATTCTAATTCATTCGAAAGATCAATTCTAATTCATTCGAACGATCCTTTCTAATTGATTCGTACGATCCATTATAATTCATTCGTATGATCCTTTCTAATTCATTCGTACGATCCATTCTAATTCATTGGTACGATCCAGTCTAATTCATTCGTATGATCCATTCTAATTCATTCGCATGATCCATTCTAATTCATTAATACGATCCATTCTAACTCATTCGTACGATCTATTCTAATTCATTCATACGATCAATTCTAATTCATTCGTAAGATCCATTCTAATTCATTAACACGATCCATTCTAATTCATTCATACGATCCATTCTAATTCATTCGTATGATTCATTCTAATTCATTCAGATGATCCATTATAATTCATTCGCACGATCTATTCTAATTCATTCGTATGATCCACTCTAATTCATTCGTATGATCCACTCTAATTCATTCATACGATCCATTCTAATTCATTCGTACGATCCATTCTAATTCATTCGTACGATCCATTCTAATTCATTCGCACGAATGTATCCATTCTAATTCATTCGCACGATCCATTCTAATTCATTCGAACGATCCATTCTAATTCATTCGTACGATCCATTCTAATTCATTCGTACGATCCAGTCTAATTCATTCGCACAAATGTATCCATTCTAATTCATTCGTATGATCCACTCTAATTCATTCACATGAATGTATCCATTCTAATTCATTCGTACGATCCATTCTAATTCATTCGTACGATCCATTCTAATTCATTCGCATGATTGTATCCATTCTAATTCATTCGTACGATCCAATGTAATTCATTCGCACGATCCATTCTAATTCATTCGTACTATCCATTCTAATTCATTCATAAGATCCATTCTAATTCATTCGCATGAATGTATCCATTCTAATTCATTCGCACGATCTATTCTAATTCATTCATACGATCTATTCTAATTCAGTCGCACGAATGTATCCATTCAAGTTCATTCGTACGATCCATTCTAATTCATTCGCATGATCCATTCTAATTCATTCGTACGATCCATTCTAATTCATTCGCATGATCCATTCTAGTTCATTCGCATGATCTATTCTAATTCATTCAGACGATCCACTTTAATTCTTTCGCACGATCTATTCTAATTCATTCATACGATCTATTCTAATTCATTCGTACGATCCATTCTAATTCATTTGAACGATCTATTCTAATTCATTCGTACGATCCATTCTAATTCATTCGTACGATCCATTCTAATTCATTCGCACGAATGTATCCTTTCTAATTCATTCGCACGATCCAATCTAATTCATTCGCACGATCCATTCTAATTCATTCATACGATCCATTCTAATTCATTCGTATGATTCATTCTAATTCATTCAGACGATCCATTCTAATTCATTCATACGATCCATTCTAATTCACTCGCACGATCCATTCTAATTCACTCGCACGATCCATTCTAATTCATTCGTACGAATAAATCCATTCTCATTCATTCGCACGATCCATTCTAATTCATTCGTAGGATCTATTCAAATTCATTCGCACATTCCATTCTAATTCATTCATACGATCCATTCTAATTCATTCGAATGATCCATTCTAATTCATTCGAACAATCTATTCTAATTCATTCGTACAATCCATTCTAATTCATTCGCACGAATGCATCCATTCTAATTCATTCGCACGATCCATTCTAATTCATTCGCACAATCCATTCTAATTCATTCATACGATCCATTCTAATTCATTCGTATGATTCATTCTAATTCATTCAGACGATCCATTCTAATTCATTCATGCGATCCATTATAATTCATTCATACGATTCATTCTAATTCATTCGTACGATCCATTCTAATTCATTCGGAAAATCCATTCTAATTAATTCGCATGAATATATCCATTCTAACTCATTCGTACGATCCATTCTAATTCATTCGCACGATCCATTCTAATTCATTCGCACGATCTATTCTAATTCATTCGCATATTCTATTCTACTTCATTCATACGATCCATTCTAATTCATTCGAACGATCCATTCTAATTCATTCGTATGATCCATTCTAATTCATTCGCATGGATGTATCCATTCTAATTCATTGGTACGATCCATTCTAATTCATTCGTACGATCCATTCTAATTCATTCGAATGATCCATTATAATTCATTCGTACGATCCATTCTAATTCATTCGCACGAATGTATCCATTCTAATTCATTCGTACGATCCATTCTAATTCATTCGTACGATCCATTCTAATTCATTCGCACGATCCATTCTAATTCATTCGTACGATCTATTCTAATTCAGTCACACGATCCATTGAAATTCATTCGAACGATCCATTCTAATTCATTCGAGCGAAACATTCTAATTCATTCGTACGATCCATTCTAATTCATTCGCACATTCCATTCTAATTCATTCGCACGATCCATTCTAATTCATTCGTTCGACCCATTCTAATTCGTTCGCATGGATGTATCCATTCTAATTCATTCGCACGATCCATTCTAATTCAATCGCACGATCCATTCTTGTTCATTCGTACAATCCATTCTAATTCATTCGTATGATTCATTCTAATTCATTCAGACGATCCATTCTAATTCATTCATACTATCCTTTCAAGTTCATTCGTAGGATCCATTCTAATTCACTCGGACGATCCATTCTAATTCATTCGTACGATCCAGTCTAATTCATTCGTACGATCTATTCTAATTCATTCGTACGATCCATTCTAATTCACTCGCACGATCCATTCTAATTCATTCGAACGAATGTATCCATACTAATTCATTCGTACGATCCATTCTAATTCATTCACACGATCCATTCTAATTCATTCGTATGATCCATTCTAATTCAATCGCACGATCCATTCTAATTCATTCGTACGATCCATTCTAATTCATTCGAACGATCCATTCTAATTCATTCACGATCCATTCTAATTCATTCATACGATTCATTCTAATTCATTCGTAGACCCATTCTAATTCATTCGTACGATCCATTCTAATTCATTCGTATAATCCTTTCTAATTCATTCATACGATCCATTCTAATTCATTCGTACGATCCATTCTACAATCCATTCTAATTCATTCATACGATCCATTCGTACGATCCATTCCAATTCATTCGTACGATCCATTCTAATTCATTCGTACGATCCATTCTAATTCATTCGAACGATCCATTCTAATTCATTCGTACGATCCATTATAATTCATTCGAACAATCTATTCTAATTCATTCGTATGATCCATTGTAATTCATTCGTACGATCCATTCTAATTCATTCGCACAAATGTATCCATTCTAATATATTTGTACGATCTATTCTAATTCATTCGCATGATCCATTCTAATTCATTCGTACGAATGTATCCATTCTAATTCATTCGTACGATCCATTCTAATTCATTCGTACGATCCATTCTAATTCATTCGTACGATCCATTCTAATTCATTCGTATGATCCATTCTAATTCATTTGTACGATTCATTCTAATTCATTCGTACGATCCATTCTAATTCATTCGCACGATCTATTATAATTCATTCGTACGACCCATTCTAATTCATTCGCACGAATGTATCCATTCTAATTCATTCGTATAATCCATTCTAATTCATTCATACGATCTATTCTAATTCATTCGTACGAGCCAATCTAATTCATCGTACAATCCATTCTAATTCATTCGCATGAATGTATCCCTTCTAATTCATTCGCATGATCCATTCTAATTCATTCGCACGATCCATTCTAATTCATTCGCATGATCCATTCTAATTCATTCGTTCGATCCATTCTAATTCATTCATACGATCCATTCTAATTCATTTGTATGATTCATTCTAATTCATTCATACAATCCATTCTAATTCAATCGTATGATTCATTCAGACGATCCATTCTAATTTATTCATACGATCCATTCTAATTCATTCGGATGATCCATTCTAATTCATTCGCATGATCCACTCTAATTCATTCATACGATCCATTCTAATTTATTTGCACGAATGGAATGTATCCATTCTAATTCATTCGCATGATCTATTCAAATTCATTCGAACGATCCATTCTAATTCATTCGTACGATCCATTCTAATTCATTCGCACGATCCATTCTAATTCATTCGTACGATCCATTCTAATGCATTCGTACGATCCATTCTAATTCATTCGTACGATCCATTCTAAATCATTCTCACGAATCAATCTAATTCATTCGTTCGACCCATTCTAATTCATTCGTACGATCCATTCTAATTCATTCGTACAAATGAATTAGAATAGATACATTCATGCGAATGAATTAGAATGGATCGTACGAATGAATTAGAATGGATCGTACGAATGAATTAGAATGGATCATACGAATGAATTAGAATGGATCGTACGACTGAATTAGAATGGATACATTCGTGCGAATGAATTAGAATGGATCGTATGAATGAATTAGAATGGATCATGCGAATGAATTAGAATGGATCATGCGAATGAATTAGAATGGATCGTGTGAATGAATTAGAATGGATACATTCGTGCGAATGAATTAGAATGGATCGTACGAATGAATTAGAATGGATCGTACGAATGAATTAGAATTGATCGAGCGAATGAACTTGAATGGATCGTATGAATGAATTAGAATGGATACATTCGTGCGAATGAATTAGAATTGATCGTACGAATGAATTAGAATGGATCGTGCGAATGAATTAGAATGGATCGTACGAATGAAATTGAATGGATTGTACGAATGAATTAGAATGGATCGTACGAATGAATTAGAATGGATCGTACGAATGAATTAGAATGGATCATGTGAATGAATTAGAATGGATCGTACGAATTAATTACAGTGGATCATATGAATGAATTAGAATGAATCCAACGAATGAATTAGAATGGATCGTGCGAATGAATTAGAATGGATCGTACGAATGAATTAGAATGGATCGTACGAATGAATTAGAATGGATCATACGAATGAATTAGAATGAATCATACGAATGAATTAGAATGGATCATATAAATGAATTAGAATGGAACGTGCGAATGAATTAGAATTGATCGTCAAATGAATTACGTCTGAATGAATTAGAATGAATCATACGAATGAATTAGAATGGATCGTCCGTGTGAATTAGAATGGATCGTCTGAATCAATTAGAATGGATCGTACGAATGAATAAGAATGGATCGTACAAATGAATTAGAATGGATCGTGCGAATGAATTAGAATGGATCGTACGAATGCATTAGAATGGATCGTGCGAAAGAATTAGAATGGATCGTACGAATGAATTAGAATGGATACATTCATGCAAATGAATTAGAATGGATCGTCTGAATGAATTAGAATAAATCATACGAATGAATTAGAATAGATCAAACGAGTGAATTAGAATGGATACATTCGTTTGAATTAGAATGGATCGTACGAATGAATTAGAATGGATCGTACGAATGCATTAGAATGGATCATGCGAATGAATTAGAATGGATCATACGAATGAATTAGAATGGATCGTAGGAATAAATTAGAATGGAATGTGCGAATGAATTAGAATGGATCGTCCGAGTGAATTAGAATGGATCGTCCGAATGAATTAGAATGGATCGTACGAATGAATAAGAATGGATCATACAAATGAATTAGAATGGATCGTCCGACTGAATTAGAATGGTTCGTCCGAATGAATTAGAATGGATATTACGAATGAATAAGAATGGATCGTACGAATGAATTAGAATGGATCGTGCGAATGAATTAGAATGGATCGTACAAATGTATTAGAATGGATCGTGCGAATGAATTACAATGGATCGTACGAATTAATTAGAATGGATACATTCGTGCGAATGAATTAGAATAGATCGTGCGAATGAATTAGAATGGATCATACGAATAAATTAGAATGGATCATACGAATGAATTAGAATGGATCATACGAATGAATTAGAATGGATCATACGAATGCATTAGAATGGATCGTACGAATGCATTAGAATGGATCGTACGAATGAATTAGAATGGATCATACGAATGAATTAGAATGGATCATACGAATGAATTAGAATGGATCGTACGAATGCATTAGAATGGATTATACGAATGAATTAGAATGGATTGTACGAATAAATTAGAATGGATCGTACGATTTAATTAGACTGGATCGTACGAATGAATTAGAATGGATCGTATGAATGAATTAGAATGGATCATGTGAATGAATTAGAATGGATCGTACGAATGAATTAGAATGGATATATTTGTGCGAATGAGTTAGAATGGATCAAATGAATGAATTAGAATGGATCGTACGAATGAATTAGAATGGATCGTACAAATTAATTAGACTGGATCGTACGAATTAATTAGAATGGATCATACGAATGAATTAGAATGGATCGTTCGAATGAATTAGAATGGATCGTATGAATAAATTAGAATGGATCGTCTGAATGAATTAGAATAAATCATACGAATGAATTAGAATGGATCATTTGAATGAATTAGAATGAATCCTACGAATAAATTAGAATGGATCGTATGAATGAATTAGAATGGAATGTGCGAATGAATTAGAATGAATCATGCGAATGAATTACGTCTGAATAAATTAGAATGAATCATACGAATGAATTAGAATGGATCGTGCGATTGAATTGGAATAAATACATTCGTGCGAATGAATTAGAATGGATCGTACGAATGAATAAGAATGGATCGTACGAATGAATTAGAATGGATCATACGAATGAATTAGACTGGATCGTACAAATGAATTAGAATGGATCGTCTGAGTGAATTAGAATGGATCATCCGAATGAATTTCATACGATCCATTCTAATTCATTCGTATGATTCATTCTAATTCATTCAGACGATCCATTCTAATTTATTCGTACGATCCATTCTAATTCATTCGGACGATCCATTCTAATTCATTCGTATGATCCATTCTAATTCATTTACACGAATGTATCCATTCTAATTCATTCGTACGATCCATTCTAAGTCATTCGTATGATCTATTCTAATTCATTCGTATGAATGTATCCATTCTAATTCATTCGTACGATCCATTCTAATTTATTCACACGATCCATTCTAGTTCATTCGTACGATCCATTCTAATTCATTCGCACGATCCATTCTAATTCACTCACACGATCCATTTAATTCATTCAGACGATCCATTCTAATTCATTCGTACAATCCATTCTAATTCATTCGCACGATCCATTCTAATTCATTCTTACGATCCATTCTTATTTATTCGTATGATCCATTCTAATTCATTCGGACGATCCATTCTAATTCACTCAGTCGATCCATTCAAATTAATTCATATGATCTAGTCTAATTCATTCGTATGATCAATTCTAATTCATTCGTATGATTCATTCTAATTCATTCGTACGATCCATTCTAACTCATTCGCACAAATGTATCCATTCTAATTCATTCATATGATCCATTCTAATTCATTCATACGATCCATTCTAATTCATTCGCATGGATGTATCCATTCTAATTCATTCGTATGATCCATTCTAATTCATTCATACGATCCATTCTAATTCATTCGTACGCTCCATTCTAATTCATTCGTACAATCCATTCTAATTGATATATCCATTCTAATTCATTCGTACGATCCATTCTAATTCATTCGTACGATCTAGTCTAATTTATTCGTACGATCTATTCTAATTCATTCGTACGATCCATTCTAATTCATTCATACGATCCATTCTAATTCATTCGTACGATCCATTCAAATTCCTTCGTACGATCCATTCTAATTCATTCGCACGATCAAGTCTAATTCATTCGTACGATCTATTCTAATTTATTCGTACGATCCATTCTAATTCATTCGTATGATCAATTCTAATTCATTCGTACGATCAATTCTAATTCATTCGTACGATCCATTCTAATTCATTCGCACGATTCATTCTAATTCAATCATACGATCCATTCTAATTCATTCATACGATCCATTCTAATTCATTTGTACTATCCATTCTAACATTCTAATTCATTCGAACGATCCATTCTAATTTATTCGCACGATCCATTCTAATTCATTCGTACGATCTAGTCTAATTCATTCGTATGATCCATTCTAATTCATTCGCATGATCCATTCTAATTCATTAATACGATCCATTCTAATTCATTTGTACGATCCATTCTAATTCATTCGCACGAATATATCCATTCTAGCTCATTCGTACGATCCATCCTAATTCATTCGTATGATCCATTCAAATTCATTCGTACGATCCATTCTAATTCATACGAATGTATCCATTATAAATCGTTTGTACGATCCAGTCTAATTCATTCGTACGATCCATTCTAATTCATTCGTATGATCCATTCTAATTCATTCTCATGATCCATTCTAATTCATTCATACGATCCATTCTAATTTATTCGTGCGATTCATTCTAATTCATTCGCACGAATATATCCATTCTAGCTCATTCGTACGATCCATCCTAATTCATTCATACGATCCATTCTAATATATTCGTATGATCCATTCTAATTCATTCGTACGATCCATTCTAATTCATACGAATGTATCCATTCTAATTCATTCGTACGATCCAGTCTAATTCATTCGTACGATCCATTCTAATTCATTCGTATGATCCATTCTAATTTATTCGCATGATCCATTCTAATTCATTCATAAGATCCATTCTAATTCATTCGTACGATCCATTCTAATTCATTCGCACAAATATATCCATTCAAGCTCATTCATACGATCCATCCTAATTCATTCATACGATCCATTCTAATTCATTCGCACGAATGTATCCATTCTAATTCATTCGTACGATCCATTCTAATTCATTCACACGATCCATTCTATTTCATTCGCACGAATATATCCACTCTAATTCATTCATACGATCCATTCTAATTTATTCGCACGATCCATTCTAATTCATTCGTACGATCCATTCTTATTCATTCGTACGATCCATTCTAATTCATTCATACGATTCATTCTAATTCATTCGTACGACCCATTCTAATTCATTCGTACGATCCATTCTAATTCATTCGCATGATCTATTCTAATTCATTCGAACGATCCTTTCTAATTCATTCGTACGATCCATTCTAATTGATTCATACAATCCATTCTAATTCATTCGCACGATCCATTCTAATTCATTCGCACGATCCATTCTAAGTCATTCGCACGATCCATTCTAATTCATTCGCATGATCCATTCTAATTCATTCGCACGATCTATTCTAATTCATTCGTATGATCCATTCTAATTCATTTGAACGATCCATTCTAATTCATTTGTGTAATCCATTCTAACATTCTAATTCATTCGACCGATCCATTCTAATTCATTCACGATCCATTCTAATTCATTTGTATGGTCCATTCTAATTCATTCATATGATCCATTCAAATTCATTCGCACGAATGTATCCATTCTAAGTCATTCGTACGATCCATCCTAAATCATTCGTACGATCCATTCTAACATTCTAATTCATTCGAACGATCCATTCTAATTCATCCATGATCCATTCTAATTCATTCGTATAATCCATTCTAATTCATTCGAACGATCCATTCTAATTTATTCATACGATCCATTCTAATTCATTCGTACGATCCATTCTAATTCATTCGCACATTCCATTCTAATTCATTCATACGATCCATTCTAATTCATTCATACGATCCATTCTAATTCATTTGTACTATCCATTCTTGTGGGGGAAAATCTTCGTGCCGACCCGAAGACCTCGCCTCACTAGTCAATTGAAGGTTCGAGTTGACGTAGAAGATCGTTGGTCGATCTGTTGATTGAAGTTGAAGCCTTTGATATGTAGATAGAGAGATGCAATCAGAGAGAGTGTTTGACACGAGAAGTGATCTCGGAGTTCGGCCGAAGCCTACGTCTCCGTGCTATAGGGTGCAACCCGAATTCACTAACACTTTTCTCGAAGTAACCTCGACAGGCCGAGTGCTACTGAAGCCTCTTTGATCTCTTCAAAGACAAGAAGATGATCAAGTAGAGGTGAAGGGTGAGAAGATAGAAATTCCGGAGCTCTGGTTCTGAAAATAAGATCTCAGAGTGGAAATCAGAAATTCTTGATTTTAGGTTTTTATCCTTTTACATTCGAAGGCTCTGCTATTTATAGAAGTCTCTGGTGGTAAATGGCGGTCTCTGCTGTTGTATCTGGGGATCCTCCAGGTAAGGCTGGTGGGCTCCGCTGTGGTATTCGGGGGCCCACCAGGCAGGGCCAGTGGGTCCCGCTGTGGTATTCGGTCAGGCAGGGCCGGTGGGTTCCGCCGTTTGCAGACTTCTTGCCAAAATTTGCACCCACAGTTACCCCCTCCAAGTTAGCTAGAGATCATTTGGCTGGCTTGGATTTGGTGCAAAAAACAGCAACCCCCTGTCTAAAAAAAAAGGTGCCAAGAGGTTTGTCGAAATGTTAGTATATAAAAAAAAGGCTGATCGGTCAATTTTGACCGATCGGTCAGATTTGACCGATCGGTCAGATTTGACCGATCGGTCAGATTTGACCGAACGGTCAGATTTGACCGAACGGTCAGATTTGACCGAACGGTCAGTTTTGACCGATCGGTCAGATTTGACCGAACGGTCAAATTTGACCGAATGGTCAGTTTTAACCGGTCAAGGATTGTGTGATCGGTCAAAAAACATGCTTTTTTGACCGATCCAGTGGAAAATTAACCGATCAGTTGATTTTGACCGATCGGTCAATTTTGACCGATCGGTCAAATTTGACCGATCGGTTAAATTTGACCGAACGGTCAATTTCAACCGGTCAAGGATTGTGTGATCGGTCAAAAAAACATGGTTTTTTGACCGATCCAGTGGAATTTTGACCGATCGGTTGATTTTGACCGATCGGTCAATTTTGACCGATCGGTCAAATTTTGACCGATCGGTTAATTTTGACCGAACGGTCAAGGATTGGGTGATCGGCAAAACCCCTCATTTTTGGCCAGATATAGTAGAAAATCGACCGATCGATTGATTTTGACCGAACGGTCAAGTTTGACCGTTCGGCTAAAATCAGCCGGTCAAGGTTTGGGTGATCGGTAAAAACCTTCAGTTTTTGGCCAGATCTAGTAGAAAATCGACCGATCGATTGATTTTGACCGAACGGTCAAGTTTGACCGTTCAGCTAAAATCAGTCGGTCAAGGTTTGGGTGATCGGCAAAAACCTTCAGTTTTTGGCCAGATCTAGCAGAAAATCGACCGATCGATTGATTTTGACCGATCGGTCAAGTTTGACCGTTCGGCTAAAATCAGCCGGTCAAGGTTTGGGTGATCGGCAAAAACCTTCAGTTTTTGGTCAGATCTAGCAGAAAATCGATCGATCGATTGATTTTGACCGCTCGGTCAAGTTTGACCGTTCGGCTAAAATCAGCCGGTCAGGGTTTGGGTGATTGGCAAAAAACCTTCAGTTTTTGGCCAGATCTAGTAGAAAATCGACCGATCGATTGATTTTGACCGAACGGTCAAGTTTGACCGAACGGCTAAAATCAGCCGGCTAAGGTTAAAGTCTTGAACCTGTACTTTTGAGGAAGTGGTATAGCTTGTTCTCTCCCTTTTGATCTTTGGTCTTTCTTGAATGGTTTCTCTGAACCGGCGGCCCGGTTCACTCGGACCGGTGGTTTGTTTGGACCGGTGGTCTAACATTTCGACTGGTCGCGACTGTTCGCCTGGTTTTGCGCTTGCTACGGATGGATGCCACGTGTACCTACAAAAACACGCGATTTGATATGGTGAAGACACGTGTCTTCTCGATTTTCGCACCGGTTTCACCCTGGGTATATAATCTCTTCTCGCTGCCATTTTTGCCTCACGCTTTCAGAATTTTTCAAAGTCCAGACTTTTTGCTTCCCATCTCTCGTTCTTCATCTCCCTTCGATCGGTTAAATGGCGTCTTCGGGTAGTTCGAAGAAGAGTGCAGTTCCTTCCAAGAGGAAGGGCAAGGAAGTTGTCGAGGTCTCTTCTGCTCCGAAGGGCCGAGGCAAAGGCAGGGCCGAATTGATCGAGCTTGGCCAACTGGGCAAGAGGCACCAAGGAGTGGGATTCACTACTGCACCGTCAAGGCCAGAGCAGATCCCCAAGGCCAAATTTGTTCTCTGCCCGCAGCTACCTTTGGAGGCGGAGCCTGAGTTTGGGTACAACATCGGCAGTAAGCTTACAGATGCAAAGAGGGAGAAGCTGCATGAGTTGCTGTCATGCTTCACAGAGGGAAAGGCTCGACCAGCGCTTCCGGGTGTTTTATCTGCTTTTGGCGTTGATAGGCGGACAGTCTTTGTTTCGTGGGCGAGCAAGGAGCAAGTGATGGGAACTATCATCACGATCGGCCAGCTCAACTGTGGACTGCGCCTTCCACTGCCTCCTTTCGCCGCGAGGCTGCTGAACGTTTCCGGTCTCTGTCCCGAGCAGGTAACTGGGAACTCCTGGAGGATCATCTACGCTTTCTGCCGCGTAGAGTCGGACTTCCAAAAGGAACTTAGGGAATGCTACTCCAGCCTTTCTGAAGGTGAAGAAGCCCGAGTCGAGCTGGGGTATTTCTTTTATCACTACCGATGGGCCTTGAGGAAGGATAGCCCGTTCTACTATCTGACAGGTGTCACTGCCCTCCGCCCAATTTTTGACACCATTGGTTCCGACAAGCTCTATACTGACTGGCCGTTGTCGATATCTGGTGCCTGGACTCCTATGTCTGTTCCGGAGGTTCCTCGATACAAGGTGCACAAGGAGACCGACATGTACTGCACAGGAGGAGCTCTCTCTTGGCCTCCAGAACGAGTAGGGGCCCTCGACAACCTCTTCTTGGAGTTGACGTGCGGGACCCGATCTTGGAAGCAATTCTCGAATTGCCCAGTCCGACACGGCAAGGCCAACCTCCTCCATCGATCGAAGCTTCGATATGAAGACAATGAGGTCATCTACTCTGATTACGAGGAGGACCCTCAGTCTGGAAAAATTGTTAGAAGGCTTCGATTCGAGAAGAAGGCTTATGGAGCCAAGCGCGCGCTTCCCTCAGAGGAGAAATTGGTGATACCTCGCCAAGGCCCAGCAAAGAAGAAGAGGAAAATCCCCACCAAGCAGGAGGAGGATGAGAAGAAAAAGGATGAGGAAAATGAAGAGGAAATAGAGAGGGAGGAGGAAGGCGGAGATGAGGAGGACGAGGGCACTGGCAGCGACGGGGAAGATGGAGAGGATGATGATGATGATGATGGGGGTGGTGAGGAAGAGATTCCTCCCACCCCCACTGATGGTGGTCAAGGACATGGGGGTGGCGAGGAAGAAATTCCTCCCACCCCCACTGGTGGTGCTGACGAGGAATCGCAGCCTATCCTCATAGACGAGGGTAAGGCTCGAAAGATGGAGGGAGTTATGGACGCCACGGGCGATGGCCCCAAGGTGATTCCTACTTATGACTTCGGGGAATTGAAGAAGAACCCCCTGCGCTTCAAGATCAGGATATCGGGGAGTGGTGGGGTTGGAAGCAACCCTACACCCCTCGATCAGATACCTCCCGAGATTCCCCGCCTGGAAGGGGAAACTACAAGTGGGGGTGTGGAGGTTGAACAACCCCCACCCCCCTCACGATCTCTGGCTGAAGAGGTAGCTGCCATGGTGGCAGGGCTCGACCATTCGAGCGGGCACGAGGACGAAGGGGGAGCTTCACCTCCTCGAGACGTTCCCTCTCCTGCTCATTTGGAGAGAGGAAGTCGGGTTGGTGAAGCTACTCCTCAACCCTTGCCAGAGCCAACCCCCATCGAGGAGAAATCGACCCCCAAGGGTAAGAGCTCCGACCGTGGAAAGGGAAAGGCTCCTCAGGTCGAGGCTTCAGGTACCTGTACTGACTTGCCTTGATTGAATTACTGTTGAGGCTCGAAAATATTCTAACACTTTGAGCTCTTGTGTTGATTGCAGGTACGCCTGTTGGTTCGACTCCAAAGATAAAGAGCTTGGGTGATGTTGACATCAACCACCCGACCAGCGTGATCAGGAAGCTTTGCAATATTCCTGAAGCTACTTTTGAAGAAGCTTTTGATCGGCTAGATGTAGTGGTATGTGCATCTGCTTGATCTTTCATTTGAGTTGTATCTTCAAAATAATTCTAACTCTTTATTCTCCTGCAGAGCTCAGCAGTTTTGAGAATCACAAGCTCCCTCTCTAGGAAGGCGGGAGAGCGGGAGGCCGCCTCTGAGGTAACCCGTTTGACAGCCGAACTGAAGGCTGTGAGCACGGAGAGAGATGGGCTGAGAGAGCTCCTGACTTCGAAGAAAACCTCTCTCAAAGCCAAGATTGAGGATCTTTGCAAGGGGAAGCTGGAGATCAAGGGGCTGCAGGATCGTTGTGAGGCACAGAGTCACGAGCTTGAATCCTTGAAGAATCGACTCTCCAAGGTTGAGGAAGTGTCCTATGGTCGCACCAACGAGATCAAGGAGCTGAAAGAACGACTCGCTGCTCAACATGTTGCTTTCACTGCCCGGGAGGAGATTTCCAAAAAGGCATTGGAGCATGCTTTGTCTGAATGCAAGAGTTACAAGGAAACGACCGAGAAAGCGGCAGAGGCACTCAGGGTACATGTCAGCAGTGTCCGATCTTCGAAAGCTTCGGTTGCGAGCAAGCCTCATGGCGAATCTGAAGGAGAGAAGTCACGTGCTCCAAGCGTAGCCAAGCCCTGATGTATTTCTACCTTTTCTTTGTTGTTCACACTTGTAAACTCTTGACATGTAGCAGCTCATCATTGTATTTGACAAATTTTGATAATAATAGAAATCTTTTTGGGTGTTTGAAAATTGAATCTCTTGAGTTGAATGTCTTTGAATGTCATGTTCTGGATAGCATTAGAATAGATGCAATCTTTTGAATGTAAGGGGTCAAGTCGCAACTTGATTACCCAAACTTATTGTAACTTGAATTTTGAATTTGAATTCGTGTAACACTTGTATGTGAGGGGTTGAGTCGCAACTCAAGCACCCAAACCTGTTAGACGATATAGAATTTGATTGAAATTGAATATTGAAATTTGAAGGTCAGTTTAACATTTGCCAGTAAGGGGTTGAGTCGCAACTCTAACACCCAAACTTGTTAAAAGACTTGGTAACTTGAATGTGGATAATTTGAAACTGCTTCAGAATCTTGAATTGAAAAGCTGAACACTTGCATATTTGAACACTTGAAAGAGATCTTTATTCATCACATAATTTACATCATGGATAGAACAACTTGAGGTGTCTAGAATTCCAAGCTCGAGGCAATCTATCTCCTTCTGGTGAGATCAGTCTGTAAGAACCTTTGCCGCCTACTGATTCAACGATATATGGACCTTCCCAGTTGGGAGCAAGCTTCCCACTGCTGTGTTCTTTGGTGTTGTAGAAAACTGCTCTGAGAACTAGACTACCCACTGGGAACTGTCTCTTGTAGACTTTCTCGTCGTAGGCTCGTTTGATCTTCTGTTGGTACTTGGCCACACGAAGTGAAGCTTGATCTCGTAATTCTTCAGAGAAGTCTAGATCATTGATCCGAAGTTCTTCATTGATTCCTTCTTCAACTGCTCTGGTCTTCAGAGTACTTGATATGTTTTCTGTTGGGAGTACTGCTTCCGATCCATATGTTAGACGAAAGGGTAAGAACCCTGTTGATCTTCTCGGAGTTGTGCGATACCCCCAAAGAACTTCAGGTAGGACCTGTTCCCACAATCCTTTCTTGCTGTTGAGTTTCTTCTTGAGTATACCAAGTATAGCTCTATTTGAGGCTTCAGCTTGACCATTGCACTGAGGATATCTTGGAGTTGAATAGAATAGCTTGATACCGTTGTTCAGACAGAACTCTCGGAACTTGTCAGAGTCGAATTGAGCTCCATTGTCAGCAACAAGAACTTGAGGGGTGCCGAACCTTGAGAAGATGTTGTGCCGAATGAATTTAATCACTTCGTCGTCAGTCTCTCGGAAGAGGGGCACAGCTTCCACCCATTTGGTAAAGTAATCAGTGGCCAGCAGTAGGTACTTCTTCTTGCTCGGAGTTGGAGGGAAAAGACCCAAGAAATCTAACCCCCATTGATGGAAAGGCCAGGGACTTGATAATTAATGAAGTTCATCTGCAGGGAGATGGATAGCTCGAGCGTGCCGTTGGCAAGGCTCGCACCTTTGAACAACTTGTTGAGCATCCCTTGCCATTGTTGGCCAGTAGTACCCTTGTAGATTCGTCTTGGCTTCAAGAGATCTTCCTCCCGAATGATTTCCACAAGCTCTAGAGTGGATATCAATCAGGATTGCATGTGCTTGCTCGGGACCAAGGCACTTGAGCAACATTCCGTTGTGAGATTTGAAGTATAGATCTTCTCCTTGTAGAATGTAGCATGGGAGCTTCCTTTGAAGCCTTCGGGCTTGATTTGGATCTTCCGGCATTTTGCCATGTTCGAAGAAATCGAAAATTGATTGTCTCCAGTCTTCAAGTTCACTTGTAGTAGTGAGGTTTGATGTCAGTTGATCTCCATCCCTAGATACTTTTGTAGTAGCAAGGATCTGTTGATCGGGGATGGTCTTGGGTATTTCTTGATAATCGATCTGTATTTGCCTTCCTCCGAGTGAGTCTCCTAGAACTGAGGCAGCATTGGCTAAGGCATCTTCTTCTCAGTTCTCTGCTCTGGGGATTTGAATGAATTCAGCGTTAGTAAAACGTTGTTGAAGATGTCGTACTAAGGCCAAGTAGAGTTGCATTCTTTCTTCACGAGCTGTGTACTCTCCATTGATTTGCCTTATGATCAACTGGGAGTCGCTGTAGACGATGATTCGATCTACCCCCAGGGATTCCGCCATTTCGAGTCCGGAAATGAGTGCTTCATATTCAGCTTCGTTGTTGGTGGTATTAAACCCGAGGAGTGTGGCCTTCTGGAGATGATCAAGTTCGGGGGATATTAATATTATCCTAGTTCCCGAACCGATCAAACTTGAAGCTCCATCAGTATAAAGCTTCCATGGAGGAGTTGCAGCAGTAGCTTCGAGATTTGGATCAATTTTTGTTGCAAGGTTGATCGGAGTATTATCCTCATCTTCTAAGCGCATGTCGACATCTTCTTCCCAAGTGATGGGGTCTTCAACAGGAAAATCAGCTAGAAAATCAGCAATAGCTTGACCTTTGATAGAAGTGCGAGATTCGAACTGAATCCCCAGAGCACTCATTTCGATCACCCATTTGGTCATTCGACCAGCTCGACCAGCTTTGTCAATGATATCTTTGAGCGAGTGTTCTGAAATGACAGTGATTTGGTGGGAGACGAAGTATGGTTGGAGACGACGCGATGCAGTGAGCAAGGCCAGGATGACCTTCTCAGTTTTTGAATAGCGAGTCTCA
Organism: Chamaelirium japonicum; assembly: GCA_947650365.1. Classification (NCBI taxonomy): domain Eukaryota; kingdom Viridiplantae; phylum Streptophyta; class Magnoliopsida; order Liliales; family Melanthiaceae; genus Chamaelirium; species Chamaelirium japonicum. Next base: position 2,737,019 of record CANTAL010000001.1, read on the forward strand.
GCTGGAAGAAGAGTGTGGCTAATGTAATAGACTGGATGTTCGATGCCACCTCTTCTACTAACTAGGACTGCGCTGATTGCTTGATTGGTGACGGCGAGATAAAGCCACAAGTCTTCTGTTGGAAGTGGAGCAGTCAGAATAGGTGCTTGCACCAGATATTTCTTGATGCTCTGAAAAGCTTCTTCACAAGTTGGACTCCACCCTGAAGTATCCGCCTTTCGTAGTTTGTCGAAGAGAGGCTTATATTTGTCTGAAGACTTTGAGATGAATCGATTGAGGGCAGCGAGTCTTCCAGTGAGACGCTGTACTTCTTTTCGATTAGTAGGTGATGGCATGTCGAGGATAGCTCGAATTTGATCAGGATTGGCTTCAATACCCCTCCTGGTCACAAGGTGACCCAGGAATTTGCCAGATTGAACTCCGAAAGCGTACTTGGCTGGATTGAGCTTCATACGATATTTTTGAAGAACTTGAAAGGTTTCCGCTAGATCAGAAAGATGCTTGCTTCGTGTGGAGCTCTTGGTGAGGAGATCATCGACGTAGACTTCGACATTGCGACCGATCTGATCTTCGAACATTTTTGTGACTAACCTTTGATAGGTGGAACCAGCATTCTTGAGGCCGAATGGCATGACATTGTAGCAATAGAGGCCTCGGCTAGTCACAAAACACGTCTTCTCTTGATCATCAGCGTGAAGAGGAATTTGATTATATCCAGAATACCCATCCATGAAAGACAATAGCTCGTGGCCAGCAGTGGCATCGACGAGTCTATCGATCCTTGGCATGGGGAATGGATCTTTGGGGCAAGCCTTGTTGAGATTGGTGAAGTCAATGCAGACTCTGACCTTCCCGTTCTTCTTTGGAACAGCAACTATGTTAGAGATCCAGGTAGGATACTCTACTTCACGGATGAAGCCTGCTGCGAGTAGTTTGGTGATTTCTTCTTGAACAGCAACTTGCAGCTCTGGGCGGATGGTGCGTGGCTTTTGCTTGACAGGCTTTATTTCTTCTTTGATCGCAAGTCGGTGACAAGCGTCATCTGGATTGATCCCAGGCATGTCTTCGAAGCACCAAGCGAAGACGTCGATATTGGACTGGAGGAAGGATACCATGCCTTGCGCTTCTGCGTCGCTAAGACCGGTACCAATGAAAGTTTGTCGAGGAAGATCTCCGCTGCCTATGTTGATTGGGATGATTTCTTCAACTGAAGGTGATGCTTCCCATTCGATTGGTGGAGGTTCGGTCAGCGGGATCTTCTTTGATTGCTATTTGGAAGAGGGACCAGCTTCATCTCGTGGCCGCTTTGGAGGAGCAATGTTGATCTTTCGATCTGTCTTAGCCGCAGCAGCCTCACAAGATCTTCCAGCTTGTTGATCACCTCGAATGCAGACGATGCCTTCTCCAGTTGCAAATTTGAGTAGTTGATGATAAGAAGAGGAGATGGCATTGATCTGGTGGAGGAATGGTCGCCCGAGGATGGCGTTGTAGCTGGATACTCCTTCGACAATTGCAAACCTGACCGAGACTCGAGTCTCTCGGCTGAGGTCGAGAGTGAATCTCGACTCACCCACCGTGATGCTTTGTTCGCCGTTGAAGCCAGTGATCACGGTCGGGACGACGTCGAGGCTTTGATACTTATGCCCCAGACGTTTGAAACAGTCTGAGAACATAATGTCGATGGAGCTCCCGGTGTCGATGAGGATCCGATTGACGGTACTTCCGTCGATGATGAGTCTCAAAACCAGGGGGTCTCGATGTGGAGTATGAACTCCTTGAAGATCGGTGTCGTTGAAGACGATGGATGGCCAAGCAAGACCTTCGATGGGTTTCTCAATCCAAGTATCTTCTTTGTTCGCAGTAGAACGAACGTGGAAGATGCGTCGAACTTGTCGATCCACCTCCTTCCCGGTCAGATTTTGATTGTGCAAAGTTCCATGAATACCAAAGACGTTGGCATTCACAGAGATAGGTTGCCGGTCAGAGAAGATTTGATGTATCCAACACACTTCTTTGCCCTTTGCAGAGGTTCGACGTTGATCGTGCCCGTTGTTGACGAATTCTTGAAGGTGGCCCTCTCGTAATAAATCTTCAAGATGGAACTTCAACCGATAGCACCGGTCGGTGGAGTAGCCGTGACTTCGATGGAATTCGCAGTAGACTGTTTTGTCTGCTGTGAATTTGGAGTTTGGCTGAAGAGGATTGGGCCTCCGAAGATACTCGTCGTGTTGAATGCGGTCGAGTATTTGTTCGACTGGTAAATTCCACTCAGTGAAAGTGGTCTTCGTTGGAGATCGACGCCCGTCATTCTTTGATCGTTTGTTGGCTAGAGGGGCTGCTGCTTCAGCATTGTGAGCTTTGGCAGCATACTTGGGAGCTTCTCTCTCCGCAGGCCTTCGCTTTGTTTCTCGACCTTTCCAAGCAATTTGATCATCTTCAACCTCGATCTCTCTCTGAATTCGATCAAACATAGCACCCAGAGAAGGAGGAGGGTTGCGAATGAAGTCGTTGTAGATGTGTAGATCGAAGCGGAGAGCGTTCTGGAAAGCCAACATGATGGCTTCATCATCCAGATGTCTTCCAGAGAGGGCAGCATGCTCGTTACGAAACCTCCTAGTGAAACTTCGGAGAGTCTCGTCAGCACCCATCCTTAGTCGATAGAGAGAGTCGAGCTTCTTCTCGGGCTTCAGATTGAGCTGATAATGCTGCACAAAGAGTTTAGCCAAAACATCGAACTGGGTGATGGACCCAGCTCGGAGATTGTGATACCAGTCGAGTGATGGCTCATCGAGACTTCCTGCGAAGGTGCGGCAGAGCACGTTGTTTTCTTCTTCATGCGGCGTTAGAGCTTGCTTGAAGGCAAGTATATGGAGAGTTGGATCTCCTCTGATGCAGTTGAATTTGGGGAGGATTGGAGTTCTCCATCCCCTTGGAAATGTTGATTCGAAAAGGCTTCGATGTAGAGGCTCGGCAGAGGAATAGCCATCCCTACGACCATGTCCTCGACCTAGAGGTGGGTCAAGAGGCAAGATCGCAAGGTCTTGCTCAGGTATTGAAGTATTTGCCGGTTGAAGTCGATGTCGGAGGTCCGATCCAAGCCCACGTTGAAGTGGAATGGAAGGGGAGACTCTACTCTTTGAAGGAGCGCCTTTCATTTGATGCTTCCTTGGTATATTGAGCTTTGAAGGTGCCCTCTTGTCGCAGTTGCGGCCAGAAGACGATTGGGAAGACTCATCGTCAAGGCGATCCCAAACACTCTGCTTCTAGGGGGCAGCAGAGGGAGTTGGGTCGCGTCGGATCCTCTCGAGGGCAGCAGTGCCCATTGACCTCCGTTGCTCGGAGTGAATTGAATGTCGAGGAAGATCGACCCTCTCACTTGTAGAGGGGATAGGAAGAGCGATCCCAGCCTCAGATGCTGCCTTCTTAAGAGCATCCCTCTCAGCGGTGAGGGTGGCATTTTGCTTTGCCAATTGGAGAAGTTGGAAATCGACCGCCGAAATTTGATAGGTCGATGGAGGATCTTCAGCAGGAGCGGGGGCTGTTTGCCCAATTGACTGTCGTGCGGGATGGATGATCGACCGATCGACGGATCTTCCACTCCCTGAACGAACCCCCATCTCGGGGACAGCAAGGGGCTGTCCGAAGTTCAGCCTTTGACTCATTGATTGAGTCTCAGGACGAGCCTGTTGTTGAGTGTTACTTCCTTCTGGTTGACCCTGGTGTTTCGTTTTCGCCATTCAGAGAGCGAAGGGTGCAACGAGAGTGCTGACGTCCGATCAGTTGTCTGATCAACCGAGGAGGCGAGGAAGTTTGGCTATCAAGATCGGTTGTATGTTCAACCGATCAAGTAGTAGTGGAGAGAGCTCGACATTTTGCTCGGATCCCACAGACGGCGCCAAACTGTGGGGGAAAATCTTCGTGCCGACCCGAAGACCTCGCCTCACCAGTCAATTGAAGGTTCGAGTTGACGTAGAAGATCGTTGGTCGATCTGTTGATTGAAGTTGAAGCCTTTGATATGTAGATAGAGAGATGCAATCAGAGAGAGTGTTTGACACGAGAAGTGATCTCGGAGTTCGGCCGAAGCCTACGTCTCCGTGCTATAGGGTGCAACCCGAATTCACTAACACTTTTCTCGAAGTAACCTCGACAGGCCAAGTGCTACTGAAGCCTCTTTGATCTCTTCAAAGACAAGAAGATGATCAAGTAGAGGTGAAGGGTGAGAAGATAGAAATTCCGGAGCTCTGGTTCTGAAAATAAGATCTCAGAGTGGAAATCAGAAATTCTTGATTTTAGGTTTTTATCCTTTTACATTCGAAGGCTCTGCTATTTATAGAAGTCTCTGGTGGTAAATGGCGGTCTCTGCTGTTGTATCTGGGGATCCTCCAGGTAAGGCTCGTGGGCTCCGCTGTGGTATTCGGGGGCCCACCAGGCAGGGCCGGTGGGTCCCGCTGTGGTATTCGGGGGCCCACCAGGCAGGGCCGGTGGGTCCCGCTGTGGTACTCGGGGGCCCACCAGGCAGGGCCGGTGGGTCCCGCCGTTTGCAGACTTCTTGCCAAAATTTGCACCCACAATTCTAACATTCTAATTCATTCGTATGATCCAGTCTAATTCATTCGTACGATCCATTCTAATTCATTCGCACGATCCTTTCTAATTCACTCGGACGATCCATTCTAATTCATTCGTATGATCCATTCTAATTCATTTGTACGATCCATTCTAATTCACTCGAACGATCCATTCTAATTTATTCGTATGATCCATTCTAATTCATTCGTATGATTCATTCTAATTCATTCGCACGAATGTATCTATTCTAATTCTTTCGTACGATCCATTCTAATTCATTCGTACGATCCATTCTAATTCATTCGTACGATCCATTCTAATTCATTCGCACGTTCCATTCTAATTCACTCGGACGATCCATTCTAATTCATTCATACGATCCATTCTAATTCACTCGGCCGATCCATTCTAATTCATTCGCACGAACCATTCTAATTCATTTCTACTATCTATTCTAATTCATTCGAACGATCCATTCTAATTCATTCGCATGATCCATTCTAATTCATTCGTACGATCCATTCTAATTTATTCGAACGATCCATTCTAATTCATTCGCACGATCTATTCTAATTCATTCGTATGATCCTTTCTAATTCATTCAGACGATCCATTCTAATTCATTCACACGATCCATTCTAATTCATTTGCACGATCCATTCTAATTCACTCGGATGATCCATTCTAATTCATTCGTACGATCCATTCTAATTCATTCGCACGATCCATTCTAATTCATTCGTATGATCCATTCTAATTCATTCGCATGATCCATTCTAATTCATTCGGATGATCCATTCTAATTCATTTGTACGATCCATTCTAATTCATTCGTACGATCCATTCTAATTCACTCGGACGAGCCATTCGTGCGAATGAATTAGAATGGATGGTATGAATGAATAGGAATGGATCGTACGAATGATTTAAAATGGATCGTTCGAATGAATTAGAATGCATCATCCGAATGAATTAGAATGGATCGTACGAATGAATTAGAATGGATCGTACGAAAGAATTAGAATGGATCGTACGAGTGAACTAGAATGGATCGTGTTTGGGGGATTTTTTCACTGGTCCTTGCGAACCACCTGCAAGACAAAGAAAAGAGAACGTGAGAACGGCTGGCTCCCTTAGGAGCGCAGACCCTCCGACGCTCAAGTCAGTCATGGGTGCACAACGGCGAGCTGTGGTATACCAAAGTGGTAGGGAAATGGGATTCGAACCTGTATTTTGGAGCCTGGGGTGAGCATTTATAGCAATAGGCGACCTACCATGGCCCGACACGTGGAGATTCTTTCCGGAGCCTTCTAGACCCCCACGACCTGGCGCGCATGGGTCTGACAGTCCTTGGTACTCGCGCCCTGACATTCTGTCGTCAAGCCTGCCAGGCGGTTTGAGTGGGGGAGAGCATCTTTCTTGTCGTGGCCAGGTGGCTATTCTTGAATGTTCAAGTCTGGGCGGTCTCAGGGAGAAAGCAAAGGCAAGCTCGCCCGGCACTGCTCCGCCCTTTCGTCCATATTTATCAAGAGTCGGACCTCGCGGGAGCAACCTCTTCGATAAACAGGGGTCTGGGCGAGCTTGGGCGAGCTCCTAAGCGAGCATGGGCGAGCTCCTGCGCGGGCTAGACGAGCTACTGAGCGAGCATGGGCGAGCTTTTTGCAAGCTTGGGCGAGCTCCTGCGCGAGCTAGGCGAGCTTCTGGTCGAGCTTGGGGCGAGCTTTTTGCAAGCTTGGGCGAGCTCCTGAGCGAGCTTGGGCGAGCTCCTGGGCGAGCTTGGGGCGAGCTTTTTGCAAGCTTGGGCGAGCTCCTTCGCGTTCTTTGTCTAAGCCATTCATGGAATTTGGGCGTGCTCCTGCGGGGTCTGGGCGGGGCGAGCTGCACTCAGATACAAGGTGTCCATCCAGCTCCCTATGGGGGGCGAGCTTCTTACGGGCTGAGAGGGGCGAGCTCCTTGCGGGCTGGGGGCGAGCTCCTTGCGGGCTGGGGGCGAGCTGGAAAGGGGGCACGCTCGGCTTCCGAGGGTTCCAACTCCTGGACGGGCTCCCTCGAGAACTCTATCTCAGGTGTGTTTGCAATGCTATCCAAGATATGTGGTTTTTGACTACCCCCAACATTACCCCCTCCTGAGGGAGTGATCGAGGAAACTCGACGCTTGCTCAGGAGTCTTAGCGAGCTCCTATCCCTGGTAATGTGCCTGATATCAATGTCTGCTGCAACAGTTTTCTGGCGGGACGGAGATAGTAGCCATGGGCGGCCTGCGCCGAGAGCTTTGACTGCCAGTATTTCACAAACGCTGGGCGGGCCACGAGCATCAGCCACGAGCGATCTCCTTCCGATGCGAGCTTGTCACATGCGGTCAGGGTCTGCGTCGGGCGAGCTGCGGGCACCTGCCGTGGGCGGTCTGCGCCGAGAGTTTTGACTCCCAGTACTTCATAAGCGTCGGGCGGGCCGGCGGTGTCAGCCACGAGCGATCTCCTTCCGGTGTGAGCTTGCCACACGCGGTCAGGGTCTGCGTCGGGCGAGCTGCGGGCTCCAGCCGTGGGCGATCTGCGCCGAGATTTGACTGTCAGTATTTCACAAACGCTGGGCGGGCCGGGAGCATCAGCCACGAGCGATCTCCTTCCGGTGCGAGCTTGTCACACGTGGTCAGGGTCTGCGTCGGGCGAGCTGCGGGCACCTGCCGTGGGCGGTCTGCGCCGAGAGTTTTGACTCCCAGTACTTCATAAGCGTCGGGCGGGCCGACGGCGTCAGCCACGAGCGATCTCCTTCCGGTGTGAGCTTGCCACACGCGGTCAGGGTCTGCGTCAGGCGAGCTGCGGGCTCCAGCCGTGGGCGATCTGCGCCGAGAGCTTTGACTGTCAGTATTTCACAAACGCTGGGCGGGCCGGGGGCGTCAGCCACGAGCGATCTCCTTCCGGTGCGAGCTTGCCACACGCGGTCAGGGTCTGCGTCGGGCGAGCTGCGGGCTCCAGCCGTGGGACGCTGGGCCGGCCGGAAGCATCAGCCACGAGCGATCTCCTTCCGGTGCGAGCTTGCCACACGCGGTCAGGGCCTGCGTCGAGCGAGCTGCGGGCTCCAACCGTTGGCAATCTGCGCCGAGAGTTTAGACTCCCAGTATTTCACAATTACTGGGTGGGCCGGCGGCGTCAGCCACGAGCGATCTCCTTCCGGTGTGAGCTTGCCACACGCGGTCAGGGTCTGCGTCGGGCGAGCTGCGGGCTCCAGCCGTGGGCGATCTTGTGACTTGGGTATCGCACCAAATCTCCAACGGTCGCTTCATCTTTAATGCGGCGCGAGGCTCGATGTCGATACAACGAATCTTATCATAAGATCCTGATCGGCGCGAGACACGTGCCTCCTCCTCATTTGTTCCTCCCTTGTCAGTAAATGATAGTGCCGGCGCCGGCGCATCTTTTTCCACGCGTGGCCCACGTGGCGCTTGACGATTGGAAAGAAACGAGCTGTCGCTTCGATTGCCGTCACGCCGCCTCGCCGAGCGTGCTCGGGCACTAACTGCGGCTCAATTCGCCTGCCTCTCACCCATCTATAAATAGGGGTTGGGGGGCAGTTTTTACCGTCGCGTGAAAACAGCTCTCCCTTCTCTTCAGCTCGCCTTAACCCTTCTATTCTGATGGCCTCCGCTTCCGACGTTGCTGCTGCTGTTGCCGCCGCTGCTGCCGCCGCCCAAGCCTCTGAGCTCGCCGCTGAGAGGGCAGTGGTCTGGCTGCAGAACCCGATCGGGGTGCCCGTCGGGGACAGTATCCGGGCGGCGATCGATCTCCCTCCGGAGATCCTCGTCACCGAGATGCCACTCTCGGGGAGGCCACCCCAGGGCACAGTAGCTTCTGTCGGGCTACTGTGGTCCGGGCTGCAGTTCCCCCTGAGTCATCTCGCCGGGGAGCTCCGGGAGTTGACGGGGCTTTGCCCTGCTCAGCTCTCAGTAAACTCCTGGGGGATACTTTACGGGCAGTCCCAGCTGGAGACCGCCCTGAAGGCGAGGATCCCACTGAGCTATCTGCTTAAAAAGTGGCTCCTCAAGCCTTCGCCGGTCTTTAGCTCCGCGGGCTGCGGCTACTTCTACCTCGCCGGGCGACCTGGCGAGGTACTCCCCTTCTCTACTATCGAGAGCAAGGACCGCCACTGGAAGGACTATCCTTTCGTGGCGGTCGGCGACTGGCGCGGGCGGTTCAGCGGAGTCCCAGCTCACCCCGGGGCTCCCCCGACGGCGGTCTTCTGGGAGATCTCCTTCTACAAGGCGGGGAAGAAGAAGTGCATCGCTCCAGACCGGGAGCGATCTCTGGACGAGGCGATCCTCCACTACCTCGGCGGGCGGACTCCGGAGAAGATCACCGCTCCTGACTTTGCCTTCCAGCTGAAGGATGGGAAGACCGGCGCTATTCTGCTGAAGCAGAAGATCGTCCGGAAGAAGAAGGAGGAGGAGGTCGGTGCTATTCCGCCGATGCAGAACGCTCCTCCCTCCAAAGGGGCCAGCAAGGGGGCAGGGAGCTCGGGAGGCAACCTCCGCAAGAAGACGGTCCGGAGGCGGGCTTCGCCCATCCGCCTCAACGACCCCGACACCATGGAGATGCTTCGCCAGGACGAAGCCTCCGCTCCTCCGCAACCTCCTCGCCCGGACGCCGGCCCAGGTCAGCCTTCCGCCCCAACTCCAGTTGTCCGCCGCAAGATCCAAATGGTCGAGCCTGACGACCCGAACATCGACCTCCCGCTAACCATGGCGGAAGTCGAATCCGGGATGGCCCAGATATTAATGGGCTACTTCCCGGGCGATCTGACCGTCCCTCTTCGTGTAGCAGTGCTGACGCCGGAGATGGAGGCCCACGGGAAGAAGAAGGCCAAACGCGCGGGGCCCGCGTATTCGAACACCCAGACGGAGCAGCGACGAAAGGCGCTGGAGGAGGCGGGCATGGACTCGGAGCCCAGTTGGACGGACTCCGAGGAGGAGGCATCAGGCTCCGAGGAGGAAGAGCCCGCTCCTTAACCTTCCCGGGTGGAGCCTTCTGCTTCCGCTCAAGTGGAGAAGCCCCCGGCTCCATCAGCTCCCGCACCAGGGGTGGGACCGAGCGGGCAGGAGCTTCCCCCTCCTCCCGCCGGGGTGGAGGTCCAGCAGGGCGGGGTGCCACCCCCTGCTCCTCGGGAAACTTCCCGCGAGGACAGTGGGCGAGAAACCCCCGCCGCCGCTGCGACCTCTACGCCCCCTGCAGCTTCCATATCCGCTCCTCTGCCCTCGTCATCTGGACGGGGCAAGGAGAAGGCGGACTTCCCGGAGGATATGGGGGACTTGATCTATAGGTCCCCCTCCTTCGTGGATATTGGCTCCGACTCCTCGAGCTCAGGATCGGAAGCTGAAGCTGGCGGGGCGATCCCTGCTAGCCCGCCGCGCGAAGGAGCTCGTCCGGAGGTGGTGCCAGCCCCCACATCCTCTCTGAGTGCGCCGCCCCCTACCCAGGCTACGGGTGGCGCCAGCGCGGGCTCCTCAGCCGAAGAGGGGAGGGTGCCCCACTACCTGCGGCAGCTGCTAGGCCGCAACGTCTTCGCCCGAGCTCCCTTCGCTTCTATAAGCGAACGCCTTGCCGAGGTACTTCTCGCCGCACCTGTTTCTGTACAAAATTTAGTCTCGATTCTTGCTAACTTTTTCACCTTCCTTATGCAGGCGGAGAAGCAGAGCCAGGCGCTGGCCGAGGAGGTCGCTGGGGCCGGGAAGGCGCTGGCTGCCTTGCTCGACGATTCCCTTCGGGGGTCCGAGCGCAAGGTGGACGAGCACATCCACGAGCTTCAACGAGCTAAAGGCTCCGAGGAGCTGAGGGCGGAGTCGGAGGCGCTGCACCGCAGGGTCAAGGCCCTGGTGTCAGGCCTTGCCATGGCCGAGGCAGCCAAAGGCCTGTCCGCCACCTCCCTCCTTAAAGCTAAGGCGGAGCGAGACGAGGCTGTGTCCGCCAGGGAGGTCGCGCAGCGGAAGGTGGCTCAACTTCAAGACGAGGTCGCTGCTCTGAAGACAGAGATCGCCGCCCTGAAGGAGACGCACGCCGACGGCCTCCGGGCTCAGCAAGGTCGCCTCCAAGCCCAGCTGGACGATCTCCTCAAGAAAGGCGCCCTGGCCGCTGTGGAGAAATACAGGACCGAAAGGTCGAAGAAGCGGCGCAGAGGGGACGACAGTGGGGCGGAGACTAGCAAGCCTTAAGCTCGCAGCCTCGTAACTGCCTTTCTAATCTCTGGTTTAATCAATGAAATGAAATCTTTCTGAGTTCGCATATGTGTTTCTTTCTTTCTCTGTGCCACTTACGAGTCCGCTCTAGGAGTTCGCAGCGATCTCGAGAGTGATACCCCGGGCGAGGCAGCTAATTCGATTCAACCTTTTTATTTTAAAGTATATGCAAACGAAAAACTCGGTATGCTCGCAAAAACTCAAGTCTCTGAGCCCGGAAAACGTTTAAGCGAACCAAAGGACTTCAAAAACTTCCCTACACTCAGAGACTTAAACCATTTTTATTTTTAAAGGAAACTAATAAGTGCTAGCTGCCCCCTGCCCGGTTAATTTCCCTTGAAGATCCTGTTCGGCGGGCTCGCCCTTTGAGGGGTATGTCCACGCCAGGATGCTTCCGTTCGTGGCAGGTGAACGCGAAGGATCCCGGTTCGGTTTAGAGTCCACCGGGCAGCGGACTTCCCCAGGAATCTCAAGGTCGCCCACTGGCTGCCTCTGAGGATCCCGGTCTTGCTTTAAGTCCGCACAACGGCGGACTACCCCGGGAAGCTCAAGGTCGCCCACTGGCTGCCTCTGAGGATCCCGGTCTTGCTTTAAGTCCGCACAACGGCGGACTACCCCAGGAAGCTCAAGGTCACCCACTGGCTGCCTCTGAGGATCCTGGTCTTGCTTTAAGTCCACACAACGGCGGACTACCCCAGGAAGCTCAAGGTCGCCCACTGGCTGCCTCTGAGGATCCTGGTCTTGCTTTAAGTCCGCACAACGGCGGACTACCCCGAGAAGCTCAAGGTCGCCCCATGGCTGCCTCTGAGGATCCCGGTCTGGGCAAAGGTACCGCCAGTGGCACCTCCCTCCTCTCTACGGCCTTAACGACGAGAGGTCGCAGAGTCGGAGGAGGTCGCTGCTCGACTGCCTTTCCCTTCCGGTCTAACACCGCATCTTCGAGCTTGATGTGTTGCTGGACAAGGGCGAAGAGCTCGGCGATCGTGCAGGGATCCTTGATTACCAGCGCGTCATGAAGCTTGCTTCCCTCGGGGAGGGCGTTCCGGAAAGCGCTCACCGTTGTGAGATCTTGGCCGACAGCGTCCTCCAGAGCGAGGTAGGCGCTTCGAAAGCGCGTCGCGAAGCTTCGAAGGGTTTTGTGGGCTCCCATGGCCAAGGTGAAGAGAGACTCAATCCACTTAGGGGGCTGCCTGTTGCAGCGGTACTGCTCCAGAAATAGTCTGGAGAGAGTAGGGAAGTCTGGAATGGTGCCCGATGGCAGCTTGTGGAACCAATTTAGCGCCGAGCACGTCAAACTGCTCGGGAAAGCCCGGCACAAGACATGGTCTTGGTCCCGGAAAAATAATAGCTTCCGGTAAGCCAATAGATGGTCGACTGGATCTTGCGACCCGTCGAACAGAACAAACTTAGGCGGGGTCCAATGGTGAGGAAAACCTCCTTGGTGCACCTCGCTTGTGAAGGGCGAGCTACCCCCGTGGGCGGCGAGGTCCTCCAGCAGGTCAACTGTCGCGTTAGGTCGCTGCCAGTGCCCGGGGAAAACTCCCAGAGGCTGCTGCGCAGGTCCCAGGCGGCCGTGCACGCTCCCTCGAGGGAGGTTCGGATTCACCCCGCGGCGACCTTCGGGGGCTACCGCTCGGCGGCCTCCTCGCTGTTCGCCCGCGGATTCCTTCAGCGTGGCGGTTGGTACGTGGGAGGCCGTTGCCTCTCGAGCTTCGGAAGGAATAGCCACCGTGGGCTCTTTCCCTCGTCGCCGATGGCGCGGGTCGCGATTTCGCTCTAGAGACCTTGCCTCCGACTCGTCAGAATCGGCACTCCGGCCACGGCGGTGAGGGATGGTCGCCCGCGAGGTCGCCTGGTTGCTAGACCGCTGGGTTACTAGCTTCTGCAACCTCGTAAGCGGGGTTTCCGGCACCCCGCGCACGGTCGCTCTCTCGACCGGGGGTTCCTGGCGGGAAACCTGCCGCGCCGGAACGATCGTGGGCGGATGTGATGTTGACGCCGGTGGTCGCACCGGAGATGCCGTCTTCGCCGGCCCGGACCATCGGCTGGCCGCCGGAACCTGACGCAGCCGCGTCAGTTCCTCTGTCATGGCCCGCTGGGTGGCCAACATCTCCAACAGGAGCTGGTCACTGAGCGGGACCTGGGGCTGAGGGGTCTCAACAGGAGGCTCGCTGCGCGCAGATATCGCACGGGTCCTCGGTCGCCTGCGCCCCCTTGTCGCCGGAGCCATCTTTGGGGTTACGAGAGCCCACGGCGTTCAACCGCGTGGTCGTGGGTGTTCTCGCAGGAACCAGTCGAAGATCCCACAGACGGCGCCAAATGTTTGGGGGATTTTTTCACTGGTCCTTGCGAACCACCTGCAAGACAAAGAAAAGAGAACGTGAGAACGGCTGGCTCCCTTAGGAGCGTAGACCCTCCGACGCTCAAGTCAGTCACGGGTGCACAACGGCGAGCTGTGGTATACCAAATTGGTAGGGAAATGGGATTCGAACCTGTATTTTGGAGCCTAGGGGTGAGCATTTATAGCAATAGGCGACCTACCATGGCCCGACACGTGGAGATTCTTTCCGGAGCCTTCTAGACCCCCACGACCTGGCGTGCGTGGGTCTGACAGTCCTTTGTACTCGTGTGCTGACATTCTGTCGTCAAGCCTGCCAGGCGGTTTGAGTGGGGGAGAGCATCTTTCTTGTCGTGGCCAGGTGGCTATTCTGGAATATTCAAGTCTGGGCGGTCTCAGGAAGAAAGCAAAGGCAAGCTCGCCCGGCACTGCTTTGCCCTTTCGTCCATATTTATCAAGAGTCGGACCTCGCGGGAGCAACCTCTTCGATAAACAGGGGTCTGGGCGAGCTTGGGCGAGCTCCTGAGCGAGCATGGGCGAGTTCCTGCGTGGGCTAGACGAGCTACTGAGCGAGCATGGGCGAGCTTTTTGCAAGCTTGGGCGAGCTCCTGCGCGAGCTAGGCGAGCTCCTGGGCGAGCTTGGGGCGAGCTTTTTGCAAGCTTGGGCGAGCTCCTGAGCGAGCTTGGGCGAGCTCCTGGGCGAGCTTGGGGCGAGTTTTTTGCAAGCTTGGGCGAGCTCCTGAGCGAGCTTGGGCGAGCTCCTGAGCGAGCTTGGGCGAGCTCCTTCGCGTTCTTTGTCTAAGCCATTCACGGAATTTAGGTGTGCTCCTGCAGGGTCTGGGCGGGGCGAGCTGCACTCAGATACAAGGTGTCCATCCAGCTCCCTGTGGGGGCGAGCTTCTTACGGGCTGAGAGGGGCGAGCTCCTTGCGGGCTGGGGGCGAGCTCCTTGCGGGCTGGGGGCGAGCTGGAAAGGGGGCACGCTCGGCTTCCGAGGGTTCCAACTCCTGGACGGGCTCCCTCGAGAACTCTATCTCAGGTGTGTTTGCAATGCTATCCAAGATATGTGGTTTTTGACTACCCCCAACAGATCGTACGAGTGAATTAGAATGGATCGTACGAGTGAATTAGAATGGATCATACTAATGAATTATAATGGATCGTAGGAATGAATTAGAATGGATCGTCCGAGTGAATTAGAATGGATCGTGCGAATGAATTAGAATTAGACTGGATCGTTCGAATAAATTAGAATGTTAGAATGGATACTACAAATGAATTAGAATGGATCGTACGCTGGAATTAGAATGTATCGTACGAATGAATTAGAATGGAATGTGCGAATGAATTAAAATGGATCGTACGAATGAATTAGAATGGATCGTACGAATAAATTAGAATGGATCGTTCGAATGAATTAGAACGGATCGTACGAATGAATTAGAATGAATCATACGAATGAATTAGAATGGATACATTCGTGCGAATGAATTAGAATGAATCATACGAATGAATTAGAATGGACCGTACGAATGAATTAGAATGGATCGTCCGAGTGAATTAGAATGGATCGTACGAATGAATTAGAATGGATCGCACGAATGAATTAGAATGGATCGTCCGAATGAATTAGAATGGATCGTGCGAATAAATTAGACTGGATCGTACGAATGAATTAGACTGGATCGTACGAATGAATTAGAATGGATCGTCCAAGTGAATTAGAATGGATCGTACGAATGAATTAGAATGGATCGTACGAATGAACTAGAATGGATCATATGAATGAATTCGAATGGATCGTGCGAATGAATTAGAATGGATCATGCGAATGAATTAGAATGGATCGTGCGAATGAATTAGAATGGATCGTCTGAATGAATCAGAATGGATCATACGAATGAATCAGAATGGATCATACGAATGAATCAGAATGGATCATGCGAATGAATTAGAATGGATCATATGAATGAATTAGAATGAATCATACGAATGAATTAGAATGGATCGAGCGAATTAATCTTAATGGATCATACGAATAAATTAGAATGAAACATACGAATGAATTAGAATGGATCGAGCGAATGAATTAGAACGGATTGTAGGAATAAATTAGAATGGATCGTCCGAGTGAATTTGAATGGATCGTACGAATAAATTAGAATGGATCGTATGAATGAATTAGAATGGATCGTATGAATGAATTAGAATAGATCATACTAATGAATTAGACTGGATCATACGAATGAATTAGAATGGATCGTCCAAGTGAATTAGAATGGATCGTACGAATGAACTTGAATGGATAGTATGAATGAATTAGAATGGATCGTGCGAACGAATTAGAATGGATCGTCTGAATGAATTAGAATAGATCGTCTGAATGAATTAGAATGGATCGTCTGAATGAATTAGAAAGGATCATACGAATGAATCAGAATGGATCATACGAATGAATTAGAATGGATACATTCGTGCGAATGAATTAGAATGAATCATACGAATGAATTAGAATGGATCGTACGAATGAATTAGAATGGAGCGTCCGAGTGAATTCGAATGGATCGTACGAATGAATTAGAATGGAGCATACGAATGAATTAGAATGGATCGTACAAATGAATTAGAATGGATCATATGAATGAATTAGAATGGATCGTATGAATGAATTAGAATGGATCGTACGAATTAATTAGATTGGATCGTACGAATGAATTAGAATGGATCGTACGAATGAATTAGAATGGATCGTTCGAATGAATTAGAATAGATCGTACGAATAAATTAGAATGGATCGTCTGAATGAATTAGAATGGATCGTACGAATGAATTAGAATAGATCATATGAATGAATTAGAATGGATCGTACGAATGAATTAGAATGGATCGTACGAATGAATTAGAATGGATCGTACGAATGAATTAGAATGGATCGTACGAATGAACTAGAATGGATCGTACGAATGACTTAGAATGGATACATTCGTGCGAATGAATTAGAATGGGTCATATGAATGAATTAGAATGGATCATACGAATGAATTAGAATGGATCGTTCGAATGAATTAGATTGGATTGTACGAATGAATTAGAATGGATTGTCTGAGTGAAATAGAATGGATCATACGAATGAATTAGAATGGATCGTCTGAATAAATTAGAATGGATCGTCTGAATGAATTACAATGGATCGTCTGAATGAATTAGAAAGGATGATACGAATGAATTAGAATGGATCATGCGAATGAATTAGAATGGATCGTTCGAATGAATTAGAATAGATAGTACAAATGAATTAGAATGGATCGTACGAATGAATTAGAATAGATTGTATGAATGAATTAGAATGGATCATACGAATAAATTAGAATGAATCGTGAATGAATTAGAATGGATCGTACGAATGACTTAGAATGGATACATTCGTGCGAATGAATTAGAATGGATCATACGAATGAATTAGAATGGATCATACGAATGAATTAGAATGGATCGTTCGAATGAATTAGAATGGATCATTCGAATGAATTAGAATGGATAGTACAAATGAATTAGAATGGATCGTATGAATGAATTTGAATGGTGGATCATACGAATGAATTAGAATGGATACATCCATGCAAATGAATTTGAATGGATCATACGAATGAATTAGAATGGATCGTACGAATGAATTAGAATAGATACATTCGTGCAAATGAATTTCAATAGATAATACAAATGAATTAGAATGGATCATACGAATGAATTAGAATGAATACATTCATGCGAATGAATTAGAATGGATCGTACAAATGAACTAGAATGGATATATTCGTGCGTATGAATTAGAATGGATCGTCTGAATGAATTAGAATGGATAGAAGGAATGAATTAGAATGGATCGTACGAATGAATTAGAGTGGATCGTACGAATAAATTAGAATGGATTGTGCGAATGAGTTAGAATTGAAAGTACAAATGAACTAGAATGGATACAATCGTATGAATGAATTAGAATGGATCGTCCGAATAAATTAGAATGGATTGTACGAATAAATTAGAATAGATCGTCTGAATGAATTAGAATGAATCATACGAATGAATTAGAATGGATCGTATGAATGACTTAGAATGGATACATTCGTGCGAATGAATTAGAATGTTAGAATGGATAGTACAAATGAATTAGAATGGATCGTATGAATTAATTAGAATAGAATGTGCGAATGAATTAGAATGGATCGTGCGAATGAATTAGAATGGATCCTACAAATGAATTAGAATGGATCATGTGAATGAATTAGAATGGATCGTGCGAATGAATTAGAATGGATCGTCTGAATGAATTAGAATGGATCGTTATAATTCATTCGTATGATCCATTCTAATTCATTCGTATGATCCACTCTAATTCATTCATACGATCCATTCTAATTCATTCGAACGATCCATTCTAATTCATTCGAATGATCCATTCTAATTCATTCGTACGATCCATTCTAATTCATTCGCACAATTCATTCTAATGCATTCGTACGATCCATTCTAATTCATTCACACGATCCATTCTAATTCATTCGTATGATCCATTCTAATCCAATCGCACGATCCATTCTAATTCATTCATACGACCCATTCTAATTCATTCGTACGATCTATTCTAATTCATTCGTATGATCCATTCTAATTCAATCGCATGATCCACTCTAATTCATTCATACGATCCATTCTAATTCATACAAATATATCCATTCTAATTTATTTGTTCGATCCATTCTATTTTATTCGTACGATTCATTCTAATTCATTCGCACGAATGTATCCATTCTAATTCATTCGCACGATCCATTATAATTCATTCATACGATCTATTCTAATTCATTCGTACGATCCATTCTAATTCATTCGCACGATCCTTAATAATTCATTCAGACGATCCATTCTAATTCATTCAGATGATCCATTCTAATTTATTTGTACGATCCATTCTAATTCATTCGTACGATCCATTCTAATTCATTCACACATTCCATTCTAATTCATTCGTACGATCCATTCTATTTCATTCACATGATCCATTCTAATTCATTCGTATGATCCATTCTAATTCATTCGTATCATCCATTCTAATTCATTCGTACGATCCATTCTAATTCATTCATATAATCCATTCAAATTCATACGAATGTATCCATTCTAATTCATTCGTTCGATCCATTCTAATTCATTCGTATGATTCATTCTAATTTATTCGAACGATCCATTCTAATTCATTCACACGATCCATTCTAATTCATACATATGATCCATTCTAATTCAATCGCACGATCTATTCTAATTCATTCGTACGATCCATTCTAATTCATTCACACGATCCATTCTAATTCATACGTATCATCCATTCTAATTCAATCGCACGATCCATTCTAATTCATTCGTACGATCTATTCGAATTCATTCGTACGACCCATTCTAATTCATCCGTACGATCCATTCTAATTCATTCGTATGATCCATTCTAATTCATTCACATGATCCACTCTAATTCATTCATACGATCCATTCTAATTCATTCGTTCGATCCATTCTAATTCATTCGTATGATTCATTCTAATTCATTCATACGATCCATTCTAATACATTCATACGATCCATTCTAATTCATTCATAAGATCCATTCCAATTCAATCGTATGATCCATTCTAATTCGTTCGCACGAATGTATCCATTCTAAGTCATTCATACGATCCTTTCTATTTCATTCATACGATCCATTTTAATTCATTCAGACGATCCATTATATTTCATTCGCACATTCCAATCTAATTCATTTGTACGATCCATTCTAATTCAATCGAACGATCCTGTCTAATTCATTCGTATGATCCATTCTAATTCACTCGGATGATCCATTCTAATTCATTCGTACAATCCATTCTAATTCATTCGTACGATCCATTCTAATTCATTCGTACCATCCATTCTAATTCATTCGCATGATCCATTCTAATTCATTCGTACGATCCATTCTAATGCATTCGTACGATCCATTCTAATTCCTTCACACGATCCATTCTAATTCATTCATACGATCCATTCTAATTCATTCATACGAACCATTCTAATTCATTCGCACGATCCTCTCTAATTCATTCAGACGATCCATTCTAATTCATTCATATGATCCATTCTAATTCATTCGCATGATCCACTCTAATTCATTAATACGATCCATTCTAATTCATTCGAAAGATCCATTATAATTCATTCATACGATCCATTCTAATGCATTCGTACGATCCATTCTAATTCATTCGCACGATCCATTCTAATTCATTCGCATAAATGTATCCATTCTAATTCATTCGTACGATCCATTCTAATGCATTCGCACGATCCATTCTAATTCATTCACACGATCCAGTCTAATTCATTCGTATAATCCATTCTAATTCAATCACACGATCCATTCTAATTCATTCATACGATCCATTCTACTTCATACGAATGATCCATTCTAATTCATTCACACGATCCATTCTAATTCATTCATAAGATTCATTCTAATTCATTCGTACAATCCATTCTAATTCATTCGTACGATCCATTCTAATTCATTTGCATAATCCATTCTAATTCAACCGTACGATCCATTCTAATTCATTCGTATGATTCATTCTAATTCATTCGTATGATCCATTCTAATTCATTCGTATGATTCATTATAATTCATTCATACGATCCATTCTAATGCATTCACACGATCCATTCTAATTCATTCGTATGATCCAGTCTAATTGCTTCGTACGATCCATTCTAATTCATTCGAATGTATCCATTCTATTTCATTCAGACGATCCATTCTAATTTATTCGTACGATCCATTCTAATTTATTCAAACGATCCACTCTAATTCATTCATACGATCCATTCTAATGCATTCGTTCGATCCAATCTAATTCATTCGCACATTCCATTCTAATTCATTCGTACGATCCATTCTAATTCATTCACACGATCCATTCTAATTCATTCGTACGATCCATTCTAATTCATTCGCACGATCCACTCTAATTCATTCATACGATCCATTCTAATTAATTCGCATGATCCATTCTAATTCATTCATACGATCCATTCTAATTCATTCGCATGATCCACTCTAATTCATTCACACGATCCATTATAATTCATTCGTCCGATCCATTCTAATTCACTCGGACTATCCATTCCAATTCATTCGCACGAATGTATCCATTCTAATTCATTCGCACGATCCATTCTAATTCATTCGTATGATCCATTCTAATTCATTCGTACGATCCATTCTAATTCATTCGTACAATCCATTCATTCTAATTCATTCGTATGATCCACTCTAATTCATTCGTACGATCTATTCTAATTCATACGCACGATTCATTCTAATGCATTCATACGATCCATTCTAATTCATTCGTACGATCCATTCTAATTCATTCGCACGAATGTGTCCATTCTAATTCATTCGTACGATCCATTCTAATTCATTCGCACGAATATATCCATTCTAATTCATTCGTATGATCCATTCTAATTCATTCGTATGATCCATTCTAATTCATTTGTACTATCCATTCTAATATTCTAATTCATTAGAACGATCCATTCTAATTCATTCACGATCCATTCTAATTTATTCATACGATCCAATCTAATTCATTCGTATGAATGTATCCATTCTAATTCATTCGTTCAATCCATTCTAATTCTTTCGCACGATCCATTCTAATGCATTCGTACGATCCATTCTAATTTATTTGTATGATCCATTCTAATTCAATCGCACGATCCATTCTAATTCATTCGTACGATCCATTCTAATTCATTCGTATGATCCATTCTAATTCATTCGCATGATCCACTCTAATTCATTCGTACGATCCATTCTAATTCATACGAATGTATCCATTCTAATTCATTCATTCGATCCATTCTAATTCATTCGTATGATTTATTCTAATTCATTCCGTATTGTCCATTCTAATTCATTTGAACGATCCATTCTAATTCATTCGTACGATCCATTGTAATTCATTCACACGATCCATTCTAATTCATTCGTTCGATCCATTCTAATTCATTCATATGATCCATTCTAATTCATTCGTACGATCCATTCTAATTCATTCGCACGATCCATTCTAATTCATTCGTACGATCCAATCTAATTCATTCGAACGATCCATTCTAATTCATTCGAATGATCTATTAAAATTCATTCGTACGATCCATTCTAATTCATTCAGAGGATCCATTCTAATTCATTCACATGAATGTATCCATTCTAATTCATTCGTATGATCTATTCTAATTCATTTGCACGATCCATTTTAATTCATTCGAACGATCCATTCTAATTCATTCATACAATCTATTCTAATTCATTCATATGATCCATTCTAATTCATTCGTATGATCCATTCTAATTCATTCGTACGAATGTATCCATTCTAATTCATTCATGATCCATTCTAATTCATTCGTATGATCCATTCTAATTCATTCGTACGATCCATTGTAATTCATTCGCACGATCCATTCTAATTCATTCGCATGATCCACTCTAATTCATTCATACGATCCATTCTAATTCATACGAATGTATCCATTCTAATTCATTCGTTCGATCCATTCTAATTCATTCGTATGATTCATTCTAATTCATTCAGACGATCCATTCTAATTCATTCGCATGAATGTATCCATTCTAATTCATTCGTACGATCAATTCTAATTCATTCGCACGATCCATTCTAATGCATTCGTACGATCCATTCTAATTCATTCACACGATCCATTCTAATATATTCGTATGATCCATTCTAATTCAATCACACGATCCATTCTAATTCATTCGTATGATCCATTCTAATTCAATCGCACGATCCATTCTAATTCATTTGTACGATCCATTCTAATTCATTTGTACAGTCCATTCTAATACATTCGTAAGATCCATTCTAATTTATTCGTGCAATCCATTATAATTCATTCGTACGATCCATTCTAATTCATTCACACGATCCATTCTAATTCATTCGTATGATTCATTCTAATTCATTCGTACAATCCATTCTAATTCATTCGTACGATCCAATCTAATTCATTCGCATGATCTATTCTAATTCATTCATACGATCCATTCTAATTTATACGAATGTATCCATTCTAATTCATTCGTATGATCCACTCTAATTCATTCATACGATCCATTCTAATTCATACGAATGTATCCATTCTAATTCATTCGTTCGATCCATTCTAATTCATTTGTATGATTCATTCTAATTTATTTTGTACGATCCATTCTAATTCATTCACACGATCCATTCTAATTCATTCGTACGATACATTCTAATTCATTCACACGATCTATTCTAATTCATTCGTACGATCCATTCTAATTCATTCGTACGATCCATTCTAGTTCATTCGTACGATCCATTCTAATTCATCCGTACGATCCATTCTAATTCATTCGCACATTCCATTCTAATTCATTCGTACAATCCATTCTAATTCATTCGAACGATCGATTATAATTCATTCACGATACATTCTAATTCATTCATACGATTCATTCGTACGACCCATTCTAATTCATTCGTACGATCCATTCTAATTCATTCATACGATCCATTCTAATTCATTCGCACAATCCATTCTAATTCATTCATACGATCCATTGTAATTCATATGAATGTATCCATTCTAATTCATTCGTTCGATCCATTCTAATTCATTCGTATGATTCATTCTAATTCATTCGAATGATCTATTCTAATTCATTCGTATGATCCATTATAATTCATTCGTATGATCCATTCTAATTCATTCGCACGATCCATTCTAATGCATTCGCACGATCCATCCTAATTCATTCATACGATCCATTCTAATTCATTCGTACGATCCATTCTAATTCATTCGTACGATCCATTCTAATTCATTCGCACGATCCATTCTAATACATTCGTACGATCCATTCTAATTCATTCACACGATTCATTCTAATACATTCGTACGATCTATTCTTATTCAATTGTACGATCCATTCTAATTCATTCGCACAATCCATTCTAATTCATTTGTACAATCCATTCTAATTTATTCGTTCGATCTATTCTAATACATTCATATGATTCATTCTAATTCATTCAGACAATCCATTCTAATTCATTCGCATGAATGTATCTATTCTAATTCATTCGCACGATCCATTCTAATTCATTCGTACAATCCATTCTAATTCATTCGTACGATCCATTCTAATTCATTAGTACGATCCATTCTAATTCATTCGTACGATCCATTCTATTCATTCGAACGATCCATTCTAATTCATTCGTACGATCCATTCTAATTCATTCACACATTCCATTCTGATTCATTCGTACGATCCATTCTAATTCATTCGAACGATCTATTCTATTTCATTCGTATGATCAATCCTAATTCATTCATTCTAATTCATTCGTATGATCCATTCTAATTCATTCGTACGATCCATTCTAATTCATTCGAACATTCCATTCTAATTCATTCGTACGATCCATTCTAATTCATTCGTACGATCCATTCTAATTCATTCGAACGATCCATTCTATTTCATTCGTACGATCCATCCTAATTCATTCATACGATCCATTCTAATTCATTCGTACGATCCATTCTAATTCATTCGAATGTATCCATTCTAATTCATTTGCAAGGATGGATCCTTCGGTTGAATTTGCCAGAATTTCGGATATGGTGTTCATGAATAGTAAGGGGGACTCTATGAGTGGGGTGATCGAGAGCTCTGCTAGGGTTTCATCTAGGAGCTCGGCCATCAATGGGAGTTCATCTTCTTCTCTTGCTTCAAGTCAGATCCCTGCTTGCTCTGATCCAAGGAGTTTGTCTACCTATGGGAATCCTTCTAATTTTCTTGATACTGGTCAAAGCACTACTAGCGCGATAATCTCACCTCCTCCCCCTTCTTCATCCGCTGCCTCAGATGTTGTGATTGGATTAGATTCTTCTTCTTCTCCATCAGTTCTTGATCAGATTCCACAACTCCATCCACAATCGTTCAAGCCTACGTCGGATAGTTTTCCAATTAAGCCTTGGGCAGATCTTTTCAGATCTGATCCACTTTCTCCTCCCTTACAGTTCTCCAAACCTCTTTGCCTTGAAAATGATCAATTAGGTGACCTATCGCTTGCTGATATTGAGGAAGGATCTAGTCAATGGAGGAATACCATAGTGGGACATTTAATTGGAAAGAAGCCGTTTTATAAAGCTTTACGCTATTCTCTTTTTCGAGCCTGGAGATGCAAAGGAGTTTTTACTATGGCCATAATGGAAAATGGAGTTCTGATCTTCAAATTCTCAGAGGAAGCTGATTTCAAGAGAATTCTTCAGACAGGGCCTTGGAATTTTGAAGGGCGCCCGTTGTTCTTTTGGGAATGGAAACCAGGCATCTCCCTTGATCGTAAGGTGTTTGATTCATTTCCTATATGGATTCAATTACCTCATCTCCCACTTGAATTTTATGCTTGGAATAGTTTCTGCAAGATTGGTAGTGTTTTGGGTACTCCACTCAGGATTGATGATCTAACAAAGAAAAAGCTGAGGCCAAATTATGCTAGACTCTGTGTTGAAGTTGCTTCATCCTCTCAGCTAGTAGACTCAATTCCGATTTATATCAAAGGGGTTCATGCTTTTGATCAACCCGTTCGCTATGAATGGAAACCTCCCACGTGCTCTTTTTGTTCTAGTTTTGGACATGCAGCAAAGGATTGCCCTACAGATGCAAGAAAGCAAAAAGCTTTTACAAAAAAGGAGGTCTGGATTCCTAAGGCTCAAGTGAAATCTAAACCTATCTCTCTATCAAATCCTTTTGATTCCCTGAATGTTGAAGCTGATTCAAAAATAGGAGAAGCTGCAGTTTGTTCTTCTCATATTGTGATTAATGAGCAAATCAAGGAGCATGGCATAGAGTCAATACAGAATGATAAGCAGAACAGCAGTCGTCCGAGTATTGTAAATTTGCCAAATGAGGCAACATCCAATACAAACACAGCTAAGCAGAACAGCAGTCGTCCGAGTATTGTAAATTTGCCAAATGAGGCAACATCCAATACAAATCCGTATGATGTTCTGAAGGGGGAATTTGGCTCTAAGGAAATAACAGTTTCGGATTGCACTAAATCTACTGTGTTTGATGTTGAAAAAGGTGAGCAAGGCCTAGGTCAAATTCAAATTAATAAGCAGCAGGATATTATTCAAAGCGGAGTCCACTTGACAAGTGTAAATGAATCCATGGTCAAAAATGCTCAAACTGAAATTGCTCTTACGGTTAATGAAGACAAGCATGCTGATAATTCTTTGCATCCCTATGGAAAATCATCATCATTTTCAGATACGAGTATCACTGAAGTGTCTCTTTTTAGCTCAACTAAAAGGAACAAGCAGCAAAGAAAAGGATCACCTTATCCTTTCAAAGAATTAGCCACTCTATCAGATGACTCAAGTGAAAATGATCTAGAAACAGCCCTTAGAGAGAAAGCAAACAAAGACTATTTGTTGGCTATCAAACAGGATTCGTTGGCAGCCCCTCTTACAGCTATTCAAGCACACAAAATGGCCATAAGGTTAAGTACTTTGAATTCCATTCAAAAAACAGGCCAAGCACAAATAACAAAATCAGAAAACTTGGAAGGTTATATTTCTGATTCAGATGGGGATAAAGAGAGTATATCTCACTTAAACATGGGTACTCATCATGCCCTGATGACTGAACTATGAATTTGTGTGTTTGGAACGTCCGTGGCTTAAATAGTCTGAATCGTTGCCAAGATGTCAATAAGCTCATTGTCAAGTATAATATTGGCTTGTTTGGATTGGTTGAAACAAAGGTCAAAGGCAAAAATCTCAACAAAATCCATAACAATATTAACCCACACTGGGATTTACTTTCAAATCATCTATCACATGTGGCAGGTAGAATCGTGTTACTTTGGGATGCAGCAAATTATGAAGTGCAGAAACTCAAAGAATCTGATCAAGTCCTCCATTGCTCTGTTCGATGGATTCCTGGAAATAAATCATTTGTATTCACTATCGTTTATGGACATAATTTAGCTTCTGATAGGAAGAGCTTATGGTCCACACTCATCTCTATAAGTAATCAGGTTGCTGGCCCATGGCTTGTAGCAGGAGATTTTAATGTTGTCAAACTTGCAAATGAGAAGATAGGAGGGAATACAGTGCCTTTGAATCTTCTACGAGACTTTAATGTGGTTCTAGATACTTGTGAGCTAGAAGATATGGAGGCTCATGGGATACAAAGCACCTGGAATAATAGAGCTGAAGTTTCTCGAATTGCTGCTAAATTGGATAGATCAATTATAAATCATCATTGGCTCTTTGGTTTTCCTAACAGCTTCACAAACTTTCTCATCCAAGGGTCCTCTGACCACTCCCCTATGATCATCAACATGAATCCTTCTTGGTCTTTTGGGTCCCCCCCCCTTCAGATACCTTCCTATTTGGGAATCTCATGAAGATTACTCTCAAATCATTTTGAACTCCTGGAATATATCTAGTGATGGTGATCCATTTTTAGCTGTTTGTGGCAAGTTGAAGAGGCTCAAACTGATGCTTAAGGCTTGGAACAAAAGTAGTTTTGGGCACACTCAGCACAGATGTGAAGCTGCAGAAAAGTTTTTGGAAGAAATACAAACTAGAATCAATGTTGCTCCTTTAGATATAAAGTTGGCTATAGCGGAGAAAGAAGCTCTTCTAAAACTCAAACAGGAAAGAGATATTCATATAGAGCTCCTCCGAAGTAAATCTCGAGTTCAATGGCTCTCGAAAGGTGATTCTAATACCAAGTTCTATCATGCTGCCATAAAAGGTCGGAGATCCATATCTAGAATAGTTTCCATTCTTTCAACTTCTGGTGAGCTTCTTGAAGATCCAGATAGTATAAAGGCAGATGGTGTTAAATATTTCTCCAATCTATTTAAGCCTTCCCCCACAAGTGATTTTTGTTATCCAGGTCTGGGAAAGATAACTGATACTCAAGCTAATTCGTTAGTATTGCCTTTCACTGATAAAGAGATTTATGATGCAGTACATAGCTCTCCTTTAGATAAAGCCCCTGGAGCAGATGGTTTTTCAGCTGCATTCTATATTAAAAATTGGCCAGTCATCGAGAATGATATTACCAATATGATAAATAGTTTTTATCATCATCCTTACAAGATTTCTGCGATCAATCATACTCTGATAGCACTTATTCCCAAGGATGTTCGAATTAATAGCTTTGCTGACTGTAGACCTATCTCATTGTGCAATTTCTCATACAAAATTATATCTACTATGCTTGCTAATAGACTTAAGGAAGTGCTACCTCCTCTTATCTCTGAAAATCAGATGGCTTTTATTGATGGTCGGCTCATTCAAGATGCAGTTATGATGGATCATGAACAGCTTAACAAATTCCATCTTAAGTCGGTGTCTCCTCACATGTGCCTCAAAGTTGATCTCCTAAAAGCCTTTGACTCTGTCAGTCACTCTTTTATTCTTCAACTTCTAAAGGAGATGGGCTTTCCAAACAAGTGGATAAATTGGATTAATGCTTGTATTTCTACAGTGAAGTTTTCAATTCTTATAAATGGAGTCGCAACAGGATACTTCCAAGCTCACAGAGGTGTTAGGCAAGGCGATCCCATCTCTCCATATCTATTTACAATTGCTATGAATGCTTTCTCTTGTCTTATCCATGATGCAGAGATTCATAAGCGGATCTCCATTCCCTCAAATGGCAGTTTTCCTGTTTCTCATTTAGCCTACGCTGATGATCTGCTTGTTTTCTGCAAAGCAAACTTATCCTCTGCTACAGAATTAGTGTCCATTCTTAATATTTTCAATCAGCAGTCAGGTTTGAATATCAATTATAGGAAATCTATGACATTCTTTAGTAAAAATGTGGTAGATAAGCAGGAGCTTATCAACATTCTGGGCATTGGTGAAGGAAATTTGCCAGTGAAATATCTTGGTCTACCGCTTACATCAAAAGGGCTTAAGCACAAGGATTGTCAAGCTTTGATTGATCGGATAAGGTCTCGAATTGGAACTTGGAACCGAAATTTCCTTTCTTTAGCTGGAAGAGTTGAGCTCATCAAATCAGTCCTTAATTCCCTGCACATATATTGGTCTGGCATCGTTCTCTTTCCCAAGTCTGTTATCAAGGAAATAGAAAGAATATTCTGCAGATTTCTTTGGGGTGGTCCAAATCTTTCGAGGAAAATAGTCCCAATTGCTTGGAAAAGGCTCTGTCTTCCAAAAAATAAAGGTGGGCTTGGATTCAGAGGACTTCATGAGTGGAACATTGCTGCTCTCTCTAAACATATTTGGAGAATTTGTTCAAATGACAACTCTCTTTGGACTCGCTGGATCAAGAATAAGTATTTGAAGAAGGAAGGAATTTGGGATTGCAAAGTCAGTTCAAATGCCTCGGGGATCTGGAAAGGGATACTGAGTATTAGGCAATATGCCAAATCTCTCATACAACACATCATTGGAAATGGTGAAAATACTAATTTTTGGTATGATGCTTGGCACCCAAATGGGAGGCTCATTGATATATATAATCATAGAGCAATCTATGATATGGGATTAGGGGGTGAGGTCCTGGTAAGCACTTTTATATGTGATGGCAAGTGGTCTTTTCCTCACCCTTCCTCAGCTGATCTTATTGCCATCTTTGAATCCGCTTATCAAATCGATTCCAGATTTTCAGAATGTGAAGATCTCATTGTTTGGAAGCCATCTACAAATGGTTGTTTTACCCTTAAATCTGCTTGGGATGCTATTAGAACTAGAGGATCTATGTTTTCAGAATCTAAGTGGATCTGGCATGCTCAAAAAATTGAAAGGCATGCTTTCTGTCTATGGAGAGCAAGTATAAAAAAATTACTTACTTGTGATAGCTTCACAAAAGAGGTATGTCAGTTCCATCGCTTTGCTCTCTGTGTTGGTCTGAAAGAGAAGATCATGATCATCTCTTCTTCAAGTGCTCTTATTCTAATTGGATTTGGCGATCAATTTTTTCTCGTTTGGGGATCAAGCCCACCAGAGTTGGAAATTTAAATGAAGAAATTGTCCGATTACAGGCCAAATTTAAAGGGAATGGCATGATTTCTTCCATTGCTCATATTGCTACAGGAAGTGCAGTTTATTATCTGTGGGGTGAGAGGAATAATAGAATTTTTGAGAAATCTACTAGACAAAAACGATACTTATTAGCTCTCATTACTAGATCGGTTCATCTTCGCATCACAGAATCCAAATTGACTGATGAAGATACTCAAGAGAATAGGATTTGTGCTGCCAAATGGGGTTGTCATCTTAAAGCTACCCTGCACCTTTCAAGAACAGTCTCATGGATAAAGCCTCAAAAAGGATGGGTCAAACTTAACACAGATGGAGCATTGGAGTCGAGCATTGCTTCAATAGGTGGTATCTTTCGAGGGGATGATGGTAGTGCTATTATGGGATTCTATAGAAACACTAAATATCAGAATATTCTAAATGTGGAGTTGGATGCTATTGATGAAGGTTTGTCTATTGCTACAGATATGGGGATTTCTCAGCTTTGGATAGAGTCGGATTCACTCAATGCGGTAAATGGAGTCCTCAAAAACTTCTCAACCCCCTGGTCTTCAACTCACCAACTGGAAATTATTAGAAAGAAGATGAACAGATTTGAGAAGATCAAAATCTCCCATATATGGAGAGAAGGAAACCAGCCGGCTGATATCCTATCTAAGATGGGCTTTGATTCCAATCCAATTGTGAAGATTTATCCTAGTGATTTTAAGGAAAATCTTCGAATTGCAGTTGCATCAGATCAAGAAGGGAGACTGTATGATCGGATTTAGAGCTTACCTTTGATTCGATGTTCAACAAGTTTCAGATCCGTTTTCTTTTATGGATGAGGGCAAAAATATTCAAAGCAATTGTTTAGGGGCTAATTATGCCTTGGGCTGCATTTGTGATACGGTGGATAAGTGATCACATTTTCAATCAAGGGTACATCTACGGGACTTGAGCTTAGAGTTGTATTTTGGATATCCTATATGTTTGGAGTGTTGTTACTTTTCTTTGTATTAAATTTCAACTCTCAGTTGCCTTATTTCTATAAAAGGCCGGAGATGTAAGGTGACTTTTCTTTTGATTCAAGGGCGGGGTCCCTAACAAAAACCCCTGGCTTTGATTAAAAAAAAAAAGGATGGATCCATTCTAATTCATTCGTACGAATGTATCCATTCTAATTCATTCGTACGATCCATTCTAATTCATTCGTTCGATCCATTCTAATTCATTTGTATGATTCATTCTAATTCATTCAGACGATCCATTCTAATTCATTCGCATGAATGTATCCATTCTAATTCATTTGTATGATCCATTCTAATTCATTCGCACGATCCGTTCTAATTTATTCGCACAAATGTATCAATTCTAATTCAATCGCACGATCCATTCTAATTTATTCGCATGATC
Organism: Chamaelirium japonicum; assembly: GCA_947650365.1. NCBI lineage: Eukaryota > Viridiplantae > Streptophyta > Magnoliopsida > Liliales > Melanthiaceae > Chamaelirium > Chamaelirium japonicum. The sequence goes on from CANTAL010000001.1 coordinate 2,767,732, forward strand.
CATTATAAAGCATTCGTATGATCCATTCTAATTCATTCGTACGATCCATTCTAATTCATTCGTACGATCCATTCTAATTCACTCGGACGATCCATTCTAATTCATTTGCATGAATGTATCCATTCTAATTTATTCGCACGATCCATTCTAATTCATTCGTACGATCCATTCTAATTCATTCGCACGATCCATTCTAATTCATCCGTACGATCCATTCTAATTCATCCGTACGATCCATTCTAATTCATTCGCACGATCCATTCTAATGCATTCGTACGATCCATTCTAATTCATTCACACGATCCATTCTAATTCATACGAATGTATCCATTCTAATTTATTCAGACGATCCATTCTAATTTATTCGTACGATCCATTCTAATTCATTTGTACGATCCATTCTAATTCATTCATACGGTTGTATCTATTCTAGTTCATTTGTACTTTCCATTCTAATTCATTTGCACGATCCATTCTAATATATTCATACGATCCATTCTAATTCATTCGTACGATCCATTCTAATTCATTCACACGATCCATTCTAATTCATTCGTATGATTCATTCTAATTCATTCGTACAATCCATTCTAATTCATTCATACGATCCATTCTAATTCATTCGCACGATCCATTCTAATTCATTCGTATGATCCATTCTAATTCATTCATACAATCTATTCTAATTCATTCGTATGATCCATTCTAATTCATTCGCATGATCCATTCTAATTCATTCGTACGATCCATTCTAATTTATTTGTACGATCCATTCTAATTCATTCGCACGATCCATTCTAATTCATTCGCATGATCCACTCTAATTCATTCATACGATCCATTCTAATTCATACGAATGTATCCATTCTAGTTCATTTGTTCGATCGATTCTAATTCATTCGTATGATTCATTCTAATTCATTCGTTCGATCCATTCTAATTAATTCGTATGATTCATTCTAATTCATTCAGACGATCCATTCTAATTTATTCGCACGATCCATTCTAATGCATTTGTACGTTCCGTTCTAATTCATTCACACGATTTATTCTAATTCATTCATACGATCCATTCTAATTTATTCGTACGATCCATTCTAATTCATTCGTACGATCCATTCTAATTCATTCGCACGATCCATTCTAATTCATTCGTACGATCCATTCTAATTCATTCGCACGGTCCATTCTAAGACATTCGCACGAATGTATCCATTCTAATTCATTCGTACGATCCATTCTAATTCATTCGCACGATCCATTCTAATTCATTCATATGATCCATTGTAAATAATTCGCATTATCCATTCTAATTCATTCATACGATCCAATCTAATTCATTCGTACGATCCATTCTAATTTATTCGTACAATCCATTCTAATTCATTCTTATGATCCATTCTAATTCATTCGCACGAATGTGTTCATTCTAAGTCATTTATACGATCCATTCTAATTCATTCGTATGATTCATTCTAATTCATTCAGACGATCCATTCTAATTTATTCGTACGATCCATTCTAATTCATTCAGACGATCAATTCTAATTTATTCATACGATTGTATCCATTCTAGTTCATTTGTACTTTCCATTCTAATTTATTTGCATGATCCATTCTAATTTATTCGTACGATCCATTCTAATTAATTTGTACGATCCATTCTAACTCATTCACACGATCCATTCTAATTCATTCGTATGTTTCATTCTAATTCATTCGTACGATCCATTCTAATTCATTCGTACGATCCATTCTAATTCATTCGCATGATCCATTCTAATTCATCCGTACTATCCATTCTAATTCATTCGTACGATTCATTCTAATTCATTCGTACGATCCATTCTAATTCATTCGTATGATTCATTCTAATTCATATGAATGTATCCATTCTAATTTATTCGTACGAATGAATTAGAATGGATCGTGCTATTGAATTAGAATGGATACATTCATGCGAATGAATTAGAATGGATCGTACGAATGAATAAAAATGGTTCGTACGAATGAATTAGAATGGATCATACGAATGAATTAGAATAGATCGTACGAATGAATTAGAATGGATCGTCCGTGTGAATTTGAATGGATCGTCTGAATCAATTAGAATGGATCGTACGAATGAATAAGAATGGATTGTATGAATGAATTAGAATGGATCGTGCGAATGAATTAGAATGGATCATACGAAAGCATTAGAATGGATTGTGTGAATGAATTTGAATGGATCGTACAAATGAATTAGAATGGATACATTCATGCGAATGAATTAGAATGGATCGTCTTAATGAATTAGAATGAATCATACGAATGAATTAGAATAGATCAAACGAATGAAATAGAATGGATACATTCATATGAATTAGAATGGATCGTACGAATGAATTAGAATAAATCGTATGAATTCATTAGAATGGATTATGCGAACGAATTAGAATGGATCATACGAATGAATTAGAATGGATCGTACGAATGAATTAGAATGGAATGTTTTTTTTTTTTTATTTAATGCTAGGGGATTTTAAATTAGAATGGAATATGCGAATGAATTAGAATGGATCGTCCGAGTGAATTAGAATGGATCGTCTGAATGAATTAGAATGGATCGTACGAATGAATAAGAATGGATCATACGAATGAATTAGTATGGGTCGTCCGATTGAATTAGAATGGTTCGTCCGAATGAATTAGAATGGATATTACGAATGAATAAGAATGGATCGTACGAATGAATTAGAATAGATCGTGCGTATGAATTAGAATGGATCGTACAAATGCATTAGAATGGATCGTGCGAATTAATTAGAATGGATCGTACAAATGAATTAGAATGGATATATTCGTGCGAATGAATTAGAATGGATCGTGAGAATTAATTAGAATGGATACATTTGTGCGAATGAGTTAGAATGGATCGTACGAATGAATTAGAATGGATCGTACGAATGAATTAGAATGGATCGTACGAATGAATTAGAATGGATTGTATGAATAAATTAGAATGGATCATACGATTTAATTAGACTGGATCGTACAAATGAATTAGAATTGATTGTATGAATGAATTAGAATGGATCATGCGAATGAATTAGAATGGATCGTACGAATAAATTAGAATGGATATATTTGTGCAAATGAGTTAGAATGAATCGTACGAATGAATTAGAATGGATCATACGAATGAATTAGAATGAATCGTACGAATGAATTAGAATGGATCGTACGAATTAATTAGATTGGATTGTAGGAATGAATTAGAATGGATCGTACGAATGAATTAGAATGGATCTTTCGAATGAATTAGAATGGTACGTACGAATAAATTAGAATGGGTCGTCTGAATGAATTAGAATAAATCATACGAATGAATTAGAATGGATCATTTGAATGAATTAGAATGAATCATACGAATAAATTAGAATGGATCGTATGAATGCATTAGAATGGAACGTGCGAATGAATTAGAATGGATCGTGCAAATGAATTACGTCTGAATAAATTAGAATGAATCATACGAATGAATTAGAATGGATCGTACGATTGAACTGGAATAAATACATTCGTGCGAATGAATTAGAATAGATCGTACGAATGAATTAGAATGGATCGTACGAATGAATTAGAATGGATCATACGAATGAATTAGACTGGATCGTACGAATGAATTAGAATGGATTGTCTGAGTGAATTAGAATGGATCATCCGAATGAATTTCATACGATCCATTCTAATTCAGTCGTATGATTCATTCTAATTCATTCAGATGATCCATTCTAATTTATTCGTACGATCCATTCTAATTCATTCGAACGATCCATTCTAATTCATTCGTATGATCCATTCTAATTCATTCACACGAATGTATCCATTCTAATTCATTCGTACGATCCATTCTAAGTCATTCGTATGATCTATTCTAATTCATTCGTATGAATGTATCCACTCTAATTTATTCGTACGATCCATTCTAATTTATTCGCACGATCCATTCTAATTCATTCGTACGATCCATTCTAATTCATTCGCACGATCCATTCTAATTCACTCGCACGATCCATTCTAATTCATTCGGACGATCCATTCTAATTCATTCGTATGATCCATTCTAATTCATTCGCATTATCCATTCTAATTCATTCGTACGATCCATTCTTATTTATTCATATGATCCATTCTAATTCATTTGGACGATCCATTCTAATTCATTCGTACGATCCATTCTAACTCATTCGCACAAATGTATCCATTCTAATTCATTCGTATGATTCATTCTAATTCATTCGTACGATCCATTCTAACTCATTCGCACAAATGTATCCATTCTAATTCATTTGTATGATCCATTCTAATTCATTCGTATGATCCATTCTAATTCATTCGTACGATCAATTCTAATTTATTCGCATGGATGTATCCATTCTAATTCATTCGTATGATCCACTCTAATTCATTCATACGATCCATTCTAATTCATTCGTACGATCCATTCTAATTCATTCGTACGATCCATTCTAATTGATGTAACCATTCTAATTCATTCGTACGATCCATTCTAATTCATTCGTACGATCCAGTCTAATTCATTCGTACGATCTATTCTAATTCATTCGTACGATCCATTCTAATTCATTCATACGATCCATTCTAATTCATTCGTACGATCCATTCTAATTCCTTCGTACGATCCATTCTAATTTATTCGCACGATCTAGTCTAATTCATTCGTACGATCTATTCTAATTCATTCGTACGATCCATTCTAATTCATTCGTACGATCCATTCTAATTCAATCGCACGATCCATTCTAATTCATTCGCACGATTCATTCTAATTCAATCATACGATCCATTCTAATTCATTCGTACGATCCATTCTAATTCATTTGTACTATCCATTCTAACATTCTAATTCATTCAAACGATCCATTCTAAGTTATTCGCACGATCCATTCTAATTCATTCGTACGATCCAGTCTAATTCATTCATATGATCCATTCTAATTCATTCGCATGATCCATTCTAATTCATTCATACGATCCATTCTAATTCATTCATACGATCCATTCTAATTCATTCGCACGAATATATCCATTCTAGCTCATTCGTACGATCCATTCTAATTCATTCGTATGATCTATTCTAATTCATTCGTACGATCCATTCTAATTCATACGAATGTATCCATTATAAATCATTCGTACGATCCAGTCTAATTCATTCGTATGATCCATTCAATTCATTCGTATGATCCATTCTAATTCATTCTCATGATCCATTCTAATTCATTCATACGATCCATCCTAATTTATTCGTACGATTCATTCTAATTCATTCGCACGAATATATCCATTCTAGCTCATTCGTACGATCCATCCTAATTCATTCATACGATCCATTCTAATATATTCGTATGATCCATTCTAATTCATTCGTACGATCCATTCTAATTCATACGAATGTATCCATTCTAATTCATTCGTGCGATCCAGTCTAATTCATTCATACGATCCATTCTAATTCATTCGTATGATCCATTCTAATTCATTCGCATGATCCATTCTAATTCATTCATAAGATCCATTCTAATTCATTCGTACGATCCATTCTAATTCATTCGCACGAATATATCCATTCTAGCTCATTCATACGATCCATCCTAATTCATTCATACGATCCATTCTAATTCATTCGCACGAATGTATCCATTTTAATTCATTCATACGATCCATTCTAATTCATTCGCACGATCCATTCTAATTCATTCGTACGATCCATTCTTATTCATTCGTACGATCCATTCTAATTCATTCATACGATTCATTCTAATTCATTCGTACGACCTATTCTAATTCATTCGTACGATCCATTCCAATTCATTCGTATGATTCATTCTAATTTATTCGTACGATCCATTCTAATTCATTCGCATGATCCATTCTAATTCATTCGTACAATCTAATCTAATTCATTCATACGATCCATTCTAATTCATTTGTACTATCCATTCTAATTCATTCGAACGATCTATTCTAATTCATTCGCACGAACCATTCTAATTCATTCGTATGATTCATTCTAATTCATTCAGACGATCCATTCTAATTCATTCGCACGATCAATTCTAATGCATTCGTACGATCAATTCTAATTAATTTGCACGATCCATTCTAATTCATTCACATGATCCATTCGAATTCATTCGTACGATCCATTCTAATTCATTCATTCGTACGATCCATTCTAATTCATTCGTACAATCCATTCTATTTCATTCGTACGATCAATTCTAATACATTCGTATGATCCATTCTAATTCATTCGTACGATCCATTCTAACTCATTCGCACAAATTTATCCATTCTAATTCATTCACATGATCCATTCTAATTCATTTGTACGATCCATTCTAATTCATACGAATGTATCCATTCTAATTCATTCGTATGATCCATTCAAAATCATTCGCACGAATGTATCCATTCTAATTCATTCGCACGATCCATTCTAATTCATTCGTATGATCCATTCTAATTCATTCGTACGATCCATTCTAATTCATTCGTACAATCGATTTTAATTCATTCGCACGATCCATTCTAATTCATTCGCACGATCCATTCTAATTCATTCGAACGATCCATTCTAATTCATTCCTATGATCCATTCTAATTCATTCGTACGATCCATTCTAATTCATTCGTACAATCGATTTTAATTCATTCGCACGATCCATTCTAATTCATTCGTACGATCCATTCTAATTCATTCGCACGATCCATTCTAATTCATTCGCATGATCCATTCTAATTCATTCGCACGATCCATTCTAATTCATTCGTATGATCCATTCTAAGTCATTCGAGCGATCCATTCTAATTCATTTGTGTAATCCATTCTAACATTTTAATTCATTCGACCGATCCATTCTAATTCATTCACGATCCATTCTTATTCATTCGTACGATCCATTCTAATTCATTCATATGATCCATTCAAATTCATTCGCACGAATGTATCCATTCTAAGTCATTCGTACGATCCAATCTAAATCATTCGTACGATCCATTCTAACAATTTAATTCATTCGAATGATCCATTCTAATTCATCCATGATCCATTCTAATTCATTCGTACAATACATTCTAATTCATTCGAACGATCCATTCTAATTTATTCATACGATCCATTCTAATTCATTCGTACGATCCATTCTAATTCATTCGCACATTCCATTCTAATTCATTCATACGATCCATTCTAATTCATTCATACGATCCATTCTAATTCATTTGTACTATCCATTCTAACATTCTAATTCATTCGTATGATCCAGTCTAATTCATTCGTACGATCCATTCTAATTTATTCGCATGATCCTTTCTAATTCACTCGGACGATCCATTCTAATTCATTCATACGATCCATTCTAATTCATTCATACGATCCATTCTAATTCATTCGTACGATGCATTCTAATTCACTCGGACGATCCATTCTAATTTATTCGTATGATCCATTCTAATTCATTCGTATGATTCATTCTAATTCATTCACACGAATGTATCTATTCTAATTCTTTCGTACGATCCATTCTAATTCATTCGTACAATCCATTCTAATTCATTCGTACGATCCATTCTAATTCACTCGGACGATCCATTCTAATTCATTCATACGATCCATTCTAATTCATTCGTACGATCCATTCTAATTCACTCGGCCGATCCATTCTAATTCATTCGCACGATCCATTCTAATTCATTTGTACTGTCCATTCTAATTCATTCGAACGATCCATTCTAATTCATTCGCAAAATCCATTCTAATTCATTCGTACGATCCATTCTAATTCATTCGAACGATCCATTCTAATTCATTCGCACGATCCATTCTAATTCATTCGTATGATCCTTTCTAATTCATTCGGACGATCCATTCTAATTCATTCACACGATCCATTCTAATTCATTCACACGATCCATTCTAATTCATTCGCATGATCCATTCTAATTCACTCGGACGATCCATTCTAATTCATTCGTGCGATCCATTCTAATTCATTCGCATGATCCATTCTAATTCATTCGTACGATCCATTCTAATTCATTCACACGATCCATTCTAATTCATTCGTACGATCCATTCTAATTCATTCGTACGATCCATTCTAATTCACTCGGACGAGCCATTCGTGCGAATGAATTAGAATGGATCGTACGAATGAATAAGAATGGATCGTACGAATGAATTAGAATGGATCGTTCGAATGAGATAGAATGGATCGTACGAATGAATTAGAATAGATCGTACGAATGAATTAGAATGGATCGTACGAAAGAATTAGAATGGATCGTACGAGTGAATTAGAATAGATCGTAGGAATAAATTAGAATGGATCGTAGGAATGAATTGGAATGGATCGTCCGAGTGAATTAGAATGGATCGTGCGAATGAATTAGAATGGATCGTATCAATGAATTAGACTGGATCGTTCGAATAAATTAGAATGTTAGAATGGATACTACAAATGAATTAGAATGGATCGTACGCATGAATTTGAATGGATCGTACGAATTAATTAGAATGGAATGTGCGAATAAATTAAAATGGATCGTACGAATGAATTTGAATTGATCGTACGAATAAATTAGAATTGATCGTTCGAATGAATTAGAATGGATCGTACGAATGAATTAGAATGGATCGTAAATGAATTAGAATGGATCGTCCGAGTGAATTAGAATGGATCGTACGAATGAACTTGAATGGATAGTACGAATGAATTAGAATGGATCGTACGAATGAATTAGAATGAATCATACGAATGAATTAGAATGGATACATTCGTGCGAATGAATTAGAATGAATCATACGAATGAATTAGAATGGATCGTACGAATGAATTAGAATGGATCGTCCGAGTGAATTAGAATGGATCGTACGAATGAATTAGAATGGATCGTACAAATGAATTAGAATGGATCGTCCGAATGAATTAGAATGGATCGTGCGAATGAATTAGACTGGATCGTACGAATGAATTAGACTGGATCGTACGAATGAATTAGAATGGATCGTCCGAGTGAATTAGAATGGATCATACGAATGAATTAGAATGGATCGTACGAATGAATTAGAATGGATCATATGAATGAATTCGAATGGATCGTGCGAATGAAATCGAATGGATTGTGCGAATGAATTAGAATGGATCGTGCGAATAAATTAGAATGGGTCGTCTGAATGAATCAGAATGGATCATACGAATGAATCAGAATGGATCATACGAATGAATCAGAATGGATCATATGAATGAATTAGAATGAATCATACGAATGAATTAGAATGGATCGAGCGAATTAATCAGAATAGATCATACGAATAAATTAGAATGAATCATACGAATGAATTAGAATGGATCGAGCGAATGAATTAGAACGGATTGTACGAGTAAATTAGAATGGATTGTCCGAGTGAATTAGAATGGATCGTACGAATGAATTAGAATGGATCGTATGAATGAATTAGAATAGATCATACTAATGAATTAAACTGGATCGTACGAATGAATTAGAATGGATCGTCCAAGTGAATTAGAATGGATCGTAAGAATGAACTTGAATGGATAGTATGAATGAAATAGAATGGATCGTGCGAAAGAATTAGAATGGATCGTCTGAATGAATTAGAATAGATCGTCTAAATGAATTAGAATGGATCATCTGAATGAATTAGAAAGGATCATACGAATGAATCAGAATGGATCATACGAATGAATTAGAATGGATCGTCTGAATGAATTAGAACGTATCATACGAATGAATTAGAATGGATACATTCGTGCGAATGAATTAGAATGAATCATACGAATGAATTAGAATGGATCGTACGAATGAATTAGAATGGAGCGTCCGAGTAAATTAGAATGGATTGTACGAATGAATTAGAATGGAGCGTACGAATGAATTAGAATGGATCGTACGAATGAATTAGAATGGATCGTACGAATGAATTAGACTGGATCGTACAAATGAATTAGAATGGATCGTACGAATGAATTAGAATGGATCGTTCGAATGAATTAGAATAGATCATACGAATAAATTAGAATGGATCGTCTGAATGAATTAGAATAGATCGTATGAATGAATTAGAATAGATCATATGAATGAATTAGAATGGATCGTACGAACGAATTAGAATGGATCGTACGAATGAATTAGAATGGATCGTACGAATGACTTAGAATGGATACATTCGTGCGAATGAATTAGAATGGATCATACGAATGAATTAGAATGGATCATAAGAATGAATTAGAATGGATCGTACGAATGAATTAGAATGGATCGTACGAATGAATTAGAATGGATCGTCTGAGTGAAATAGAATGGATCATGCGAATGAATTAGAATGGATAGTCTGAATGAATTAGAATGGATCGTCTGAATGAATCACAATGGATCGTCTGAATGAATTAGAAAGGATGATACGAATGAATTAGAATGGATCGTGCGAATGAATTAGAATGGATCATTCGAATGAATTAGAATAGATAGTACAAATGAATTAGAATAGATCGTACGAATGAATTAGAATAGATTGTATGAATGAATTAGAATGGATCGTACGAATAAATTAGAATGAATCGTGAATGAATTAGAATGGATCGTACGAATGACTTAGAATGGATACATTCGTGCGAATGAATTAGAATAGATCATACGAATGAATTAGAATGGATCATACGAATGAATTAGAATGGATCGTTCGAATGAATTAGAATGGATTGTTCGAATGAATTAGAATGGATAGTACAAATGAATTAGAATGGATTATACGAATGAATTAGAATGGTGGATCATACGAATGAATTAGAATGGATATATCCATGCAAATGAATTTGAATGGATCATACGAATGAATTAGAATGGATCGTACGAATGAATTAGAATGGATACATTCGTGCAAATGAATTTGACTAGATCATACGAATGAATTAGAATGGATCGTACGAATGAATTAGAATGAATACATTCGTGCGAATGAATTAGAATGGATCGTACAAATGAACTAGAATGGATATATTCGTGCGTATGAATTAGAATGGATCGTCTGAATGAATTAGAATGGATAGTACGAATGAATTAGAATGGATCGTACGAAGGAATTAGAGTGGATCATACGAATAAATTAGAATGGATTGTGCGAATGAATTAGAATGGAAAGTACAAATGAACTAGAATGGATACAATCGTATGAATGAGTTAGAATGGATCGTCCGAATGAATTAGAATGGATCGTACGAATAAATTAGAATAGACCGTCTGAATGAATTAGAATGAATCATACGAATGAATTAGAATGGATCGTATGAATGACTTAGAATGGATACATTCGTGCGAATGAATTAGAATGTTAGAATGGATAGTACAAATGAATTAGAATAGATCGTACGAATGAATTAGAATGGAATGTGCGAATGAATTAGAATGGATCGTGCGAATGAATTAGAATGGATCCTACGAATGAATTAGAATGGATCGTGCGAATGAATTAGAATGGATCATCTGAATGAATTAGAATGGATCGTTATAATTCATTCGTACGATCCATTCTAATTCATTCGTATGATCCATTCTAATTCATTCGCATGGTCCAACCTAATTCATTCATACGATTCATTCTAATTCATTCGAACGATCCATTCTAATTCATTCGTACGATCCATTCTAATTCATTCGCACGATTCATTCTAATGCATTTGTACGATCCATTCTAATTCATTCACACGATCCATTCTTATTTATTCGTATGATCCATTCTAATCCAATCGCACGATCCATTCTAATTCATTCATACGATCCATTCTAATTTATTCGTACGATCTATTCTAATTCATTCGTATAATCCATTCTAATTCAATCGCATGATCTAGTCTAATTCATTCATACGATCCATTCTAATTCATACAAATATATCCATTATAATTCTTTTGTTCGATCCATTCTAATTCATTCGTACGATTCATTCTAATTCATTTGTACGAATGTTTCCATTCTAATTCATTCGCAAGATCCAATCTAATTCATTCATATGATCTATTCTAATTCATTCCTATGATCCATTCTAATTCATTCACACGATCCTTTATAATTCATTTAGACGATCCATTCTAATTTATTCAGATGATCCATTCTAATTCATTCAGACGATCCATTCTACTTTATTCACATGATCCATTTTAATTCATTCGTACAATCCATTCTAATTCATTCGCACGATCCATTCTAATTCATTCGCACATTCCATTCTAATTCATTCGTATGATCCATTCTAATTCATTCACATGATCCATTCTAATTCATTCGTATGATCCATTCTAATTCATTCATATGATCCATTCTAATTCATTCGTACGATCCATTCTAATTCATTTGTTCGATCCATTCTAATTCATTCATACGATCCATTCAAATTCATACGAATGTATCCATTCTAATTCATTCGTTCGATCCATTCTAATTCATTCGTATGATTCATTCTAATTTATTCGAACGATCTATTCTAATTCATTCACACGATCCATTCTAATTCATACGTATGATCCATTCTAATTCAATCGCACGATCCATTCTAATTCATTCGTACGATCCATTCTAATTCGTTCACACGATCCATTCTAATTCAAACGTATCATCCATTCTAATTCATTCGCACGATCCATTCTAATTCATTCGTACGATCCATTCTAATTCATTCATATGATCCATTCTAATTCATTCGTACGATCCATTCTAATTCATTCGTATGATCCATTCTAATTCATTCGCATGATCCACTCTAAGTCATTCATACGATCCATTCTAATTCATTTGTTCGATCCATTCTAATTCATTCGTATGAGTCTTTCTAATTCATTTATACGACCCTTTCTAATACATTCGTACGATCCATTCTAATTCATTCATTTGATCCATTCTAATTCATTCGTATGATCCATTCTAATTCGTTCGCACGAATGTATCCATTCTAAGTCATTCATACGATCCATTCTAATTCAATCAGACGATCCATTCTAATTCATTCGTATGATCCATTCTAATTCATTCGCACGATCCATTCTAATTCGTTCGCATGAACCACTCTAATTCATTCATACGATCCATTCTAATTCATACGAATGTATCCATTCTAATTCATTCGTTCGATCCATTCTATTTCATTCATACGATCCATTCTAATTCATATGAATGTATCCATTCTAATTCATTCGTTCGATCCATTCTAATTCATTCGAATGATTCATTTTAATTCATTCAGACGATCCATTATATTTCATTCGCACATTCCATTCTAATTCATTCATACGATCCATTCTAATTCAATCGAACGATCCTTTCTAATTCATTTGTACGATCCATTCTAATTCACTCGGATGATCCATTCTAATTCATTCATACAATCCATTCTAATTCATTCGTGCGATCCATTCTAATTCATTCGCATGATCCATTTTAATTCAACCGTACGATCCATTCTAATTGATTCGCACGATCCATTCTAATGCATTCGTACGATCCATTCTAATTCATTCACACGATCCATTCTAATTCATTTATACGATCCATTCTAATTCATTCATACGATACATTCTAATTCATTCGCACGATCCTTTCTAATTCATTCAGACGATCAATTCTAATTTATTCGTATGATCCATTCTAATTCATTCGCATGATCCACTCTAATTCATTCATACGAACCATTCTAATTCATTTGAAAGATCCATTCTAATTCATTCATACGATCCATTCTAATTCATTCGTATGATCTATTTTAATTCATTCACATGATCCACTCTAATTCATTCATACGATCCATTCTAATTCATTCGAAAGATCCATTCTAATTCATTCATACGATCCATTCTAATGCATTTGTACGATCCATTCTAATTCATTCGCATAAATGTATCCATTCTAATTCATTCGTACGATCCATTCTAATTCATTCGCACGATCCATTCTAATGCATTCGTACGATCCATTCTAATTCATTCTCACAATCCATTCTAATTCATTCGTATTAACCATTCTAATTCAATCGCACGATCCATTCTAATTCATTCGTACGATCCATTCTACTTCATACGAATGATCTATTCTAATTCATTCACACGATCCATTCTGATTCATTCGTATGATTCATTCTAATTCATTCGTATAATCCATTCTAATTCATTCGTACGATCCATTCTAATTCATTCGCATGATCCATTCTAATTCATCCGTACGATCCATTCTAATTCATTCGTATGATTCATTCTAATTCATTCGTACGATCCATTCTAATTCATTCGTATGATTCATTATAATTCATTTATACGATCCATTCTAATTTATTCGCACGATCCATTCTAATTCATTCGTATGATCCAGTCTAATTAATTCGTACGAACCATTCTAATTCATTCGAATGTATCCATTCTATTTCATTCAGACGATCCATTCTAATTTATTCAAATGATCCATTCTAATTTATTCATACGATCCATTCTAATGCATTCGTTCGATCCATTCTAATTCATTCGCACATTCCACTCTAATTCATTCGTACAATCCATTCTAATTCATTCGTACGATCCATTCTAATTCATTCGTACAATCCATTCATTCTAATTCATTCGTATGATCCACTCTAATTCATTCGTACGATCCATTCTAATTCATATGCATGATTCATTCTAATGCATTCGTACGATCCATTCTAATTAATTCGTACGATCCATTCTAATTCATTCGCACGAATGTATCCATTCTAATTCATTCGTATGATCCATTCTAATTCATTCATACGATCCATTCTAATTCATTTGTACTATCCATTCTAACATTCTAATTCATTCGAACGATCCATTCTAATTCATTCACGATCCATTCTAATTCATTCATACGATCCATTCTAATTCATTCTCATGAATGTATCCATTCTAATTCATTCGTACGATCCATTCTAATTCATTCGCACGATCCATTCTAATGCATTCGTACGATCCATTCTAATTCATTCACACAATCCATTCTAATTCATTCGTATGATCCATTCTAATTCAATCGCACGATCCATTCTAATTCATTCGTACGATCCATTCTAATTCATTCGTATGATCCATTCTAATTCATTCGCATGATCCACTCTAATTCATTCGTATGATCCATTCTAATTCATACGAATGTATCCATTCTAATTCATTCGTTCGATCCATTCTAATTCATTCATATGATTCATTCTAATTCATTCCGTATGATCCATTCTAATTCATTTGAATGATCCATTCTAATTCATTCGTACGATCCATTCTAATTCATTCACACGATCCATTCTAATTCATTCGTTCGATCCATTCTAATTCATTCGTATGATCCATTCTAATTCATTCGTAGAATCCATTCTAATTAATTCGCACGATCCATTCTAATTCATTCGTATTATCCATTCTAATTCATTCGAATGATCCATTCTAATTTGTTCGAACGATCCATTAAAATTCATTCGTACGACCCATTCTAATTTATTCAGACGATCCATTCTAATTAATTCGCAAGAATGTATCCATTCTAATTCATTCGTACGATCCATTCTAATTCATTTGCACGATCCATTCTAATTCATTCGAACGATCCATTCTAATTCATTCGTACAATCTATTCTAATTCATTCTTATGATCCATTCTAATTCATTCGTATGATCCATTCTAATTCATTCGTACGAATGTATCCATTCTAATTCATATGAATGTATCCATTCTAATTCATTCGTTCGATCCATTCTAATTCATTCGTATGATTCATTCTAATTCATTCAGACGATCCAATCTAATTCATTCGCATGAATATATCCATTCTTATTCATTCGTATGATCCATTATAATTCATTCGCACGATCCATTCTAATGCATTCGTACGATCCATTCTAATTCATTCACACGATCCATTCTAATTCATTCGTATGATCCATTCTAATTCAATCGCACGATCCATTCTAATTCATTCGTATGATCCATTCTAATTCAATCGCACGATCCATTCTAATTCATTCGTACGATCCATTCTAATTCATTCGTACGATCCATTCTAATTCATTCGTAAGATCCATTCTAATTTATTCGTACAATCCATTCTAATTCATTCGTACGATCCATTCTAATTCATTCACACGATCCATTCTAATTCATTTGTATGATTCATTCTAATTCATTCGTACAATCCATTCTAATTCATTCGTATGATCCAATCTAATTCATTCGCATGATCTATTTTAATTCATTCATACAATCCATTCTAATTTATACGAATGTATCCATTCTAATTCATTCGTATGATCCACTCTAATTCATTCATACGATCCAATCTAATTCATACGAATGTATCCATTCTATTTCATTCGTTCGATCCATTCTAATTCGTTTGTATGATTCATTCTAATTCATTTTGTACGATCCATTCTAATTCATTCACACGATCTATTCTAATTCATTCGTACGATACATTCTAATTCATTCACACGATCCATTATAATTTATTCGTACGATCCATTCTAATGCATTCGTATGATTTATTCTACTTCATTCATACGATCCATTCTAATTCATTTGTACAATCCATTCTAATTCATTCGTATGATCCATTCTAATTCATTCGCACATTCCATTCTAATTCATTCGTACGATCCATTCTAATTCATTCGAATGATCGATTATAATTCATTCACGATCCATTCTAATTCATTCATATGATTCATTCGTACGACCCATTCAAATTCATTCGCACGATCCATTCAAATTCATTCACACGATCCATTCTAATGCATTCGCATGATCCATCCTAATTCATTCATACGATCCATTCTAATTCATTCGTACGATTCATTCTAATTCATTTGTACGATCCGTTCTAATTCATTCGCACGATCCATTTTAATGCATTCGTACGATCCATTCTAATTCATTCGCATGATCCATTCTAATTCATTCATACGATCCATTCTTATTCATTCGCACGATCCATTCTAATTCATTCGTACAATCCATTCTAATTTATTCGTTCGATCTATTCTAATATATTCATATGATTCATTCTAATTCATTCAGACAATCCATTCTAATTCATTCGCATGAATGTATCTATTCTAATTCATTCGTATGATCCATTCTTATTCATTCGCACGATCCATTCTAATTCATTTGTACAATCCATCCTAATTCATTCGTACGATTCATTCTAATTCATTCGCACGATCCATTCTAATTCATTCGAACGATCCATTCTAATTCATTCGTACGATCCATTCTAATTCATTCACACATTCCACTCTAATTCTTTCGTATGATCCATTCTAATTCATTCGTACGATCCATTCTAATTCATTCGAACGATCCATTCTATTTCATTTGTATGATCAATTCTAATTCATTCATTCTAATTCATTCGTACGATCCATTCTAATTCATTCGCACGATTTATTCTAATTCATTCGTACGATCCATTCTAATTCATTCGCACATTCCATTCTAATTCATTCGTACGATCCATTCTAATTCATTCGTACGATCCATTCTAATTCATTCGAACGATCCATTCTATTTCATTCGTACGATCCATCCTAATTCATTCATACGATCCATTCTAATTCATTCGTACGATCCATTCTAATTCATTCGAATGTATCCATTCTAATTCATTTGCAAGGATGGATCCATTCTAATTCATTCGCACGAATGTATCCATTCTAATTCATTCGTACGATCAATCCTAATTTATTTGTTCGATCCATTCTAATTCATTTGTATGATTCATTCTAATTCATTCAGATGATCCATTCTAATTTATTCGCATGAACGTATCCATTCTAATTTATTCGTATGATCCATTCTAATTCATTCGCATGATCCATCCTAATGCATTCATACCATCCATTCTAATTCATTCACACGATCCGTTCTAATTCATTCGTATGATCCATTCTAATTCAATCGAACGATCCATTCTAATTCATTCGCACAAATGTATCCATTCTAATTCAATCGCACAATCCATTCTAATTTATTCGCATGATCCATTCTAATGCATTCGTATGATCCATTCTTATTCATTCGTACGATCCATTCTAATTCATTCGGACGATCCATTCTAATTCATTTGCACGAATGTATCCATTCTAATTTATTCGCACGATCCATTCTAATTCATTTGTATGATCTATTCTAATTCATTCGTACGATCCACTCTAATTCATTCGTACGATCCATTCTAATTCATCCGTACGATCCATTCTAATTCATTCGTACGATCCATTCTAATTCATTCGCATGATCCACTCTAATTCATCCGTACGATCCATTCTAATTCATTCGCACGATCCATTCTAATGCATTCGTACGATCCATTCTAATTCATTCACACGATCCATTCTAATTCATACGAATGTATCCATTCTAATTTATTCAGATGATCCATTCTAATTTATTCGTACGATCCATTCTAATTAATTCATACAATCTATTCTAATTCAATCGCACGATCTATTCTAATTCATTCGTATGATCCACTCTAATTCATTCATACAATCTATTCTAATTCATTCGTACGATCCATTCTAATTCATTCGCATGATCCATTCTAATTCATTCGTACGATCCAATCAAATTCGTTTGTACGATCCATTTTAATTCGTTTATACGATCCATTATAATTCATTCGCATGATCCACTCTAATTCATTCATACGATCCATTCTAATTCATACGAATGTATCCATTCTAATTCATTCGTTCGATCCATTCTAATTCATTCGTATGATTCATTCTAATTCATTCGTTCGATCCATTCTAATTCATTTGTATGATTCATTCTAATTCATTCAGATGATCCATTCAAATTCATTCGCACGATCCATTCTAATGCATTCGTACATTCCATTCTAATTCATTCACACGATCCATTCTAATTCATTCGTACGATCCATTCTAATTTATTCGTACGATCCATTCTAATTCATTTGTATGATCCATTCTAATTCATTCGCACGATCAATTCTAATTCATTCGTACGATCCATTCTAATCCATTCGCACGATCCATTCTAAGTCATTCGCACGAATGTATCCATTCTAATTCATTCGTACGATCCATTCTAATTCATTCGCAGGATCCATTCTAATTCATTCATATGATCCATTGTAAATAATTCGCATGATCCATTCTAATTCATTCATACGATCCAATCTAATTCATTCGTACGATACATTCTAATTTATTTGTACAATCCATTCTAATTCATTCGTATGATCCATTCTAATTCATTCGCACGAATGTGTCCATTCTAAGTCATGCATACGATCCATTCTAATTCATTCGTATGATTCATTCTAATTCATTCAGACGATCCATTCTAATTTATTCGTACGATCCATTCTAATTCATTCAGATGAACCATTCTAATTCATTCATACGATTGTATCCATTCTAGTTCATTTGTACTTTCCATTCTAATTCATTTGCACGATCCATTCTAATTTATTCGTGTGATCCATTCTAATTCATTTGTACGATCCATTCTAATTCATTCACACGATCCATTCTAATTCATTCGTACAATCCATTCTAATTCATTCGTACGATCCATTCTAATTCATTCGCATGATCCATTCTACTTCATCCGTACTATCCATTCTAATTCATTCGTATGATTCATTCTAATTCATTAGTACGATCCATTCTAATTCATTCGTATGATTCATTCTAATTCATACGAATTTATCCATTCTAATTTATTCGTACGATCCATTCTAATTCATTCGCACGAATGTATCCATTCTAATTGATTCGCACGATCCATTCTAATTCATTCGTATAATCTATTCGAATTCATTCATACGATCCATTCTAATTCATTCAAACGATCCATTCTAATTCATTCGAACGATCCATTCTAATTCATTCGCACGATCTTTTCTAATTCATTCGTATGATTCATTCAAATTCATTCAGACGATCCATTCTAATTCATTCGTATGATCCATTCTAATTCATTCGCACGATCCATTCAAATTCATTCGAACGATCCATTCTAATTCATTCGTACGATCCATTCTAATTTATTCGTACGATCCATTCTAATTCATTCGTACGATCCATTCTAATTCACTCGCACGATCCATTCTAATTCATTCGTACGATCCATTCTAATTGATTCGCACGATCCATTCTAATTCATTCGCACGAATGTATCCATTCTAATTCATTCGTACGATCCATTCTAATTCATTCGCACGATCCATTCTCATTCATTCATATGATCCATTGTAATTAATTCGCATGATCCATTCTAATTCATTCATACGATCCATTCTAATTCATTCGTACGATCCACTCTAATTCATTCACATGATCCATTCAAATTCATTCATACGATCCATTCTAATACATTCGCATGATCCACTCTAATTCATTGATACGATCCATTCTAATTTATTCGTACGATCTATTCTAATTCATTCATACGATCCATTCTGATTCATTCATACGATCCATTCTAATGCATTCGTACGATCCATTCTAATTCATTCGCACGATCCATTTAAATTCATTCGTACGATACATTCTAATTCATTCACACGATCCATTCTAATTCATTTGTATGATTCATTCTAATTCATTCGTACAATCTATTCTAATTCATTCGTACGATCCATTCTAATTCATTCGCATGATCCATTCTAATTCATCCGTACGATCCATTCTAATTCATTCATATGATTCATTCTAATGCATTCGTACGATCCATTCTAATTCATTCGTACTATCCATTCTAATTCATTCGTACGATCCATTCTAATTTATTCACATGATCCATTCTAATTCATTCGCATTATCCACTCTAATTCATTCATACGATCCATTTTAATTCATACAAATGTATCCATTCAGATTCATTCGTACAATCCATTCTAATTCCTTCGTATGATTCATTCTAATTCATTCAGACGATCCATTCTAATTCATTCGAACGATCCATTCTAATTCATTCGTATGATTCATTCTAATTCATTAAGACGATCCATTCTAATTTATTCGAACAATCCATTCTAATTCATCTGCACAATCCATTCTAATTCATTCGTACGATCCATTCTAATTCATTCGTACGATCCATTCTATTTCATTCGCACGATCCATTCCAATTCATTCGTACGATCCACTCTAATTCATTCACACGATCCATTCTAGTTCATTCGTATGATTCATTCTAATTCATTCGTACAATCAATTCTAATTCATTCGTACGATCCATTCTAATTCATTCGCATGATCCATTCTAATTCATCCGTACGATCCATTCTAATTTATTCGTATGATTCATTCTAATGCATTCGTACGATCCATTCTAATTCATTCGCACGATCCATTCTAATTCATTCGTACAATCCATTCTAATTCATTCACATGATCCATTCTAATTCATTCGCATGATCCACTCTAATTCATTCATACGATCCATTTTAATTCATACGATTGTATCCATTCTAATTCATCCGTGCGAATGAATTAGAATGGATCGTACGAATGCATTAGAATGGATCGAACGAATAAATTAGAATGGATACATTCGTATGAATTAGAATGGATCGTATGAATGAATTAGTGTGGATCATGCAAATGAATTAGAATGGATAGTGTGAATGAATTAGAATGGATCGTGCGAATGAATTCGGATGGATCGTACGAATGCATTAGAATGGATCGTGCGAATGAATTAGAATGGATCGTACGAATGAATTAGAATGGATCGTCCGAGTGAATTAGAATGGATTGTACGAATGAATTAGAATGGATCGTACGAATGAATTAGAATAGATCGTACGAATGAATTAGAATGGATCATACGAATGAATTAGAATGGATCATGCGAATGAATTAGAATGGATCGTATGAATGAAATAGAATGGATTGTACGAATGAATTAGAATGGATCATCCGAATGAATTAGAATGGATCGTACGAATGAATTAGAATGGATCATGAATGAATTAGAATGGATCATTCAAATGAATTAGAATGTTAGAATGGATCGTACGAATGAATTAGAATGGATCATACGAATGAATTAGAATGGATTCATTCGTACGAATAAATTAGAATGGATCGTTCGAATGAATTAGAATGGATCGTACGAATGAATTAGAATGGATCGTACGAATTAATTAGAATGGATCGTTTGAAAGAATTAGAATGGATCGTACGAATAAATTAGAATGGATCGTGCAAATAAATTAGAATGGATCATACGAATGCATTAGAATGGATCATACGAATGAATTAGAATGGATCGTCCGAATGAATTAGAATGGATCGTACGAATAAATTAGAATGGATCGTGCGAATGAATTAGAATGGATCATACAAATGCATTAGAATGGATCGTGCGAATAAATTAGAATGGATCGTACGAATGAATTAGAATGGATCGTGCGAATGAATTAGAATGGATCGTGCGAATGAATTAGAATGGATCGTACGATAGAATTAGAATGGATCGTGCAAATGCTGTAGAAAGGATCGTACGAATGATTTAGAATGGATCGTGAATGAATTAGAATAGATCGTTCGAAGGAATTAGAATGTTAGAATGGATCATACGAATGATTTAGAATTGATCGTACGAATGACTTAAAATGGATACATTCGTGCGAATAAATTAGAATGGATCGTATGAATGAATTAGAATGGATCATGCGAATGAATTAGAATGGATCGTCCGAGTGAATTAGAATGGATCGTACGAATGAATTAGACTGGATCGTACTAATAAAATAGAATGGATCGTTCGAATGAATTAGAATGGATCATACGAATGAATTAGAATGGATCGTACGAATGAATTAGAATGGATCGTACGAATGAACTTGAATGATACATTCGTGCGACTGAATTAGAATAGATCGTACGAATGAATTAGAATGGATCGTGCGAATGAATTAGAATCGATCGTACGAATGAATTAGAATGGATCATGTGAATGAATTAGAATGGATCGTACGAATGAATTAGAATGGATCGTTCGAGTGAATTAGAATGTTAGAATGGATAGTACAAATGAATTAGAATAGATCGTACGAATGAATTAGAATGGATCGTACGAATGAATTAGAATGGAATTTGCAAATGAATTAGAATGGATCTTACGAATTAATTAGAATGGATCGTATGAATAAATTAGAATGGATCATTCGAATGCATTAGAATGGATCGTACGAATGAATTAGAATGGATCGTGAATGAATTAGAATGGATCGTTCGCATGAATTAGAATGTTAGAATGGATCGTACGAATGATTTAGAATGGATCGTACGAATGACTTAGAATGGATACATTCGTGCGAATGAATTAGAATGGATCATACGGATGAATTAGAATGGATCGTACGAATGAATTAGAATGGATCGTACGAATGAATTAGAATGGATCGTGAATGAATTAGAATGGATAGTTCGAATGAATTAGAATGTTAGAATGGATAGTACAAATAAATTAGAATGGATCGTTCGAATTAATTAGAATGGATCATACGAAGGAATTAGAATGGATCGTACGAATGAATTAGAATGGATCGTGCGAATGAATTAGAATGGATCGTGCGAATGAATTAGAATGGATCGTACGAATGAATTAGAATGGATCGTTCGAATGAATTAGAATGTTAGAATGGATCGCACGAATGATTTAGAATGGATCGTACGAATGACTTAGAATGGATACATTCGTGTGAATGAGTTAGAATGGATCATATGAATGAATTAGAATGGATCATGCGATTGAATTAGAATGGATCGTACGAATGAATTAGAATGGATCATTCGAATGAATTAAAATGGATAGATTCGTGCGAATGAATTAGAATAAATAGTACGAATGAATTAGAATAAATCGTACGAATGTATTAGACTCGATCGTATGAATGAATTAGAATAGATCATCCGAGTGAATTAGAATGGATCACACGAATGAATTAGAATGGATACAATCGTGCGAATGAATTAGAATGGATCCATCAATGGAAATGAATTAGAATGGATCGTTCGAATGAACGAGAATGGATCTTACGAATGAATTAGAATGGATCCTGCGAATAAATTAGAATGGATCGTGCGAATGAATTAGAATGGGCCGTGCGAATGAATTAGAATGGATCGTGCGAATGCATTAGAATCGATCGTACGAATGAATTAGAATGGATCGTGCGAATGAATTAGGATGGATCAAACGAATGAATTAGAATGAATCATACGAATGAATTAGAATGGATTCAGCGAATGAATCAGAATGGATCATACGAATGAATTAGAATGAATCATACGAATGAATTCGAATGGATCGAGCAAATGAATTAGAATGGATCGTACGAATGAATTAGAATGGATCGTCTGAGTGAATTAGAATGGAATGTGCGAATGAATTAGAATGGATCATCCGAATAAATTAGAATGGATCGTACGAATGAAATAGAATGTATTGTACGAATGAATTAGAATGGATCGTTCGAATGAATTAGAATGGATCGTACGAAAGAATTAGAATGGAATGTGCGAATGAATTAGAATGGATCGTGCGAATGAATTAGAATGGATCATGTGAATGAATTAGAATGGGTTGTACGAATGAATTAGAATGGATCGTACGAATGAATTAGAATGGATCATGCGAATGAATTAGACTGGATCGTCTGAATGAATTAGAAAGGATCATCTGAATGACTTAGAAAGGATCATACGAATGAATCAAAATGGATCATACGAATGAATTTGGCTGGATCGTACGAATGAATTAGAATGTATCGTATGAATGACTTAGAATGGATACATTCGTGTGAATGAATTAGAATGGATCGTGCGAATGAATTAGAATGGATCGTAGGAATGAATTAGAATGGATCGTGCGAATGAATTAGAATGGATCGTACGAATGAATTAGAATGGATCGTACGAATGAATTAGAATGGATCGTGCGAATGAATTAGAATGGATCGTGCAAATGAATTAGAATGGATCGTACGAATGAATTAAAATGAATCCTACGAATGAATTAGAATGGATCGTGCGAATGAATTAGAATGGATCGTTCGAATGAATTAGAATGGATCGTACGAATGAATTAGAATGGATCGTATGAATGAATTAGAATAGATTGTACGAATGAATTAGAATGGATCGTGCGAATGAATTAGAATGGATACATTCATGCGAATGAATTAGAATGGATCGTACGAATAAATTAGAATGGATACATTCGTATGAATTAGAATAAATCATACGAATGAATTAGAATAGATCGCACAAATGAATTAGAATGAATCATACGAATGAATTAGAATGGATAGTACGGATGAATTAGAATGGATCATATGAATGAATTAGAATGGATCGTACGAATGAATAAGAATGGATTGTATGAATGAATTAGAATGAATCATACGAATGAATTAGAATGGATCGTGTGAATGAATTAGAATAGATCGTACGAATGAATTAGACTGGATCGTACGAATAAATTAGAATGGATCGTGCGAATGAATTAGAATGGAAAGTACAAATGAACTAGAATGGATACAATCGTATGATTGAATTAGAATGGATCGTCTGAATGAATTAGAATGGATCGTACAAATAAATTAGAATAGATCGTCTGAATGAATTAGAATGAATCATATGAATGAATTAGAATGGATCGTATGAATGACTTAGAATGGATACATTCGTGCGAATGAATTAGAATGGATCATACGAATGAATTAGAATGGATCGTACGAATGAATTAGAATGGATCATACGAATAAATTAGAATGGATCGTATGAATGAATTAGAATGGATCATGCGAATTAATTACAATGGATCATATGAATGAATTAGAATGGATCATGCGATTGAATTAGAATGGATCATACGAATGAATTAGAATGGATACATTCGTGCGAATGAATTAGAACGGATCGTGCGAATGAATTAGAATGGATCGTACGAATGAATTAGAATGGATCGTGTGAATAAATTAGAATGGATCATACGAATGAATTAGAATGGATCATATGAATAAATTAGAATGGATCGTACGAATAACTTAGAATGGATCGTGTGAATGAATTAGAATGGATCGTACGAATACATTAGAATGGATCGTGCGAATAAATTAGAATGGATCGTCTGAATGAATTAGAATGAATCATACGAATGAATTAGAATGGATCGAACGTATGAATTAGAATGGATACATTCGTATGAATTAGAATGGATCTTATGAATGAATTAGAGCGGATCATGCGAATGAATTGGAATGGATCGTGCGAATGAATTAGAATGGATCGTACGAATGAATTAGAATATATTGTACAAATTAATTAGAATGGATCGTACGAATGAGGTAGAATGGATCGTGCGAATGAATTAGAATGGATCGTATGAATGAATTAGAATAGATCGTACGAATGAATTAGAATGGATCGTAAGAAAGAATTTGAATGGATCGTGCGAATGAATTAGAATGGATCGTATGAATGAATTAGAATAGATTGTACGAATGAATTAGAATGAATCATACAAATGAATTAGAATGGATTATGTGAATGAATTAGAATAGATCGTACGAATGAATTAGAATGGATCGTACGAATGAATTAGAATGGATCGTGCGAATGAATTAGAATGGATCGTACGAAAGAATTTGAATGGATCGTGCGAATGAATTAGAATGGATCGTATGAATGAATTAGAATAGATTGTACGAATGAATTAGAATGAATCATACAAATGAATTAGAATGGATCATGTGAATGAATTAGAATAGATCGTACGAATGAATTAGAATGGATCGTGTGAATAAATTAGAATGGATCATACGAATGAATTAGAATGGATCATATGAATAAATTAGAATGGATCGTACGAATAAATTACAATGGATCGTGTGAATGAATTAGAATGGATCGTACGAATACATTAGAATGGATCGTGCGAATAAATTAGAATGGATCGTCTGAATGAATTAGAATGAATCATACGAATGAATTAGAATGGATCGAACGTATGAATTAGAATGGATACATTCGTATGAATTAGAATGGATCTTATGAATGAATTAGAGCGGATCATGCGAATGAATTGGAATGGATCGTGCGAATGAATTGGAATGGATCGTACGAATGAATTAGAATATATTGTACAAATTAATTAGAATGGATCGTACGAATGAGGTAGAATGGATCGTGCGAATGAATTAGAATGGATCGTATGAATGAATTAGAATAGATCGTACGAATGAATTAGAATGGATCGTACGAAAGAATTTGAATGGATCGTGCGAATGAATTAGAATGGATCGTATGAATGAATTAGAATAGATTGTACGAATGAATTAGAATGAATCATACAAATGAATTAGAATGGATCATGTGAATGAATTAGAATAGATTGTACGAATGAATTAGAATGGATCGTACGAATGAATAAGAATGGATCATGCGAATGAATTAGAATGGATCATACGAATGAATTAGAATTAATCATACGAATGAATTAGAATTGATCGAGCGAATGAATCAGAATGGATCATACGAATGAATTAGAATGAATCATACGAATGAATTAGATTGGATCGAGTGAATGAATTAGAATGGATCGTACGAATAAATTAGAATGGATCGTCCGAGTGAATTAGAATGGAATGTGTGATTGAATTAGAATGGATCATACGAATGAATTTGAATGGTTCATACGAATGAAATAGAATGGATTGTACGAATGAATTAGAATGGATCGTTCGAATGAATTAGAATGAATCGTACGAATGAATTAGAATGGAATTTGCGAATTAATTAGAATGGATCGTGCGAATGAATTAGAATGGATCGTACGAATGAATTAGAATGGATCATATGAATGAATTAGAATGGATTGTACGAATGAATTAGAATGGATCGTACGAATGAATTAGAATGGATCATGCGAATGAATTAGAATAGATCGTGCGAATGAATTAGAATGGATCGTCTGAATGAATTAGAAAGGATCATACGAATGAATCAGAATGGATCATATGAATGAATAAGACTGGATCGTACGAATGAATTAGAATGGATCATCCAAGTGAATTAGAATGGATCGTGAATGAATTAGAATGGATCGTAGGAATGACTTAGAATGGATACATTCGTGCGAATGAATTAAAATGGATCTTACGAATGAATCAGAATGGATCATACGAATGAATTAGAATGAATCATATGAATGAATTAGAATGGATCGAGCGAATGAATTAGAATGGATCGTACGAATGAATTAGAATGAATCATACGAATGAATTAGATTAGATTGTCATAATGAATTAGAATGGATCGTCTGAATGAATTAGAATGAATCGTACGAATGAATTAGAATGGATACATTCGTGCGAATGAATTAGAATGGATCATACGAATGCATTAGACTGGATCGTATGAATGAATTTGAATGGATCGTGCGAATGAATTAGAATGGATCGTATGAATGAATTAGAATGGATCGTGCCAATGAATAAGAGTGGATCATATGAATGAATTAGAATGGATCGAGCGAATGAATTAGAATAGATTGTACGAATGAATTAAATGAATCATATGAATGAATTAGAATGGATCGTTCGAATAAATTAGAATGGATTGTGTGATTGAATTAGAATTGATCGTACGAATGAATTAGAATGGATCGTGTGAATGAATTAGAATGGATCATACGAATGAATTAGAATGGATCATATGATCCATCCTAATTCATTCATACGATCCATTCAAATTCATTTGCATGGATATATCCATTCTAATTCATTCGTATGATCCATTCTAATTCATTCATATGATCCATTCTAATTCATTCGTACGAATGTATCCATTCTAATTCATTCGTACGATCCATTCTAATTCATTCGTACGATCCATTCTAATTCATTCGTATGATTCATTCTAATTCATTCAGACGATCTATTCTAATTCATTCGAACGATCCATTCTAATTCATTCGCATGATCCATTCTAATTCATTCGTACATTCCCTTCTAATTCATTCGTACGATACATTCTAATTCATTCGGACGATCCATTCTAATTCATTCGTACGATCCATTCTAATTCATTCACACGATCCATTCTAATTCATTCGTACGATCCATTCTTATTCATTCGTACGATCCATTCTAATTCATTCGGACGATCCATTCTAATTCACTCGGACGATCCATTCTAATTCATTCGTACGATCAAGTCTAATTCATTCATACGATCCACACGAATGTATCCATTCTAATGCATTCGTACGATCCATTCTAATTCATTCATATGATCCATTCTAATTCATTCGCATGAATGTATCCATTCTATTTCATTCGTACGATCCATTCTAATTCATTCGCATAAATGTATCCATTCTAATTTATTCGTACAATCCATTCTAATTTATTCGCACGAATGTATCCATTCTAATTCATTCGTATGATACATTCTAATTCATTCGTACTATCCATTCTAATTCATTTGTACTATCCATTCTTACATTCTAATTCATTCGCACGATCCATTCTAACACATTCATATGATTCATTCTAATTCATTCAGACGTAATTCATTCGAACGATCCATTCTAATTCATTCGCACATTCTATTCAAATTCATTCATACGATCCATTCTAATTCATTCGTATGATCCATTCTAATTCATTCGCACGATCCATTCTAATTCATTAGTACATTCCATTCTAATTTATTCGTATGATCCATTCTAATTCATTTGCATGATCCACTCTAATTCATTCATATGATTCATTCTAATTCATTTGTTTGATCCATTCTGATTCATTCGTATGATCCCTTCTAATTCATTCAGACGATCCATTCTAATTCATTCAGACGATCCATTCTAATTCATTCGCACAATCCATTCTAATTCATTCGTACGATCCATTCTAATTCATTCCAACGATCCTTTCTAATTCATTCGCATAATCCATTGTATTTTATTCGTACGATCTATTCTAATTCATTCGTACGATCCATTCTAATTCATTTTTACTATCCATTCTAATTCATTCGAACGATCCATTCTAATTCATCGTATGAATGAATTAGAATGGATCGTTCGAATGAATTAGAAGGGATAGTACAAATGAATTAGAATGGATCGTACGAATGAATTAGAATAGATTGTACGAATGAATTAGAATGGATCGTACGAATAAATTAGAATGGATCGTGAATGAATTAGAATGGATCGTACTAATGACTTAGAATGTGTACATTCGTGCGAATGAATTAGAATGGATCATACGAATGAATTAGAATGGATCGTACGAATGAATTAGAATGGATCATACGAATGAATTAGAATGGAACGTGAATGAAATAGAATGGATAAATTCGTACGAATGAATTTGAATGGATCATACGAATGAATTAGAATAGATTGTACGAATGAATGAGAATGGATCGTTCGAATGAATTAGAATGGATCGTACGAATGAATTAAAATGGATCGTACGAATGAATTAGAATGGATCGTACGAATAAATTAGAATGGATACATTCGTGTGAATGAATTAGAATGGATCGTACGAATGATTTAGAATGGATCGTACGAATAAATTAGAATGGATCGTGAATAAATTAGAATGGATCGTATGATTGACTTAGAATGGATACATTCGTGCGAATATATTAGAATGGATCACACGAATGAATTAGAATGGATCGTACAAATGAATTAGAATGGATCATACGAATGAATTAGAATGAATCGTGAATGAATTAGAATGGATACATTCGTACGAATGAATTAGAATGGACCATACGAATGAATTCGAATAGATCATACAAATAAATTAGAATAAATTGTATGAATGAATTAGAATGGATCGTACGAATGAATTAGAATGGATCATGAGAATGAATTAGAATGGATCGTGCGAATGAATTAGAATGGATCGTCTGAATGAATTAGAATGGATCGTCTGAATGAATTAGAAAGGATCATACGAATGAATCAGAATGGATCATACGAATGAATTAGACTGGATCGTATGAATGAATTAGAATGGATCGTCCGAGTGAATTAGAATGGATCGTCCGAATGAATTATCATTCGTACGATCCATTCTAATTCATTCGTATGATCCATTCTAATTCATTCAAACGATCCATTCTAATTCATTCGTACGATCCATTCTAATTCATTCGCACGAATATATCCATTCTAGCTCATTTGTACGATCCATCCTAATTCACTCATACGATCCATTCTAATTCATTCGCATGAATGTATCCATTCTAATTCATTCGTATGATCTATTCTAATTCATTCACACGATCCTTTCTAATTCATTCAGATGATCCATTCTAATTCATTCAGATGATCGATTCTAATTTATTCGCACGATCCATTCTAATTCATTCGTACTATCCATTCCAGTTCATTCGTACGATCCATTCTAATTCACTCGGACGATCCATTCTAATTCATTCGTACGATCCAGTCTAATTCATTCGTACGAACCATTCTAATTCATTCGTATGATCCATTCTAATTCACTCGTACGATCCATTCCAATTCATTCGTACGATCCATTCTAATTCACTTAGACGATCCATTCTAATTCATTCGTACGATCCATTCTAATTCATTCGTACGATCCATTCTAATTCATTCGTACGATCCATTCTAATTCATTCGTATGATTCATTCTAATTCATTCATACGATCCATTCTAATTCATTCGGATGATCCATTCTAATTCATTCGTACGATTCATTCTAATTCATTCACACGAATGTATCCATTCTAATTCATTCGTACGATCCATTCTAATTCATTCGTATGATCCATTCTAATTCATTCGCATGAATGTATCAATTCTAATTCATTCGTATGATCCATTCTAATTCATTCGAATTCATTCGTACGATCCATTCTAATTCATTCGGACGATCCATTCTAATTCATTTGCACAAATGTATCCATTCTAATATATTTGTACGATCCATTCTAATTCATTCGTATGATCCATTCTAATTCATTCGCACGATCCATTCTAATTCATTCGAACGATCCATTCTAATTCATTCGTACAATCCATTCTATTTCATTCGTACGATCCATTCTAATTCATTTGTTCTATCCATTCTAATTCATTCGA